>OV277696.1:6200937-7440625 GCA_922987775.1 Agonopterix subpropinquella | reverse complement strand
TTAAATTTCGAACTGGCTTGCAAATAGAAAGCTGTTTATTGAAAAAAAAAAACAAATTGTTGTTCGTTGTTCGTCATTGATTTTGATAAAAAGAGTTTTAATTTTCGCGAATTATTTGAGAAAAGTACTATACAAGCCTTGGCCACAACTAGGCATTGATGGACTTACGTATGTGTGCCTCGGCTTCGCCTCGGCCCACATTTACACGTTCGTCCATCAATGCCTCTATTGCTGGCCGCTGCAGTAATGTACTATAACAGGTATAATTAAAAAATAAACAGGTTGTTAGGGTTAACAATTGCATTGCTTTAACGGGTGATTGCACTCATAAGACTGAACAACTTTCCTTAGGAAAATTATAGGAAAAAAATTGGGGACCAACCAATTTGTAAATTACAATGCGAATCTTTGTATGAAAGGTGGCGTATTTTTTGTTGATAGTTGTCCACTGTCTGAAGTTCAATTACCGTGGTTAGTTAAAGCAATATTTGTTGTTCTGCATAATTTATGTGGACAAACAACGCGTGCACAGCTCAGGCAGAAAAACTAAGCATAGCTGACATCGTGTAATGTGTAAGCAATCTAAAACTCCTTACAAGAACTTCTCAAAGCCTTATAACTGTCTTACAAAGGTCAAAATTACCATTTATCGCTATTGATTAATGACTATCTTATATAACAATTCATATTCACATTAAATTGAATATGATTAAGGGGAAAATGAAAGCATTGTTTGAGTACAAACAGAATTTATTAATTGTCATAAGACCAACAAAAGAAATAAGGTCTCAAAATACTTTCAAAATTACTTCTGTTTGTGTCCTAGAAAGTTGTCTTTTACTAATAACCAGTTTCGTAAGAAATTTACATCTTTTAGAAAATAATGCAAGTTATATGGAACCAAAAGTTTAATAATATTTCATTCTTTCTTTCCATAAACAAATAAAGTATTCCCAGACGACCGAAAATTGTCACTCCTTGAGACTCGGTCTTTAAGTTCAATGTTGTCTTACTAAATCTGAAGAGAAATCAGAGATGAAGGTTAAAATTGTTATCAGAAACGGCTTCTATGATTCTGTGAGGACAACATTATTTTTAGGCAGAATTTCAGGTTTCATACCAATCAGTGGGCTGAGAAATCCCTCAAATAAATTGACAAGGTACCTAACATTTTAAACCTTTAAGTGGCTATGTAAAAAAAATAGGATTCTTCAAAGCTCCATATATCATGAAGTACTAACAGTATGAGTATGATTTGCGGATATGTGTAAATTGAACATATAATTGAAGTTTTGATTAGAGCCAAAACACGATTAAGACAAATTTTCTCGATAGAAAAACAAGCCAAAATAGCCTCCGTTTTTGTCTATAAACGCTTGTAACTGCTAAACTGTGAATAATAGAAACATGAGCTTGATTTAAAAAAAAAGAGATTGCTATTATCTAAGTTTTGATTAGAGCAGAATTGAACTTTACATAAATAGTACAATCACAATTAAATAAAGTTTGTTTTTTCGCTTGATTCGTTCCAGGCGCGCGCGCCGCTCCATCTCTTTCTCTCGCATCTGGCAGTAATATAAGCTATCACACGCCCGTTTCGCTTAAATTATTTTTCGACATAGGCCCTTAATAGTTTGCCTTCACATTAAACTGACAAGCAGCGCTGCTATCACTAAGCGCTGGGGGCTACGGCTGGGGGTCGTGGGTTGCAGTGCGTCGAGCTCGTACAATTTACCACAGTATAAGGACGGCCGCACATTATCAGAAATTTCTAACAGAAAAATTCTGACGCTCGCCGGAAGCACCCCGCATACTATCAGAAATTTTGATCCGGCAACTTTTGAGCCCAGTCGTGTTTCATATTTCAATCAACGCACATCGACCCAGTGTTGCCACCTTAGCTCTTTTAGGGCTATAATTAAGTCAAATTGTGTTTTTACTAGGAAAGTTTTGTGGTAGTTCTGATTTCTTCCATTCTATATGTATTTTGGGGTGCTGAATACAAATCTGAGGTTTGCAAACAAAATTTAATTGACAAAATCGCAAAAAAAGTTAAAAGTTCTGTTTGTTTTTTTCCGGAATTTTGCTTAAAACTCTGAAACTATTAACGTTGAGTAAATGACCTGTTTACAGAAAATAAATATACCTGACTTTTATTTCTATCACATGAACATGACACTCAAAAATATCGTAGATCTAGGATAATTATCGCACGTCTGGCAATACCTGATCCGAATTTCTGATAGTGTGCGGGGCCTAATACAAAATGTATGGCTAACACGCCTTCCGTCAGAAAAATTCTGACGTCCGGCTGAGGTGCCGTCCGGTGTGCATCAGAAGCGGACGATCGGTCAGAATTTTTCTGACAGTGTGTGTGGTCTAATACAAAATGTATGCACCGAGTGCCTTCCGGCGAGCGTCAGAATTTTTCTGTCAGAAATTTCTGATAATGTGCGGCCGTCCTATGACGGTAATTATTCTTCATACAATGGTACCAAACGTGGCTTGTATGTGTGCTCGCCTGGCTTGTCAGTACGAACGACGATATCTCAGGCAGCCAAGGCAGCGCCAGACGGGGCGACGCGGAGATATTGTCTGTTTTTGCGTGCTATGAGGCGTAACGTTTGGTACCATTGTATGAAGAAAAAACTTCGACGATCTGAAGGATGCAAGAAGGATGTTACATTTGTAAATTCGTCGATGTTTTTGACAGCGATGTGACGCTTAGAGAATTACACTCCAGAAGTGCAGGAGCTCGCATCCTTCAGATCGTCGGAAGTTTTATATTAGTTTGACACATGACATTGGAAGCTCGCCGATGTTTCAACGATGAATTTAAGGTTATGATGACACTTGTTTATGACAATGTTTGCGCTTAGTGAATAATTGCATTCCAGTGCTTGACAGTTATGTCAGTTTGCCACCGCGCTGTTTTTAAAATTCTATCGAGTTGCTCTTAGGTAGGGTTTATACAGAAGAGACGCGTGGCGGTGGCGGGTAGTCAAAGTAACACCAATATAAACCTTATATTACGTGGCATAGCGTCGTTTTTTGACGTAAAGAAAAATCGCACCCCCGCCACCAGGCGACGTCGCCTGGAGGCGCGGGCGTAATTCTCCAAACGACTCTATGCTACGTACTATAAGGTTTATATTGCCGCACCCCGCCCGCGAAATGTCCGCGCCACGTCACTTCTGTTTAAGCAGCCCATGGTGCTATCATGCTGTCATAGCATTACAGTCCCTATCTTCAAAAAATAGGATCATTTTGTTTTGAATTGGTTTGCCATTAACAACAGTATTTATTTCCTTTTATTTCAGATGCGTATGGAAGACACCTTACTCGTTAATTCTTCTAACTGGATTGATTATTCAAATTATTTCATTAGCAATACGATTTTATGACAACACTCATGCCGCATTTGAGCTGAGAAGAGCTGGTGAGGTTCATGATATCCTATCCTATCCTACTTCCTACTAATGTTATAAACGTGAAAGTTTTTTAGTATGGATGGATGTTTGTTCCGCTTTCTCGCAAAAACTGCTGAACGGATTTTGATAAAATTTGGCATACAGATAGACCATGGCCTGGATTAACACATAGGGTACTTTTTATCCGGGCAACGCAGACCTAATAGCGGGCAACAGCTAGTATTATTATAGTTTGATTATAAAAATGTTAAAACGGTTTTTCTAGGAATGTCTCTCCCAGTCGCTACTACGCCACTCTTTGTCAGTTATACACTGAAAAAAATGTAAACCAACGAAGAAGTATTTTCTCTTAATTAGTACCAAAATAATTGATAGGACGTTATTATTGTTTACTAAAAGCAAAAGATGGTAGTTGTAACAACAAACCGAATTCGTTTAACAAGTTCTCTTAGTCAGAGAAATCATAATGTTGACAGGCTCATATGGATTCATGTTGTATGATTATCATAAACAAGATCTTGGTTGAAGTAAACAATTTTTTTTTCAGTGTATGCTCCTTGCATTTAAATTTGCGTTGAATTTGCGAAAGATTCAAGATTTTAGAATTTTGCATTCGTCTATTTCAGTATGGCGTTTGAATGATATTGTATTTAATTGATTTATTATAACTGCTTTATTTACTTTGAACAATGTAGGTACTGTTGTGTGCTATTTGTGCTTTAGCTTGGCTGCGAGAGGATTCTCGTAAAGAAATACACGTAATTACTTGCAGAACGATCATATTTTTATTGTAGATGAAATTATTATGAACAATACGTTAAGCCCTCGTTTGTTCCAGGGATGGAATAAAATCCTATCGCTTTGATTCTTTTATTCTTTTAAGGCGATGTGTTCCAAATTCAATCTAGCATAGTGGCTAGTATTAAACTCCGTGATTCAGGGCTGGAATAAACGAGGGATTACCGTATTGTTCATAATAATTTCATCTACAATAAAAATATGATCGTTCTGCAAGTACTTACGTGTATTTCTTTACAAGAATCCTCTCGCAGCCAAGCTAAAGCACAACGAGCCCACCACAGTACCTATCAATCACTTATTAATTTTACAGTTGGTATAATCCACGCAGTATTCCTATTAAAAACAACAATTCTTCTGCTTCATATGAGTTTTCGAAACTGGAGAAGAATATTGAAGAAAGTAGAGACTTTAGAACTAGTACTGCTACCTCTCCGAGTGGAACCAAACATAAGAAAGATTAACATGGTGATAGCAACTGTATTTCTAACTGGTTTAAGTAAGTTTTAACACTTAAGGCGATTTTTTAACCCCTAATAACGTAATTTGAATATTTACCGCTATAATAATTATCAATATTATAATTTGCATAAGCATACGAACGACCCGGTTGGTGTTACCACGCCGAACTGCCAAGCCAGGGTCTTGGATTCGAATCCCGGTTCGGCCATGGATGTTACAATGTGTGTTCCGTTGTTGTATAATATGGTTCCCATAACAAAAAGCCTAAGGCTTAATTTGGGATCATTTCAATGTATATGCCTGTGAGCGTTATTTATTTATTTATACGCATTAGCTGAAACCTGTATCCAGTATTCCAGTATGTATAACGTCACGAGCATGGGATATTCTAAATTGCATGTTCTCCAAGGTGATAATTACGTAAAATATAATAGGACTCGTCAATCCTAAAAGTTGTAAAAACATTTTTTTATTAAATACCCGGATGGTACCTACTGTCTTATTTTTTTATGTAGGTAATTTTACATCATTTGCCAAAATTCAAATAAGTAAATAAATAAATTTACAAAAATAAAATTAGATTACCGTTTACTATGATGTAAGTACAGTCATCATCAAACAGATGACGTAAGTGAGTTTTGGAAATTATTAGTAAGGTCATTATTGGCCACATCTACGAGGTAAAGTAAATTAGGATTATCTTAAATAACATCTTTAAGTTTGTAAACCAATTGTTTTCAAGATTAATTTTATTTTAACTTAGTTTAAAGTTCATCGACTGATTTCTGTAATTACTTAAATTATTTTATGTTATTTTTTACAGTGCATACCCTCTTTTTCTATATACATTTAACTGCAAACACCGTGCATTGTCAATTAAGAGCTGACGACTCTGGGTGGTATATTAAATCTTTCCTTGTCGCATTTAACGGATGGTATTTTGATCACATGCCATTTAATTACTTCATGGGCTTCATACTGGTGGTACGTATTTAAAAGTTATTATTATTACATTTGCAGTAATTGGCCTCGTTTTCATTTATTGACTCAATGTATAAACTTGTGATACAATAAATATGAACTTTAGCACCTATAAACTGGGTAAATTTTAATAGGACAGTTGCTCTACGCCAAAGCACAGGTCCATAGAACGTTTTTGAATTTCGAAATGGCGTCTGCACATGCGCACTTTGTGCAAACTGTCCATGACATTGCGTGTAGGGTTGAAAGCCGCGCTTTTCCTTTAACGTCATCTACATTTCGACACTTTTTATTTTTCCGTCTATTATTAAAAAAAATAGTATTTGAGCCTTCGATCAACAATATAGAATTGAGCTAAAGGATTACTGAAAATTTGAATTTAGCGTTATTTTTCAACGTTTTTATGCACTGAAAAGACACAATTTTATGTAGTCAAATCCAACGGGTGCGCGCGCCTGACTGAATTCCCTTGCTCGGCTCCCCTCAGGTTACCCCATAAAGTGTGAGGGGAGGTGGGGTATCTGAAATCAGAGGGGGGCGGGGAGTGGCCGTTCTGTATGTAGAACTATAATTGTATACTATAACCTATTCTGTGGCAAAAGCTTATTATTGCCACAGAATAGGTTATAGTATACAATTAAGTATGGTATTGCCACATCATGGACACTGTCAGCTGATAGCTGTCATTTCATACAAATGGGAAAAGAAGAGTTAAGCATGTGCGATACTGAGTGAGTTCGAGCGAGAGAGGAATAACCACGATTCAACGAGAGGGGGGGTGAAGTAAAAAGTCAGTGGGAGGCACGGAGTGTCTGTATGCTACTGTATGTAGTACTAGATACTCTTTCGTATACTGTGATAATTATTATGGCTTAACAACTGTCACATTTCAAGTGAATTGTTTTAAATACTTAATTAGTAAGACTGGCTAAATTGATTCATAGCAGAAGCCAAAAAAAAAAAGTAGTTTCCTATCACATTTTTTTTATTGTGTTGCTCTGTGTCAAAAACTAAGGCTTCCTAATTATAGAAGACTTGGCTCTTTAGCCTTATGATATAAAACAAAACCCTAAAATGAATCATAAAAGAATTGGCTTTTTAGCCTCGTATATCAAAACGCATCCCTGATATGAAACATACAAGATTTGGCTTTTAAGCCTTGTTTAATAAAGAATTTCGAACATTATACAAAGATCATACAAAAAACAGAGTTATTTATAACAGATGAGGCTGTATGGGATTATCCCTTTGCCTTTCCAATATGGATGAATGTTAAATACTACTACTACTAAGGCTTCCTTATAGGCACGCATATTTGCGTTTGAAGTATTACCAGATGATTAATTACTTACTATGTATACCTATTGTCTTAAAACTAATGGTTTCAAGGACAAGTTAGTACTAATTACTAAAGCTGTACATACCTTCATGATGATGATTTATTTATTTATTTATTTAAGTTTATTGAAGTAATCAACAGCGTTACAAAACAAATTATACAAAGAAATAGTGAGCTTAGAATAAGGCCAATAACAGATTACTCTAAATTAAAAAGTTTAACAATCGTGGCAAAACAAATAGCAAAACGTGCAGGTTTACGGATCCATTGGAGTACATTACAAGTAGGTATTTAGGTTGGTAAGTAGAATCATCACAAAACCAGTAGAAGTAGGTTTAAGATGGAGCGGTATTGTTATTATCAGTGCAGGCGAGTTAGAAATTGAGTGTGTCTATGTGTGTGTGCGTGTGCGAATGCTGGTGTAGTTATTTGTGTATTAGAAGAGTATTTTAACGGCAGAGTAGGTATAAGTATTTATAAGAGTGTGTGAGTTCTGGTAGGTACAGGTAAAGATAGGTAAGTGAGAAGTACAGTAGTACAGGCAAGCGGTAGGCACAGGTAAAGGTAAGTGAATAGTACAGGTAAGTGAGAAAGTGTGTGTGTATATGCGTGTTATTTCCCAGGGGTGTTTTTGTTGTTGTTGTTAATGGTATTAACAATATCCCGCCTAAATCTATTCCTCGACATGTAGTAAGGATCTAAGTCAGAGAAAAGTTTGTTGAAGGTGTCCGCTAAGCGTGATAGGGTCTCATTTGAACCGTAGTTGGTTCGATGCAGCGGCACATGAAGAAGGCTGGTGTGGCGCGTGCGGCGCCGTGGCACATTCAGTGCCGCTGCACCCACCAACCCCGAACAGTCTATGCGTGAGTTTAGAATATCGTGCAGGAGCATCATATCCAACAAAGTACGCCTGTCTTGCAGCGTCAGCATGAAGTGGGTTTTACAACTCTCCTCATAAGATTCAGATGACGAAAAAGTCTGGTAGTTTAAAAATTTTATAAATCGCTTTTGAATTTTCTCTATTGCGGCCTTGTATTTATTGTATTGTGGGGCCCAAATGGATGATCCGAACTCAAGAACACTTCTCACATAGGCGAAATAAACACTTTTGATACACAAGGGATTACGGAATGGTGAGCAAGTGCGCATGACAAATCCAAGTGTCTTAAATGCTTTGTTAGTTATTGTATCGATGTGACTATTTAATGCAAATTTCGTATCAAAATAAATGCCAAGATCACGTATCTTTTCCACTCGACTTAAATTTTTACCTTTTATGTTATAGTTGTAAATGGTGGGGTGATGGCTACGTGTAAAACTAATAATGTGACATTTTTCGGTGTTGACTGATATTCTATTGCGATCGTAATATGCGGACAAGTTATTGAGGTCGTGCTGAAGTTTGAATGCATCTTCTGGTGAGCCAATATCAATGAATATTTTAGTATCATCTGCGTACATAAGGAAGTTTGAGTAAGATAAACAGGCGTAAATGTCGTAGAGAAAAGTGTTGTACAGAAGTGGGCCTAAATGTGAGCCCTGGGGCACGCCTGAGGGAATGTTTACATAGTCAGACTTGTAACCGCCCATGACCACCGCCTGTGATCTGTTCATGAGATACGATTCTATCCATCTCAACAGGTCACCGTGGATGCCAAGAGAGTTCAGCTTGGACAGGAGGATGATGTGATCCACTCGGTCGAATGCTTTTTCGAAGTCCGTGTAGATCACATCAACCTGCCTCCCCTTTTCCATATTATCGCGAACAAACTTAGAGAATACAGTCAAATTTGTAACCGTAGACCTTCCCTTCAGGAACCCGTGCTGTTCGTTAGGAATACCTTTGGCTAAAGTGGGATATATTAAATTGTATACGACTTTTTCAAATGACTTACTAAACACATTGAGTATCGAGATGGGTCTATAGTTCTCTACTCGACTGGTAAGTCCCTTTTTATGGATCGGCACAATACGTGCTTGTTTCCATATATCCGGAAATATGCCTTTAGAGATGGAATTATTAAAAATAATAGATAAAGGATAAGCCAGAGAGCCAGAACAATTAATTATAAAAATAGGCGGGACATTATCATTACCAGCTCCTTTATTTGGGTCGAGGGATTTAAGTAATAACCCTACAGAGTCTTTAGGGATGCGTAACGTGCCGATATTATTATTGGTTGTGTTTTGAGGCGGAAAAAACGCAGTATCTGAATAATTGCTAGCAGGTGGTGAGAACATATCATAAAAGAAAGTATTGAAGCCGTTTGCTATGCCAGAGCTATTAGTAAGAATTGTATTATTAAGCGTGAATTTACTGGGGTAATTACTACAGCCTCTACGGGACTTTACAAATGACCAAAACCTTTTCGAATTTTGTGTTATTGAATGTTCTGCATTCGAAAGAAATTTTTTGTAACAGGCAGCATGAACTCTGTGATACCGTTTCCTAAGAAGGGCAAATTCTGCGTAGTCGTTTTGATTATGATATTTTTTCCAAGTTTTATGTGCTTTGATAATTCATTATGAAGTACATTTCATGCGCACATGCTTGAGCGTGACTGTTGGAAGATGGCATCAATGTAGCAAAGTTTTGAAGTGTATATTGGCTTATATTCCGAGAGATAAGTGTACTTTTTGCAACCATCAGCAGCAAGGCTGATTCAGTGTTTATGGGGTGTAGTGCTTTTCTGTGATGGGGATGGACCAGGTCTGCCTGCATAACTCCAGTCGGTTTAGGAGTTACTGATGATTAAAGGTCTGTAAAAAATTAACGATCAGCTGCAAGGCTGATCGTATATTATTGTTGTAGTATGCACTGTAGCTATATCAACATTACAAAAACTGACATGGTTCATCAGGCGGTTTAGGGAGATACAGCCGTTCAAAGGTCGGAACTTTGACTAGCTGTATCTCCTAAACCGACTGACAGAACTTGACAGTTTTTATACTATTCACATAGCTACAGTGCATACTACAACAATATCATAGGATTCGCTGTGCAGCTGATCGTTAATTTTTTACAGACCTTTAATCATCAGTAACTCCTAAACCGACTGGAGTTATGCAGGCAGACCTGGTCCATCCCCATCACAGAAAAGCACTACACCCCATAAACACTGAATCAACCTGGCTGCTGATGGTTGCAAAAAGTACACTTATCTCTTATACTATTATTTCATTGCGTACAGTTATAAGTCACGACTGTACGCACGGGAAAATAGTGGTGGATAAATAGTTTAGTAAAGGCAACAAGCTTTTTACATTTAGGTGCCTATAATAACTATCAATTATATTTTTTACAGCTTGCCAAAATTCAATCCATATGTCAGTGGATGTTTAATGATGCTTTAATTATGGCAATGAGCATGTACCTTTCGAAATTATTTGAAAACTTCAGTCACCATTTATCCCTACGACTTGAAGATGTAAGTATTTATCGATATATCGTTTTTTTTTTTTTTTTTTTTTTTTTATGTTCGATAGGTAAACATTTGACCCCAATCTCACCTGATGTTGAGTGATGATGATGATTACTTTTGAAACTATAAGCAACAATATCATGTGGCAACACTAACACTATCGATATCATTGCTACATTGTAAACTATCGATATATTATTTATCTTTCTAACTATTATAATTATTGTCAGTCGGGGCAAGTGCCTCTACGGGGTAAGTGCCTCCAGCTTCAACATTTCGAAAACTAGACATATAATCGTGTCTAAAAATAAAAACCGGTCAAGTGCGAGTCGGGCTACTCGCGCACCGAGGGTTCCGTACCACACCACCACAGAACACAACATTATTAATATTAGAAAAAAAAACTTTTTTTGTCCGGGATCTTTAGCGCAAGACCGACTTACACTTGGCCGGTTTTTAGTATTTGTTGTTATTTTGTATATAGTTTGTTCTATAATCACACTGAGTTTGACGCTTGTATGTAATACCGTTTTTACGATAGAGCGTGAAGAAAAAACGTCGATAAAAACTAGTTTCTTGTTGAGAACCCCCCTTAATTTTTAACTTCATGACATTTTTATTATTTGTTAACAAATCCGCCGCAATAACGCACAATCTGAGACTCTTTCAACTATCTAGCTAATACGGTTCAAAAGTTACAGCCCTAAATAGGTAGGACGGACGGACGGACGGACAGACGGACGGACGGACGGACGGACGGACGGACGGACGGACAACGTAGGCTTAGTAATAGGGTCCCGTTTCCACCCTTTGGGTACGGAACCCAAAAAATGCATTTACTTTAATTGTTTAATATTGAGACTAAGATGAAACTTCGTTTGTATGCAGCGCGCATTAGCGCTTTTGGAATAAACTTTTCTTATGTTTGTTTACACATCATGTCGAAGCTGGTTGTACAATGTAACACAACTTTGTAAATTACTTACATTTTAACCTTTTACGATGTGATATAAAAACGTTGGATCCATCTTGTATACTTACTTTGTTGTTTTTTATAAGATGTCGTTTTATTTTCTTATTGCGTTTTTATGGAGTGCAAAGTAAAGGTTCGATTTAAACTGATGAGTTTAATATTCTATACCATTAAACGAGCAACATTTGTTAGTATAATTATATATCTATATTCAGTTCAACCTGTATATATTTTATATCATAATTTTTTTTTTTTTCAGATTGAGTTAAAACATACGAGCAAATTGCCATGGCATGAATTCCAGGGGCACTATACACGTCTAATGCAAATAGTGAACATAGTTAATGATATGTTAAATCCTTTTGTGTTCGCCTCTTTTTTATGCAATCTTGTGCATATTGCAGAAATCATGTTTTATTTACTCCAGTAAGTTACTTACTTATACGATGCTAGCTGTTGCCCGGGGCATACGTGAACTTTGAAAAATTATGTTGTGTTGAGATGTATTTAATCCAGAACATACCTAATTTTATCTGCACCTGCGTGCCAAACATCCGAATCCGTTTCAGCCGATTATGCGTGTTTGCACTACAAACAACCTTACAAACATCAAAACGGGTGCGTCCCGTTTAGTATAATAACATTTGGTATAATAAAAATTTTATAACGTTCAAATGATATAATGATCATAAGAAATACTAACTACGAGCATAATATTGCAAAAACATAACATACATTTATTCTAATAGTTATTTCCTATAATTTTAAAGTTTCTAATGTTGATTATTACTAACAATTACTTAAAACTTGTTTGATATATCAATCATTTGATGTTATTTTATGAGACATAACGATCTCTTGATATATTGTTCCAAAGATATAATATTGAATTAAAACTATATATTTTTTTAAACCATTATATTATAACTAGTAAATTGCTTTCTAAACTATAGGTTAGGTTAATTTAGGTAGTGAGACCCTTACGTAGTGAGCGAGTGGAGTCAAGCGAAATGTGTGTCACATGCATGCTGCATTTGTGCGTGCATGCATGCTTGTTTGCATGTGTGCTTGCTTGCATGTTTGCTTGGATGCATGTTGGGGGTGTAGGGGGCTGTGCACCCCGCGAGGGGGGTGCGGGGGGTGGAAGCCCCCTGCCTGAGAAAAACAAATAGGTCTTTTTAAAATTCTAGCTGAGGTTAGGTTAGAACATGTTGCACACTTAGCGGAGCGAGCGGAGCATCCAAACGCTTGCTTGCTGCATGCTTGCTTGCTTGTTGCTTGCTTGCTTGTATGCATGTTGGGGGGTGCAGGGGGGCTGGGCCACCCGCGAGGGCGGTGCGGGGGGCGGATGCCCCCTGCCTGAGAAAAACAAACTGGTGTTTTTAAAATTGTAGGTTAGGCTAGGTTTGAACATGTAAGACACTTAGCGAAGCGAGCGGAGCATCCAAATGCTTGCTTGCATGCTGCATGCTTGCTTGCATGCTGCATGCTTGCTTGCATGCTGCATGCTTGCTTGCTTGCTGCATTCATGCATGCTTGTTGCTTGCTTGCTTGTATGCATGTTGGGGGGTGCAGGGGGGCTGCGCCCCCCGCGAGGGGGGTGCGGGGGGCGGATGCCCCCTGCCTGAGAAAAACAAACTGGTGTTTTTAAAATTGTAGGTTAGGTTAGGTTTGAACATGTAAGACACTTAGCGGAGCGAGCGAAGCGAGCGGAGCATCAACATGCCTGCCTGCATGCTGCATGATTGCTTGCTTGCTGCATGCTTGTTTGCTCACTGCATGCTTGCTTGCTGCATGCTTGTTTGCTTGCTGCATTCTTGCTTGCTTGCTTGTATGCATGATGGGCGGTGCGGGGGGCGGATGCCCCCTGCCTGAGAAAAAAAAACTGGTGTTTTTAAAATTGTAGGTTAGGTTAGAACATAATATAAGACACTTAGATGTTCTAACATGCTTGCTTGCTTGTTACTTGGGGAGCAGAAAGGTCAAAACGATGGGTTAGGTTAGGTTAGTAGGTAGTGTGACCACTCAGACAGCGGTCCTATTTTTGGCATAAAGATCAAGATCAAGGTCAAGGTTAGTGACCCCGTATACTCATTCTGACTCATTTGGTTGTTGTATTTCTTACTATTAATAAAGTTTCTTTTTAAAATTCGGCAAGCGTTGTAAACTTTTATATTATGAGCATTGATTATTAGACACTTTAAAATTAGATGACATCAATGCTATATTTTTTAAATCTTATGTTTTATGGATTGTATAACATGTGATGGTTATACCTAAGGTTCATTATACATTATGTCTCTTGCTTTACTTTATCAAATTATATGTCTTAAATTTATATCTAACGTTTATTATAGAAAGTGACCATTATTTCAAACAAAATTATAGAAAGAGAAGTTATATTTCCTAAACTATATATTCTTTGTATTTATATCGAATATTACTTACCCCATCAAAACATCTTCAAAAACTTTCAAAATCTATCAAATCAAGTAATTATTTTTTCTGTGTAGTTCTTATCTCAATCCAAGTTATTTTTGCAGAAGAAGCTCCGGAATCAGCAGTAACCCAAGTTGCCAATCTTTTTATAGGTAATTTCTTTGCTGTCTCGTCACTATTCTGTGGTTAACATATGTCCGTCTGAAAATATAAATATATCTGAAAATATAAATATATCTGAAAATATACCGAATGATTTTTTTTACCATGTCGAGATTTTCAGGTGTCGTTTAAACCGTCAGACTGAACAACTTTTACTACGGGAGCAAACATAAAATCGCGAAAAAAAGAATCTGCTATTCCATACTAAACTGCAATGGCTATACTTGAATCTTTAATGTATAATGGCGGAACCACACTTTGTTATGTGTCATTTGTTATGGCGCTACGCTGTATTTGCCCAAATATTTGTTATGTGAGCGAACAACAAACATGCCATCCACACTTGGTGCCGGCGGCGTGCCAAACATGCCAAATATTATGTTGATGTTCGTGGCCTTTGGACAAACAAAATGGACGTTTTGACTGTGGCTGCAATTTATTTTTACTTAAATGCATCTTACCAATAGGTTGTATAAGAACAAAGGGAAAGTAGAAAGGGACGTTGTTTTTCGAAGGGACGTTTTGCGAACAATAAGTTATCCGCCTAAATCATCGCGACACGACGATAGAGGATTTTTTTTGACATGACCGCCGTACGCGAGCGAACACGAGTGAATGAGTGAACAAGTGTGGTCAGTCGACACACATATTCGGCTCATTCGTGTCCTTTGAAGTGGGCCAAAAAACCGACAAGTGGACGGATAAGCGTATTTGCTGTTCGCGCTTATGTGTGATGCGTGCGAATATAGCAAATATAGACAAATAAGCCCTCCACACTTCGTCCTATGCGGCCGAATAACGCGCATAACAAATAACACATACCTAACGAAGTATGGTTCCGCCATGAGACAGAAGTTTTTTTTTGCCAATTCAAGTTTGCTCTCAATGTAAAAAAAAAATCAGTTTTTTTGGTTCAGAAACCAAACCTGAAAATTTCGTCATTGTAAAAAAAAAATCATCCAGTTTAGCGTGCAAAAAGAGCACTCTATAATTTGTCATTATTTGTTGTTTTGTTCTGTTCTTTATAATTTATTTATTATTTAGTTAGATTGTGCTGTGCTATAATTTTGTCTGTGATGCAACATTCAATTTTTGTAACGAGACTAAAAACTTGTTTTTTAATTTTTTATTATTGTTTTTCAGATTCTCCTGGCACAGGATGATGTATTTTATATATTCTATAGCAGTGGCGGTGGTTAGACTAACAGCGCTATCGCTCTTGGCAGCGAGAGTCCATAGTAGCAGTAGGCTCACTTTAAAAACATTGCACACGATGCCTGCGGCGGCTTATGATAATTATGTATGTTTTAATAGATACTAAACTAGATATTCCCGTAATTTCCCGTGAATAATCGAGAATTTCATTTAATTTCATTTATTCATAATCAATTATAATGATCGTATGCGCATATTCACAGGCATACAAGATAATAACGTGGCTACATTTCAGAATCATGAGTAAAATCGCCCATTAAATGAATTCAACTTTCTGCCATAACATCCTGTATAATAATTATTATGTATTTTATAGATTACAAACTCATTTGAAAAAAAAACTATTTGCTTTTATAAAGTTACTACTAATTATTTCGATCATTTCATATTTTAACCTTTTTCAGGCACAAAGGTTCATAGATCAAGTATATCATGCAAAAGTAGGACTAAGTGGATATAATCTGTTTATAGTAACGCATGACATTTTGACTGTAGTAAGTACCTAATTACATAACTTTATGCTGCCACTATATTATTATTATTGTGTCTCTTGTTGGTACCTATTTCACGGGTCGTAGCTCGGACCTTTGCATGGCTTGCGTGCACAGGTCCAACATGTAAAGGCCCCTTTGAGACACTTTTATCTGTCATTATTATTACACTGCTAGACCGGAAGCGCAATCCAATATTCGGCGTAAGGTCGTGGATGTGGTAGCCACTATAGAACGCCGGAAGTGGTGATGGGCAGGCCACGTTGCTCGTTTGGCTTCTGAGCGTTGGACCAGAAGAACACTGGAGCGGAGGCCCAGAGAAACCACGCGTGGTAGAGGCCGCTCACCAGAAAGATGGGTCAATGACATAGGAGACACGCGGGTCCAAACTGGATGCAGAGGGTGAGGGCCAGAACGTCATGGAGAAATATGGAGGAGGCCTATATCCGAAGACGGACTGATTAAGGGCTGTGATGGATGGATGAATGGATTATTATTATAGGGTCCTTCGTAATATCCTGACGGTTTCTTAAGAGACCATCCAAAAAGGGGGTGCTTCAGACTATCAAACTGAACAACTTCACTATGGAGCCAACTTCAAAATCTAAAAAAAAAACTGCTGTTTCATACAAAACTGCAGTCAATCTTTAGTTTGATTTAACAATTCTTTTTATCCAACAATATTTTCACATTTTGGAATAAAAATATGCATAATGAAATCCAAGAAATCTCGTTTGTGCGACAAAATATTATACATATATCTTTGAAATAATCAGTTTTAGTAATAATTATGAGTATCATCATCAGCCTATAAACGTCCACCACGCGTGCCCAATGCGGGTTGGTAGACTTCACATACACATGAGAATTTTTTCTTCAGTGTATGCAGGTTTCCTCACGGTGTTATCCTTCACCGTTTGAGAGCAGTCGGTATTACGAGTTACAAAAACTCATTGGTACATGGCATGTTGCCCGGGCGGATTCAAACCCGGACCCCCATAATTAGGTGTCCATACCTCTCCCAACGCGCCACCGACGTTGTATGGCTATTCATACTATTATTACATTTTTATGACGCCGTATAAGATTTTAGGTAGTACAAAAATGGCCCGTTATGGATGATATCATATAAATAAGTGAATAGGCCAAATCACGCACTAATATCTAGGACGAACTAACCTCTATTCCTTCTCACTTATAGGTCAGGTTGTTTAAAGTTTCTAACATTAACATTTTCTTACAGATGTTTGCAACGCTGATCACCCATGAGTTGGTGATTTTACAATTTAGGCAATAAGTATCAAAATATACCTAGATATTAGGTTCTGATGATTTGGTCACTGGCAACTTGTGTTTATCGGAGATTGATGTTAGACTAAAATATGCGTGTTTGACCTTTTTAGTAGGCGATTTTATTTCTGTTGATAGATACCTAAATGTCATTCCATACATTATTCTAATTTACATCTAGGTACAGTCGGCCGCAATAAGTTATATACACTTTAGTACTACGACATAGAACAAAAGTGTATACAACTTATTGCGGCCGACTGTACTACATAGTTGTCTCTTCAAATATTATTTATTTTAAACATGTTACAGCCATGTTGTGCTATTTCGAATCAAATTAAAGATTAAAAATTAAAGTCTCTGACTTATAAGAAACTAAAATTTTCAATCTTGAAATTTTTATGCCTACGTCGCGACGTAGGTCGTCGTTCCTACATCATACACTTGAAAAAGTAAAGATTAGTGAACTAATAAAGTTAGCAGTAATACCGGCTACAATTACTAACCTAAACTTATGCACAATAAATATAATTTCATTTCATTTAATTTCGTTCCTCAAGATTCAAGCTATCTTTATTCATAAAAATCGGTTTCGTGTAAAACGTAAGAGAGAAGTAGATAGTTTCGCATTAATATTAGTATGGATAGATATTATTTAGTTGCAATTTTTGAAATTCTATTGTAAATAATCTTAGACAATTTAAAAGGGACGAGTTACGCGTGTCATTCTACTAAACATTTCTGCCACATTTTGCGGGGGGCGAGGTAACATGAAATCCGCAACTTTGGATTTTATTCCCCATAAGTTTAGATTCTAATTTTGAATGTTAAAGTAGTCTCATGTGAACCCTAAACGTTCTAAGTTCAAAATTATTGTTTCGCTATTATAGGCTGTCTCGTTTAGTGATAAGGTATAAAATTGGGTGTAAATGCGCAAGATTAATTGATCTAACACCGTGGCAGAGGGGAAATGCTACCCCAAGGCGAGTCCCTATTGTCTAAGTAAATAATAAATAAAGTATTGCACACTATACAGCAGTTTTATTTTTCACTGGTAGCGCCCGAGAATGCGTACGCGCAGACCAACTGACTTTAAATACTCATAGCTTTTGATTGCGATAAAATAAATCTTAAATGTTAATTCAAACCACAGAGTACCTAAGTACCTACTATAATTACTACCGTTTCAAACTAAGCCCTATGCTTCTTTGAAAACCCTATCCAAATGAGTAAAGTACTGTAATTTTTAAGTCATACGTGTACAAATAAACAGATAAAAAGCCACACCATCACAACACAACAGAACCTATCCTCGAAATGAAACAGGTCCAGCCAGACCTTGAATGGGTAGGCATTTTTTATGGAGTGAAGTAGAAAAAAAGGCCTTTATCTAAGTTTTGTGCTACAATGTTCCTTAGAACCATAGTACCCTACCTAACCTAAGGGTCGATTGTAGAGGAGGTCCCCTACACATGAAGTGGGGACAAATTTTTTTTCTCGTGTATCCCATGTTGTGGGGTATCGTTGGATAGGTGTTTCAAAAATATTGTGGGTTTGGTAAAACCATTTTTCGATTTAGGGATCCGTTAGCAAAATTTTAAGAACGGTTCTAGTTGGAGATGTAAAAAAATTCACGGCAATAGCATATATAACGAATTTAAAAGGAAAACTATCACCGCTAAGTAGGCTTTACAAGTTTACGAGTAATAGTCGACCAAATAATAAAATGTACTTTATTAGCCGTTAAACCGTAGTAGTATAAAAAAGTCTCCTTAATCTAGGTCCATATTATATTGTAACGGGCAACTACGGAACCCAACCCTGCGCGTGGTCCGACACACACTTGGCCAGATATTGTCAATAAAATCCAGTATTGATAAGTGGGATGTAATATATTTTAGGCTATATATAGGTACGGTAGGTGATGATTAAATATAGAAATATCAAGAAAAGTCATAGAACGAGAACCGTCTTTAAAAAAAGTGAAGTATGTGACTTTATCAGAACTTGCATTGCAGTACAGTAAAGAACCTTCTTTACTGCAATGCAAGCACTGCTACCTAGCAGTGCCGTTTTAAACCCTATGATTAATGTAATCTTTTAAAATAAACAAAGGTAAATTTTTGATCCAAGTAAATCGTTGAAGCAGTAATTTTTATTGTGTACCAATAAATAATAATTGATTAATAGAAACTGTTACGTTTATTTATTACTAAAGAAATTAACCTAACACAATCATAGACATAATTTATTGAAATTATCAGTTAATTATCTGATAACAAATAAAGCAGCATAAATTCAATAAGACGTACTTACTAATACTATTATTTCATCTAAGTTAATAGGTAACCAAAATATTTAACAAAACCTACCTACCTTTGTTTTAAAATATACAGGGTCCTTCTTAATTTGTTTACGGTTCTTAAGGGGATGATCAGACCATCAACCATGGACCACATGAGATCCAAAGGTGGAAAAAGATGTAAAAATATGTTGTATTTTTCCAGAAAACACGAACAATGCGAGAAAAAAAACTTCTTCTTGAAAAGAAGTAGTGCTAAGTGTGATACTATTTTGAAAACTTGGTTAAATGGGCTAATTTTTGAAAAAGCTTACCAGGTTAGCGCCATACGTTTTTTATACAGGATGTAAAATTAAATAGGACACTTACTTAAAGGGGTGCTTAAGACCATCAAACTGAACAACTTTTACTATAGGACCAACACTAAAAACGCGAAAAAAAAAATCCGCCGTCCCATACAAAGCTGCAATGTATGGGACAGCAGTTTTTTTTTTCGCGATTTCGATATTGGTCCCATTGAGAAAGTTATTCAGTTTGATGGTCTGAAGCACTTCTTTAAGTAAGTGTCCCTTTTAATTTTACACTCTGTATCACGTCTCAAAGTTACCAAAGAAAACAATAATACACACCCTGTATATTCTGCGTCTATTAATCATTTTTTTTTATTCCATATTTCGTGTCACGGAACCGTTGATCGTAGAGATAAGAAAATATTTCAAAGTTTGTACAAATAAAACACGCTCCGAAATCAAATCTGATACGATAAGATGACAAAAATACATTTAATTTTATTTACTTTACGTCAAACCTATAATTTCGGGTGACAAAATGAAAATAACATTAATTATTCATAATTTGATATTGTGCTGTGTTTTTGAAGAAAAAATAAAGAATTACAAATCTTTTTATGTTAGTCACAAAAGATAGTTAA
This sequence comes from Agonopterix subpropinquella, assembly GCA_922987775.1. Classification (NCBI taxonomy): domain Eukaryota; kingdom Metazoa; phylum Arthropoda; class Insecta; order Lepidoptera; family Depressariidae; genus Agonopterix; species Agonopterix subpropinquella. The sequence goes on along the minus strand of OV277696.1, from coordinate 7,420,389 downwards.
AAAGATACTACACGTATGAGTTATAATTAAAAAAACAAAGATGGCTACGGTCCACGGAGAATTTAATAACGCAAAGGGTAAAGAAAAGTTATAGAAGTTTTTCTATCTCTCCCTAAGGGTTGAGACACATTTACCGATGGCGACCAGCGGCCTGCCCATACAAAAATGTCATTTAGTATGGGAAGCCGTCGTCCGCCGTCGACACGGTGACGATGGCTGCTTCCCGTAAATGTCATTTTTGGATGGGTCCGCCGTCGGTCGCCGTCGGCAAATTGTCTCAACCCTAAATTTTTCAGGAACCTGTTTTCCGTTTTTATTATTTGTCAAGTATTTGCGCAACTTGCCTAATGGAATTACAGTTAATATTTACACAATTTAACTTGGTTTCAATGTTTCCTGAATTGCGCCTTTCAATGTAAAATTGTTCAAAAACAGAAAAATATTGAAAATTTTCTAAAAACTATCTTTCGCAGAACTTTCACACAACGATTTCTACAATGAATCAGAAGTGGCTAAGTTGGAATCTCGGATCTCAAAAAAATCTACGAAACTGCGGTAATTGTATTATACTTATCTTATAACTTATTAAGATACCTTATAGATACGTTTTGAGATACCTTTTTTGTCAAATAGGTACCTATCTAATGATTAAACGCTTTTTACAGGAATAACAACAAGGTATTAAATGTGTACGGGAAAAATCTTCAGGATAAAGATTCAAATTGTGAGTTTTTTCTAATTGATGTTTAAAAAATACCTATAATATGGGTATTAGGAAGGTATTTCAAATGTAACGATTTTCTAGAAAAAATAATACGTGCAGGGTCCGTTTTAATAATGCTTACGGTGATTTAAAAGAATTATCAGACCATCAAACTGAACAACATTCTCTATGGGACCAACATCGAAATCGCGATACACAAATCAGATTTGCGTCAAGTTAAGATACCAGTTTTGTACGGAACAGGAAATAAGTATTTACTTTTGCAATTTCGATGTTGGTCCCATTGAGAATGTTGTTCAGTTTGATGGTTTGAACATCTCCTTTAAAAACCGTCAGTACCTATATTAAGAAGATCCACATAAAGGATCCAACCGCCGATAGGGTAATGGCACCACAAGAAGAAGAGTAGCTATTGACCGTTCTCTATGAAACAACCAATTATTGTTTCGTGATTTTGATGTTGGCTACACAGTGAAAGTTGCTGATCAGTTTGAGCACCCATTTTAATATGTAACGAATTTAATTTTACACCAGTGAACGCAAATTTACACCCTGTATGGTAAATAAATGATACAAATAACGCTCACTGAAGTTCGAAGATTTTAGTTTTTTTTTTTTCGGAAATCTTCGAAAAGCAATAAAACTCGAATGCTTCTAACCTTCTACTGCAATGAAAAGTGTCTACCTAGCTTTTTCAGGCAAATACGACAGCAAATTTAAAACTAAAGGCGATGTTATATTTCATAGAAATATGAGAGTCCTTGTTCTATGTGGACAGTTCTTGGGTCTAAATCCTTTTTTTGGAATACTCGGAGATGATACATCAAAGTTGAGGTATGTAACCTTTTTGTGTGGCAAGAATTTTTTCCCAGGAGGGCCAGGTCCAGGTTAGGACGTTGCAATATAAAACATGCAATGCAATACAATACAATGTAAAACATGGAACGAGCGAAGCGAGCTTGAAATGTTTTACAAAATGATTAGCTTTATCGAAAACCTGAAACGAATACAGCGCGGGTGAATCGAGTTCGAGATTTTACTGCAATGTAATAAGACCACTGCAATACGATATCTGCAATATTTTGAAGACGTTACATTTAGTGGGAATATCGAAAGGGGGTGACCCGACTCATAAGGGTTCAGACACATTGACTGACTGCGAACGACGACGGGCACATAAAAAAAACTACGATTAGTATGGGAACGCGTTCGGCGCCGTTCGCCACGTCGACGGCGGCGGCGGGCGGCTTTCCATACTAAATGTGCTTATTGTATGGGTCCGCCGTCGTTCGTCGTTGGTCAGTATGTCTGAACCCTTAATCTTTAAAAAAACAAAATAAACTAACACATCGGCATCCAAAAATCAAAATGAAGGTGTTCTTCATATTTTTTTCTTTTTAAATAATTGTTTTTAGCGTTTTTGGCAGTTTTTTAAATTTGTTATTTTATGAAGTGCTCATTTGTCTTTAATTCTTCACAGATTCAAACTTTGTTCATACAAAGTGTTATACAGCATTTTTATTCTAATATATCAAATGACAAATTTTATGTTACACTGGCGTAAAATGTTTGAAGGACCCATGACAATTTTTACTCTAGGTAAGTACCTTAACAGAAACATAATTCCGTACCTATGGATCCTTTTCCCTCGCAACGCTCTTAGCATTGCGCTGACATGGCCGAAGCAATGATTTTTTTCCAGGCCAATATAGATTTTACTCCACTACGAAAACATATTCGATCCAAAACCTAGAGCGAGTGAAGCGAGCTCGAGAATTTACTACACTATGAAAAGTCTTTATAGGTCCGACATCATTCTTTGGAGCATCTAGTGCAGTATCATGTATCTTCTTGCGCGTAGCAATGAAGTGGCCATCTTTGGTACGAGACGTGGCCGCATCTAAACTGGAAGCATACATGGACCCCCGGATGAGGAGGAAATGTAATATTGCCACTGTTGTTTTATTGACTATGGCTATAGGTAAATTTTTTATTACATTTTGCTACAGTATAAGAAAGAGTATTAGTACTACATAAAGTACGTACACTTACTGCCCGCCCCTTAGTTTTAACCTCACCCACCACGCAGGAAGCGTGGCGGAAAATGTATTCGTAACGCACTCACTAGTATCGCACATACTTACCTCTTCTTGACAAGCTTTCCCCATTTGTATGAAATGACAGCTATTACAGCAGTCCGTCTGTCTGTCTATCTGTTCGTCTGTCAACTCCCGTTTCACCAGAAACTGGTAGAGGTCATTATCATCATCATCAGCCATCTATCATCGTCGACTATCAAACATATGCCTCTTCTAAGACGCGCCACAAAACTCAATGCCTGGCCTTCCTCATCCAGTCGCTTCCCGCTTCAATTTCAATCAGGTCTTTAATCTTTCCTCTTCTTTTACTTTGGCTATTCCTCTTCTACCCGTTGACTTAGTCAATCAATCACGAAATTCTGAAAAAAGTAAGGTCTCATAGTACGTTCGTGCTATCTTCATTACGACATGCGACAGTTTTCAAAGTTTAATGGTGAATTTAATTTTTCCAGTGGAACAAGGCTTTTCATCGATTTCGAGAATTACCACTATTTTGGACTGTCAACCTCCAGATTCTCAAGAAGATAATATATTTGCTATGGACACAAAGACAAATTTTAAATTACTTTTTGATCTAGGTATTCAGTATAATACGGCAGTTGGGATTCTTTTTCAGGTATTTACTAATTCATCTTTCTTTCATTCAATACAGGCTGATGGTTTTTAAGGGGACGACTAGACCTCTAACTGAGACCTCTCATTTTTATCTATGGTATCAACATTGAAATCGCGAGTAAAAAATTAGTTCTCCCACACATTTGGGTCGAGTAGGATTGCAGTTTTGTATGGAACAGCAAATTTTTGTTGTGATTTCAATGTTGGTCGCAGAGCGAAAGTTATTCAGTTTGACGGTATAATTATCCTCTTTAAAACCGTTAGCCTATGTTGTTTTAAGTTGTTTGTTACTTACCTATGCGATATCTTTATTAAAATTGCTAGCAAAGTCAAACTAACATACATTTTTTTATAATTTCCATCACGCTTTAGTATAATACGCGCTCAGCTCGTCTAGATTGGTACTCACTCAATCTACGTTTTAAAGGCAAAAATAATAAATTATGCAAACTCTTCAAATTTTAAGAATTGACAAAGCATAAAAGACCTAGCATAAAAGACAAAGCGGGTTTTGTATGGAAGGTTGGCGCCTTATTTTTCGACGTTGTTTTTAGCGTGGCCATCAACCAAACTAGACAATTTTAGTTTAAAATAACGTAACAAACAAAACTTGTTATTACATGTATATCCCTAAACTCAGTCTGAACGGAGATATAAAGGCTTGAAGTTGAAAATAAATGTATTACGTTTACTTCAAGCCTTTATATCTCCGTTTGGACTGAGTTTTGAGATATATTTGCTATGAAGTTTTGTTTGTAACTTTATTCTGAACTATAATATTCAAGTTTTATTGATGGCTGCGTTAAAAAAATAAAAAAGGCGCCATTTTTAGTCATTGACTTTTGTTAACTCTCAGGTCTGCAACATAATTACGGTTTTAAGTTGGAACTTCCCAGATGTTTTCGTTATTTGCATGAGCTTCTATCTTTCTTCAATCCTAGAGATGATCAACAAAAAGATTGTTGCCGCTAAACAAACCGTAAGTACTGAAATAAATCAATTAGAAGTCCTGGCTAAGATTTCGGTTAGCAATTTTTTTTTTGGAATGGGGGCTGAATCGAAAATAATTTCGAGGTACCTAATTGTTAATATCTCTTATAGTAGTAACTACAATACAATACAATCTGTGGTGAAGGTTCGATTCTTCGTTGAGGTGACGATTATTTTTACCCGATTGCGCCAGAAGGAGGGTTATGTTTTTAAGTTTTAAATTTCATTAACTACATCAATTTTTCGCCGGATTTGACAGAAGCAGTTTAGCGTGATTTGTTAAGGGTTTAATCGTAATATCCTGACATAAAATCTTAGCATAGGATGTTTTCTTTTGGCTTTTTTTCAATTTTTTTATGCAACATAAACGACGGCCCGGTAGCACAGTCGGTAGTGAACCTGCCTGCTGTGCTGAGGGTCGCGGGTTCGAATCCCGTAAGGGACAAATATTTGTATGATGAATATGAATATTTGTACCCGAGTCATGGATGTTTGTATCTATATATGTATTCTATATCGTTGTCTAGTCATCATAATACAAGTTCAGGCTAGATTCTGGTACTTTAAATGTGACTAGATAATTTGTGTGACATTGTCCAAGATATTTATTTTATTTATAACATATTTACAATTGGTATACCCTAACAAGAAATATACAAAAATAAATAAACTATTAAAAACTAACAAAAAGGGTACTTATTCATCAATGAACCAACAACTACCTAGGTAGCAAAAGCCAATCAAAGATCGATAATTGTAAAGTGTAGATGCCCAGAATATAAATTTATCTACGGTTATAAAATCGCTGTAAATCCTGGTGAATTAATGGTGAGAATTATGCTCAAAAATTGGCGCATTTTATAGATCACACGCACTTTTTTCTTTCGAAACTGGCAAGTACAGTATAGCTCAGGGAGCGCAATCTGTTTTTTTTTTTCAATTCTTTATTGTAATTAGAAATAGTACAATGGGCTTTGCTGGGACTGGTATTGGAGATAGGTGAGAGGTCGTACGAACAGGAGTGCGATTTTCGAATCTCATTCGGCTCACCGAACTCATTCAGCCGTTGTAAATATCAAAATAACTTTGGAGATATGCATCTTTCTAATTGTGATTTGACTTTCAAAAATCATACTTCAGGAGTGCGATTTTTGAAATTCAAATCAGAAATAGAAAGATGCGTATCTCCGTAGCTATTTTGATATTTACAACGGCTGAACTCACCGAATGAGAATCAAAAATCGCACTCCAGGTGCGCACATAGATACCCCGCCTGAGTGTGTGTTTAAATTCACACATTAATTTGACCGCTAGAGTTTCGTGCCGCGAGGTATACGATCTCTAACGCGCGCTATGTGTGAGAGCATCGACAACGGTCGCTTGTATGATGCTTTTGATCTGTAGGGATATTAAATCATGTGACTATGTTGTTTATTTTTAAGGAAACATCTCCACAATTTTGGAAGTCAATGCGAGAAGACTACTCTCGCGCCACAAAATTGGTTCGAAACTTTGACGGCGTCATCAGTGGCGTTATATTCATATCATTCGCTGATAATATGTTTTTTATATGCCTGCAGCTCTTCAACGTTTTGTCGTATGTATTATACAAAAATTATATCGAGCAATAGAATAACATATCAAATGTTTATTTTGGGTTGAGACACATTTGCCGACGGCGACCGGGGCGGCCACCGGCCCATACAAATCAGTATCCGTCCGCCATCGACGCGGTGAAAATGGCGGACAGCTTCCCATACTAAATGACAGTTTTGTATGGGCCCGCCGCCCGCCGTCAGTCGCCATCGGCAAATGTGACAACCCTTACACACCACAAACTTGTTTTTTTTTAAAGATTCATTACTTTACCATTTATTTATTTACAGAAATAGTTTTAGCTCAATGAACAATTATCAGTGCCCTAACTATCCCAGTGGGTGAGTATAAATACATGCAATGTACTTTCTAGTTAGTGAATATAGACATACCTCCTCCTCCAGTGGGTGAATACAGACTACATACATACATAAGCTCACGCCATTGTCCCATGGGCATAGACCACGCACCGCCACACGCTTCGACTCTGACACACCTCTTTAGCCTCATTCACATTCATACATCTTTTCATGTACTTCCGTCATTTTCGAAAAACATAATTGATTTGATCATGGTTTCCTCGGACGGCCTCTCCCAACACTTCCGCTCACATTTGCTTGATAAATGTCATTCGTAAGTCTTTTTTCATTCATTCTTTATACGTGACCGAACCATCTAAGCATACCTCTCTCAATCCTCGTTACAATATTTAGCATCCTTCATCCATGTTATAATATTAAATAAATGATTCTAATCTAATCTAATCTAATCTTCAACTTACACCAATCCCTTATAACGCTGTTCTTGATTCGATCAACCAAAGTAATACCACACATACTTCGTAAGGAGCGCATTTCAACTGCATTCACTCGACTTTCATTCCTTTTATTCCATACCCAACATTCACTCCCATATACATACAGACTAATTAATGATAATTAATTTGCAGACCTTTCCGTGGTTATGAGCTACAAATATACTTCTACTACTCCTTCTGCCACATAGTTTTGCGTTCTCTACTAGTGTCTCTCATTGCTGCAAATGTTCAATCGGCTTCGACCATGGTTGCGCCTGCATTATACGAACTGCCTCCTTCTGTGTATTGTGAGGAGGTAATGAAGTTTTTATTATTTCTGATTATAAGGGAAAAAGTTTAAATAACGTATCTTTTAACATCAAGCGGTCGCTTACGGCGAGATGTAAGACCGTACGACGATGTGCAATCTACATGAAGAAATATTTTGATGTCGATTGATAAGAATCAAATATAACATAACATCGTCATAACATTTGAATGTCAAACTGCTCCTTCTCAGAAGCATTTTAGGTCATTACTCATTACATTCTCGGCTCGTTTACCGGCCCTCGCCTGCCGTTCATGCTGCAATTTAGCCTGGACTGTAATGACTAACTTACCTAACTTGTATCATAATGTACTATTTTATATTTCAGGTTCAAAGATTCATAGATCAGGTACACAACGACAAAGTAGCATTAAGTGGACTTCAGTTCTTCTACGTTACCAAGGGATTAATAATGTCTGTAAGTTTCAATAAAAAATAAATAACAGAGAAGAAAATAAATTAGTTTTATCGTGCCCATAGATGGGCATTGTTAACAATATTGTAAAATATGAAGGAAAATATAATTAATTCTGTAAATCCTTTAACATAATCATCATAATCATAATCCTTTAACATTTCTCCAGTCTGATACGTGGTAACTAGAGATAGTAACGTATTAAAGGCCGGCCAAATTAACTAGCACTTTTACAGGCAGAGTGTTACAAAACATTCTAGTAATATTTAATGGGGTGCTTTAGTTAGACCGCCAAACCGAACAACTCACTATGGACTTTGAAGCAAACATGAAATTCGTGAAAAAAATTTGTTATTCTAATAAAAATTTTAATGGCCCGGACCCACATGTATGAAAATAAAACCAAATTAGTATTCCTCATAAGTAAGTTTTTGAGTAGACTTTTACCCCCTCAAAATTTTTAACACTCGTTTTATATATTTTTTCAGGTTGGAGCTACTATTGCAACCTACGAGCTGGTTTTACTGCAGTTGAATAACTAATAGATGAACAAAGCATAATGTATAATTTTGAACTCTATGTCAATTTGATTAGAATTTGATTTATGTTTTACTAATAGATACTTTTGCACTTTAATAAAGAGTGGATTATTTTATTAATTCAATAATTATATTGTAGGTGTTTTAATAATAATGAAAAATTACTATGTATTGGCGTTAATAAATGTATATTTTTAATTAACGTTTGTTTATAACCTAATGTAGATTTTAATTTTCTGGAAAGAAGACTGATGGAAGCTAGGGCCTGTTATTTCGAACCCAGAGTTACCGTACGAAAATGAAACTTAGCAATATTTGTATCTCCTTCTTAAGGTGTTTTGTAATTTAAATAGTATATAACATTTGAGCCCACGATTTTTTAATCAGCATTAATAAATTAAGTATTATCTAAAACATGAATCCCTATTGTAATACCTTTTTACAGATACCATAAAATTATCATCGAAACAAATTAAATGAGATAAAACACGAAGGTTCTGCTACAATTTATTGAGAAGATTCCTTGACTACGTTCTCTCCATCATCATCATCAAACGCTTAATCTTACCGGGAATCTATTCAGCAGCAGATTTCATTTTTGCTACATTCGGTTTAGGTTTGCTCCCATAGATAGTAAGAGTTGTTCAGTTTGATGGGTAGAGTATAGGCTTTAAAGGTTAATGATACTTTTCCTTACACCCTCTATTATCATCGGAATTATACCTTCAGTCATGTGTGTAAAGTTTCAATTTAATCGGTTGAATAAAATCGTTTAAAAGGAAACATCAGTTTTTTGTCATAATTATTATTTACCTTATTTACATATACATCAAATTAGATACTTCGCAAAATAAAAAAAATAAAGATCCTAGAAAATCCGTCGGAGCTGCCATTTCTTGCCCTGTAATGAACAAAAATTTTTCAGTTTTATGAGTTTGTGCCTTATTAAAATTTAAAACAGCAGAGATGGCAATGGCATTCGACCAAGCTTTAATCGACCAGCGGAAGTTGATGTCCCGTACGGCAATCCAGCCCTCGACGGATTTTCTAGGTTTGGTTTATTATCTTTCGTTACTTACCTAGTTATAGTACCTTCTTTTAGTTAGGAATTTTTCGAAAATTTTATTTAATCCTTTTTAGATTAAAACGATTACATCCGTCGTGGGTTTTTTCTACATTTTTAATTGTGCTTTTTATTTAAAACTTTCTAGAGAATTAAATAAATAAATAAATAAATAAATAACGCTCACAGGCACATACATTGTAATGATCCCAAGAAAGCACTATTTATAGGCTGCTTAATTCCTAGATAACCGTCTAAACATCTGTCTATATTTGTCTTTCTGTGTGTTTGATGATTTACATAAATCGGTTAAGCCGTCTCGGAGAAAGCGCTAAAACTAATTTACTGTAGGGCCCCTGGCGCACTAAAACAATAACACCTTTCCAAGAACCATTGCTGATTAATCACAAACCCTTAACAAAAAACCGTATCTAAATCGGTCTAACCGTTTTGGAGATAAATAGGAACTTTCATTTGAACACACAAACAAACAACCTGTCACCCTAAACGCATACACCTTCTCCATCCTGGTGTGGGTAAAAAGATCCTAAACATGGTTTACTTACTTACTACGTGCCTCCACATAGTTTCCGACGTTGTTGTGCTGCTGCATCATCAGACCCTCAGAAGTTCATGTACCTACAGAAGCTAATCACCAAACGCTATCTAAAGAGCCCTAACACGGTCTACTAATTATGTGCCTTCGCAGAGTTCCCCACTATGTTATTCTGCTCCATCATCAGACCCTTAGCAGTACATGCACAGAAACTACGGCTGTTCCATAATAAAACACTGAATACGCTATTGAACATTTTACACCAGAGCCACTTTCAAGAATGAATTATACTACCTGTCAATTATAAGTCGCGGCAAGAATCTCTAGCGCTGACCTTGAATGCGCTGGCCGTATGTACAATACACTATGCACTATTTTCGTCTAAATACACTCATTCGAGCGCTTGAGATTCGTGCCGCGACGTATACTTACTGTATATACCTACGATAAATTAAATGCTATATTGATAGTTATATTTCCCTAATGTTTAAAAAAGGGTCTTCAATTCAGCTACATTTGAACAAGGCACATCAATTTGTTCAGTGTTTTATTTTGGAACAGCCGATTTTGTTTTTGTTGCACCAAGGCAGACGACGAAGAAAAGTGTTTATTGAGAAGGTTAAGGTCTATTATTTATTATTTGGGGGGTTTTGGGCCTTGAGAGGCTTGCTAAGCCTGTATAGACTACCGCTGGTCCTTTGTGAACGCCCTTTTTAAAGCTCCTTACCAATCCCCACTGCTGCGGCCAGAAATCGCAGTAGATTCTTGATCGGGACAGTTTTTATCTCTTAAGTTAAGGTCTAAGTTATCAGAGATAAAATCTTGACGTGATTTACCCACACCCAGTGACTTAAGAAATTTCCAGACTTTTGCGGGGTCGCCGTTTTCGACGGACTGGTGGATATGACGTCGTTGAGCATCCCTACACCTTTTTGCTGTGATTCCTTAATACCTTTCCCTGTTAACATCTGTGGGACGTCGCTTAAATTTAGATTTGGCAACTACTTTCTGCTCCAGAAGCTACTTGATATTTCGGAAAAACCCAGTAACAGATTGATTTCCTAATAAAGAACTAGATGGCGTTGTACAAAGATAAATTTGCGCTATCGTTATGTTTCAAAATATTCTCTTAAGTAATAAAAGTAAGGTAAGTAATGGTAAGTAATAAACAGATTGATATATATATAAGGTAAGTAATAAACAGATTGATATATTTTCTTCTCTTCTTATTTACGTACCTATACCAAGATTATTTCAACCTTTTTTAATTTATACTATTAAGCTTCTCCAAAAACACTGCTTAAATTATCTGCAACAGATGTAAAGGCATATTATGATGATGATGATGATGATACTATTAATAAAATCGGAAAATTTTTGTTTGCAACTGTATCACGCAAAAACTACTGATGCGATTCTGATGAAAAATTTTTTGTTTGATAGCTTATGATTTGACTTAAAATCTGATATAAGTAGGTAGGTATAATTTGTGCTGACGAAATCGCGGGTAAACTCTAGTTCTACTTATTACTTATACAATGGCTAGTTGGCTACGGAACCCTTTCATGGGCAAGTCCGACACGCTCTTGGCTAGTAATTAATCAAAATAAGCCACTCCTTATCTTTCTAGGTGCAAAAGTATCCATAAGTGAAACATTAATCAAATTCTAATCACATTGACATAGAGTTCAAAATTTTACATATGCCTTTTTCATCATTTAGGCATTGTTCATCTGTAGTATAACTAGCTCGTAGGTTACAATAGTGGCTCCAACCTGAAAAATATAAATAACGGGTGTTAAAAATTTCGATGGGGTAAAGGGGGAATCTAATCAAAAGCTTACTAACTATGGTGAAAAATAATTTGGTTTTATTTTAAATGCAAAAATGGAAATCGTGTTAAAAAAAGTTGTTCCATAGAAAATGTTAATGACCCCTCGACCCCAATGTATACTGGGTGGAACGTAAAGAGGGTCTTTCCTTTGAAGGGTGTATTCAGATCATGAAACTAAACAACTTTCCCTAAGGAAAATGGGTCGAAAAAAAAAAAAATTTGGTCCTCCCATACTAAAGTGCGGATTACTGGTCTATTTTCTATGGGAGGTCCAACATTTTTTATTTTTTTTTCGACCCATGTTCCTTAGGGAAAGTTGTTTAGTTTCATGGTCTGGTCCCTTCAAAGGAAAGACCCTCGTTACGTTCCACCCAGTATACATTTGGGTCGAGTGGAACATTTCCTAAGGAACAACATTTTTTATCACGATTTCCATGTTTTCTCCTTAGTGGAAGTTGACCGGTTTGACCGTTACATATTACTAGGGTGTTTTGTTACACTTTGCCTGTATAGACGCTAGTTAATTTATGACCTATTAGTCAATTAATTTGGTTACTTCCTCTAGTTCATCAGACTGGAGAAATTCTAAAGCAATCAACTTACTAACAACTGAATTAATAATCTATCCTTTCATATTCTACAATTTTACTAACAAATCCTTCTACGGGCACGAGTTAACTTATTTATTTTCTTCTCTGTTATTTATTATTCATTGAAACTTACAGAGAGTAGCAATCCCTTGGTAACGTAGAAGAACTGAAGTCCACTTAATGCTACTTTTTCGTTGTGTACCTGATCTATGAATCTTTGAACCTGTAATACAAAATAGTACCTACATTATGATACAAGTTAGCTAAGTTGGGTCGCAGCACGAGCTGCAGGTGAGGACTGTATACGAGCTGAGACTGTAATGAGCCGAAAATACTACTAAGAACAAGCAGTTTGACAGTCCAATGTTATGAATCCATTTCAATTTCATCTGGTAGTGAATCTGCCTGCTGTGTGGAGGATCGCGGGTTCGAATCCCGTAAGGGACAAATATTTGTATGACGAATTCCTTCCCAGGAACATTCATTTTACTTGGTTATTACAGTATCGGCACGGTTTCTTCATCCTAGATTACGTATCGTCGTACCTACGATCTTACATCTCACCGTAACCGACCATTATTTGCATGGTAAAAGATACATTATTTGAACCTTACCCAAATGGCACATGTAGCATTATAAGAGACCACTTTTGGTGTAACTCGGAACTTGTTGCATTAATTAACACTTAATAGGGTTCAACTGAGAACTTAGAGCTGCTTATTACGCTTTAGTCTTTATAATAGCATTATAAGAGCAGGAACGGATACTATTGTAACGGGATCAGAGTTAGAGCAGCTGTCAAAAATGCCTTCTTACAGCCTATATCGCATTGGTTGCTTAAGAGCATTATAGGGGCAGTAAAATATGATTATTGCTGTATAAAGGTGTAGAATTATACCACTGTAATGCTAGCATCTTAAAAGAGTCAATGTGAACTACTGTACAGCCAATAGAGTTAAAGTGGTGTACACGTAGAGTGATTTAACGCTTAAAGTTCTATATTGGTTCACCTCAACTCTGTTATTCAGCCTCTTTTTCAAAGCTGCTTAAAGGTGTTATATTAGCACTCGTGAACACCATAGGTATTCCGAGATACCCTTGTAACTCAGAAATACAGAATTTGGCAGTAAAGTGGTGTACACGTAGAGTGATTTAACGCTTAAAGTTCTATATTGGTTCACCTCAACTCTGTAATTAAGCCTCTTTTTCAAAGCTGCTTAAAGGTTTATATTAGCACTCGTGAACACCAAAGGTATTCCGAGATACTCTTGTAACTCAGAAATACAGCATTTGGCAGTAAAGTGGTGTACACGTAGAGTGATTTAACGCTTAAGGTTCTATATTGGTTCACCTCAACTCTGTTATTAGCCTCTTTTTCAAAGCTGCTTAAAGGTGTTATATTAGCACTCGTGAACACCAAAGGTATTCCGAGATACCCTTGTAACTCAGAAATACAGCATTTGGCAGTAAAATGGCTACAGAAAATACCACTATATTGCTTTAGTCTGCATAATGGCGTTTAAGTAGTTCACATGAATGGCTTAAGCGTTGATGTGAACCATAATAACACTAATATAAGCCGACAGGCTGCATATTGGTTCACTTGTACACTTATTTACTGCAATAAGCGTTATAGAGGAACCGGTGTGTACTCTTGTACAGCCATAGTCGTTAATTCAGGATTATAAGAGTTCACATAGGTTTCTTAAGAAAGCGCCATTTTGTTATAACTTTATAACCTAAACCATATGATAAATAAAATTATGGTGTTGTTTATGTTTTACTAATGATTTCTGCTTTTATTAACATGAAACACATATTTATTATAATCTATATATATAAAAGAAAGTCGGGTGTGTTCGAACACTTATAACTCGAGAACGGGTGGACCGATTTTCATGATTTTTGATTTGTTGTATTTGTCTCCGTCCCGAATAGCAGAATAACTATTAAAAACATTGGAAAATTGACGAAAAAATAAAATGTCCACGCGTACGAAGTCGCGGGCAACAGCTAGTATAAAATAAAACTTTGTATGATTTAATGTAAATCAGACACAAAAAATGTACACATTTATTTTGACGTGTAATTATTTTCACAATATTTCTAATTAAAAACGAAATATTTCCGAGGCGCGTAAAAAATTTGCTATAAAACCATATAAACATTCACAATGAACTTGCATTCCCAAATGTATTCACAGGCTAATATTATAAAAGTGCACTTAACTAGGTTATCACAAATTCTCAATAAAACTTCACTTCACGCCATTAATAACCAACACTCACGGAATTTATTTAAATAATTTTACTCTACTAATAAAATAAATTCAGGTTTTTATGTACACACTCTGCTGATGCTCGAAGAATAATGTAGAACCTCAAGCGTTATTTAAGTATAGCAGTAACCCCAATCCTAGGGCTTAGTCTGTATAACAGGACACTCGTATTCTGTTAAGCAGCTGATATAATGCCTTGTGGCCCATTATAATTCCAATATAGAACCTTAGGCTGTATAACAGGACACTCGTATTCTGTTAAGCAGCTGATATAATGCCTTGTGGCCCATTATAATTCCAATATAGAACCTTAAGCTGTATAACTTGTGCCCAAATAAGAGTTATATCGGTGTTAACAGCGCTGTTAACACCATTGTAACACCATCTTATACAGCCTTTAGTTTCCGTGTACACCAAAAGTGGTCTCTTATAATGCTACATGTGCCATTTGGGTAAGAATTAAAACTTCATTACCTCCTCACAATACACAGAAAAAGGCAGATCGTACAGTGCAGGCGCAACCATGAGAGAAACCGAATGAACATTTGCAGCAATCAGAAACACTAGTAGAGCACGCACAAATATGTAGCCCAAGGAGTAGTAGAGGTATATTTGTTTTTCATAACCGTTGAATGATCTGGAAAATTAATGCCACTTACATTAGTCTTTAGGGCTCCGTCGTCCGTACCCAAAGGGTGAAAACGGGACCCTATTACTAAGCCTACGTTGTCGGTCAGTCCGTCCGTCCGTCTGTCCGTCTGTCCGTCTGTCCGTCTGTCCGTCCGTCCGTCCGTCTGTCCGTCTGTCCGTCTGTCCGTCCGTCCATCGGTCTGTCCTACCATTTAGGGCTGTAACTTTTGAACCGTAATAGCTAGATAGTTGAAATTTTCTCAGATTATGCGTTATTGCGGCGGATTTGTTTAAAATAATAAAAATGACAAAAAGTAAAAAATTAAGGGGTGTTCTCAACAAGAAACTAGTTTTTATCAACGTTTTTTCTTCACGCTCTATCGTAAAAACGGTAATACATATTAGCGTCAAACTTAGTGTGATTATAGAGCATACTCTACAGAAAAACAAAAAAATACTAAAAACTGGCCAAGTGTGAGTCGGTCTCGCGCTAAAGGTCCCGGACAAAAAAAAGAGTTTTTTTCTAAGTTAATAATGTATTGTGTTCTGTTGTGGTATGGTATGGAACCCTCGTTGCGCGAGTAGCCCGACTCGCACTTGACGGCTTTTTTAAATAATTTTGTAATACATACGACAAAACGTTGAAGAGTTGCAGGCATATGAACAACAAATTAGAAGCAAATGAAGTGAAGATAACGCAACTGATGACGTCGTCAAATTTTCGAACCAATTGTGTTGCGCGAGAGTAGTCTCTTTGCATTGACTTCCAAAATTCTAGAGATGTTTGCTTAAAAATAAAACAACATAATCACAGTGATTTAAATATCCCAACGCAGAAGTGATATTTTTGAATCTCTATAGTAATTTTGATATTTTCTACTTAGATTTGATCATGTGACTTTCGAAAATAGCACTCCTGATCTAATGCTTATACATACAAGGTGATGATGATGTTAGTTTTAAGAATTGTAGACTCGATTTCGTGAATGTTTTATTGTGCCTCGTACGTTAGTCACGGTATAAAATGTGGTGGTCCATGGCATCTCAGCAAAAAACCGCCCAAGTAAGAGTCGAGACTCGGGCAATTAGTGTTCCGTACTACCAGTTGTTAAACATGGGTCATTGATGATACCCAATATAAATTGACACTTACTTAGTATGTCCATCATCATCATAGGCCTTTTCATCTGTAACGGATGATTTAAGCAGCGTCTTGGCGGCACTTACGCTCGTGGCTATAGAGCCCTATATGGGAGCGACAGGCACGGCCGCACGTACGGCAAGTAAAATCAGATAGTAAATGAAGATCATTTTACACTGGTATTAGTTTTTTGGGTATAGAAAAAGTTAGTGCCACCCTGATAATTTTCCCGCCATCTACACGTTATTTCTGACGTTCATGATCTTTTTCAGATTTTATACGGCTATATTTATTGAAATAGAGGTGGGGACAGCAATTTCTCGCATTTAATTGAAATATTGTTAAACAAAGTTTTTAAAAAAATATATTTTAGGCTCGTATTTTCATAACCTTTCAATTAGGTAATACCCCACACCATAGGGCAGAAAAAACAGTTTTTTATTTACCCTTTCTACTTCTCCGAATTGCCCCCCAATATAAAAATATAAAAATAACGCTTTTTTCACTTTATGTATTATATTGGACCAGCAATTGCTATATCTGTGCCGAGATTCAGCTTTCGATATCTTACAGTCTCTGAGAAAAATGCGTGTGACAGACAGACAGACGGAAGGACGGACGGACAGACACCGAGCTGATTCCATAAATGCCGTTTTGCCAATTTTGGTACGGAATAATAAAAAGATGAAGTATACAATTCTTCACCAGGGCTTATAAGTAATAGATTTATTTCTATAGGTACGTACAGTTCTTTTAGCGGCGACAATCTTTTTGTTGATCATCTCAAGGATTGAAGAAAGATAGAAGCTCATGCAAATGATGAACACATCTGGGAAGTTCCAACATAAAGAAGAAATGAAGTCGCAGACCTGAAAGTTAAAAAATGTAATTTATCACTTTTTCAATACTAAAAAAAATCGTTTCTATTTGTGCCTTCAAAACTAAACAAAACTTTCTAGACAAGCTAAGCGAGTCATTCTGAAAAGGAATGGAGATATGACAACAAAAAACATGAAAAATCGTGATTTTGTTTGACTTAGTAAAGCAAAATTTGCTAGCAATTTAATCAAAATCAATGAAAAAATATCGCGTTGGTACGCAAAAAGGGAAACAACAACAAACAAAAACAACAAACAAAAACAAACAACAACACAAACAACAACAACCAAACAACAACAACAACAAACATCAAAACAACACAACAAACAACAACTTAAAAAAATATAGGCTGACGGTTTGGTCGGTGATGGTCATTCCGTCAACCTGAATAAAGTTCTCTATGCGACCAACATGTCAAACCGTTAGGTCTACCTACACGCTATGGAATTCCCCAAGGCAGCGTATTAGGGTCGTTACTTTTCCTAGTTCATGTTAATGACATGCCGATGGCCATAAAATAATCCCATTATATTGTTCGTCATCGCTATATGGGGAGATAATAGGAGATAAGAGGTCTCAGGTTGATGGTCTGATCATCCTTTTAAACCGTCAGCATATTAATTAAGACCCTATACAGGATCCTTTTAAATATGCTAACACTTTTTTAAGGGGAAGATCAGACCATCAAACTGAACAACGAAATCTATGGCAACAACATCGAAATCGCAAAAAAAAAGTCTGCTCGTCCATACAAAACTCCAAACCTACTCGAGCCAAATGTCTGGGACAGCTGATTTTATTTTCGCGATTTCGATGTTGGTCCCATAGAGAAAGTTGTTCAGTTTGATGGT
Organism: Agonopterix subpropinquella; assembly: GCA_922987775.1. Taxonomy (NCBI): domain Eukaryota; kingdom Metazoa; phylum Arthropoda; class Insecta; order Lepidoptera; family Depressariidae; genus Agonopterix; species Agonopterix subpropinquella. The sequence continues at coordinate 7,402,465 of OV277696.1, read as the reverse complement.
CTGATCTTCCCATTAAGAAACTGTCAGCATATTAAGAAGGACCCTGTATAGAGTGAGTGAGAGAAAGATGAATTAGCAAATACCTGACAAAGAATCCCAACTGCCGTATTGTACTGAATACCTAGATCAAACAAGAATTTAAAACTGTTCTGTATGTGCACACGAAAAATATCTTCTTTAGAATCTGGAGGTTGAAGGTCCAAAATAGTGGTAATTCTTGAGTATAATGATAAACTGTGTTCCACTGGGAAAATTAAATTTATTAAATGATTACTGCCGTAACCACACAACATTATAAGAGGGGTTAGAAATGCAAAGTAGCGCTTTTGTTTATCCATGGTTATAGTAGGTACTCTGTGTCTATAGTATGTCTATAACATTATCTAGTATTACAAGTCTGGACTAGAATCTGGTACTTTAATTGGGAATAAATAATCTGTATGACGACGTTGAAAATTCCATAAAACGTTTAAGTAATAAAAAGCCGGCAAAGTGCGATTCGGACTCGCGAGTCCGAATCGCACTTGGCGAGCCCTGAGGGTTCTGTACAAACTTAACTTTGCATTGGAAAAACAATTTTTCTCCGACATATCGGGAACGTTAGTTTGGAATCGAAATAATATTTTTATGTTATATATAGGTAACAACAAATAAAGGATTTTCGGGTTTATTCTTTTAGCTTTGCTGTGAGACCTTGCTTTTCTCCGAATTTTATGATTCTAACTCAACGGGAAGTACACTATAGGTTGTAGTTTGTTTTAGAGTACTTATCAAAATATGTGACATAAATGGTCTTTTGATTGCGTTGACATAGGAGCTTTAATTTTACTTATTTCATATTTATTTCAACTTGGTATCTCTACCTGACATTTCTCCAGCGGGCCACAGGGCGTCCCACACTTTGCCTGTCAGTTGGATGACCAACTGATTGCCACTTTAGCTTGCTAATTTTTTGACCTATGTCCCCCATTTTTGTTCTCTGTTGTATCTACTCATTCCTGTCGTGATTTCTCAGAGAAACACCGTTCATAGTTTCTCCACAGCTCGCTGAGCGACTTTGAATTGATGAACTAGTACTAACCTATAGTAATACTGATATTACCAACTATCGTCAGGGTCCACGTTTCCGCACCATAGTTGATTGACAGGACACACTAATTAAACACCTGATTGAAAAGGAAGCGGGGAGCGGCTGGATGAGAAAGGCCAAGAATAGAATTTTGTGACGTGCCTTGAGAGAGATCTATGTTCAGCAGTCGACGATGATTGACTGATGATATGATGATAATGACTTTCTACCTGTTTATTACGAAACGGGTGTTGACAAACCGACAGACAGACAGACTGACAACAAAGTGATCTTATAATTATAAGGGTTACGTTTTTTCCTTTTAAAGTAGGTAGGTACGGAACCCTAAAAAGTAAGTAAAACCACATCTTGAACACTTCGCTGTTATTTCAAACAAATGAGAAACATTAACAAGAAGAGGCATGTGAGCTGAGTGAGTACGAGCGAGAGAGGCATACCCAAATGTCTACATTTTCTGCCACGCTTTCTGCCTGGGGGCTGAGGTTAAAATTGATGTCGGGCAGGGAGCGTCCGTACCAGGGGAGCGCGTTATTTTCTCTATGGTCCGTACTGTATGTAGTACTAGATACTCTTTCTTATACTGTGGTAAAACGTTACAAATATCTTACCCGTAGCCGTAGTCAATAAAACAACAGTAGCAATATTACATTTCCTCTTCATCCGGGGGTCCATGTATTCTTCCAGTTTAGATGCGGCCACGTCTCGAACCAAAGATGGCCAATTCATTGCTATGCGTAAGAACATACATGTTGACGCACTAACTGTTCCATAGAATGCTACTTCAGCTGTTAGGAAAATCATATTTTTTAAGTATAGCCACACCGCCTGGCACTCCATACGATCTAACAATGCTTCAATAGTACAGGCCATGTTACAGTTTCGGTCCGAACTTCATTTTAATAGAATTGTTCACTTCATTTTAAATGTTTACGCAATTACGAAGTTCGAATGTCGGGGTAGAGGCCCTGCACCACATCGAGTTTCTTGAAGCGCGCGCAACGGCGTTAGGCCGCGTTCAGACGACCCCCACCCACCCCGCGCTCTCCCCGCCTTCGCCCCACGGCCTATAATGCATTGCTTGCAATTTGAGTCTTATGACAAGCGACAAGCGGTCGCGCGGCTAGCGCGTGGCGGATGCGGGGCGGGTGCGGGCCAGGTGCGGGGCGAGTGCGGGTGCTCCTCTAAAATACAATACGAGATTTATTATCTTGTAATAAGACTCAAATTGCAAGCAACGCATTTTAGGACGCGGGCAGGCCTGGCTCACTTTGCACTTTAGGAATAAAAATGTACCTACGCGGCCGGGCCCCGACGTCGAGGCCTAATTCAGCCGAGTGTCACGCGCTCATCGTATCGCACTGAATGACCTTAATACTTGTTTTTCGTTTCGAAAATTTAATTAGTATCCTAAAGATCGTCGGATCTGTAAAATAATTATAATAACATTCATAATCGAAAGATTGCAAAAAAATACTCCATCGTAATCGGTTGTTTGGCCCGAATTTTATATTCTATTCTATTTTTTTCTATTTTTGACTTAGATGAATCAAAACCGATGGTCGCGGTCAACGACCCCCGGCCCCGATCGTAGATTTCTTCCCCGGTTGAGCTTAACATTCGTTCGTTCGGAATCGGAACGCACTACTGACATCCCTTGCACCAGAGTCCATGTGTGCGTGACATTCACGTACATAGAGTCAATATTTGCGTGTCAGCCGTGCTTGGAGCGAGCGTTCGTTAGATAGTGAACCTTCTGTTGTAAACTCTTATATATTCCGTGACGCGGGGTATGCGCGGGGAAAGTGCGCCTTGAGTGAGTGGCGGGCGCAGGGCGGTCGTGGGTCGTCTGAACGCGGCCACAGACTGTAAAAAAATTTTTTTAATCCATTGCTTTATGGATCGAAATGGAGTATATACGGGTCTAGCAGCGTTTGAAGTTTATCTTCTGGCCAAGCCTCGCCGAGATAATCTATTCATGTGGCCGCGTTGCCAAAGCGATGCTGAAAACATTGCGTGGGAACAGACTCCATAGGTACGGAATTATGTTGGTTTTGTCTTTAGGTAGGTACTTACGTATAGTAAAAACACCCATGGACTGTTTATACATTTTATGCCAGCATAAAATTAAACTTGTCATTTGAAATATTAATAGAAATACGCTGTATAACACTTTGTATGAAAAAAAATTGAATCTGTAAAGAATTAAATAACATAGTCACCTGCAGGGTGTAACAAAACACCCTTGTAATACTTAAGGGGGTGTCAGACCATCAAACTGAACAACTTTTACAATTGAGCCAACTTCGAAATTGCAAAAAAATCTTCTGTTTCTTACAAAAAACTGCAGTACCGACTCGATTCAAAATGTATGGGACAGCTGATACTTTTTTCGTGATTTCGTTGTTGACTCCATAGTGGACGTTGTTCAGTTTGATGGTCTGAAGCACCCTCTTAAGTATTACTAGGGTGTTTTGTTACATCCTGTACACATTTTAATACAATTGAAAACTAGTTATCATAGTTCAAAAGCTACAACGCTTTATACGTAGAACAGGCAGTCAGACGGATGGACACCGTAGGCTTATGAATAGGGTTCAGTCGGCACCCTTTGTGTCATCGTCATCATCATCTCAGCCGATGGACGTCCACTGCTGGACATAGGCCTCCCCCAAGGATCGCCATAACAACCGGTCCTGCGCTGCCCTCATCCAACGTTTTCCCGCCGCCTTCACCAGGTCGTCGGTCCACCGTGTGAGGGGCCTACCCACGCTGCGCTTTCCGGTACGCGGTCGCCACTCGAGAACTTTTCGGCCCCACCGGCCATCGGTTCTGCGAGCAATGTGCCCCGCCCACTACCACTTAAGTTTAGCAATTTAGCAACCCTTTGGGTACGGAACCCTAAAAAGGTACGTACCTCAACTTTGATGTATCATCTCCGAGTATTCCTAAAACAGGATTCAATCCCATGAACTGTCCACATAGAACAAGGACTCTCATATTTCTATGAAATATTACATCTCCACTAGTTTTACATTTGTTGTCAAATGAATTGACAGATGCAGATTTGTCTGAAAAAACTAAATAGTTAGGTAGGTACAAGCTTCAAAAACGTACTACTTAGTTCTGTTGGTTTTTTGACAATTTCCGAAAAAAAAAAAACATAATATCCATGCCAAATTACAATTTTCTAGTACTAAGCGTCTCTGAGCTAAGCCGCGGACAGAAAGACGGACATACTTGGACAACTCCATGATCCATGGTGAACTGGCGATACTATAAGGGTTCCTTGTTGACTACGGAACCCTAAAAACGGAAGATGGGACGTATTAATTATAAAAACAAAACTGAAAAATTAGGACAGAGATAGAAAAGCGATATATTGTCTTAGTACGTCTTGTTCGTGTATTTATTGTGTTTTATTTTTGTTGTTTTTTTCTGTATTTTGTAGTGCAAGTACAGGATATATTTATCTTATCTTATCTTTTTTTTAAATAATTAATGGACCCTTGCTTGTGCGTTAGCACTGCATTTCCGCCAGTGTCAAGAGTGTATGGGAGAATCAAGAAGCTTGAAATTTCAAGCTTCTTGGGGAGAATCTATCCCAATCTTAGGGATTTTTTTTGGTCAAGAACAAGAAGAGATTGAGGATTGCGGAGCCTCGTGGCAGGCAAAAACGCGACGCGCGAAAACCACGTGAGAGAAGTGCTCAGGTCAGAACCTGAAATGTGACTCATATCTTATCTTATCTTATTTATCTTAAAAGCTCATAAAATTAATGTTCTATTTACGTATTGCCTTATTAAATTCTTCGTGACCCGTCGCCATCTTTGTTTATACGAATAGTTTCTTATTAACTTTCTTTTGTGACTGACTTAAAAACATTAAATACTTAATTTTTCTTCAAAAACGCCACACCATATCAAATTATGAATACTTAATATGCTGTTTTCACTTTGTCACCCGAAATTGTTGGTTTAACGTTAAGTTAATAAAATTGAATGTACTTTCGATCATTTATCTTATTTGAATTTATTTCGGAGCGTGTTTTATTTGTTAAACCTTTGAAATATTTTCTTATCTATACGATCAACGGTTCCTTGACATGAAAAATGTAATTACGTTAACCCACAGTTATGTTAAGACACAGAATATAATATTAACATATTTTTAATTTATTCGCTATAGGTACATCAATGTCGGGACTAACACTCCATTATGATATGAATAATAATTGTGATGCGAACGAAAAAGTCATCGGCTGCAATATTATTTTTTAACTTTTTAGTTTTTTTGAGGGCGGTTTGAATTTTTTATTAAAATTTTGTTTATTTCACAATTTTCAGTAGTGAATTCATTAGTTCGATTTAATAGTAGTAATTTAAATTAACAAACACACTAGTCGACACTACGATTTACGATGGTTCCCCTTGATTTCTCTGGGTTGCCATCATCAGATCCTCGTTTCCTTATCATGGTACCACTCTTGGGATATCTCCTTTCCAACAAAAAAAGAATCATCAAAATCGGTTCATAAACGACGAAGTTAACCGCGAACACACATAAAAAAAATATATGTATACGGTCGAATTGAGAAACCTCATCCTTTTTTGAAGTCGGTAAAATCTGATGGGTTATTCAGAAGTTGTACCTTTGTGACGCGGAGGAAAAATTTAATTCAGTTCATTTGCCAAATTCGTTTTCAATGTACCCGTAGGCGTAGATGGTGGACGATACGAGATCTGTGATTTTTTTAAAAATATATAGGGTACTTACTTTATACGTGAAGCAGGCATTTAATCTTCTTGGATACTTGCAAAAATTAAATTCCAAAATGGTAGTATATTGTTATCACTTATCACTTATTCCTAAAAAGATTATGTACAAGAGTTATGGATGTATTTGTTTATACAGGGTGAAATTGATATCATTAGCATCCTTTTAAACAAAGAGTCTACCCATTAAACCGAACAACCATTTCTGTGGGAGCAAACCGATAGGAGCAAAAAAAAATCTGTTGTTTCATACTAAACTGCAATCTGCAATGCCTCCTACTAGACTCAAATGTATGCAACAGCAGATTTTTTTTTCAAAAGCTCGGAAAGATTCTGTTTATCATTCGAAATCTGAGTGCAAAAGTGTTTTTTATCCGCTAGCGTGGAAAGAGTTTTTAAAATTCGAATCTTTCTATTCAATAAAGAAAAACAGCCTAAACAAGTTTTTTTTCATGCTGTTTACATGCTGGCCAGTGCGATTATTTTAAAAATGAGATTGGCGCATTGAAATTTTCCTCGCTGTAGTGAGGTGAAAAGTTGTGTGTTTCGCTCGGCAGCAAAGTTATTCTGCGTCTCGTACTTTTGAAACCTTCGCTCCGCTCAGGATTCTATATTTGAATTTCGCTCGTGGTTCAATCCTAGAATCCTTCGCTTGCTCAGGTTTCAATACAAGTACTCGCGCCAAAAAGCAACTTTGCAGCCTTGCATAACAAATAACTATTTCACCTCACAAGCTCGGAAAGATTCTCTTTACCATTCGAAATCAGAGTGCAAAAGTGCATTTTATCCGCTAGCGTGGAAAGAGTTTTTAAAATTCGAATCTTTCTATTCAATAAAAAAAACCATAGAGAATTCACACGCTCCCCCTGGGAGAAAAACAGCCTAAACAAATGTTTTTTCATGCTGTTTTAGTGCTGGCCAGTGCGATTATTATAAAAATGAGGTTGGTGCATTGAAATTTTCCTTGCTGTAGTGAGGTGAAAAGTTGTGTGTTTCGCTCGGCAGCAAAGTTATTCTGCGTCTCGTACCTTTGAAACCCTCACGTTGCTCAGGATTCTATATTTGAACCACTCGCTTCGCTCGTGGCTCAATCCTTGAATCCTTCGCTGGCTCAGGTTTCACTACAAGTACTCGCGCCAAAAAGCAACTTTGCAGCCTTGTATAACAAATAACTATTAAATGTATAGAAGTTTTGACTGAAGTCAAATGTGTAATAAATTATGGGGTTTTATAAAAACGACTCAGGGGCGGTTTTCAACAAGAAACTAGTTCTTATCAACGTTTTTTCTTCACTCTCTATCGTAAAAACGGTAATACATACAAGCGTCAAACTTAGTGTGATTATAGAAAAAACTACAAAATAACAAAAAATACTAAAAACCGACCAAATGTGAGTCGGACAAAAAAAGTTTTTTTTCTAAGTTAATAATGTTGTGTTCTGTGGTGGTATAATACGGAACCCTCGGTGCGCGAGTAGCCCGACTCGCACTTGACCGGTTTTATTATGTAATCGTTTTATAATGCATTTATTTTTAATGTAATTAAATGACCTTGATAGATATGATTATTTCCAGGGCTAGACTGCTTAAAGTGCCGAAGCACGGACGTGCTCGAGATGCAATTCCACTAAAAGACCAACCATCAATAGACGACTGCCGTTCCGGTTGCTTATCAATGGTCTATTCAAACACCGAAGCACTCCGCTAGGAATGCTTTCATTGAAACTATTTGTACTTTATCGGTATTACGATAGATTTGTTAAGTATAATCGATCATAAATCATCCATTTTTGGAGTGTTGATTATGCAGGTAGGTATGTAGATTATTAGTGATCGAAGATTAAAAAGTATTCATAGTATCGGTTGTCATTATCATTAGGTACCTTTTGTTCTTTGGCTAACATTAAAAGCTTTACTTTTTACTTCTAAATTCTTTACTTTCTTCTTCTTTATTCTTCCTATTTCTACAAGCAATGTATTTATGCCCATGCCCTGCCTATTACCACTTTATGATGAATGTTCAGATCGTTTGAATGCCCTAAATTATCTGGCTGAACATTGAGAATTTGAGATCTTGTTTATAAGAAAAGGCATAATAATTATAAAACCCCTGAAAGTTTACAACAGCAGCACTATAATAATGTATGCATTTTCTTATAAACAAGATGAAAATATTAGGACAGAATTATATGAAAGTTAGGCTGAACTTCCGTCTCGCCAAATTGTCACCTAAAGATAGTTTTTTTAGTACAGTAAATTTTTATGCAATGCATTGGAAAAACCACAACCTACAATAATTCAAGTGATAATTCCATAGATATATTACATACATTATAACCATATTTTTATGACGCCGTGCATAACATTCGGTAATACAATAATGGCCCGATTTGGATGATATCATTTGTCAGAGCATAATCCACTGATTGATATGGCCCGATGCGAATTAATCGAATTGCATTATCGGATTCGTGTAATCGATGTTCAATGACACCTTAAACGACATTTCAATTAAGATAATTTCTGATTGATGGTACAAGCAGTACATAAAGCTCTACGGTAGATGTAGAGTAACTGGATAAAGGTAAATCACCATTATGCAGCTACTGTACAGCTTGTGTGTTACCTGCATCAGTAAACTTGTTTTAATTTTATTTTAAATACTCCACTAATTTTTTATTACTAACATTACTTTATATTGGTCATTTTCATTGTCTGAATACACCCTGTATTCGGACAATGAAACTGACCAACTTTCCCTAAGGAAGAAAGTCGTTGAAGAAGAATGCTATTGCAGTCTCTGGGAATTATGTAAATCTCAGTGAAAACTTCAATAGTGCGATGTTTGTTATGCAATCAATATTGCTCCTTAAGTGTTGTAGGTTACGGTTTACATTTACGCGTTCAGTTTGCATTCTGTCTGTGATTTTCGTAGGTGCAAAATGTGGTGCCATCTATGGCAAGCTCCCGCAAGTTTTGTTTTGTATGAAAATTCCGTTCATCTAAGTTTTATAAATGTATTTTTTCACCCAAAACAAATAAACTTCAATGTTATAAAAAAAATTAACAACTCAAAGTATCTCGATCATATCTCAATAAGTCTGTCGGTAAACATCCAATAACCTACGTATAGGCTCTTAATAAACAAAATGAAACTTTTCTTACAAGCCAGACATCCTTATTCAGCGAATAAATAAACAGTATCCTCCCTTGTGTAAATTATACTTGAATCGTAACGTTTGCTCACAGAATTGACGCCATATTGACTTTCAAAAGGAACGCATTCTAAGAAACTTCTTCAAAGATATGGAACGGAAAAATTCGCGTAATTTGTTCCATGTACTAACCACGTTCAAATAAATAACCTTGCAAATTAGTCTCCAAAGTTAGTCGTTTAGTTATCAAAGACGGTCATAAATCCAGACACAATGGGAAAATACAGGGTGAACTTGATATCATTAGCATCCTTTTAAACTAAGAATCTACCCATCAAACTGAACAACTTTTACTATGGGAGCAATTCAATCGGAGCAAAGAAAAAATCTGCTTTTGCATTGAGTCGAGTGCGTGGTGCAGTATGGAACTGCTGACTTTTTTGTGCTCCGATATGTTTGCTCCCATAATAAAAGTTGTTCAGTTTGATGGGTAGACTCTTAGTTTAAAAGGATGCTAACCCAAATGGCACATGTAGCATTATAAGATACCACTTTTGGTTTAACTCGCAACTTGTTGCATTAATTAACACTTAATAGGGTTCAACTGAGAACTTAGAGCTGCTTATTACGCTTTAGTCTTTATAATAGCATTATAAGAGCAGGAACGGATACTATTGTAACGGGATCAGAGTTAGAGCAGCTGTCAAAAATGCCTTCTTACAGCCTATATCGCATTGGTTGCTTAAGAGCATTATAGGGGCAGTAAAATATGATTATTGCTGTATAGAAACACTCTACGTGTACACCACTTTAACTTCTGTAAGGTGTTCTGTATGTAAGCTGTTCTGTATGTAAGGTGTAGAATTATACCACTGTAATGCTAGCATCTTAAAAGAGTCAATGTGAACTACTGTACAGCCAATAGAGTTAAAGTGGTGTACACGTAGAGTGATTTAATGCTTAAAGTTCTATATTGGTTCACCTCAAGTCTGTTATTCAGCCTCTTTTTCAAAGCTGCTTAAAGGTGTTATATTAGCACTCGTGAACACCATAGGTATTCCGAGATACCCTTGTAACTCAGAAATACAGCATTTGGTAGTAAAGTGGTGTACACGTAGAGTGATTTAACGCTTAAAGTTCTATATTGGTTCACCTCAACTCTATTATTCAGCCTCTTTTTCAAAGCTGCTTAAAGGTGTTATATTAGCACTCGTGAACACCTTAGGTATTCCGAGATACCCTTGTAACTCAGAAATACAGCATTTGGCAGTAAAGTGGTGTACACGTAGAGTGATTTAACGCTTAAGGTTCTATATTGGTTCACCTCAACTCTATTATTAGCCTCTTTTTCAAAGCTGCTTAAAAGTGTTATATTAGCACTCGTGAACACCAAAGGTATTCTGAGATACTCTTGTAACTCAGAAATACAGCATTTGGCAGTAAAATGGCTACAGAAAATACCACTATATTGCTTTAGTCTGCATAATGGCGTTTAAGTAGTTCACATGAATGGCTTAAGCGTTGATGTGAACCATAATAACACTAATATAAGCCGACAGGCTGCATATTGGTTCACTTGAACTCTTATTTACTGCAATAAGCGTTATAGAGGAACCGGTGTGTACTCTTGTACAGCCATAGTCGTTAATTCAGGATTATAAGAGTTCACATAGGTTTCTTAAGAAAGCGCCATTTTGTTATAACTTTATAACCTAAACCATATGATAAATAAAATTATGGTGTTGTTTATGTTTTACTAATGATTTCTGCTTTTATTAACACGTAAAACACATATTTATTATAATATAAAATAAAACTTTGTATGATTTAATGTAAATCAGACACAAAAAATGTACACATATATTTTGACGTGTAATTATTTTCACAATATTTCTAATTAAAAACGAAATATTTCCGAGGCGCGTAAAAAATTTGCTATAAAACCATATAAACATTCACAATGAACTTGCATTACCAAATGTTTTCACAGGCTAATATTATAAAAGTGTACTTAACAAGGTTATCACAAATTCTCAATAAAACTTCACTTCACGCCATTAATAACCAACACTCACGGAATTTATTTAAAGAATTTAACTCTACTAATAATATAAATTCAGGTTTTTATGTACACACTCTGCTGAATGCTGATGCTAGAAGTATAATGTAGAACCTCAAGCGTTATTTAAGTATACCAGTAACCCCAATATAATGGCTTAGTCTGTATAACAGGACACTTGTACTCTGTTAAGCAGCTGATATAATGCCTTGTGGCCCATTATAATTCCAATATAGAACCTTAGGCTGTATAACAGGATACTCGTATTCTGTTAAGCAGCTGATATAATGCCTTGTGGCCCATTATAATTCCAATATAGAACCTTAGGCTGTATAACTTGTGCCCAAATAAGAGTTATATCGGTGTTAACAGCGCTGTTAACACCATTGTAACACCATCTTATACAGCCTTTAGTTTCCGTGTACACCAAAAGTGGTCTCTTATAATGCTACATGTGCCATTTGGGAATGATATCAATTTCACCCTGTATAGCCGTTTTTGATCACAAACGACTCAAATGTGCGTAGCACTTTCAACTGACGGAATTTCATATGAGCGTGAGCATAGTACTGTATAATAAATGTAACATTTTTTGTATCTTTTGGACATTTATTTTAATTACCACTATTTCACTCACACCTACGTGCAGCTGCGTGATAGTAAAAAGTATAACAATTTCGGAGAACTAAAATTCTGAAAACTCTCAAGTTTGTTAATTCCAGAAATTTGGAATCAAAATGTTGTAAATTTACCGACATTATACAACGAACGTGTTAATGAATTAACGCAAAACTAGAAAGTAGTTTGTTTAGAATCAAGAGCTGAGTCGAATTATCATGGTTTCAACATAGGTAATTTTTTTCAAAATATTAAATAATTTGTTTGCAAAATTAAAAATTTTCTGAACCCGATGTCAACCCACACCGCACGGGAACACTCAGGCGGTGTCCTATTGCCATCGCACGCGCGATGGTGCGATGCGATCTCATCGCGCGATGAAACCGATCGCGCGATCAAAAAACGTGTGTCCTAATTTGGTGCGATGCGATCGATGCGATCGATCACCCTCCCTTGCTTCGTGTACCTGCACTCAGCGGGACCCCGTGTCCTAGAACGATGCGAGTATGTATGGGATTTAGTTCCGAATTTGTTCTATCGAATTCAATTAGAAATAAAAAAAAAAATCCGTCAAAATGGAAGAATTAGATCCAGAGCCACCAACGGTCTAGGGCCTAAACGTATTATAATTATAGGAAAGCTGGATTCAGTCTAGCTCGAAAATAGACGCCAAAGTACATCATTTAGCCTCGGTCTTATGACTCAAAGCGGTCACTGATTTTTTTTACAGCGGTAAGACAATCGCGAAAAAATGGGGTCTGGGCCTAAATATATAGGATACGAACTGGACGCATTTTAAGAAAGAGCCCTCTTAGGAGAACACCACAGCAGATTTAGTTATTCTCAAATCGGTCACCGTTCAAAATCAGACTGGGGTTGAAAATAAAAAAAAATAGGTCTTAGGCCTAAACATATAGGAAATGTGAAACCAACTTGAATCGAAAGAACACACTTTACCCATCACGAAAAACCCGGTCTTACATGGCGGATCGGTCACCTTTCCAGAATCAGACCACTTTTATAATATAACAAAAATGACAGATATCTCGACAATGGTAAGTGATAGAAAAAAATTTGTTATGAACAAAATTGTTGGAAATTTAATGGTCTTTATACTTGTATAAACTTTGTTTACAATCCTATGCATAGGAGACGAGATATTTGTAAAAACTGAATAATTAAAATAGTAACAGACAGATATATCGACAACGGTTGATGATAGGAAAAGTTTTTGAAAAATAAAATTGTAGATAATGTTATGTTCTACAAGTTTACAACTTTGTTCACGATTTGAAGCATACGAAAAGAGATATTTGCAAAACCGAATAAATTAAAATAGTAATAGACCGATATCTAGAAAACGGTTCATGATAGAAAAAGTTTATCTGAAAAACAATTATAGACAATATTATGTTCTACAAGTTTTGTTCTAACTTTGTTCACGATTTAATGCATACGAAAAGAGATATTTGCAAAAACGAATTAATTAAATAGTAATAGACAGATATCTCGAAATTTTTTGATGATAGGAATAGTTTGTGCAGCATACAATTGTAGATAATATTATGTACTACAAGTTTTGTTATAACTTTGTTCACGATTTCATCCATACGAAACGAGATATTTGCAAAAAATAATTAATTAAAATAGTAATAGACAGATATCTCGACAACGGTTCATGATAGAAAAAGTTTCTTACAGATACAATCATAGAAAATATTATGTTCTACATGTTTTGTTTTAACTTTGTTCACGATTTGATGCATACGAAAAGAGATATTTGCAAAAACGAATAAATTAAAATAGTAATAGACAGATATCTAGAAAATTGTTGATGATAGAAAAAGTTTCTTAAAAATACAATTATAGACTATGTTATGTTCTACAAGTTTTGTTCTAACTTTGTTCACGATTTCATGCATACGAAAAGAGATATTTGCAAAAACGAATTAATTAAATAGTAATAGACAGATATCTCGAAAATTGTTGATGATAGGAATAGTTTGTATAGCATAAAATTGTAGATAATGTTATGTACTACAAGTTTTGTAATAACTTTGTTCACGATTTCATCCATACAAAACGAGATATTTGCAAAAAATTATTAATTAAAATAGTAATAGACAGATATCTCGACAACGGTTCATGATAAAAAAAGTTTCTTTTTGATACAATTATAGACAATGTTATGTTATACATGTTTTGTTTTAGCTTTGTTCACGATTTGATGCATACGAAAAGAGATATTTGCAAAAACGAATTAATTAAAATAGTAATAGACAGATATCTCGAAAATTGTTGATCATAGGAAAAGTTTGTTAAGCATAAAATTGTAGATAATGTTATGTTCTACAAATTTTGTAATAACTTTATTCACGATTTGAAGCATACGAAAAGAGATATTTGCAAAAACGAATAAATTAAAATAGTAATAGACAGATATCTCGAAAATTGTTGATGATAGGAAAAGTTTGCGTAGCATACAATTGTAGATAATGTTATGTACTACAAGTTTTGTTATAACTTTGTTCACGATTTGATGCATACGAAACGAGATATTTGCAAAAAATTATTAATTAAAATAGTAATAGACAGATATCTCGACAACGGTTGATGATAGAAAAAGTTTCTTAAAAATACAATTATAGACAATGTTATGTTCTACATGTATTGTTTTAACTTTGTTCACGATTTGATGCATACGAAAAGAGATATTTGCAAAAACGAATTAATTAAAATAGTAATAGACAGATATCTCGAAAATTTTTGATGATAGGAAAAGTTTGTACAGCATAAAATTGTAGATAATGTTATGTACTACAAGTTTTGTAATAACTTCGTTCACGATTTCATCCATACAAAACGAGATATTTGCAAAAAATAATTAATTAAAATAGTAATAGACAGATATCTCGACAACGGTTCATGATAAAAAAAGTTTCTTTTTGATACAATTATAGACAATGTTATGTTCTACATGTTTTGTTTTAACTTTGTTCACGATTTGATGCATACGAAAAGAGATATTTGCAAAAACGAATTAATTAAAATAGTAATAGACAGATATCTCGAAAATTGTTGATCATAGGAAAAGTTTGTTAAGCATAAAATTGTAGATAATGTTATGTTCTACAAATTTTGTAATAACTTTATTCACGATTTGAAGCATACGAAACGAGATATTTGCAAAAAATTATTAATTAAAATAGTAATAGACAGATATCTCGAAAACGGTTCTTGATAGAAAAAGTTTGTCTGAAAAACAATTGTAGACAATATAATGTTTTACAAGTTTTGTAATAACTTTGTTCACGATTTGAAGCATACGAAAAGAGAAATTTGCAAAAACGAATAAATTAAAATAGTAATAGACAGATATCTCGAAAATTGTTGATGATAGGAATAGTTTGTGAAGAATACAATTCTAGATAATGTTATGTACTACAAGTTTTGTTCTAACTTTGTTCACGATTTGATGCATACGAATCGAGATATTTGCAAAAACGAATTAATTAAAATAGTAATAGACAGATATCTCGACAACGGTTGATGATAGAAAAAGTTTCTTTTTGATACAATTATAGATAATGTTATGTTCTACATGTTTTGTTCTAACTTTGTTCACGATTTGATGCATACGAAAAGAGATATTTGCAAAAACGAATTAATTAAATAGTAATAGACAGATATCTCGAAAATTGTTGATGATAGGAAAAGTTTGTGCAGCATACAATTGTAGATAATGTTATGTACTACAAGTTTTGTTTTAACTTTGTTCACGATTTCATCCATACAAAACGAGATATTTGCAAAAAATAATTAATTAAAATAGTAATAGACAGATATCTCGAAAACGGTTCATGATAGAAAAAGTTTTTTAAAGATACAATTATAGGCAATGTTATGTTCTACAAGTTTTGTTATAACTTTGTTCACGATTTGATGCATACGAAACGAGATATTTGCAAAAAATTATTAATTAAAATAGTAATAGACAGATATCCCGAAAACGGATAATGATAGAAAAATATTGTCTAAAAAAACAATTGTAGACAATATTATGTTTTACAAGTTTTGTAATAACTTTGTTCACGATTTGAAGCATATGAAAAGAGATATTTGCAAAAACGAATAAATTAAAATAGTAATAGACAGATATCTAGAAAATTGTTGATGATAGGAAAAGTTTGTGTAGCATACAATTGTAGGTAATGTTATGTACTACAAGTTTTGTTTTAACTTTGTTCACGATTTGATGCATACGAAACGAGATATTTGCAAAAAATAATTAATTAAAATAGTAATAGACAGATATCTCGACAACGGTTGATGATAGAAAAAGTTTCCTTCAGATACAATTATAGACAATGTTATGTTCTACATGTTTTGTTTTAACTTTGTTCACGATTTGATGCATACGAAAAGAGATATTTGCAAAAACGAATAAATTAAAATAGTAATAGACAGATATCTCGAAAATTGTTGATGATAGGAAAAATTTGCGTAGCATACAATTGTAGATAATGTTATGTACTACAAGTTTTGTTATAACTTTGTTCACGATTTGATGCATACGAAACGAGATATTTGCAAAAAATTATTAATTAAAATAGTAATAGACAGATATCTCGACAACGGTTGATGATAGAAAAAGTTTCTTAAAAATACAATTATAGACAATGTTATGTTCTACATGTAATAATAATAATAATAACCCTGCGGGGGCAGCTTGTGGCGAGCTGACGGTGAGTGGCGACACCGCGGACCCCTATCCAGGGGGACCATACAGACATGCGCTCACACACACACACACCCACACACACACCCCCACACCCACACACACAGTAACACACCCCCCTACCTCTGGCTTGCCTTAATTGGCCGTCCAGAGTGGAATCGCAAGAGCAGAACCTATGCTCCAGGTTGGAAGTGTATTGCACGTAATGGCGTAATAACGGGGAAACCCGCTCACGGGGGTAAACCCTGCGATGGTGAAACCGGAGCCGCACCTCTCGACAACCTTCAGCCGCTCAATGAGATGTTGCCCCATTGTCGCACTTTGTGCGTGCGGCCGTTTTATGGGGCCCACTCGACGAGTCGGCGAGTCACCGCCTGCCCTGTTTACAATTTTGAGACTAGTTGTCATGGCAGGCGTCCGTTAGTCTCCTCCCATAGCCCAGTATCCATCCATCCAACTTTCACCTCCATAGCCCAAGACCTTATTTTTCCATCGCGGCCATAGCGCCGTACTCCAATAGTCTTTACACACATGGCGGGGACCATCCCCGTGTGTATCATGTTGTGCGCTCGGAGATGGTATCCGCCATTTGTGTATCCCTTACATTTAGATTAACTTGTCTTTTGAACGGGCCTCTACATGTTGGCTTCGGCCCCATGCACGCCTTCCAAAGGTCCGGGACTTAATTGCCCGTGATTACGGAATGTAAGACATATAATAATAATAATAATCATTTATTGTATCAAAAAAGTTTGTTACATAATGGGTGTACACTAGACTTCACACGAGGATTCCCTGGTGTGTGAAGGCTAGGCTCTTTCGTGAGTACACGTGATACATAATCTGCTTATGAAATATATTAAACAAAATGAAATGTTTACAAAAATCTGAAGAAATATGTTATAAAGGAACATAAACAAGGTAACTATTTGTAGGTGTTACAAAGGATTTACAGTGTATGTCAGTTTTCGTGTGTGCGTATGTGTGGGTGGAGATGTGTGTATGTGTGTGTGTGGGGGGGGGGGGGGTGTGTATGTATGCATGTGTGTGTGTGTGTGTATTGTAATGTATTGTTTTAACTTTGTTCACGATTTGATGCATACGAAAAGAGATATTTGCAAAAACGAATTAATTAAAATAGTAATAGACAGATATCTCGAAAATTTTTGATGATAGGAAAAGTTTGTGTAGCATAAAATTGTAGATAATGTTATGTACTACAAGTTTTGTAATAACTTTGTTCACGATTTCATCCATACAAAACGAGATATTTGCAAAAAATAATTAATTAAAATAGTAATAGACAGATATCTCGACAACGGTTCATGATAAAAAAAGTTTCTTAAAGATACAATTATCGACAATGTTATGTTCTACATGTTTTGTTTTAACTTTGTTCACGATTTGATGCATACGAAAAGAGATATTTGCAAAAACGAATTAATTAAAATAGTAATAGACAGATATCTAGAAAATTGTTGATGATAGAAAAAGTTTCTTAAAAATACAATTATAGACAATGTTATGTTCTACAAGTTTTGTTCTAACTTTGTTCACGATTTGATGCATACGAAAAGAGATATTTGCAAAAACGAATTAATTAAAATAGTAATAGACAGATATCTCGAAAATTGTTGATGATAGGAATAGTTTGTGAAGCATACAATTCTAGATAATGTTATGTACTACAAGTTTTGTCATAATTTTGTTCACGATTTGATGCATACGAAAGGAGATATTTGCAAAAAATTATTAATTAAAATAGTAATAGACAGATATCTCGAAAACGGATCTTGATAGAAAAAGTTTGTCTGAAAAACAATTGTAGACAATATTATGTTTTACAAGTTTTGTAATAACTTTGTTCACGATTTGAAGCATACGAAAAGAGAAATTTGCAAAAACGAATAAATTAAAATAGTAATAGACAGATATCTCGAAAATTGTTGATGATAGGAAAAGTTTGTGTAGCATACAATTCTAGATAATGTTATGTACTACAAGTTTAGTATTAACTTTATTCACGATTTCAAGCATACGAAAAGATATATTTGCAAAAACGAATAAATTAAAATAGTAATAGACAGATATCTCGAAAATTGTTGATGATAGAAAAAGTTTCTTAAAAATACAATTATAGACAATGTTATGTTCTACAAGTTTTATTCTAACTTTGTTCACGATTTGATGCATACGAAAAGAGATATTTGCAAAAACGAATTAATTAAATAGTAATAGACAGATATCTCGAAAATTGTTGATGATAGGAAAAGGTTGTGTAGCATAGAATTGTAGACAAAGTTATGTACTACAAGTTTTGTTATAACTTTGTTCACGATTTGATGCATACGAAACGAGATATTTGCAAAAAATTATTAATTAAAATAGTAATAGACAGATATCTCGAAAACGGTTCATGATAGAAAAAGTTTGTCTGAAAAACAATTGTAGACAATATTATGTTTTACAAGTTTTGTTCTAACTTTGTTCACGATTTGATGCATACGAAAAGAGATATTTGCAAAAACGAATTAATTAAATAGTAATAGACAGATATCTCGAAAATTGTTGATGATAGGAAAAGTTTGTGTAGCATACAATTGTAGATAATGTTATGTACTACAGGTTTTGTTATAACTTTATTCACGATTTGATGCATACGAAATGAGATATTTGCAAAAACGAATTAATTAAAATAGTAATAGACAGATATCTCGACAACGGTTGATGATAGAAAAAGTTTCTCAAAGATACAATTGTAGACAATGTTATGTTCTAGAAGTTTTGTAATAACTTTATTCACGATTTGATGCATACGAAACGAGATATTTGCAAAAAATTATTAATTAAAATAGTAATAGACAGATATCTCGACAACGGTTGATGATAGAAAAAGTTTGTCCATGATACAATTGTAGACAATGTTATGTTCTTACTTGTACAACAGTGCTTGATTATTTTAATAAAACAACTTGAGTTTAATTATTAAGGCCAAAGGTTTTATTTCTCACCTTTATCAAACTTCGATAAAACAAAATATTAATTTTCTTATAGATTCGAACGTAAAAGTCAAACTGAAATATTATTTTTTAACTTTTTTACTTTGAAGTCGGTTTTCATTTTTTGTTGTTGTTGAAACTCGAATTCTAGTCGTAAAGACCAAAAAAAATCTTTGCCTATGCCATTCTCCCATTTTGACGGAACACATTTTATTTCTAATTGGATTCGATAGAACAAATTCTAATCAAATTAAAGATTGAAAAATTAAGTCTCGAGCCGGACTTGAACCCGCACCCTTCCAAACCGGGGAAGTGCGTTATCCAAAGGCTGTAATATGTTTGAAATCAATAATATTTGAAATTAGAACAAATTCTATAGAACAAGTTCTAGGACACGGGGTCCCGCTGAGTGTAGGTACACCCTTGCCTCGTCGCGCTCCTCGATCGCGCGATCGAAATTAGGACAGTCAATACTGATTCCTATGTTTGATCGCACGATCGCACGATCGTGCGTCGAAAATAGAACAATTCGAACGCATCGCATGATCGCGCGATCGAAATTAGGACAGTCAATACTGATTCCTATGTTTGATCGCACGATCGCACGATCATTTTCATCGGACGGACGCATGATCGCGCGTGCGATGGCAATAGGACAGCGCCTCACCCTACTTACTACCAAAAAAAGATTATTAAAATGCATCCATGAGAACGTTAGCGCTTTCTTTTCATGATGAAATGATAACAAATCATGTTTGCCTCAAAACTTAAAATGCGAATAACTTTATATTTTAACTAAGTATCAAAATAATGAAATTATTGTTTCAATCTAATTATTTTGTTATAAATCAGTTGGGGTGTATGAGGTTTTGCGCTAATTCATTAACACGTTGTATAAACAAACTATTTATAATATTTTGCTTTCATTTATATTCATCACTATATATTCAAGTTCACAAAAAATTTAATGTATTTTTCATCACGCAAAGGCCTTGAGAAAACGGCAAGCTTATCAGAAAATTTCTCGTTTTTGGTTCAAGTCCAAATTATTTGCATAAACTGTGTAGAAGGACAAAGCAGCTCATATTGAAATGTAAATGGAGGTCTGATCTCACGATCCAATAATGTAATCAAATTTTGATAGTGCCCTACCCAATTTCATTTTGTAAGGTGAAAGGGTAAAATTTATTTATTTATTTATATAATTGAAAGCGATCATTTTGAGCTTGTTTTGTACTTTGGGTTTTGAGGTAGTAGTAGATTAGTATTTTAACTAATTGAAGGTGTGGGAAGGTTATGAGTATACTTTTGCAAAACCCCTTACGCAACTCAAGTCTTTTAGTGTTTAGTCTTTATCGGTTTATTGTTTGCAATATAATAAATGTTTACATATAATAAAAATTGATTATAGCAACATGCCTGGTCCAAAAAGTTGCACAGTCAAGAATCCACAACAAGCTTCGTCACAAGAGAATAAAAATAAATATCCACAACACGTTTCGTCAGCAGAATCTAAACTATTATAAAATTATAACAGAACTGTGTCTGAACATTAAAGATATTTACAAAAAAAAAAATTACGACATGGTTTTTACCTGTCCCTGATTCCAAATCACCAATTTTTGGATTTTTTTTTGTCTGTCTGTTTGTTTGTTTGTTTGTTTGTATGTTTGTTTGTTTGTTTGGGTGTTTGTTTGTTCGAGTATCACGCAAGAACTACTGAACCGATTTTGATGAAAATTTTTTGTTTGATAGCTTCTCATCTGACTTAAATAAAGTAATTTATGCGGACGAAGTCGCGGGTAAAAGCTCGTAATAAATAAACCTACACTAAACAGCATCGCCATAAATCGTACCCGGTACAAAGGATCCCATCACACTAGCTGCGTTCCCGCGCTGGATAGCTAACGAAATCCTCTGCACCAGATACGAGACCCTGAGCGGACATCGTCGCTACTTTCCACCAGCCTCCTGCCCAGATCTCTCACAAACGCCTTACCTTCCACACTTTTCTGTTTATTTTAATAAAAACTAGGATTTTTTATTTATTTTTCTAATTCAATGCATAAAATGCATAATCTTGTTCATTGAATATTCTTTATGAAATTATTTGGTTTTCATTCCTTTTTAACCGACGAAAAGACATTTTTTTTAAATGTATGAACACGCATAACTTTCTACAGAGTACCTAGTCCGATTTTGATAATTTTTTTTATTGGAAACTGTATACTCCCTAGGTGGTCCCATTTCAATTTGGTAAAGATCTGATGACGCACTTCGGAGCTACACGATAGAACTCCTCAAAAGTTTACAGCAAATCATCGGCGATTGAAACGTTTGCTTCGTATCGATGTACCCTTTGTGTGTGCTGATATCCAGAATTCAACTAATGTATTTCACCACAAAAAATTATGAAATAAAAATTTTTAACAAAAAAATTAAACCGACTTCGAAACTCAAAAAGTATAAAATAATAGTGCAGCCGATGATTTTACGTTAGCATCTATAAGAATATCAATTTGTTTTATTGGAGTCGGTGTCAAGCCTAGCCAAAAAAATACTGCAAGCTCAGTCTCGAATCGTACCTACAGGCTTGACAGCGAGCGCTGAAAAAAAAAAAAAAAAAAATTATATTCTTATAGATGTTAACGTAAAATCATCGGCTGCAATATTATTTTATACTTATTGAGTTTTGAAATCGGTAAAATTTTTTTGTTTTGGTTTTTGGGGTTTTGGTGGTTTGGTTGTTCTATACTGTGTATGTACTAATGTACATAATATAATTCATCATCATCATCACGAGGCTCTTCCCCTCTAACTAGATGTTTCAAACAAATTAATATTGTGTACACTACCAATTGTGTATTGTGTTGCTACCAATGTAATCTTTGTAGGTACGATTAAATCTATATTCATACTATCTATACTATAATATTATACAGAGGAAAGATTTGTATTTTTGTGTGTCTGTATGTTTGTAATGATAAACTCAAAAACTACTGTGCCGATAACAAAAAAAAATTCGCCATTAGAAAGCTACATTCACCCTGAGTAAGTAACATAAGCTATATTTATTGAAATATATTGATTAGAAAAGATTAGACGTCCACCCCGTGCGAAGCCGAGTGCGAATTTACAAACATTCACGCATTTGTAGAAAAATCGTGGCAATATTAAAATTTATGCCACAAAAAAATCTAACCAAAATCTGGGCTTTACGAACTTACTATTTTAGGATTTTTTTTATAATTGCTCGTGATATTGTAAACAATAAAAAAGCTATTTAAAAATTTCCTGATTCAACAGAAAATTCAAAAGCTGTGTACAAAATTGTTTGCTAGGTATGAAAGGAACCTTTATTAATTCGAAGAAAATTGCCGATGAAAATGGCTCCGTATTTATGGATTCCATCGAATTTCACAGTTGGAGTTCTTATTACTAAGGGATTAAAAAAAAAGTAAACGTTCGTTCAACAATGAAACAGAAATTAATTTTCTCAGCATACTTCTTCCATACATAAACCCACGACCATAATCAATTTCGAGGTAGTTAGAAACATTGCTACAAAGTAACTACCAACTTTCTACTTAAGAGCCTACCGAGCCGATTGTGCTGCCCTCAGTCGTATTTTTTTCAATTCTAAACAACATTTCAAAACAAAAAGAATGTCACACTGGTAGTTCTGATTGGCTTTCAATTTATCTAAAAAATTATGGATTATTATGTTTTATGATTTTAGATATTATCGTTAAAACGGTTTTAAAGATAATAACTACAAACATTTAAAAAAAAAACCGTAGTGACCCGATAAATTGAAAATCAGCAATGACTACAATATGTGACATTCTTGTTTTTTGGAAATATTGTTCAATTGTTAAGAATTAAAAAAAATACGATTGGGGGCAGCACAATAGGCTCGGTGCAGCCTTAAGAATAGGGTGTCTTACACGAACATCTGAAATGAAAAGGAAGTACTGTTGTCTATTAATGGCTAACCTGATGAACATAAAATAATCCTTATTTTTTAAAGATAGGAAATGTAATGTTAGAACAGCGTGATAGCAGCATAAGAGCAGCTCGATAGCATTTAGACAGCGCGAATAGCGCGATGGTGAACTGACAAACCTGTCAAGCAATGGAAACCTGGAAATCACAGGTGATAATGTGGGTCACATGTATCCCACGTGGGTTTGAGATATCTCAAAAACAGATGGGATACTCATGTTATTATGAACCAATTTATTCCCGAGTGTTTTTTTTTTTTGACAATGTCACTCAAATTATCTAGTCACATTTAAAGTACCAGAATCTAGCCTGGACTTGTATTATGATGACTAGACAACGATGTAGAATACGTACATAGATACAAACATCCATGACTCGGGTACAAGTATTCATATTCCTCATACAAATATTTGTCCCTTACGGGATTCGAACCCGCGACTCTCGGCACAGCAGGCAGGTTCACTACCGATTGAGCTACCGGGCCGCCAATTCCTGGAGTCCAGGGCTACTCTGGTTCTTGACAGGTTGACATGACACCATCGCCACATTATTGCGATAGCATCACAACTGCGCAGCACTAAAAGCATCATGGTCATGACACTATCTACACCATTAGTTTTTCATTACTAAAAAAATCTGCCTCCGTGGTCTAATGGTTAAGAGCATTGGGTCTCGACACGGAGGTCTTGGGTTCGATTCCCACGGGGAACACCTAGCGATATGTCACTTTGCGCGTTTTCCCCCAATTGCTTAGGATTAGGACATTGCAGGCTGAATCACCTGATTGTCTGAAAATAAAAATGATTCCGTGCTTCGGATGGCACGTTAAGCCGTTGGTCCCGGTACTATCTCTGGTGATAGTAGTCGTTACATAAAAACCACGTCAGAGGCCGTAAGGCGGTCTGAAAAAACTCTGACACCAGGGCTCTAGCCACACGATAAGAGGAAGATTTAAAAAATGTTGAGGATATATTCGGATAATTCATACTTTGATAATGAAACTAAACAACTTTGCCCTGAACTTAAATAAGGTTGCCTATCTTCTGTTTTCGGCTTGACGATGAGTTTTGGGACATTCTGTATATTCTGCGTCTATGAGTCAGTCGTATAACATTTTCGTTCCCGGAACCGTTGATCGTATCGATAAGAAAATATATTACAAATAAAACACGCTCCGAAATCAAATATGATTCGATTAGTTGACAAAAATACATGTAATTTTATTTACTTTACGTTAAACCTATAATTTCGAGTGACAAAGTGAAAACAAAATTAATTATTCATAATTTGATATTGTACGGAGTTTTTGAAGAAAATATAATAATTTTTTTTTTATGTCAGTTACAATAGGAAGTTAAAAAGATACTACACGTATGAGTATTAAAGAAACCAAGATGGCTACTGTCCACGAAGAATTTAATAAGGCAACAGGTAACAAAATCTTTAATTTTAGAAGGTTTCTATCTCTACCTTAATTTTTCACTAATCTATTTTCCGTTTTATTATTTGTCAAGCCTTTGCGGCATTGCATAATGGAATATACAACGTGTTAATGAATAAACGCAAATCTAGAAAAGAGTTAGTTTAGAATCGAGAGCAGAATCGAATTATCAAGGATTCAACATAAGTGTATTTTTTTTCTCCAAAATATTTGATGATTTCTTTCTATTTAGTTTAAAATTTGCGGAACTCGATGTCCACTACCAAAATAAGATTCTTACATTGTAGGTATCCATGAGCCCGCTAGAGCGCTTTCATTCATTGCTGAAATAATAGCAAATCATTTTTTTTCCTTGAAAATTTAAAATGCGAATAACATTTAAAATTAATAAAATAATGAAATTATTGTTTTAATGCAATTATCTCGTTATAAATCAGTTGGAGTATAAGAGGTTTTGCGCTTATTCATTAACAAGTTGCGTCAAAAAATCCAGAAATTGTTTATGTTTATCTTTACACAATTTAGCTATTTTTTAATAACTTTTATCCATTTACAATTTAACTGTAAATGAATCACGTTGATCCAATTATGTTTTATAAATTGCTTCTTCATTGTAAAATAGTTCAAAAATATAAAAAAATCTAAAAAGAAAATTCTTTCGCAGAACGCTCACACACCGATCTTTACAACGAATTAGAAGTGGCTAATTTAGAATCTCAGATCTCAAAAAAATCTACAAAGCTGCGGTAATTTTTTATTATAAGTTATTCGAATACATGCAGCATTGATTGAAGAAGCATCCATAGATTCTACCTTAAATTTGGCTAAATAAACGAACTTACCATCAACTCTCTATACTTTCCTCTATATCTGTCTCTTTCACTCTGCTAGATTGGCGCCTGGAATCTGACAAGGCGCGCTCATTTGACGTTTACTTCATAGCGTTTATAGATTTTGCCGCCGAAGCTTGCAAAATTTTTTCTTAACTTTAAAACTTGTTTAAAACAGTGAAATTGCAATGTTTTACTGTGTAAATTACACGGAAAGGTTGTTTTGTGAGTGTTCTGTGCGTGTTTTGTCAAAGAGGTGCCCTTACGGTGTGCAGAAAATAAGTAGAAGCACTAATGAACGTCACCTCTTTAGTGCCGCTGCTTTGGATAAAGAGCGGCCTCTTCGAAGGGTCTTTTGACGCTCTTAACCCTACAGGACAGGGGTGAGTTACCTCTACATCTTTCAATCAAGTGGAGGATGGCTTCTTTAATTGCTTCCCAACAATTTTATGATTCATATCTGTGCTGACACCTTAGCCAAGTTAACTACCTATTTTTCAGGATCTAGTAGGTATGATCCTTTGTATTTCGGCTATTTATGGCTAAACAGAACACTCAGAACATGTATACTATTGTTCCTAGGAACAAACAACAGATTTGATATCTGAACCAATATTTAGTGAGTGACTCTGTGACACCTATAATCTTAAGCTCACCTATACTAGGTGATTTACGTTCTAATATTGATCAAAAGAATGTTATACCCACCCCCTGAAAGAAGAGAAAGTGGTCAAGCAGTGGTTTTGTGAAAAGTGTCGCTGCAGTTTTTGCAGTTGTGTTGCGTACCAACAAAATATCGATGTGGTTGCGTTGTCACCAGTAATTGCGAGGTGTTTACTTCGTGTGCAGACAGACAGATTGACTCTGGCACAGGTGTGTGCGCACTGTCGTTATGTTAATGCAACGTTGTGTCTGCAATGTGGCCAGCCGCTACCTAGTGTGCGGTGTCGCTGGTGGTGGTGTTGTGGTTGTGATGTGGTTGATATAACCCATGTGGTCAGTAATGATACCAGAATGTGGTACTGTGTAAATTCTACAGTTCATTTTCAATACAAAATATGTGCCCGCTCACGTGATGTGGTTGCGGTATGTGTGAAACAACCCTTAGACAACCCCATTGAGCATTGAACACTTTTTCAGCCGAGTGGCATTCTACCTGTTACATTTTAAATCATTAAGTGTCTCTAGTCAATTAAAGTGCGTTATACCTTATAAGTCTTATTACATACACACTTACAGTTAGAAACAAATAGGTTTACCAAAGTTCCCCGGAATGGGGGGTGAAATATCACCCATATTTGCAATGTTAGACATACCTGTAGAAAATATACATTAAAGATTAAAAGGAGTTTGACATAAAACAGATCAACTTAACGTAGGTATAAATATGATCACAAACCTATGCCACCTTCCTTTGCAAGAATTTTATGTGTCAAAGATGGTTAAAAACTTAAAGAAGAAAACTAGATGTGCCTACCGAATTTGTTTCCCTTTTTTCAAGATGTTCTTGATAAGGAGTACGGAAGGACAAAATCTTTTTTAATTGCTGTCTTATAATTATGATTGGGTACTGCAGCCAGCCTTCCTTTTAGGCCCTCTGGTCTTTTGCAGTTTTATCGTATTAGACTCAAAGAGTTCCTTTGGCCCACAGTGATTGGATGTCTTGATTTATGTAGACATTTTCTTCCTGGTCACACAACCATACTGAGTTTAAGTTAACAATACTGGCATATCAATACTAGGCTGCGCTTGCACTTAGTCTGGACCTGTAGTATTTGAACCGTTTTGTATTGTATAACAATACCATGAGCTACAATAGCATGCGCTAGTTATCTACAGATAATAGAACCTAGTGCTAGTTAGCTCTCCTAGGCTTTGCCAATATAACCAGATAGCGATTATTGCAATGTCAACAGTATCAGTTCTCTGTCCCTGTGCAGCAGGAATTTTCCTGATGGCGGAAGGCCATTATACCACAGTTCGGTGGTTCTGCACATAAGGTGAAGCACATTTGAATCAGACACATCGGATGTGGTCTGGGGTGCTCACTTCAGGTACAAATATGTATCAAATCTTGTTCTGGTACTTTTTGCCCCCAACCTCGGAGGTCATAGACAGAACGTGGGGTTCATGCATGGCATTACCGACTGATTATCTAACGCAGTGCTTTTGCGCCCGTCAACGCCCACGACCTCGGAGGTCGAATATAGATCATAGGGCATATACAATAGCTTTACTGACTGTCCATCTAGAACCCAGTGCCGGAATGGCACTCGTCGCACCTGGCCGCGGAGGTCGTACATAACATGGTGCATGTGCAATGGCATTACCATTATCATTACCGACCAGTTATCTAGGAGGTCGAATATAGAATTACTATATGTGGATGCTTGTAAATGGCAAATGACATGTTATTGAATACATTATTTTGTAAAAGAGGCTGTTAGCATCCCGAATATTATAAAATAAAATAAAATAAAAAATAAAATAGATAATAGGGCATATACAATACTTGGCATTACCAACCTCTTATATAGAACCCAGTGCCGGAATGGCACTCGTCGCCCCCGGCCTCGGAGGTCGCATTCAGTACATGGGGCATACCCAGTGGCATTACCAACCTCTTATTTAGAACCCAGTGCTGGAATAGCACTTGTCGCCCCCGGCCTCGGAGGTCGCATTCAGTACATGGGGCATACCCAGTGGCATTACCAACCTCTTATCTATAACCCAGTGCCGGAATGGCACTCGTCGCCCCCGGCCTCGGAGGTCGTATTCAGTACATGGGGCATACCCAGTGGCATTACCAACCTCTTATCTAGAACCCAGTGCTGGAATAGCACTTGTCGCCCCCGGCCTCGGAGGTCGCATTCAGTACATGGGGCATACCCAGTGGCATTACCAACCTCTTATCTATAACCCAGTGCCGGAATGGCACTCGTCGCCCCCGGCCTCGGAGGTCGCATTTAGTACATGGGGCATACCCAGTGGCATTAACGACCTCTTATCTAGAACCCAGTGCTGGAATAGCACTTGTCGCCCCCGGCCTCGGAGGTCGCATTCAGAACATGGGGCATATGGAGTAGCATTACCGACCTCTTATCTAGGATGCAGGGCCGGAATGGCACTCGTCGCCGCCCCCGGCCACGGAGGTCGAACATAGATCAGGGGCATATACATATCAGCATTGCTGACTGCCTTAGTAATACCAACCGATTATCTAGAATCCATTACTGGATGGGATTGAACATCATTGCTCATCAGTTCATCACCCCCCCGGTCACGTAGACCGTTGACTTTGATTTAGTTGATTTGTTCACTTCTAGGAAAAGACAATCATAGATAGTTGTGAAGGTTGGGATTTCAGAGATGGTCCAACAATCTATTGCGAATATTGCGAGGCATTCATTTCACATTGGATCTTCGGGTTGGCATGGGCACTCTCTCCCACCACTCAATATAGATCCACAATAACTGTACCACCTTCACTTCACATGGCACAATACATTTTGATAGTACCACAACTTGGACACACAAGTGTTGCCAACTGACAATTTACATTCTGTTCAGTTCTTGGGGTAAGGACTTGAGCAGGAGCCCACCACGGTTGGAGAAACTAAAACCCTTAGCGCTAAAAAAGGAGGGGGGGAGGCTAATCAGGCAGTGCACTGACTGGTCATTAAACGAAAGGAACTCCTACTAAAGAGAATCGGTCTTAACAACCTGCGATAAGACATCGACCAGACACTACATTATAAAATAGGGTCTGAGTAACTGAGTAACTTCGTTTGGTTTAGATTCTAGAGCTCCATATGGGATATGTGGGCAGAATTTTATGGACATCTCAGACAATACTCTGCCATAGGTCAGTAGGTTTTACCTGCCGTGCAGCTGGACCATTATAAAATTACAAAATATCCTGTTAGCTAAATACCAGGAGAGAAGGATGCCAATATGTGACACTAGTTTAGTATTTGATTGGCTAGAAAATTAACCCAATGCAGATATTGATAGATCCGAGAGTACCAGGTAGAGTAGTGTAGTGGTGAGATAAACCTAATAATTATAAATAAATATAATAACCCAACTTCAGCTCCAGACACAGAAAATGTTAAAAATCCAGCTGACTAGCTAATGAGCAACAACATACTGTGGAGTCCTTATGCTCAGTACAACATGTAATGAAGCTTGGGTCAACGAGAAGAGTTGTTTTGAGAATGATGTAATTAATCTTTTTCTTATCTTATATCTAATAATATCTTATGTTATTAGACCAGCTATCAGAACTCAAAACGGTCCATGGAGAGAATCATGAAAAAAGCTTACTGGTAAATTTTATTTCGGAAATTGTATTGTTCTCAGATAAACAGTACCGTATAATACTGTTAAGAATGAGGACCTACTATTAAATAATTTTTCATACATCTACCTAATAAGTTCAGTGGTTTGAATTAACTGTAATGCTTGCTTGCCTATCGTGTCCACTTCAAATGTAATGTAACTGTAATGATCTCTGAGGATTGTTTCTGTATGATGGTTAAAATTATGCCTCAACAGGTGTAGAAATTTAATCTTAAATTGTTTTTCTCTTTCAACAGCAATCTGTTCATTTTAAATACCTAGTTACATTGAGTGAGATAACATTTAGTCATTATCAAGACTATTATGTTCTATTACTATTATGAAAGTTATTTTATGGTGTATTTTTCCTTTTTATACAGGACTTGTGTTAATGTACCCATTGTTGATGATTATGGCTTTATGACATACACATTTTCATTTATTTTCACATAGCGTTTGTACTCTTTCACCAGCAGATAGCAAACAGGTCTTCAATCAATGCTGCATGTATTCGAATAACTTATAATATAACTGTTTTGCATTACAACAAAACAGATATTATGAGTGAGAGAATACATGCAGCATTGCAGCAAGGTGCTTGCTGGTGATTGATGAAGACTATGAAGTAAACGTCAAATGAGCGCGCCTTGTCAGATTCCAGGCGCCAATCTAGCAGAGTGAAAGAGACAGATATAGAGGAAAGTATAGAGAGTTGATGGTAAGTTCGTTTATTTAGCCAAATTTAAGGTAGAATCTATGGATGCTTCTTCAATCAATGCTGCATGTATTCTCTCACTCATAATATCTGTTTTGTTGTAATGCAAAACAGTTATATTATAATTATAACCTAAGGGATGTCAAATTAATATTTTTGAAATCCCTCCCAAAGGGTGAAAACCGGTCTCTATTACTTTTGAACCGTAATAGCTAGACAGTTGAAATTTACAAAGAATGTGCGTTATTACGGCGGAATTGCTAACAAATAACCATCATCATCATCATCACCAAGGCCAAGAGCGTATTCGCCCTATTTTGACTTTGAGCGCAGATATCTCGAGACAGAAACATTATATCGATTGAGTTTCTATGCAAGACCTATCCAACGACACCGAACTTGATTTACCCATAAAAAAAAAATGTTTTTGGGTTGCTGTTATCTGTCTTCATGCCAAATTTCAATTCAATAGGTGCAAAAATGAGCGAGTTATTAAGGAGGCGCATACAGATAGACAGACAGAATGGTCGAAAGTATATGGGTTCCTTTTGTCTACGGAACCCTAAAAACTGGCCAAGTGTAGGTCGGTCTTGCGCAAATGATCCCGGAGAAATCAAAACTTATTTGTTGGTGTGGTACGGAACTCTCGGTGCGTTAGTAGCCCGCCTCGCACTTGACCAGTAATTTATTCAAATACCTATAAATAATAATGTACCTAATGATTAAACATTTTTTACAGTAATGACAAAAACGTATTAAATGTGTACGGAAAAAATCTTCAGGATAAAGATGCAAATTGTGAGTTTATTCTAATTGACGTTTAAATAAATAAATAATAAAAACTAATAAATATACAGGGTGTTACAAAACACCCTATACTTAAGGCGCCTTAAGTATTACTAGGGTGTTTTGTAACACCGTGTATATTTGTATATTTATTAGTTTTTATTATTTATTATCAAACTGAACAACTTTCACTATGGAGCCAACATCGAAATCGCGAAAAAAAAATCAGCTATTTCATACAAAACTGCAGTACCTACGGTCTCGACTCAAATATATAAATAATAAAATAATAATAAATAAATATCTTGGACAATGTCACACAAATTATCTAGTCACATTTAAAGTACCAGAATCTAGCCTGGACTTGTATTATGATGACTAGACAACGATATAGAATACATATATAGATACAAACATCCATGACTCGGGTACAAATATTCATATTCATCATCATCATCATACAAATATTTGTCCCTTACGGGATTCGAACCCGCGACCCTCGGCACGGCAGGCAGGTTCACTACCAACTGTGCTACCGGGCCGTTATATATGAGATGGCTGATTTTTTTTTAATTTTTCTCGACGTTGGCTCCATAATGAAAGTTGTTCAGATTGATGGTCTGAAGCACCCCCTTAAGTATTACTAGGGTGTTTTGTTACATCCTGTATAAAAATTATAGATAGATATTCCAAATGATAACGATTTGCTAGAAAAATGAATACGTGGTCGGTCTGTCTTAATAATGCTGACGGTTTTTAAGAGATTGATCAGACCATCACCAACAACAAGATCACAACACAAGATCGGACAAACTGACCAACATTACCTATGGGACCAACATCGAAATCGCGAAATAAAAATCAGATGTTTCATACATTTGGGTCGAGTAGCCATTGACAGTAAATTTTTGTTTCGCGAATTCGATGTTAGCTCCATAACAGGTATAATAACTTTATGGCTCCATATTATAGTTAAAATTGATCAGTTTGATGGTCTGAAGCCTGATATGTAGGTAACGTATTCAATTCTATACTCTGGATGGTGAATAACAGAAAAATTATGAAATATTAATATTAGAAACGCGAAAAAATCTGTTGTCCCATACAAAACTAGCCGTACGTACCCGACTAAAATGTATGGGACATCTGATTTTTTCTGGATTCATTGGCCTCGATTCGGAGTGTGCCACGACTAAACTAAACTAAATGTATTCCTGTCACTTTCTAAAATAAGATTAAGAAAAGAGACAGAAAACCAACAGCTGACTTTAGTGCTGTCAAAGTGACGTTAAACGCCCAAAAACGACACGACGACGATGGCGTACACTATGATGGCATCTTATTTTGCGCATTTAACGTCACTTTGACAGCACTAAAGTCAGCTGTTGGTTTTCTGTCTCTTTTCTTAATCTTATTTTAGAAAGTGACAGGAATACATTTAGTTTAGTTTAGTCGTGGTACACTCCGAATCGAGGCCACTGTTTCAGTATTTGCTAGGCTGTAACTTACACAGTTCCGTACAATGAAGAGTACCTACTTACTTATTTAGTTATTTCAGGCAAATCTGTGACTCTCAATTCATTTGACATGAAGTATAAAACTAAAGGCGATGTAATATTTCATAGAAATATGAGAGTCCTTGTTCTATGTGGACAGTTCCTGGGCCTGAATCCTTTTTTAGGCATACTTGGAGATGGTACATCAAAGTTGAGGTATTTAACCTTTTTATTTCATTAAGTAGGTAATTAAAGAATTTTATAGTATGAAAATGTTGTGACAAAGATGGGCGTCGTCCTAATTGGGCCATCGTTCGCGCGGTCGGGCGCAGGGTGAAATTTATATCATTAGCATCCTTTTTAAACTAAGAGTCTACCCATCAAACTGAACAACTTTTAGTATGGGAGCAAACCGATCGGAGCAACAAAAAAATCAGCTGTTGTCGTATATTGTACGGTTATCGTGAATTTTCATTAAAATAAACACAATGAATGCGTAGAAGATTCTTCTTCTTATCGTGTGGGCAGAGCCCTGGTGTCAGAGTTTTTTCAGACCGCCTTACGGCCTCTGACGTGGTTTTTATGTAACGACTACTACCACTAGAGATAGTAGCCGGGACCAACGGCTTAACGTGCCATCCGAAGCACGGAATCATTTTTCTTTTCGGACAATCAGGTGATTCAGCCTGAAATGTCCTAACCAACTGGGGAAAAACGCACAAAGTGACATATCACTAGGTGTCCCCCGTTGGAATCGAACCCACGACCTCCGTATCGAGAGCCAATGCTCTTAACCATTAGACCACGGAGGCAGTTCAAGTATCAAATAAGAAAGATTATTAGTTTCACACACTTGCTACAAAAGGTATCATAATAAGGAGAAATACCTTTCCCCCAACTTCTACAGGCTACAACCAATTTTATTTACTTTTTTGGTTCGTTTTGTTTCACTCTACACATATTACTAAGTTTCATTATGTATGAGACCTCTAAGTTTGGGTCTCAAACATAAAGTTATTATACCTGTCGGAATAGAGTAACTGACATGAGTTGTCAAATGAAACCGTTTTTTGTGCATTTGTCGGCACTTATCGGCACCCTAAAACTTCGAGTTCTGTGTATAATTGTGAATCTAACGTGACATCGTAGATAATTTAATAAAATAGTGTTAGTATATTTCACAAAATAATCTACGACTTCACTAATTATTCACAGAGCACGAATATTTACCCAGTCGATTGTGCCGACAAGTTCCCAAAAACGGTTCTATTGCCTCGCGTCACGTATCTCTTTCTATTTATACAGTGGCGCCGCTAGGTACATCTCGCTCTCTCAGCTGTCAGTTCCTCTATATGATACCTTTATGGTCTCAAATGACAAGGCCGGCCCCCAAAATGCTTTGTTATTTTATGAAGAGCTTAATTTTATATTGAACTAGCGTTAACCTGCTACTTCGTCCGCACAAATTATATATCAGATTTAAAGTCAGATCATAAGCTATCAAACAAATAAAGTTTCATCAAAATCGGTTCAGTAGTTTTTGCGTGATGCGCGTTCAAACACACAAACTAAGAACCTCCTTTTTTTTAAATTTGCAGTCTTATAATAGTGTAGATGACAATGCTTTTTATTCTTTACAGATTCAATTTTTTTTCATACAAAGTGTTATACTGCATATTTCTATTAATATTTCAAATGGCAAGTTTTATGTTATACTGGCGTAAAATGTTTGAAGGGACCATGAATATTTTTATTTTAGGTAAGTACCCTAAACAGAAAACAATAGTTATTTGTTGTAAGGCTGCAAAGTTGCTTTTTGGCGCGAGTACTTGTATTGAAACCAGAGCAAGCGAAGGAGTCTAGGATTGAACCACGAGCGAAGCGAGTGGTTCAAATATAGAATCCTGAGCGTCGCGAGGGTTTCAAAGGTACGAGACGCAGAATAACTTTGCTGCCGAGCGAAACACGCAACTTTTCACCTCACTACAGCGAGGAAAATTTGAATGCGCCAACCTCATTTTTAGAATAATCGCACTGGCCAGCACGAAAATAGCATGAAAAAAAAACTCGTCCAGGCTGTTTTCTTTATTGAATAGAAAGATTCGAATTTTAAAAACTCTTTCCACGCTAGCGGATAAAATGCACTTTTGCACTCAGATTTCGAATGACAAACAGAATCTTTCCGAGATAGTAGCTTATCTATGTTTCCGAGCTTGTGAGGTGAAAACATTATTCCGTGCCTATGGAGACTTTTCCCACGCAATGTTCTCAGCATCACGTTGGCAAATCGGCGGCGTTTTATCGAGAAACAGTGGTAGCGAAAAAAAACGACGACCATCACAAGAAATATTTTTGTGGGGATTGGCGCAAATAGAAGAAGAATTTGCGCTATATCTACTTCATATAAATAATTGTTCCTGCTATGCTGTGCCATAGAATAGACAAAAGTAGGTATAAAGTAGATAATTCATACAGAATGGCCCCTCCCTGCCCCTCACTAGCTTCAGGTACCGCCCATCACCCCACACTCGAGGGTAAATTTTGAGGAGCTGATTAAAATCTCATAGATGTAAGATTCTGAAATAAAGAAATTTAAAAAAAAGCAAGTGTGCACGTGCAAGTGGGACGGCGCACGACGACGTCATCTTATTCTGCTGCTGTGCTATTGAAGCATCGTTAGATCGTATGGAGTGCCAGGCGGTGTGACTATGCTTAAAAAATATGATCTTCCTAACAGGTGAAGTATCATTGTATGGAACAGCTAGTGCGACAACATGTATGTTCTTGCGCATAGCAATGAAGTGGCCATCTTTGGTAAGGGACGTGGCCGAATCTAAACTAGAAGAATACATGGACCCCCAGATGAGGAGAAAATGTAATATTGCCACTGTTGTTTTAATGACTACGGCTACGGGTAAGATTTTTGTTACGTTTTACCACAGTATAGACCTATGGTACCAAAATCTAGTCCAGACTTGTAGTACCAGATAATGTTATAGACATACTATAGACACAGAGTACCTACGATAACCATTGATAAAATTATCATGACAGAGATAAGCTAACATTCGTAATCATCAAATGGATTCGAACCCGCGACTTTTGCGGATTAGCTAGTGCACAAGCACTTTGTGCAAGTTGTTCAATCAATCAAGTCTTTATTTACCAATCCCAATGAGACCAATCCATAATCTGCCGCAATTTCCGACAAAAGAATAAAATCAACTTTTTATCGCATACCTAAATCTACGTTACGGCAGTTCAAAGGTTAGACGTGCCCAAAGAAATTATACCTAAAGGCACAGAGGGAGCCATACCATTGCAAGATTGTCTTTTTTGAGGTTTGTGTTTGAGTGTGTGATGTCAAGTAGTATGGACAAAACCAAGTGACATTTGCCCTTATGTTTACGGTCATTTTTCACACACACTAGCACAAAAAAGAAGTGGACAGCCGCATAAACAAACATTTATAGTTTCGTCTCCTTCTACTATTAAAATAATGTCATAAGATAAAAGAGACTAACTACAATCGTAAATTGATGCGGTCTCTATGCTTTAGAATAAAGAGATCCTTCCTCTGGGGACGTGCCAAACACATACGGAATTCCGAATTAGACGTGCCACGCACATACGGAATTCCGAATTAGACGTGCCACGCATATACAAAATTCCGATTCAGAATTCAGAATCAATATTGTTATTTTGTATAGGATTTGAAACCTCCGCTATTCAGAACGGAATTGTGGAGGGGGAAAATCCATACGAAATCGTAATCTCGATTCGGAATTCCGGATCGGAATTTGAGGATTGTGATTTTGTATAGGATTTGAAATTATGTAGGTGAAAATCCATACGAAATCGTAAATCCTGATTCTATTAATTCCGATCCGAATGTAATTTTTCCAGTGGAATACAGCTTTGTTTTAATTGGATCAGCTACATATGTTTTGGATTGTCAACCTCAAGATTCTATCGAAGATATATTTGCTGTGCAGACACAGATAATGTATAAAATATTTTTTGAAGTAGGTATTCAGTACAATATGGCAGTTGGAATTCTTTGTCAGGTATTTAATACTACATCAACATAGTCCGCAGAAAGGGATAGACAACTTGAAAACAACATAGATTTTTATCTTGCTCACAATATACAGCGTTTGAAGGTAGGGGATGATCAAGACCATCAACTTGAGGCCTCTCATCTTTCTATATGGGACCAACATCAAATTAGCTTCTGTATCGGCTCGATTTTCAGCCAACGAAAGTGTGACATCGCCCTGGTATCGTGGATTTTGGGACTACAAAAAGAAAAACAAAATTGTAGAACTCAAATCCTTTTAAAGAAACGAAGAATAAGAAAAATGCGGTCGTTTTTCGCACGATTTCGGTCAGATAAAAATCCATATTTCAAAATCGAAATGAGATAAGTATCGAGAAAATAAAAAAAACACCTAGAGATATGACTTTGGGATATACAACGTGTTAATGAATTAACGCAAAACTAGAAAGTAGTTTGTTTAGAATCGAGAGCAGAATCCAATTATCATGGTTTCAACATAGGTAAATTTTTTCAAAATATTATAAGTATATTTTTTTTGCAAAATTTAAAATTTACTGAACCCGATGACAACCTAGCGCACGGGCACACTCATTACTTACTACCAAAACAAGATTATAAAAATGTATCGATGAGTACGTTAGCGCTTTCTTTCACTGCTGAAATGATAACAAATCTTTTTTGCCTCAAAACTTAAAATGCGAATAACTTTAAATTTTAAGTATCAAAGTAATGAGTAGATAAGATAAGTATGAGGTTTTGCGCTAATTCATTAACACGTTGTATATTAAAAGAGTTATTTGTGATGCGGAGATAAAACTTAATTCAGTTCATTTGGCGGATTCATTTTCAATGTTCAATGACCCGAAGGTCGGGGAAGACACGAGATCTGTTTTTTTTTTGTAATTTCGATGTTTTGTTCCATATAGAGAAATTTATTCAGTTTTTCGGTCTGATCATTCTCTTTAAAAACGTGAGGCCTTGTTGTTTCTAGTTGTTTATCCATTTCTGTGTACCTATGCGATATTTTTCTTAGATTTTGATGCAGTTGCTTTTAAATCTTACACTAAGTCAAAGAAAAGCACGATCTTTCATATATTTTTGTAATTTTTCCATACCTTTCAGTAAACACGCTCAGCTAAGACTGATACTCAGTCTACGTTTTGAAGGCACAAATAATTCTGAAAACTTTTAAAATTTTAAGTATTGTTAAAGCGATGACTTAAAGTTAACTTTCAGGTCTGCAACATAATTACTACTATAAGTTGGAACTTCTCAGATGTGTTCGTCATTTGCATGAGCTTATATCTTTCTTCAATCCTCGAGATGATCAACAAAAAGGTTGTTGCCGCTAAAAGAACTGTAAGTACTGAAATAAATCAATTCTCTATGTCCTGGCTAAGAATTTGGTACCAATATCAACTTCTTTTTAGCGGTGAATCTAAAATCATTTCGAGATATTTCGGTATGTCAAGTTTCTTTTTTGGTCTTAATTTTATATTTTTTACTGATAGAAGATTTTATTTTTATAGCGATTCATCGAGTTTATCAATAAACATACATTAAATTTTTAAATTATTTGATCCATAATGCAAAAATGGTTAGGAGAAAATAATTCGAACTTCGTTCTATGAAAGTTTCTCAAATTATGCGTTATTGCGGCGGATTTGTTAAAAAATTATAAAAATGTCAAAAAGTTAGAAATTAAGGGGGGTTCTCAACAAGAAACTAATTTTTATTAATGTTTTTTCTTCACGCTCTATCGTAAAAACGGTAACACTTGACCGGTTTTATTATTTTTATCAAAGATTTGTCAATAGATTTGTTAAAAAATTATAAAAATATCAATGTCATATCGTACCCTAGCTATGTGTGAGTGCACCGACTGCGGCCGCTTGTATCTGTTGTCATGTGGTTATGTTGTTTATTTTTAAGAAAACATCTCTCCAATTTTGGAAGTCAATGCGAGAAGACTACTCTCGCGCCACACAATTGGTTCGAAACTTTGACGGCGTCATCAGTGGCGTTATATTCATATCATTCGCTGATAATTTGTTACTCATATGCCTGCAGCTCTTCAACGTTTTGTCGTATGTATTACAAAATTATTTATATCGAGCAAAACATTGTTTATTTATACACCGCTTACGTTAAAATATTACTTTACCATTGTTTATTTACAGAAATGGTTTAAGCTACAATACGAACAATAATCAGTGCCCTAACTATCCCAGTGGGTGAGTATAACGTTTTGACTTACGTATACAACGTGTTAATGAATTAACGCAAAACTAGAAAGTAGTTTGTTTAGAATCGAGAGCTGAATCGAATTATCATGGTTTCAACATAGGTTTTTTTTTTTCAAAATATTAAATAATTTATTTGTAAAATTTAAAATTTTCTGAACCCGAAGTCAACCCATCCCACGGACACACTCAGCCCTACTCACTACCAAAACAAGATTATTAAAATGTATCCATGAGTAAGTACGTTAGCGCTTTCATTCATTGCTGAAATGATAACAAATCATTTTTGCCTCCAAACTTAAAATGCGAATAACTTTAAATTTTAACCATAAAAATAATGAAATTATTGTTTCAATCTAATTATTTTGTTATAAATCAGTTGGGGTGTATGAGGTTTTGCGCTAATTTATAAACACGTTGTATAGGATGTTACAAAAGTAAAAAGAAATATTTAAAACTTTTAAGGAGGTTGTTTAGACCATCAAACTGAACAACTTTCACTATGAGACCAACATCGAAATCGCGAAAAAAAATCACCTGTCCCATTAATACATTTAGCTCGATTAGACTTGTAGTTTAGTATGGAATAACAGATGGATGGATAAACCACCCCCTTAAATGTTTATTTGTATTTTTGAAACACCTTGTATAACGTATTATTAGTGTTCAGTACCAAAATACGAGTCTAAATATGTATTTCTCAAATTTTTTATTAAAACTTTGTTTAACAAAATTTTCTATTAAATCCCAGAAATTGCTGTTCCCACCTTTATTTCAAAAAATATAGCCGTACTTATACGTTGGGAAAAAATCAAGAACATCAGAAATAGCGTGTAGCTACACGCCATGCCAGCCAGCTGCCAGCCGCCAGCCGCCGCCAGCTGGCGGGAAAATTATCAGGGTGACACTATCTTCGATCGTTTTTTTCTATACCTAAAAAACTATCACCAGTGTAAAATGATCTTCAGTTACTATGTGACCACATACTAAGTAAGTGTCAATTTATAATGGTTGTCATCAATGACCCATGTTAAACAACTGGTAGTACGGAACACTAATTGCCGGAGTCCCGACTCGTACTTGGCCGGTTTTTTCTTTTTGGACCAGGCTCTTGGAAATAGATAAATGTTAATAAAGTCAACACGTCGATGATGATTGATGATAGATCACGCACACACCGCCACTCCTTGTAGTATAATTGTGCAAGAATCTCCTTTATTCTAAAGCATAGAAACCGCATCACTTTACGATTGTAGTTAGTCTCTTTTTGTCTTATGACGTACCTTTAATAGTAGAAGGAGACGGAATATAGATCTTTGTTTATGCGGCTGTCCACTTTTCACTTGTCACTTTTGTGCTAGTGTGCGTGAAAAGTGACCGTTAACATTAGGGCAGTTGTCATTTTAGTCTAGTTGGTCTCTTTTGTTCATACTAATTGACATCACACACTCAAACACAAACGTCAAAATAGTGAACATTCTTGCAATCAGCTTGCAATGGTATGACTCTCTCTATGCATTAGAATAAAGGAGATTCTTGCTCTTAGTATTGTACCTATTGTAACATGATTATACAAACTCCTCTACGGGCTCCCACACATAATGCCTGTCCATTGACGCAAGCTGGCTGGCGAAGCGGTGTAGCGAGGAAAATATTAACCAATCAGGAGCTCGGCCGACTCTCGGCCGATATTTTATGCAATCGTGATTGGTTAATAAAACTCCGCTTCTCCGCTCCGCCAGCCAGCTCGCGTCAATGGACAGGCAGCCTAACTGCGACATCGCATCGCAATATTAAATATCTGCCAGCGCTCGATGACATTAAGTATGATCATTGAACGCAGCGCATCGCAGATAATTGCGATGCGATCCTTAGATCCTTCGATCAACAATAGTTGATCGAAGCTTAGATCAAAGTAACTAATGTCATTGATGCGATCACGGACCTGAAAAAAAGACGGACGGAATCTCGTCTAATCAAAAGTGAAGCACCCATTTATATGAGTGTGCGTGCTGTCGCCCTGTCGCGCGGTACACAATGGCGGCGGGTTGTCGGACCTGCGCCTAGAAATGGTGCGTTTGTGTGAGTGTAGATCCCTTGTAGAACAAACGATATTGTACGAGCTTGCATGCTTCACCTCTTTTTGAGTGACATTACGTCCGTCTTTTTTTCAGGTCCGTGGATGCGATGCGACGTCGCAGTTATGTGTGGGCAGGCACAGTGTGGGCACCGTAACTCCTACTCCAATGGGAAATTAATGATGATTTATTTTTCAGACCGTTCCATGGCTATGAGAGTCAAATATACTTCTACTTTTCCTTCTGCCACATATTTGTGCGAGCTCTACTAGTGTCTTTCATTGTTGCAAATGTTCACTCGGCTTCGACCATGATTGCGCCTGCATTATACGAACTGCCTTCTTCTGTGTATTGTGAGGAGGTAATGACGTTTTGATTCTTTCAGATTATAAGGGAAGAGGTTTAAATATTGTATCTTTTAACATGAAATGATCGATGAGCAGTCTTTGAGAAGGAAATGAGCCGAGACCGTAAAAAATAACCTAACATGTTCCTGTGAAGGAGCAGTTTGACAGTCAAATGTTATGACGATGTTATGTTATATTTTATTTTTGTCAATCCACATGAAAATGTCATGTCTTCTGTCAAACTACTTCATCTCAGGAGCATTTAAAGAGGTCATTCCAGTCTCGGCTCGTTTGCAGCCCTCACCTGCAGCTCGTGCTGCGTTCCAGCCTAGACTGTAATAACCAACTTAGCTAACGTGTATCATAACTATAATGAACTATTTTGAATTACAGGTTCAAAGATTCATAGATCAGGTACACAACGACAAAGTAGCTTTAAGTGGACTTCAGTTCTTCTACGTGACCAAGGGACTGATACTGTCTGTAAGTTTCAATAATAATAACAGAGAGAAAAATAAACAAGTTTAATCATGCCCATAAAAGGATTGTTAACGATATTGTAAAATTATGAAAGGAAAGATTATTAATTCAGTTGTTAGTAAGATGAATGCTTAAAATTTCTCCATAAAATCACTTGAGATAGTAACCTATTTAACTGACTAATAGGCGGGCCTAGATGTTTTAAATTAACTAGCAGTTATACGGGAAGAGTGCGACAAAACACCCTAGGTAATATTCAACGTGTTACTGAATTAACGCAAAACTAGAAATAAGTTTGTTTGGAATCGAGAACAGAATCTAATTATCATGATTTCAATTTTTTTTTTCAGGATATCAAGTAATTAGTTTGTATATTTTTAAATCTGAAATTGATGTCAACCCACCGCTATACTAGAGCACAGTCACAGTCACCCTACTTAAATATATCCATGAGCACGCTAGTGCTTTCATTGAGTGCTGAAACGCGACGGGCTCACTCCCCGTCACACTGGACAGAGTTTCGGTACTACTAGTGAAACGTGGATGTTCTGAAGTTTCAGAATATCTCTGACTTCCCCCTCGGGGAATATAGTCGTGAGCATATATGCTTATGCTTATGCTTGATTGCTGAAATAATAATAAATAATTTTTCAATGAAAACAAAAAAATACTTAACATTTTAATTAATAAAATAATGAAATTATTGTTTCAATGCAGTTATTGCATTAAAAACCAGTTGGGGTGTATGAGGTTTTGCGTTTATTCATTAACACGTTGTATAATATGGTTTAGAGTAGAGTCTAATCTAAACCACCAAACCGAACACCTTTTACATTTTTGTTGTTTTTCCATTATTTACCCCCTCACATTTTTAACACAGACGTGGTTTTTTTCAGGTTGGAGCTACTATTGTGACCTACGAGCTGGTTTTACTACAGTTTAAAAGTGACTAAAAATGATGAACTTACGAAAAACACGATACGATACGATACGTACGATTATTGTACATTTGAACTCTATGTTAATTTGATTAGAATTTGATTTATGTTTTACTAATGGATACTTTTGCACATCGATTCTTAAAGCATCACGCGCTCCTGATAAGGAGTGACTTATTTCATTAATTTAATATTCATAATTGTAGGTATTTTAATGATAAATGATAATTACTATCAGTTTAAAATAACAATGTGCATGACCTTGAAGGGCCGTTGGATAACTTCACTCGATTGTAAAGGAATATAGACTCTATGCAAAGGCAACAATCATTTGAATGACTCGAGTGAAGTTCGTGTGATTGAGTGACGTCACATTTGCGAGCGAGGTCATGCACATTGTTATTTTAAACCGATAGTACTATGGTATTGGTATTTTTAAATTAATGTTGTACATTGTTTGTTAGAATATTATTTTAATAAAATTATTGTAATAAAATTATAATAATTTTCTGGAAAGAAGAAAAAGAAGTGTTGTAGAGTAAGTGACATGAGTTATCAAATGAAACCGTTTTTGTACGTTTTTTGGAGTCCTCGGCAGGGTAAAAATTCGATTTCTGTGTAGAATAGAATAGAATAGAATTATTTATTTCATATTATCAAATTCATAATTACATGTTACATAAAAAT
The DNA here is from genome assembly GCA_922987775.1 of Agonopterix subpropinquella. Taxonomy (NCBI): domain Eukaryota; kingdom Metazoa; phylum Arthropoda; class Insecta; order Lepidoptera; family Depressariidae; genus Agonopterix; species Agonopterix subpropinquella. The sequence continues at coordinate 7,358,588 of OV277696.1, read as the reverse complement.
AAAAATGTCAAAGGATAATATGACCGTCAAGAATAAAAAATAAAAAAATAAAATAGAACAATAAAATGTCAACATCACTAATATAAAGAGTAACAATGTCAAATAAATAATGTAATACATAAGAAAATACAATTCAATTTAAATAAAATGTCGCTACAATTACTTATTGTAGTCTACTTAAAGTCAAACAAAAGAAATTCGTTTACAGAATAAAATTCACCATCCAGCAAAAGACTTTTTAGTTGGCGATAAAATGATTCGTCATTGGTTACATTCCTCAGATGTTCAGGAAGTCGCTCATAATAAGTCGGACCTATTATTCGTGGGTTTTTAGAAGCCATTTCTGTACGACGGGACACGCTAGCCAGTCTTCCCGCGTTGCGTAGTGAATGGCCTCCACCTACACGACGATTGAAATGGGTAATATTCCGACGGACATATGAAATAATTTCAAATAAATATAGACTGGGCATAGTCAAGATATGCTTTTCTGCAAAGTGAGTCCTACAAGTTTGACGGGGCTTAATACTTTCCATTATACGTAGTGCCCGTTTTTGTAATATAAATATTCTATTTGAGTCCGTTGAATCCCCCCATAATAGGATGCCATAGGTCATAAGCGAGTGGAAATGCGCAAAGTACGTTTGTCTAAGTACGGCACTGGAAACAACTGGTCGAAGTTTTCTTAGTGCGTAAGTTGCACTGCTAAGTTTGTCACATAGGGACTGTATATGCGATTTCCAGTTAACGTTGGCATCTAGAGTGAACCCAAGAAACTTGCATGAATAGCAAAGAGGGACTGGACTAGTGATGCTAAGTGGTTTCTCAATGTGTTTGGCAGTAAATAGCATCAGGTTTGACTTTGACGCGTTTAGAATTAGCCCATTTGAAGAAAACCACTGTTGCAGTCGCTCGTAGGTACAATTTATTTTTATGTTTAGCTGTTCATAGTCTCGTGCACACACTATTACTGTCGTATCGTCAGCGAATAAAACGACTAGACCGTCTGTTATGAAGTGGGGCAAATCGTTGATGAACGCCAAAAACAGGGTGTTTCCAAGAGCCGACCCCTGCGGAATACCTACAGTGACGTCACCTGCCTCGGACCTGTACTTGCGGCCGTTCGTGGATATCTCTACACGCTGTTTGCGATTTTGTAGGAACGATTTGAGTAGCCTGTAAGCGTTGTCCTTGATGCCGTATGATTGTAGCTTTTTTAAAAGTATGTCGTTCTGAATTACGTCAAAAGCTTTCGAGAGGTCACAAAATACACCAGCCGTCTTGTACCTATCGTCGATGCTGGTCAAAATCGAATCCATTACCTGATGTGCTGCAGCAGTTGTGGACTTGCCCTTTCTATACGCGTACTGTCTGTCCGTCAGTAGGTCATTTGTCTCAAGATGTTCCATAATGCTTGAGGATAAGATCGATTCAATAATTTTTGATATGGTAGGAACAATTGTAATTGGCCTATGACTGTTTACTTGAGTTCTATCTCCCTTGCCCTTGTAAACCGGACAGACCCTAGTAGTCTTTAACACGTCGGGATATATCCCATCGCTAAACATTTCATTGATAAGGGTCACTAGTATGTCTGCTAAAACTGGCCAAATTGACAACAATATATTAACTGACATGTCGTATATGTCAAGTGTGCCCGATTTATGAATCATGCTTTTTAACACTTTATTAAGTATATCTCGGGTGACGATCGGTGTGGAGAACTGCGGTGGGTTTAGCTCGTGTAAGTATTGGTCTAGGTAGTGAACAGCCTGGCACTTATTACTACTTATTGGTAAATTAGTTGTAGCCGTCAGAAAGTAGTTGTTAAAATAATCAGGGATTTTATTAGCTTGGACGGGTGACCCTTCACTGATAAGTTCCACATTCTGTTGTCTACTCTTATCAGATATCTCCTCATTAACGATCCGCCATACCTCTCTAGAAGGGTTTTTCGCACCTGTGAGTCTATCATCATTATATGCGCGACGATCACGCAGGCTGGTTGATTTAATGAGGCTCGAGTAGTAGCGTACACAGTCATTTATTGTTTTGTCGCTGGGATACTGATGCTTCATTGCGCAAAAGTCTTCGAACTTTTGCACATAGGAAGCTAACTCGTCACTCATCCAAGGTGTGCTGGATTTCTTTTTTAAAAATATTTTCTTAATTGGAAATTGGATATTTATATAGAATGTCAGTACAGAAAATAATTTAGAAAATTTTTCATTAATATTAATGTCAAATAAATATATAAAATTCCAGTCATAATTAGTAATGTCAAGATAAAAATTATAAATAGAATTGTCATTAAATATTCGTCGTTCTATGAACTTAGATAAGCTATTTTTATGTGATTTTAAAGTTATTACAAACAGCTGAGCCTCGTGTATAATTCTCAATCTAATGTGAAATCGTGAATAATTTAATGAAACAGTGTTAGTATATTTCACAAAATTATTTACGATTTCACTTTAGATTCACGATTATTCACAGAAACCGAATTTTTACCAGGACTCCAAATCCCCAAAAACGGTTCTATTGCCTCGCGTCACGTATCTCTTTCTATTATACAGGCATGCCGCTAGGTACATCTCGCTCTCTCAGTTGTCACTGTCTCTCTTACGTAGTATAATACCTTTATGGTTGGAACGGCCTGTTATTTCGGACCCAAAGTTAGGCCGCGTTCAGACGACCCTCACCCGCCCCGCGCCCGCCACAAACTCAATCCGCGCTCTCCCCGCGCTCACCCCGCGTCCTAAAATGCATTGCTTGCAATAGACTACTTGACAACTAGTCAAATCAGCTACTCTTTATTGGACGTCAAAACGTGCGCTTTGTATGAACATTTGTACTAAATAATGAGTTGTGACGTCATCAACATTTCATTACTTTTTAAAGTTTATCTTGTTATTAAAAATAGTATTATGGAGTTAAGCGTTATTTTCTAACTTTATTTTTAGTAATAAGATAAAATTAAAATATATGGTATGTAGTCAAATACCCAATTCAAGTCTTATGACACGATAATAAATCTCGTGAGCCATGTGCGGGGCGGGTGTGGGGCGAGTGCGGGGCGGGCGCGGGTCCCCTAAAATACAATACGGGATTTATTATCGTGTCACAGGACTCAAATTGCAAGCAATGCATTTTAGGACGCGGGGCGGGTGTGGGGCGGTTGCGGGTCGTCTGAACGTGACCTTAGAATTACAGTACTTATGTACAATAGTAAGATCACTCATATGTCACTGCAAACTAAACAAACACATGCAAACCTTGAAACTAAGCGATACCACCTTCTGCAGATTCTGTGGGGAGGACATGGAAACCCCCTACACATTCTTTGCAACTGTGGTCCATTAATTTACAAACGAAGTATTCATCTTGGCAGACAGGTATTGACTCCAGATGAAATAGAAGACATACCTGCCAAAGACCTACTGCGATACCTAAATGCTGTAGGGATTAATAGGGAACTATAGAAGGGGCGTTCACAAAAGATCAACGATGGTTGAAGTGGCACAGGCGTAAGTCTGTTAAGGCGCCAAGCACCCAATAATAATAATAGAGTTACAGTACAAAAATGAAACTTAGCAATATTTGTATCTTCTTCTTCTTGTGTGGAGGTTGGCTATCATTAGAGCTATTCAGACCCTGGAGACTGCAGCAGTGAACAGTGAGGTGGTGTTCATAACCAGGCATTCATCTCCTCAAAATTTTCCCCTGCAGAATAATCTGGAGAAATTTGTATTTTTCACTTCTCGTAATATGACCGAGAAACTGTAATTTCCGAGTTTTTATAGTTTTTACGATTTCTACTCTCTTGTTCATCCTCTGCAGGATCATTTCATTGCTAATTCTGTCTGATTCAAACTCCCATACTGAAATTAACTTTCGCGTCAAATAAGTATATATGTTTATTTTTGAAAAGATACACGAATGCATCTTTCTCAAATTCAACGCTAAACTATATGCAAGGAGCACATAACTGACCACAGTGGCTTGACAGTGGCGTATTGGCGACTGGGAGAGGTATAAGTATAATATGAAATACCGAAGCGATGAATTTACTAAAAAAAAAAATATCACATTTTTTAAATCAAAGTATAATAATATGAACGTCACCAGCTCTTCTAAGCTCTTTGGTATGCATGTTGTCATACAATCCTACTGCCAATGAAATAATTAAGGTGGTCGGAGAGCTGCGACCGTGGCGCCATCACTTTTTAATTAATTGTGCCTGAAATACAAACATTTTCATGAATATTTTACGTTTCGCGACAATCGCAACTAAGGGTCCATTTTATAATCTACACTAATATTATAAAGAGGAAAGATTTGTACATATTTTTGTATGTTTGTAATGAATAGGCTCAAAAAGTACTGGGCCGATTTAAAAAATTCTTTCACTATTAGAAAGCTGCATTCACCCTGAGTAACATAGGCTATATTTATTGCTAGAAAAGATTAGACGTCCACCCGTGCGAAGCCGGGACGGGCCGCTAGTCCATTATATAATAATTCACACAAAGCATAAAAGCTATGTATTGCAAATGTGCTAAAAGTGGCCACATTGGAGAACTTTTAGCACATTTGCAATACATAGCTTTTAGGCTTAGTGTGAATTATTCTATAATGGATTATAAAATGGAAAATCAGTTGCGATTGTCGCGAAACGTAAAATATTAATGAAAATTATTGTATTTCAGACACAATTAATTTTAATACTGCTGGCGCCACTGTCGCAGCTCTAGAACCCCCTTAAGTGGGTCCCATGCATCTCACTCGGGTTTGAGCATGGTTTGAGATATCTCAAACACAGATGGGATACTCATGTGACCCAATTTATTCCCAAGAGATTTCCAGGTATCCAGCAATAGTCTGGTGCTTGACAGGTTGACACCATAGCAACTGAGCAGCACTTAAGGCATCATAACAATAAATATTATCTACATTCTATACCACTAGATATCTAGTATATCATGGATATAAGTCTAGCTTCGAGATTAAAATATATGGAATAATACTTTGGGTAAATGCCACTAATTCGATCATAGTAATTCATGCACAGAAAAGATGCATTAGATTAATATATAATAATAATAAATGTTTTTATTAAAGGCAAAACCCATAAAGAAATGTACGTAAATAAATAAACAAAGGTGAATTTTTGTTCGTTTAGTCAATAACATGAAGCAGTAACTTTTTTTGAAAAGTAAATAATAATTGATTAATTGAAACTTTTACGTTTATTTATTGCTTACAACATAAACCTGACACAATCATAGACATAATTTATTGAAATTATCAGTTTAATGACATTAAATAACAAATAAAGCAACATAAATTCATAGAAAAAAGATGTACCTACTTACTACTTTTATTTACTAACTTTATTTAGTGGTTACCTATAGTGTTTAGGTATACAAGGTGCTTCTTAATTTTTTGAGGGTTTTTAAGGGGATGATCAAACTATAAAAAGATGCAAAATTGTGTTGTATTTTCCCGGAAAACTCGAGATTTCGTTTCTTGGAAAAATTTACAGCCACCCTACAAATAAATTAAAGTTTTTAGTTTTTGGTCTCGCCAACCAATTTAATTATTATTTTGAATTCGGGTTGTTCTGCGAGAAAAAAAAATATTACCTACCTCTTTTTGAAAAGTGCCAAGTATGATAATATTTTGAAAAATTTGTTAAAAGGACCAGTTTTTGAAATAACATGCCAGGTTAGCGCCATGCATTTGTATACAAGGTGTAGTCTCAAAAATATTTATTCTGCAGAAGTTTGACAGAAGATAATGTTTTCTTTTAAAGTATGGCACTGATCCTTTATTACTTTTTTTTTTTATTTTTCCCTAAACTGTTATACGGTTGCCTATCTTCTGTTTTCGGCTTTCCGTTGATTTTTGGGACACCTTGTATATTCTTCGTCTATGGGGCATTTTTATAACAGTTTTCATGTCACGGAACGTTGATCGTATAGATAAGAAAATATTTCAAAAGTTGTACAAATAAAACACGCTCCGAAATCAAATCTGACTTTGACTAAACTCTTATAATTCCGTGCTTTGACTAAAATATATGACTCTAATTTTATTTACCTTACGTTAAACCTATAATTTCAGGTGACAAAGAGAAAACAAAAATAATTATTCATAACAAAAAAAATAATCATAATCATCATCATTCATAATTATTCATTATAATTATTGATATTGTGCGGCGTGAATTTGTGTGTGAATTTAAAACGTTATAATATTTTTTATGTCAGTCACAAAAAAATTAAAAAGTTAAAAAGATACTACACGTAAATTAATGAAACCAAGATGACTGCGGTCCACGAAGAATTTAATAAGGCAATAGGTAAAAAAAAAACTGTAATCTTTTTCTATCGATCCCGAATTTTTCAGCAACCTATTTCCCGTTTTTATTATTTGTCAAGCATTTGCGCAACTACCTATAACCTAATGAAAATACAGAATTTAATTGCGACAAAAAAATCCACAATTTAACTGTATATGAATCACTTTGGATAAATTACGTTTCATAAATTGTTTCTTCATTAAACTTGTTCAAAAACAGAAAAATATGAATTTTCTAAAAAGAAAATACTTTTGCAGAACTCTTACACACCGATCTTTTCGAAGACGCTAATTTGGAATCCCGGATCTCAAAAAAATCTACGAAACTACGGTAATTTTATTATACGTTTTAGGACGGCCTGTGTGGCCGTCGATCGCAATCGTTTTGGAATCCCTTTTTTTCAAATACCTTTAAACACTTTTTACAGGAATAACAAAAACAGAATAAATGTGTACGGGAAAAATCTTCGGGATAAAGATGGAAATAGTGAGTTTTTTCGGGGATGTTTAAATTATAAATGGGTATTAGGAAGGTATTCCAAATGTTAACGCTGTACTAGAAAAAAATTACATGCAGGGTCCGTCTTAATAATGATGACGGTTTTTTAAAAGAATGATCAGACCATCTCAAATTGAACAACATTCTCTATGGGACTGACAGATCAATAATCAGATATAGGTACATTTGCGTCAAGTATTATTGCGGTTTTGAACGGAACAACATCTTTTTTGCTATTTTAGTGTTGGTTCCATGGAGAAAGTTGTTCAGTTTGATGGTCTGATCATCTCCTTTAAAAGCTGTCAGCATATTAAGAAGGTCCCTACCCTATAAAGGGTCCAACCTCCGATAGGAGATGGTACCACAAGAAGAAGAATTGCCATTGACCGTTCTCTATGGAACAACCAATTTTTGTTTCGCGATTCCGTTGTTGACTCCATAGTGAAAGTTGATCAGTTTGACGCACTGAACACAGGACACAGTCTGAAGCACTCCATTTGATATGTAACTCATTTGATCTTATACCCTGTAATGGTGAATGTGAATGATTGAAATTATTGCTCACTGAAGTTCGAAGTTTTTCGGAAATTCATGGACAAAAAGCAGATGATGATGATGATGATGACCTATCTAACTATTTAGTCTTTCAGGCAAATCTGTGAATCTCAATACATTTGACAACAAATATAAGACTAGTGGCGATGTAATATTTCATAGAAATATGAGAGTCCTTGTTCTATGTGGACAGTTCATGGGCATGAATCCTTTTTTAGGAATACTTGGAGATGATACATCAAAGTTGCGGTATGTTCATTTTTATTTCAATAAGTAAAATTTGAGAAATGAATGAATGAATGATTTTGTGAGTTTTTTTTTTTTTATTTTTTTTTTTTTCTTATCTTATCTTTGAGAATGTCGTGATCTGAAACTGAAAGAGGATATTTTTGTTAAGTAGTGACTAAAACCTTCTTCAAAAAAGTAATAAGAGAAAATATCGCAGGCTAAGACTTTTTCAATTTGTAAGCTAATAAAGAAATAATGGTTACAATCCGATTAATAGTTTCGGAGAAATGTGAGAAAAAACACATACAAACATACATACAAACATTTATATTCGTGGAAGACCTAGGAGATCATATGGCATAGGGCAGGGTTTAGGGAAGGTCTAGGTTAGGATGTTGCAATAAAATGTAAAACCTGGAACGAGCTCGAGATTTATTTGCAATATGATTAGCTTTATCGGAAACCTGGAACGTATTCAGTATTATGAGTTATGACAGTCTCACAATATAAGGAGCGAGCGAAGCAAGCTCGAGATTTTACTGCAATGTAATGAGACCACTGCAATACGATCTAAAAGCAGGAGCGAGCGAAGCGAGTTCCAGATTTTTCTGCAATATTTCCAAGTCGTTGCAATTAGTGCGATGTCGAAAGGGGATGACCCGACGCATTAGGGTTAAGACACATTAACCGACGGCAAACAACGGCGGACCCATAAAAAACCACGATTAGAATGAGAATGCGTTCGGCGCCGTTCGCCGCGTCGACGGCGGACGACGACGGACGGCTTCCCATACTAAACGTGCTTATTGTACGGGCCCGCCGTCGTTCGCCGTCGGTCAATGAGTCTCAACCCTTAATCTCAAAAAGATGTCAAAGTAAAATAACACATCTGCATACAAAAATCAAAATGAAAGTGCTCTTAATATATATTTTTTTTTAGTTTGTTTTTGGCGTTGGGAGTTTTTTAAATTTGTTATTTTATGAAGAGCTTCATTTTACATACATACATACATACATACATACATTTTCTCACGCCTGTCTCCCACTGGGGTAAGCAGAGACTACGGAACGCCACCTGCTACGATCCTGACATACCTCTCTAGCTTCCTCCACATTCATAACACCTTTCATGCATGCTCGTCGGTCTCGGTTAGATCTAACCTGGCCCTTTTTAAGCACGGATTATATTAATGAAAATGCTATTCTTTACAGATTCAATTTTTTTTCATACAAAGTATTATACAGCATATTTCTATTAATATTTCAAATGACAGTTTTTATATTATGGTGGCGTAAAATGTTTGAAGGATCCATAAAAAGTTCGACTTTAGGTAAGTACCTAAACAAAAAACGAACATAATTTCGTACCTATGGAGCCTTTTCCCACGCAACGCCCTCAGCATCGCGTTGGCAACGCGGCGATCGCGTTGGCAAGGGCGGGGCGTGCGCGGGGAGAGTGTGGGGTGGGTGCCGGGGCGGGTGCCGGGGCGGGTGCGGAGCGGGTGCGGGTCGTCTGAACGCAGCCTTAAGAGGGCTATTACAAGCTCGAGGGCGCCCCTCGTCACAATAAAAAAGATTTCTCAATAAAGAAAGCCTAAATTAAAAAGTGCTCAACATATAAACTACAATAGCCTTCAAGCTATTTTCATAGAATACTTTTATAGGTTTTTTAAAGGTGTAAACATACAAATTTTGAAAAAAGAAAAACAACGGCCGCTTTTGTTTTTATTCGAAATTATCTAAAAGTGGAATGTTTAGAGCCTATTAAAGTATTGTATAACAATGGCTTGAAGGCTTTTGTAGTTTATCTGTTGAGTACTTTTTTAATTTAGGCTTTCTTTATTGAGAAATCTTTATTATTGTGACGAGGGCGCCACTGAGCTTGTAATATCACTCTTAAGGCCGGATTCAGACGACCAGCACCCGCCCCGCACCCCCTCCGTACCCACCCCGGCACCCGCCCCGGACTCTCACCGCGCACGCCCCGCCCTTGCCAACGCGATCGCCGGCGCGTGTACCGACGCCATCTCGTTCTGTTGCAGCACTATTGAAGCATCGTTAGATAGTATGGAGTGCCAGGCGGTGTGGCTATGCTTAAAAAATATAATGTTCCCAACAGGTGAAGTAACATGCTATGGAGCAACTAGTACAGCAACGTGTGTGTTCTTGCGCGTAGCAATGAAGTGGCCATCTTTGGTAAGAGACGTGGCCGCATCTAAACTGGAAGAATACATGGACCCCCGGATGAGGAGGAAATGTAATATTGCCACTGTAGTTTTATTGACTATGGCCTTGGGTAAGATTTTTGTTACGTTTTACTCTCAGGAATCCTGGCGGAAAATGTTGACAATGGCGTTTTCCTGTCTCGCTCGCACTCACTCAGTACCTATCACACATGCCTCTTCTTATAAATTTTTATATTTTATATGTATTTTTATGAAATAACAACTAAGTATTCAAGGCGTGGTTTTACTTACTTTTCAGGGTTCCGTACCTCAAAAGGAAAAAACTTGACCCGTAGGTATATAGGATCACTATTTTGGCCGTCTATCGGTCTGTCTGTTTGTCAGTCTGTCAACATCCGGTTCATCAGAAACTGTTAGAGGTCATAATCATCATCGCCATCGACTGATAAAATATAAGATAGACTTATCATAATCGACTGCTAAACATAGGCCTCTCTCAAGGCGCGTCACAAAACTCATTCCTTGGCCTTCCTCATCCAGTAGCTCCCCGCTTCTTAGTACTAGTTAATTAATTAAATGTTGCTCATCACACAGAAAACAGGTAATCATTAATGACGTGATTTTCGCTTAAAATTGAAGGATTCACTTCAAGTACGGAGCATACTGATATCACCATAAAGTACGATGATAATACTGTTGCTAATGATAACGGCATTTAAGATGACGTGTCACCATGGCTTTAGTAGAACGAGCATACATTATTATGATTATGTTTCCTACTATTTATCGAAGACATCCTTATATCTCCAGTTATGTCCTATTATTTTTCCTACTATTTTCCTTATAAGAAGGTTCTGAATCAAATTAAAGATTGAAAAATTCAGTCTCGGGCGGGACTTGAACCCGCACCCTTCCAAACCGGGGAAGTGCGTTATCCAATTTTGCTACCGAGCCCACTAGCCAGAGAACGAATTTTTCAATCTGTTGCGTCTTGAGGGGACGTGAGAATGACGTCTGAATTTTTCAATCTTTAATTTGATTCGAAATAGCACAACATGGCTGTAACATGTTCAAAATCAATAATATTTGAAAAAAGAAGGTTCTGTAATAGTATTTTAGTAGGATTTACATAAAATAATATGACTGTAATATTAAAAACCGGTGCATACTCTAAAAATACAAGTAGCTAGCACATAATTTTTTTCATCGTATTTTCGGTGATATTATTTTCTTCATAAATACGATGACACCGTCATTGTTTTTTAATTATAATCTTTATTATAAATATCATACAAATTTATAGGACAGCGGACCATTTTCTATTACATAGTGTTATTATTTGAAGAAGACAATATTATTTGATATGACCAATTTTTACGATGATAAGCATCACAATTTTGCATTATTTACTCAAAAAATTTGATTCCATCGTAACGCATTTCAATTATAGCGTAATATTGACCTATTATTCTCTTATTTTAGGACAACGCACATTATTTTTGATCAATGTCAGGATATTTTAAGATTACACGAAAATAAAAATGACGCTCACAGGCACATACATTGTAATGATCCCAAGAAAGCACTATTTATAGGCTGTTTATTATGGAAACCATACAACAACGGCACAAACATATAAACATCCATGACCGAACCGGGATTCGAACCCAGGACCCTGGTTTGGCAGTCCGGCGTGGTAACCATTACACCAACCGGGTCGTCAAAAAATGACATTTCTCTCAGTGGCAGATAGCTATGGAGAAATGTGATCGGTGTTTCTCTGAAAGATCAGATCAGGAATGAGACAACACATCAGAGAACTAAAATGGTTTACATAGTTAATGCGGAGGTCATTTTGGTTGTAGGCCATTCCGTTATGAAAGCAAAAATATTAGCAAGCTAAAGTACTGGCAATGGGCTGGTCATCAAACTGGCAGGCGTAAAACGGCTCGCTCGCTGGAGAAACGTCGTCGGGTAGAGACAGCAGTTGAAATTAATATAAAATAAGGAGATCGCAACCTTACTGCACTTTTTTGTACTACGACAGCCACTGACTCAGAAATGTCACTTAATATCAATTTTATAGGATTTTATGACTATCATATCGGTTTCTTATACGCGGTTATAATGATTATTATGTCTACGAGCGTAAGCGAAAAAAAAATTGGTCCATGGTAATCACCAAATGGTTCGAACCCACGACCCTCGTTTCAGGAGGCAGGTTCACTCGCTTCCACGACTTTTGCGGATTAATAGTACCAAAACACATCCTCGAGTTGTTCAATCAATCAATCAGTCAATCAATTAATCACGTCTTTATTTGCTAATTCATGAACTGCTGCAATTTCAGACACAAAATAATCTCGTTGTTCGTCACGTAAATCAACGTTACGGCAGTAATAATTTAATATATTGATTTTTCCCAGTGGAACACGGCTTAGAATTAATCTCAAGAATTACCGCTGTTTTGGGCTGTCAACCTCCAGATGCAAAAGAAGATATATTTCGTGTGCACATACAGAACAATTTTAAAATCTTGTTTGATCTCGGTGTCCAGTACAATATGGCAGTTGGGATTCTTTGTCAGGTATTTACTAATTAATCTGTCTCTCACAGTTTAAAAGGATGCTAATGATATCAAATTTCACCCTGTAGAGTGAAACCCTACAGGGTGAAATTGATATCATTAGCATCCTTTTAAACTAAGAGTCTACCCATCGAACTGAACAACTTCTACTATGGGAGCAAACCGATCGGAGCAAATAAAAAATCTGCTGTTCCATGCACCCGCCGCCGCTGCCTACGCAACTCAAATGTATGCAACAGCAGTTTTTTTTTGCCTTGATCGGTTTGCTCCCATAGTAAAAGTTGTTCAGTTTGATGGGTATATAGACTCTTGGTTTAAAAGGATGCTAATGAATAATGATATCGATTTCACCCTGTATACAATTGATCAGACCATCAAACTGAGACCTTATTAGTGTTCCGTACCAAAATTGGAAGAATTGAACACTTATGGAATCAGTTCGGTGTCTATCCGTCCGTCTGTCACAGGCATTTTTCTCAGAGACCGTAAGATGTAGGAAGTTGAAACTCGGTACAGACATAGCAATTGGTGGTCCAATATCATAAATGAAGTAAAAAAAGCTAAATTTTTATATTGGGGGGTGTCCATGACACGAACAAGCCGACACCCAATGACAGCTGTCAACAAACTTTTTTTCTCTTCCGTTTTTTTTCGTCTACCGATCTAGTTTTGTTTTGATAAAAAGTTATAATAAACCAGTGTTTCTACAGTCCACTCATCGTTTCACTTACCAACGTCCTCAACATATGGTCCTCCAACCCATGAATAAGGACTAGGACTGTTGCAGTTGGAGATTCATACATATATCGCCGGCAGCAACTGAGTGCTTGGTCTACGTGCTAGAATCGGCAGACGTCTTCGTGCTAACCATTGATTTCTCATTCTGTCTTCGAGAGCATCTTATACCTACGTCTCGCAAGGTCTTAGCTACGGCAGCTTATGCGGATACTTACAAGCTCCAAACCAGAAGGAAATCATCGGCACCGTCAATAACGGCAAATATCATCAACATTTCATTGGAAAATCTATGCGAGCGATCTACGGAAAGCAACCAACAACGTCATAAAAGTGAGATCGTTCAAATTACCTAACATTCATTTCCAATTCATTTATCCATCACATCTTTTATCCAAATCATTTCCTAAACTTATCTTACAAACAAAATAGCTTCACATACCAGTAGTTAACTTCTTAAAGACATTATAAAAACATTTTTAGTAGGTATTGAATCATTATTACCTCTGACCTAAGATATAACCAAATAATTTCTTTATAAAATTTGCCAACATAAAAGGTCTTTCTAATTTAATTCGATAAACATTGCTCATAAACTTTTCATAGGAGTTATTCAAACATTGCTAGTATAGTTTTTTCAGGCACAATTAAAACCCTTTGTTTACTTAAATTAATGATTGTTTTTTCTTAACGGTTAGTTTACAGTCTTAACGATGGCTGAAAAAATTAAAGAATTAGTTAGAAAGCGTGGCCTCATTAAGTCAAAATTAACTCAATTCTCATCTTATTTAGCTATTCCAAAGAGTTGTGAGAAGTTGAGCGATGCACAAATTATTGAACTTCAAATGCGAGTCGATAAAATTGAAAACCTTTATTCAGAGTTTGATCATTTACAGTACGAAATCGAGATGTTAGCGGATCAACCGGACGAGCATACCAAAGAGTGAGAAAAATTTGAATCGCAGAACTTCTCTTCATTGGCATCTGCCCGTGAGCTGTTGGGTAAGAACCAGAAGTCATCCTTGGATCGTGATGAGGTATGTTCTAGTGGTAGTGGCTCGAGTAAAGGTTCGTCAGCAAAGAAACACAATTATATTCGTCTTCCACAAATTGAGATCCCTAAATTTTCGGGTAGCTATCAAAGTTGGCTTGAGTTTAGGGACACGTTCATTTCAATGGTTCATAGTAGGGACGACATGGACAATATCAATAAATTACATTTTCTTCGCGCTTCTCTTAAAGGTAGTGCCTTATTAGTAATCGACAATTTAGATTTCAAAGCAGATAATTATGAATCAGCATGGAAATTATTGTGTGACAGGTATGACAACAAGCGGCTACTTGTCAACAATCATGTACAAGCTCTCTTTAACGTCGAGCAGATACACAAAGAATCTAGCAAATCTTTACGCTACCTTGTAGATGTCACCAATAAAAATCTTAGAGCGCTGGCCACATTGGATCAGCCGACTTCATATTGGGACACACTAATCATACACATGATGTCAACCAAGCTTGACAATGTCACTTATAGGGAATGGGAAGAATCGAGGAACACTCTCTCCAGTCCTCCAGATTTAACGTTTTTCATAAATTTTCTTAGCGCCAGAGCTGATCTTTTAGAAAGCATAGAGGAGTCCAGGTCTTCAAAAAATAAGCCTGAATCTTATAACAAACCAAAGAGTTTTGTCCTCACTTCTAATCAACCAAGATTACCAGCATGTCCAATGTGTCAACAAGGACACCAGCTTTTTAACTGTCCCACTTTTAGAGGGTTACCAGTAACTTCTCGAATTCAAAAGGCAAAAGAATGCAAGGTCTGTCTTAATTGTCTTCGAATAGGCCACGCAGAGGCTCAGTGCAAGTTAAGTCACTGCAAGTATTGCAAAATAAAGCATAATACATTATTGCATGAGGAAAAAAAACAAGAACAAGAACAAAAACCAAAAACTGACAATGAAAATAATGTTGTTTTTTCTGCTAGTCATTCATCAAGTTCACGTATAGTACTGCTATCTACAGCGCTTGTCAAAGTGTACGATAGTCAAGGTAAACATCATACTGCCAGAGTTCTTTTGGATAATGGTAGCACAACAAATTTTATTTCTGAAGATCTTTGTAACAAACTTAAATTGAAAACACACACTACACAGTCAAAAGTAACGGGTATAAACAATCAAGCATCCAATAGTTGCCAATCATGCTCTCTTAAATTTGAGTTTTTTAATGGTAATTTTAAAATGGACATTGACTGTTTTGTACTGCCAGAGATCACTTCTAAGCTACCTAACACTCACATTAACATTCAAGACTTACCCATACCTTCAGGTGTTTGCTTGGCCGATCCCTCTTTCAACGTTCCGTCATCCATAAATCTTCTAGTTGGAGCTGAGGTCTTCTGGGGCATAATCGGCACAAACCGCATCGATTTGGGTAAAAACAAACCTTCTCTTTTTGAGTCAAAGTTAGGATGGCTTGTATCAGGCGTAATGCATCAATCTAAATCAAAGGGTGGTTCATCTTTGTGCATGTTTGTCAACAATAATCAAAATGATCAAACACTCATCGAACCCAACCTATCACGTTTTTGGGAAATGGACACGATTCCATCTAAACATGACCTTACCTCCGAGGAACGTGCATGCGAGGAAAACTTTATAAATACAACACGTCGTGACGCAGATGGTCGATTTGTGGTCTCAGTGCCTCTTAAAGAATCGCCAGATGCCTTGGGCGACTCTTATTATACGGCCAAAAGACGATTCTTGTCATTGGAACGTCGCTTACAGCAAGATTCAAACTTCAAATCGCTTTATGTGGACTTCATGGATGAGTATATCAATTTGGGTCACATGAGTGAAAATACTAACCCTATGCCTACTTCAAAGCCTTCTTATTACATGCCACATCATGGCGTGCTTAGGGAATCCAGCCTTACCACAAAATTACGCGTAGTCTTTGATGCTTCGGCAAAAACCACGTCAGGCAAATCTTACAACGACATTCAAATGGTCGGACCTGTAGTACAAGATGACTTAGTCTCTATTCTTTTGAGATTTCGTCAAAACAAGTTTGTTGTTTGCGCTGATATCGAAAAAATGTATCGCCAGTCTTGGGCCAATGAAGAGCAGCGCCCTTTGCAGCAAATTTTGTGGAGGCCGGACCCAAACCTACCCATTAAAACATACACTTTAAACACTATCACTTATGGTACTGCCTCAGCCCCGTTCTTAGCAACCCGGTGTCTTAACCAATTAGCACAAGAAGCCAAAGATCCTTTAGTGCAGCAAGCCATAGCGCACGATTTTTACGTAGACGATTTTTTATCCGGGGCATCATCGGTAGCTGAGACAGTACATTTATGTCGTGGTGTCATAGAAACATTAAATTCAGCCCAATTCAACCTTAGAAAATGGCAGTCTAATTCAAAGGACATTCTTGATGCGATATGTCACGACAAAAACAATTCTGAACTCGTCAACTTGAGTGCTAATGAATTGTCTAAAACATTGGGACTGAATTGGAGATGTTTCGATGATACATTCACATTTTCAATCAACTTACCTTCTAAAGATGTTGTAACTAAACGTCATATTTTGTCCATTATAGCACAAATATATGATCCTCTTGGTCTTGTTGTTCCTTGTATTGTAGAAGCCAAGATTATCATGCAACAATTGTGGATCATCAATGTATCTTGGGACGAATGTGTTCCCCCAAACATTAAAAAAGCTTGGTCCAATTTCGAGCTTACATTACCTCATTTAAATACAATCCAAATTCCTAGATTTGTCACCTGTAAGACTCCTTCTTCACTGCAATTGCATATTTTCACAGACGCATCAGAGAAAGCTTATGGAGCATGCGTGTACGTACGTTCTATTGATGCGGATGGGTCAGTGCATGTTGACCTGTTGACAGCAAAAAGCAAGGTAGCCCCAATAAAATCACAGACCATACCACGTCTTGAGTTGTGTGGTGCTTTGTTGGGATCAAGACTATGTACCAAGGTTCTCAGTTCACTTACCTTGAACTTTAGTGACTGTATATTTTGGTGCGACTCCACTATTGTTTTGGGGTGGCTCTCTGCCATACCCACTCATCTTAAATCATTTGTTCGCAATCGCGTTTGTGAGATCCGGGAAGGCTTTCCAAATAGTTCCTGGAGATACGTACCTTCTCAAGAAAACCCCGCAGATCTCGCTTCGCGCGGCTTGAGTGCAGAAAAACTTTCTAATTCGAATCTTTGGTGGAGTGGTCCGTCATTCTTGCGGTTACCTCAGTCTCAATGGCCAGCTTTTCCAAATTCACCTGGAGAACTAGTACCAGACTTACCAGAGACCGTAGTCTCACTTTTTACAACTGATAACTTATTATTCAACTCTTTAATAACCAGCATTTCAAACTTCACTAAACTACAACGAATTACTGCCTACATATTTAGATTCATTAACAACTGTCGTGATGCACAATCCAAAACTCAAAATTCTCTTTCTTCTTCTGAACTAAATCATGCTTCTAATTTTCTTATTCAAATTTCCCAGAAGGAATCTTTTCCTGAAGAATACAAATTACTTAAAGAAGGAAAAGAATTACCACACAAAAATAGACTCCTATCATTATCACCTTTTCTAGATTCAGAAGACATCATCCGAGTTGGTGGTAGGTTAGATAACTCTTTCTATGATTACAATGTCAAACATCCTATTCTGTTATGTAGCAAACATCCATTAACTTCATTACTTTTTCAAATGATGCATAAGAGACTTTTCCACGCAGGACCCCAACTATTATTAGCCACAGTCAGACACAACTATTGGGCTTTAGGTGGCAGAAATCTTGCAAAGAAAATCGTTCGCCTGTGCGTAAAATGTTGTAGACTTAAAGCTCAGACTGTGCAGCCCATAATGGGAAATCTTCCTGAGCAACGTATCCATCTTGAATTTCCATTTTTAGAAACAGGTGTCGACTATGCAGGGCCAATTTTGATAGCAAACCGGAAAGGCAGAGGATGTTCACTAATCAAATGTTTCATTTCTGTGTTTGTTTGCTTAGCTACTCGTGCCGTACACTTGGAGCTTGTCTCGGACATGACCAAGGAAGCCTTCATAGCAGCTCTTAATAGGTTTATTGCTCGCCGGGGAATGCCGCGTAACATCTATTCAGATAACGGCACCACTTTTGTAGGTGCATTTAATGAGCTGTCTCAACTTCTTTCACAAGATCTTACTTCAGATTATTCGATTCCAGGCGTAAACTTTTCATTCATCCCAGCCTACACTCCACATTTTGGTGGAATATGGGAGTCAGCTGTAAAGGCTGTAAAACATCATCTTAGACGTACATTAGGTCTCACAAATTTAACCTACGAGGAAATGGCTACTTGTCTAATTCAAGTCGAAGCTATTTTGAATTCCAGACCCTTAACTCCTATCTCTGACGATCCATCCGACCTTGTACCTTTAACCCCAGCACACTTTCTTATTGGACGCTCGCTCACTATGATGCCTCACCCAAAGATTAAGGACAACGTCAACATTACTAGTCTTCAAAGGTTTCGACGCATAGAGTACCTGAAGCAACATTTTTGGCAGCGTTTTTCACATGAATACATATTCTGGCTTCAACAGAAGCCCAAATGGTGCCGTTCAGAAGGCAGCCTCGAGAAAGGATCAATGGTCGTAATTAAAGACAAGACATCACCTCCTCTGATGTGGTTGCTGGGCCGCATAATTCGTGTTCTTCCTGGGCAAGACGGCGTCGCAAGAGTCGCAATGATACAAACAAAGAAAGGTGTTATACGTCGCGCCTATAATACGATTTGTCCTCTCCCTGTCAAAGATTTTGAAAGTACTTCAAGGCCGGGAGTGTGTCCATGACACGAACAAGCCGACACGGAATGACAGCTGTCAACAAACTTTTTTCTCTTCCGTTTTTTTTCGTCTACCGATCTAGTTTTGTTTTGATAAAAAGTTATAATAAACCAGTGTTTCTACAGTCCACTCATCGTTTCACTTACCAACGTCCTCAACAGGGGGCAATTTGGGGAGGAAGAAAGGGTAAATAAAAAAAAAATCTTCTTTATGGTGTGGGGTAATTGAAAGTTTATGAAAATACGAGTCTAAAAATATACTTTTCAAATTTTTTATAAAATCTTTTTTAACAAAATTTTCAATTCAATCCAAGAAATGGCTGTCCCCACCTCTATTTAAAAAAATATAGCCGTATAAGATCTGAAAAAAAAATTATGACCATCAGAAATAACGTGTAGATGGCGGGAAAATTATCAGGGTGGCTCTAACTTGGATAGTTTTTTTTTTCTAAACCCAAAAAACAAACATCAGTGCGTCCAGTGTAAATGATCTTCAGTTATTATGTGACCACATACATACATACACACATATATACACACACACAGATACATACATACTAAGTAAGTGTCAATTTATAGTGGTTTCATCAATGACCCATGTTAAACAACTGGTAGTACGGAACACTAATTGCCCGAGTCCCGATTCGTACTTGGCCGGTTTTATCTTACTCTATGTGACCAACATCGAAATCGAGACTGAAAAATCAGCTCTCCCATATTATATTTCGGTCGAGTAGGATTGCAGTTTTTTGGGATTAGAAAAGTTATTCAGTTTGATGGTCTGATCATCCCCTTCAAAAACCGTCAGACATATGCTCTATCATGTTGTTTAGTCCCTTTCTGCAGACCTATGCGATATTTTTGTTTGATTTATTTGAAATTGCTAGCAAATTTTGCTTAAGTAAGTAAATCAATCAGAAACACAACTTTTCATGAGTTTTTTGTCATTATCTCCATCTCTTTTTATTAGTATAAGCGCTCAGCTCGTCTGGAATGTTTAGTTTAGTTTTGAAGGCACAAATAATTAAGAAACATTTTTAAAGGACAGTGGGCAGGAGTGGCCCAAGGGCGCATAAGTGGCATTCAAAGGGGATTTAATATAGTTTTTTTTTATATGCGGCACTTAATATCTGTACGAGAGAAAAAAAGATACAGGGTGTTTTATTTAGCGGCTTTTCATACGAATATTAGCATTTCACCGCAATTTTTATCTGCTGCTTGAATTCATTGTTTAATGAATAGCATTATTGGTTTTTTATTATTATTAATGCAAAATAATATTTAGCCCTAATTCATAGTGTACATTTAAAACGAGAAAATCGTTATTCCATCCTGAAATTGCCATTATAGTACACATGAGCCTTCTTACTGATGCACGCTCAATAATAACTTTTAGAAGTCGTAGCTAAATTTCTCTGAGTAGCTCAGTGTTTGATCACCCCAAAACAGATTACACCTTTCGGGCCATAATCTCAAAATGATTTCTTCATAAACGACCACTTAAAAAAACACTCTGATCTTCTTTTTTTTCTGGAATATATTTTGATGCCCATTGTACACTATGTGCATGTATGTGGAATCCTCTAACTATTCTTACATGTGCCATAGCTGGCAGCTCTTGGACCAATGGCCATACATTTTCGCCCAGTGTCCTTTTAAGCATTGACTAAGTGATAAGTTATATTTGTCAACTTTCAGGTCTGCGAGTTAATTTCGGCTTTAAGTTGGAACTTCCCAGATGTGTTCGTCATTTGCATAAGCTTCTATCTTTCTTCAATCCTTGAGATGATCAACAAAAAGATTGTTGCCGCTAAAAGAACTGTAAGAACTAATATTAATAAATTATAAGCCCAGGTTAAGAATTGTAGAGTTACAGTTACAGTCGTCGTACAAATAGAACCAAGAAAATCTCAGACCCTACTCTTAAGCTCATGGAGGAAAGGCGCGAAATAATTCTACGAGAAAGAGATCAACCGTCGAATCCAACTCGGCTGGGCAGCGTTCGGGAAGCTACGTAGTATCTTCACGTCCCAAATACCGCAGTGTCTTAAAACGAAAGTCTTCGATCAGTGTGTGTTGCCAGTGATGACATATGGAATAGAGACGTGGTCGTTCACTCAAGGCCTCATAAAAATGCTGAAAGTCACCCAAAGGGCAATGGAGATGGCTATGCTCGGAGTTTCCCTGCGAGATCGAATCAGAAATGAAGAGATCCGCAGAAGAACCAGAGTAACTGACATAGCCCAAAGAATTGCTAAACTTAAGTGGCAGTGGGCGGGACACATTGCTCGCAGAACCGATGGCCGGTGGGGCCGAAAAGTTCTCGAGTGGCGACCGCGTACCGGAGAGCGCAGCGTGGGTAGGCCCCTCACACGGTGGACCGACGACCTGGTGAAGGCGGCGGGAAAACGTTGGATGAGGGCAGCGCGGGACCGGTCGTTGTGGCGATCCTTGGGGAGGCCTATGTCCAGCAGTGGACGTCCATCGGCTGAGATGATGATGATGATGATGAGTTACAGTGGTGGAAACAAATGGTGGAAAAAGTAGCACCTTCTTATCTTATCTCTTATCCCAGAAGTGCAGGTCTTTTCAAGATGTTTCACATCACCGTTATGTATAAACGTTTAGTTTACATAGTTATGTTACGTCACATGATTAAATATCCCTACAGATCAATAGCTTCATACAAATAGTCGGTCCGCTTTCGGTGCTCTCACGCTCATCCCAATCGGCCGCTATAATATGTTTCTGTACTCTTCTAACGCACACATGTTGCAAGTCGCTTCCTCTCACTCTCACGCAGGGAAGAGACGTGCTTATGTAATTTTACGTGCGTAGGAAGAGTACAGCAACGTATTATAGTGCATGAGTGTACACACGTGCACCTGTTTGTACGACCTCTAACGCACGCTATGTGTGAGTGAGCGGCCGCTTGTATGAAACTTTTATGATCTTTTAGTCATGTGGTTATGTTCTTTTTTTTAAGCAAACATCTCTAGAATTTTGGAAGTCAATGCGAGAAGACTACTCTCGCGCCACACAATTGGTTCGAAACTTTGACGACGTCATCAGTGGCGTTATCTTCACTTCATTCGCTGCTAATTTGTTTTGCATATGCCTGCAACTCTTCGAAATTTTGTCGTATGTATTACAAAATTACTAATAAACTCAAGTGGCAATGGGCGGGGCACATTGTTCGCAGAACCGATGGTCGATGGGGCCAAAGATATTAATTCTCGAGTGGCGACCGCGTAACGAAAAGCACAGCGTGGGTATAGGCCCCACAAGGTAGACCAACGTGACGACCTGGTGAAGGCGGCGGGAACCGGTTTGATGAGGGCAGCGCAGGACCGGTCGTTGTGGTGACCCTAAGGGGAGGCCTATCCGTCCAGCAGTGGAAGTCCATCGGCTGAAATGATGATGATCATTACAAAATTATATCGAGCTATAGAATAGCATACAAAATTGTTTATTTACACACCGGAAACATAAAAATATATATTTTTTGAAAAATGCTTTACTTTCTAGAATTAAACATTTTAACGGGTTCTTACCGCGTTTTGGTGTTTGAGAGTTCCCGATATTTCGGCAGTGTTACAACTACCATGATCACGGGATGACGGTACGCGGTAAGAACCCGTTAAAATGTTTAATTCTAGATTAAATAATAACCGCGTAACTCTAAAAAACTGTATGCTTTACTTTCGTTTACTTACGTTAGAATATAATTATTTGTGTATAGGATGATTCAGCCTGCAATGTCCTAACCAACTGGGAAAAAACGCACAAAGTGACATATCTATCACTAGGTGTCCCCCGTGGGAATCTAATGACCTCCGTGTCAAGATCCCAAAGCTCTTAACCATCAAACCTCGTTCAAGGAGACGCGGGGCGGGCTGCGGGGCGGGCTGCGGCTCGTTGGGCGGGCAATATTTGACGCGTGCGAAAACGCTTCTCCGTGAACGCTCTGAAACATCTTCATTTGTTTGTTTTTTCTGGCCGACCGCCCCGCGTGCCGCCCCGCGTCTCCTTGAACGAGGCCTTGAGGCAGTCAACAAACTGATAATGATTAATTTTCCAGATCATTCAACAGTTATGAGAATCAAATATACCTCTACTACTCCTTCGGCTACATATTTGTGCGTGCTCTGCTAGTGTCTCTCATTGCTGCAAATGTTCACTCGGCTTCGACCATGGTTGCGCCTGCACTGTACGAACTGCCTTTTTCTATGTATTCTGAGGAGGTAATGAAGTTTTGATTCTGTCAAATTATAGCGTTTTCCCCTATACAATACAGGGTATATCAAAACACATTAGTAATACTTAAGTGGGTGCTTCAGCCCATCAAACTAACTAACGTTCACTATTGGAGCCAACATCGAAACCGCGAAAAATAATGAAAAAAAAACTGTTCCATATAAAACTGCAGAACTGACTCTATTTTTATTTTATTTTTTTTATTTTATATTTATTAAGAAAACCAACAGCCTTAAAATAAAACAGAGTTGAACCATTCATACCATATAAAACATAGGCCAATAACAGGTTTCCCTAGATTAACATAACAGTTTAACAAAATTAATGGAGTACAGCGGTTTAATAAGAGCAAAGAATGAAAGAAATACTTAAAGGTTAGATATAGTAAGGTAAACTAAACAGGTAATGTGTGTGTAAACTGTGTAGTGTGAGTTTGTTTGTGTATGAGTGTGCAGGGGTGTAATAATATTGTTTAAATAGTAGGAACTAATTATGTATATTTTATATACTTACTATAGAATGTAATAATTATGTGTAAGTAGGTACCATAATTCATAAAGATATATTATATATTTATATATACATATATAGGTATATATTATTAGGCATTATCGTAAGTACAAACAAATGATTTACATATAAGTATTTATTTTAGGTACGTTTACTTATTTATTGCGGGGTGTCTTTTTTTTTTTTTTTTTTTTTTCCATTGGGAATTTTTTAACTAATTCACGGAAAACTGCGGATTTATATGAATTTTTTGAGTGATGAATTATATCGACGTTATAAAAGAATTGATTATAGCTATAACAAATACGAGACAAAGTGCAGTTTCGCGCATAGTTAGTGCGATACAGTGGTGGAGCAAATAATTTAGTGTGTCTCGTCCTACGACCAGGTGCCGAGAATCTTAAGTCAGACAATAGATTGTGGTTATCAATGCGACTGTGAAGCACATCGTGAAGCAACATTTGATCCAGTAACAATCTGCGGTCAGCGAGGGACAAAAGCCCATGCTGAACACACCTTTCCTCATAAGTATTAAGTTGAATATGTGTTTTATAGCCCAAGTATCGAACAAATCTTTTTTGAATATTTTCAATGCTATTTATATAAATTTGATACTGTGAATTCCATATACAACAACCGTATTCTAGTACACTATGTACAAATGAGTAATAGAGCAGTTTAATGCAATGAATGTTTGTAAATGGTTTGCTAGAACGAATTACGAAGCCTAGGTTTTTATAAGCTTTATTTACGATGGTTTGAAAGTGTTCGCCAAAAGTCATCTTACTGTCCAATAGAATGCCAAGGTCCCTGACCACATCCACTTTGTCAATAAATGTACCATTCATCATGTACGCAAATTTTAATGGTTTCGTTTTACGGGTAAAACTTATAAACTGACATTTTTTTACATTTATAGTTATATTGTTGTTATTATAATAAACAGATAATCTATCTAAATCATTTTGTAATTTAAAACAGTCGTTAATATTACTAATTTTATAATAAATTTTCTTATCATCGGCGTACATAATGAACGAAGCATTCTCAAAACAGGTATCGATGTCGTATAAGTAGGCGTTGTAGAGGAGAGGGCCTAAATGAGATCCCTGAGGGACTCCAGATGTTATTTGAACGAAGCTAGAGCGATAACCGCCAATTACAACAGCTTGACTACGATTACGTAGGTAAGATTCAATCCAACGCAGAAGATCGCCATGAATTCCGAGACATTTCAGTTTTTGGAGCAGGATGTTGTGATCCACACGATCGAAAGCTTTCTCGAAATCCGTGTAGATCACGTCAACCTGCCCGCCAGAATCCATATTATGAAGAGTATTTGTTACAAATTCCGCTAAGTTACTGATGGTTGAACGACCCTTTAAAAATCCATGTTGATTGTGTGGTAAGCCGTAAAATATGGTGTTGTAAATGGCGTCATAAACAAATTTTTCCAATATTTTAGCAAACACATTCAGAATCGAGATAGGCCTGTAGTTTTCTACTTTCGTGTGCAAACCTTTTTTGAATATAGGTACAATATGCGCTTGTTTCCATAGTGTTGGAAAATATCCTTCGCGCAGAGATCTATTAAATAGAATATGCAGTGGAGTCGCTAAGGAATGAGCAGAGTTAAAGATAAAAATCGGTGGAATATTGTCACTACCAGGTCCCTTTTTAATGTTAACTTTTTGTAATGCTGTAAGTACCTGTTCTTTAGAGATTTCTAGTTTGTGGACATAATGTGTTTCACTGGAAGCGGTAACAGGTAAATCAAGATCCGAATACGATGCTACTGGCTGCGAGAACACGCTATGAAAGAACGAGCCAAAAGCGTCCGCTATGCTTGGTCCATCGATAAAAGTTTGGTCAAGGTAGGATACTTTAGACGGGTAATTTGAGGTTTTTCCACGCTTAGACTTAATATAACTCCAGAAACATTTAGGATTAGTTATTATGTTTTCTTGTGTGATTTTAACATAATCCTTATAACACTTAGCTTGCAAATTGGAAGCACGTTTTCGTAACAATGAGAATGTATCATAATCCACTCTGTTGCCGTATTTTTTCCAACGCCTATGTGCGGCGTGCTTTTCTCTCAACACACTTTTTAGTGAACTATTAAACCACGGAGGAAATAGTTGATTTTTATTAATAGCAGTAGTTGGAATAAAGTTCGTAAAGCAAAATTCGATTGTGTCATAAAAAAACTCTACTGCACTATCAATGGGACCTGACGTGAGATGAGCCGTCCACTGAACCTCATCAAGATACAAATTGATGGCTTTAAAATCAGCCTTTTTAAAATTATGCTTAACATGTGATAAATCCCTGAGGGGCGGCGCTAAGTAATCAGACATTAAAACAAAAGGTGGATGAAATATATCCTCGCGAGTAAGCGGTAATTCGCGTGTTAATTCCAAACCAATGTTAGTGAAGACCAAGTCCAGAGTATGTTGACATGCATTTTTTAGGTAGTTAGCTTGTTGCATACCTAGCAGTGACAGCTCGTTTACTAATTGAATACCTGCTTCCTGTAAACAAGTTGAACCCTGTTTTACAAATACAGGTTTGCCCTCGCTCCACTGAATATAGAATAAGTTAAAATCGCCAAGTATTATATAATTATCATGGGGCGAGGACGATATTCTATCAGAAAGCGTCGTTAGAAATGAATTAATGTCCTGAGCGTGCGTGTCGTCAGTACGATTATGTTTAGTCGACTTGCCAGGTATGTATACAGCTATAATATGTAGGTTGTTACTGTCGCGGGAGGAGGATGATCGTTGATGGCGCTGATTATACGTACCGGGGACTGATACCCATATAGACTCAATAGATGCAGATGGTTGCCACGGTTCTACTCTTATCGCACAGAGTTCACGACGAATAATAATCATCACCCCTCCGCCTGTGGATTTAACTGAGAAAGAAAAATTTCGATCCTGACGGAACACCATGTATCTATTGTCACACAATTCACTGTCCAAAAATCCGTCACATAACCATGTCTCTGAAATTATAATTATATCGTAGCTATTCTTCAGGATTTCTTGGTACAAATCATTAACCTTTGTTCGTAGTCCTCGTACATTCTGATAAAATAAAGAAGTATTAGAACGATCGAATTTTTACTCCAGAACAACCAAACATAAACAATGAAACGTATATTGTGTGATAGCAGTACCCAGTGCACTTTCTCATATAATCAGCAAACGGTACGATTGACCCATATAATTTATAAGATTCTGAATATAAAAGTCTAATTCGAAGTTTAACAACAATTGCATTCCGACTACTAAAATATGTTGACAGCTGATTTTTTTTTCGCGATTTTGACGTTGGCTCCATAGTTAAAGTTGTTCAGTTTGATGGTCTGAAGCACCCCCTTAAGTATTACTAAGGTATATTGTTACATTCTGTATAATTAAACTATAATAATAATAAAAATGGCGAGCTGTTGGTGATTGGCGACATCACGGACCCGATTCTCCAGAGGGTCCGGATTGATTTGGCCCTCACCTCCTGTCTTGCCTTAACCGGCCGGCCAGGAGTGGAGTTGCAAGAGCGGATCTTATGCTCCGGGTTAGAAGTGTAAAATGTCATAACGCCGGGGGCCTGCTAACTGGTGCGCTTTAGCACCGGAAACTGGCGCCCGCTGACTCACCTCTCTACAACCGTAGCCGCTCACTAGATGTTGCCGCCTTGTCGCTCCTTGCGAGCGGCCATTTTGGGGGGCCCATCAAATGAGTTGGCAAGTCACCGTCTGCCATTTTTGACAAACTTAGAGACATTTGTTACGGCAGGCGTCCCGAGTCTCTCCGCAATAACCCAGATTTCCCGGCCCACCAAGTTCACCCCCATAACCCGAGTAGTTTTATTTTGTTCTTCCTACACCAGACTATTGTCTCTGCACCGAACGTGATATGTCTTCTGGTGCATTTGCATAATGCATTCAGAGATAGACCACGGTTGGTGCATCCCATCGCATTTAGATAAAAGCGTCTCAAAGGGGCCTCTACATGTTGGACCTGTGTCCCCACGCAAGCCTTCCAAAGGTCCGGGCTTTGGCCGGAGAAATACCAACAAGAGATATAATAATAAAAATATAATAATGAATATTTTAACATGAAATAGTCGCTTACAGCGAGATGTAAAACCAACATTTTTATTGATCTAGATTGACAAAAATCAAACAAAAAATCATTGTCATAACATTTGACTGTCAAACTGCTCCTTCTCAGGAACATGTTAGGAGATCATTACAGTCTCGGCTCGTTTTCAGCTCTCACCTACAACTCGTGCTGTGTTCCAGCCTAGACTGTAATAACCAACTCAGCTAACTTTATCTTGAGTTATAATATAATGTACTATTTTCTTTTACAGGTTCAAAGATTTATAGATCAGGTACACAACGACAAAGTAGCTTTAAGTGGATTTCAGTTCTTCTACGTTACCAAGGGGTTGATACTGTCTGTAAGTTTCAATAAATAATAAATAACATAGAAGAAAATAAATAAGTTTAATTGTGCTCATAAGAGTCTTATGGGCACGATTAAAATGATTTATTTTCTTAACAAACAACACTTATTGTTAACAAAATTGTAAAATATGAATGGAAAGATTATTAATTCTACTGATTTAATAATCGACTTGACAACATTACACTTACTAACTACCTACTGGTAATTAGTAACACTCAGTTGCAGAAACGCTTATTAAAGTTAATCCTCCATTAAATCTCTGGCTGTCACTTTTTAGGGTTCCGTACCCAAAGGGTGTAAACGGGACCGTATTACTGCCGGTACCGATAACGTAGGATTAGTAGCCTACGTTGTCCGTCCGTCCATCCGTCCGTCCGTCTGTCCGTCTGTCCGTCTGTCCGTCTGTCCGTCTGTCCGTCTGTCCGTCTGTCCGTCTGTCCGTCTGTACGTCTGTCCGTCCGTCCGTCTGTCCTACCTATTAATGGCTGTAACTTTTGAACCGTGATAGCTAGATAGTTGAAATTTTCTCAGATTTTGCATTATTACGGCTGATTTGTTAACAAATAATAAAAATGTAAAAAAGATAAAAACTAAAGGGGGTTCTCAACAAGAAACTAGTTTTTATCAACGTTTTTTCTTCACGCTCTATCGTAAAAACGGTAATACAAACAAGCGTCAAACTTAGTGTGATTATACAGGGTGGTCCAAATAGTGACGTCAACAATTTTTTTTTAGATTCCTCACACCTGGGGGTATCCAAAAATACCCCATGTATGTTCCGCGATTTTTTGTAGTTTAGAAGTTATGAATTTTTAAAGGTATTTTTGAGAATTTTCTACCAGAGCGGCTTAAAACTGTCATAACTTTTTTCATAGCATGAATTTTTTAAATTTTATTTTTGTAACATGATTGTCTGAAAACACTCTTTTACACGTAAAATAATCAGCAACACAACATCCACACAAGCTACCGAAAAAAGGGCCCGAACTGAAAACTTTAGGTTTGAGTTGCACGGAGCAAAATTTTCAAAGTTCTCTTAAAAATACAAAATGGAAGTTCCATAGGTTAAAACTAATTTTAAAAACTTCGGTGATAATTCAACTTACCATACAAGAAATAATAAGTGGTTCTTAATAGGCCATTTTACGCTGGAATCGGCATCCAAAGTTAATTAGGTAGAAAATCCGCTAAGAAAAAATGTTGTTCCAAAAAATAGTTTTAGCAATATTTTTTATTCTTATGGCTAACATTAGTCGAATATTTTCAAAAACATTTAAATAAACTAAAATTCAACGACCAGTGAAACATTTTAAGATAACACAAAAATACCATGATTTAGTCACTAACAAAAATGCGTCACTGATCGTTGAATTTCAGTTTATTTAAATGTTTTTGACAATATTCGACTAATGTTAGCCATAAGAATAAAAAATATTGCTAAAACTATTTTTTGGAACAACATTTTTTCTTAGCGGATTTTCTACCTAATTAACTTTGGATGCCGATTCCAGCGTAAAATGGCCTATTAAGAACCACTTATTATTTCTTGCATGGTAAGTTGAATAATCACCGAAGTTTTTAAAATTAGTTTTAACCTATGGAACTTCCATTTTGTATTTTTAAGAGAACTTTGAAAATTTTGCTCCGTGCAACTCAAACCTAAAGTTTTCAGTTTGGACCCTTTTTTCGGTAGCTTGTGTGGATGTTGTGTTGCTGATTATTTTACGTGTAAAAGAGTGTTTTCAGACAATCATGTTACAAAAATAAAATTTAAAAAATTCATGCTATGAAAAAAGTTATGACAGTTTTAAGCCGCTCTGGTAGAAAATTCTCAAAAATACCTTTAAAAATTCATAACTTCTAAACTACAAAAAATCGCGGAACATACATGGGGTATTTTTGGATACCCCCAGGTGTGAGGAATCTAAAAAAAAATTGTTGACGTCACTATTTGGACCACCCTGTATAACAAACTCTACAGAATAACAACAAATACTAAAAACTGGCCAAGTGTGAGTCGATCTCGCGCTAAAAGTCCCGGACAAAAAAGTTTTTTTTCTATGTTAATAATGTTGTGTTCTGTGCTGGTGTGGTACAGAACCCTCGGTGCGCAAGTAGCCAGACTTGCACTTCACCGATTTTGTTGTTTTCTTGACGTAATAAAAGCTGGGAAGAGATTTAATGGAGGTTTAACTCTAGAGCGTTTCTGCATCAGTCTAATATTTTAACATTTCTCCAGTCTGATAAGAGTTAGAGGTAGTAACCTATTTAATTGACTACCAGGCAGGCCTAGAAAGGCTAAATTAACTAGCACTTATACAGGCAGAGTGTAACAAAACACCCTAGTAATATTGAACGGGGTTTCATTGTGGAGCAAACATGTAAATCGTGAAAAAAAAAATTGTACCATAGAAAATGCCAATGGCCACTATGTATAAAACAGCACGTTAAAAAAAATACAGTTGTTAATTAGATTTTAACTCCCTTAAAATGTTTAATACTCATTATTTATTTTTTCAGGTCGGAGCTACTATTTTAACCTACGAGCTGGTTTTACTACAGTTGAATAACTAATAGGTGAAAAAAGTACAATGTACAATTTTGAACTCTATGTCAATCTAAACTATTATAAAACTGTAAATGAAGTGTGTCTGTACCATAGATAAGCTACTATTTTACAGGAAGTCTGTACATTAAAGATATTTACAAAAAAAAGATTACGATATGGTTTTTAGGCTTCCCTGATTTCAAATCAAAAATTTTTGGTCTTTTTGTCTGTCTGTTTGTTTGTTTGTTTGTTTATTTGTTCGTTTGTTTGTTTGGGTGTTTGTTTGTTCGAGTATCACGCAAAAACTACTGGACCTATTTTGATGAAACTTTTTTTGTTTGATAGCTTATCATCTGACTTAAAATCTGGTATATAATTTATGCGGACGAAGTCGCGGGTAAAAGCTCGTGTGATATAAATTTGATGTATGTTCTATTAGCGACACTTTGCGGTCGCCGGGTGTCGCGGAGGGTCCGTAAAATGTATCGCGACCATAGACATTATTATTCTACTACCGTGAGTAGACCAAGTAAGTGTGTGAATGAGATTCCGATCATAATGAACAAAGCTACGTGTGCGAAAGAGATTATAATATAATTGCCGTAAAACCACTTTGAAACTATTTGGAGTCTTTTGGAGTCCTGTCAAAAAATTATCTCTCGTTATTTTATTGATTTAATTTAAATTTATTTTGTATTTTATAAGACGAATATAAAAAATCATAATGGTGTCGTGTTCCGTGTTGGAATGTAGTGTAACTTACACCAACAACCCAAATAAAGAAACATTTCACAGGTAAATACGATCAGTACAATACTATTTTCATGAGGCTTGTTTTCACATATGTTTCTCTTAAAATGATTTAGTAATACATTCATTAAATGCAGTAAACGTCCTATTTTCTAAATAATATGTAATTTTAAATAATTATGTGTTAGATAAAAAATTATTGTGTACGTGAAAAAGTAACCGTTTCGCATAGAGATTGCACAAAATCTATCGATATGTCGATATTTTTGAAATATGTTTTTTCTACCACCTAGCTCCCTCCGTTCATGTCTCGTCAGATTCTGGTATTTTTTTTAATATTGTTACTGAAACGGTTTTCGATTCAGCCTTCCAATGAATATACCGAACTTATTATTTCAGAAAATGTATTAAGTTATTAAAAGTAGTAATAAATAAAACAATATTAATAAATTTAATATTGTTTTATTTATTACTCAGCTATTCTGCACCTGCGTTTTCGAAATATGTTTTTTTTTTCATTCGTATGTTTCCAACCTCTTGTATGGGGACGAACCACGCACGCCACACAGGACATCGTAGCGAGATAAAATACATACCAGTTTTTTTAGGTCTAATTATTTGATTTTAAACTCGAACTCAAATCCATTTTTTTTTTTTCAAAATAATGTTTTTTTGTTCAAAACAATATCAAATTAATAGCTTTCTGACGTCATGTTTTTGACTGTACCACCGCGTCGGAAGTGTTTCGCTGTAGATAAGATGCGGCCAGAAACTCAACAACACATAGGTTTCACACAATAAGTTTCATCATAATCGGATGTAACATCCGTCATATTGATTTTGTTTGTATAAAATGTATCCTCTATGTCACCCAGACCATAAATAATAAAATAACGAATCGATTGCCACCTCATTCATCAACATCGGCTCAGTAGTTTAGGTGCTACGGCGGAACATATACGTAAATGCATGGAATCAAAATCAGCATAATTTATTATACTTAATCATGAGAAATGAGAACCGTGGTTCCTTTCTCTTTGAAACACTGCTATGCTAGTTTCAATTATGTATCGCAAAATTCTTCGAAATTATACACACTGATTTTTTTGTGGTCTTACATCGAAAGCCATGTTAATGTAACCGATGGTTATTATCCATTCGCAAAATAAAACTTGTAATATTGTAGATTATTTTTTAAAATAAAAATAAAAATTTAAATTATTAGGTAACTCAGACAACATCCTGTAGGGTGATGATATGGCAGGCAGGCGTCGACCTGTGTAAAGGCCCCTCCACATTCACGCGTTCGCGCGCGAAGTTTACGCGCGGACGCGCGAAAATGTGAATGTGGAGCCGATTCGCATATTTTTCGCGGGTTCGCTCCTTGTTAACCACTTTTTGTCGGTTTTTGGCCCGCGTCAAAGAGCCTGCGAACACGCGAAAGCTGCGTAGTGATAACACTGCGAATGTGGAGGCAACAAGAGTTCACGCGCGCGATTCGCGCCGCATTTCGCGCAGCGATTCGCGCAGTGAATTCGCGCTGTGAATATGGAGGGGCCTTAACAATGACACCGCTCGGCCATTGACTTTGGATATGAAGAAAAATTACAAATACACGTAATAATAATACGCCTACAAATTGAAATTCTCACTTACTTCATCTGTAACGTAGTAGCTGCTCAAACTGCGTACCGTGCACTTCCAGGCATAACCGAGCTCGTTTTTGTATGTTTTCTTTTAGTTTTCGAAGCGTCACTGTGTCACTTCTCACGGTGTTAAAAGCGTCAATAATCTTCTGCTTTAATTGTTCTAAGCTTCGGGCTTCTTCAGTGTAAACAAGACGTTTTAACTCTGACCACAGATAAAAATCCACTGGTGTTAAATCTGGGCTTCGAGGTGGCCAGGCAACTGGGCCACCTCGTCCGATCCATCTATCACCGAACTGACTAGTGAGGTACTCTCTGACCACTCGCGCGTAGTGTGCTGGACAACCATCGTGCTGATAGTAAAGGCCAGAAATGTGAGCGATGGGGACGTCTTCGAGTAGCTCTGGTATAACGGTTTGAAGCATATCCATGTATGTCCCACCTGTCAAATTTCCTTCGATAAAACTGGGCCCGATGATATGGTCATTAATTATTCCGGCCCATACATTCACACTAAATCTAATTTGATGCGAGTGCTCTTTTATCAAATGGGGATTATTCAGTGACCACCAATGTTCATTGTGGATGTTGAAGAGTCCTACGCGCGTGAATGTAGACTCGTCAGTCCACAAGATATTTTCAGCGGTATGCTCAATTAACCATCTACAAAAAGCCATTCGTGGTTCTGGATCCGTTTCGTATAAGGCCTGAGCGCGTCGATAGTGGAAGGGATGTAATCCTTCGGCATTCAGTAACTTCCATACGTAATATTGACTGACGCCAAACTGTCTCGCCGCCATTCTTGTGCTTCTTCGTGGATGCTGTTCGAAGTAGTTGAGAATGTCCTCTTCGAGTTCAGGCGAGAAATGCGGCCTACCGCGACCTTGAACATGACTTGGGACTTGAAAAGCGCCATGGTCAATGAGGCGCTGAGTTGCTGCCAAAATAAGTTGCGATCCAGGAACTTGTGGATTAGGTATGCCACGGTAGCGCAACATTTGCAAGTGCGCAGGCGATTCGTACAACCTTCTCGCTTCCCGTAAATTATCACCACTGATTGCATACAAACGCACCATCTCTAAATACTCGATATTCGAGTACTGATAATGTCTATCACTCATTGCACCGATCACTTAGCCAAACCACAAAGTAAACAAAAACACATCATCATCATCATAGGCCTTTACATCTGTTGCAGATGATTTAATCAGTGTTTTTGGAGAAGCACTTTTTCTCATGGCTGTACAGTCCTATACGAGAGCCGCATACACGTCCACAGCCTCTACAATAGAACTGTACGCCGGTGGATGACGAAGGGATTGTGGCAGCATTATGCCTTTTGTCACGTTTCTCAGCCAGGTGTGCGAACCAGGCTTCGTCATGAGTAGTCCGACCCTCTCTTGTTTTCCCTCTCCAGCCTCCTCTATTTTCCGCGTGCTCTTCCCAATTTGTGGGGCTGATTCCGAAAGCGGTCAGGTCTCTCTTGACGCAGTCCTTAAATCGCAGCATGGGTCTTCCGACTGGCCTCTTCTTATCTGCGACCTCACCAAGAAGGATGCGCCTTGGCAAACGAGAGTCATCCATACGATGTACGTGCCCCAACCACCTAAGCCGCCTCTCCTTGAGAAGAGCGGTGATACTAGGCAGCTGTGCAACCTGAAGTACCCTCTCGTTTGTCACCTTATCCTGCCAACGTATGCCCAAGATACTCCGAAGGCAGCGCATGTGGAAGGTGTTCAGCCGTCTCTCCTGTTTTGCATACGACGTCCAGGTCTCAGCTCCGTACAAGAGTACACTCAAGATGCATGTCTGGTACACGCCCATCTTAGTCTTGGTAGTTAGATGTTTATTATCCCATACTCTTGCACTGAATTTTCCGAACGTCACGAAATTAATAGCGCGTGCGCGTGCGATGCGTTTACGAAAACACCGGGCGGCCGACTGAATTTCGTGGAGAAAGGGGCGTGGCCGAAACGGCATGCTAATCGATTATTGGCTAATTACAATTGCACTATTGGGTGGCGGTTTCTTTGAGGTCCACGTGGACTGCGCGTTATTGGTAGGCGGATTCTTTAGTGAAATTGTAAACAATATTAACAGGATGATTTAATATTTTTTTGTACTTTTTATTTTTGATAAAAACTGTAGTAATGTTCACATATTACAAATTTAACATTGCGGATCAATATTAAACGTTTAATGGAGTAATATGGCTGTCGGTGTAAGACCACTAAAAATTCAGCGTGTATTGCACCTGTACATTCTGTGAAGAAAACAGGATATGTTTTTAAGTTTTGGCTACTACAGCAGGTTTTTATTATTTTCATAAATTCGATTCCATATCAAAAATAAAGAAATCTTTGATTCAGGGACCCCTATACACTATAGTCATATACTTTTATTACAAAATATTTTCAATGCTCAGACACACATTTCAGTTTTATAATAAGTACGGTAGTGTATGTAGATAAATTATAGCCCAGCAGACTAAAACCTTATATAAGTCGGTGTGATTATGATATCAATAAGGCGGATACGTCAATGTCACATCACTAAAACTCACACACATATCAATTTCGCACATACTGATATTTCGGTTTCGGTGATGCGATAATGAGGAGTCACTTTAGCCTCTACCCGCACATTCGAACTTCGCAATTGCGTGAATATTTTCATTCCAAATTCAACTCTATTACAATGAACCGCGGACCGAAACAGTGGCGATATAGCGAACATCGAAAGTGCGGGTACAGGGCTTGGTCTACTCGGTAGTATCTTTTAAATCGAAAAAACGGCACACGCACGTGATGCGCGCCCTTTTCGTGGGTCTGGGCAATCGCGTTTTTCATAGAAAATATTCGTCGACCTATGGCCTATGACCTAAGTAACAGTTTGATAACAGTGTAGGTAGGTAGATGGATTGTAAGCCTAGCCGATTTAGACTTCGTAATATAAAAATATAATAGTAGTAGTGACTACTATAAATTAGTGATGTAACATTGACGTATTCGCGATTATCGTATCAAAATCACATCGACTACTAAGTAGTCGATAATCTGATATCGATGATTTTGATATCGATAATCGCGAATACGTCAATGTCACATCACTAGAACTCACACACGTATCAATTTCGCACATATTGACATTTCGGTTTCGGTGATGCGATATTGAGGAGTTCCTCGGTCTACTCGGAAGTATAATATGTTTATGATCGCGACGCTCTGCGACACACCGCGACAGCAAAGCAAATAGCTGAGTAGCTTATTTGAATAATTTAATATTTATAATTGAAGATTTTGTGTGTTTTAATAATATGATAATTACTAGGTATTGGTGTTAATAAATGTATTTATTAAACTGACGCTGTACATTGTTTGTTACTTCTTCAAATCAGAGGTTGGCTATCATTAGGACTATTCGGGTCTTGGAGATTGTAGCCCTGAACAGTGAGGTTGTGCTCATATCGAACCATTCACGCAGATTTTTAACAGGTCACCAAACCAAACCAAATATTATGTTCCGTTACCACCAAAAAATACTTATAAAATGTTGTTAAGTATTTATTATTTAGTAAAAATAACAATCAATCAAATTACTTAAATGTTGCGGTTTGCTACTGCATTCTGGCTGACTTTTTCAATTTATAAATAGCTTTTGAATCCGACCTTCTAAAGATATGTATTTTTTTTTTCGAAAATTCCTTTACTTCAATCGATTAAAATATTTATAACCCACCTGTATACGACTTGTAGGTTATGTAAAAATGATAGCGTCCAGTTTCGCCATTCTTCTTTACATTCGAATTTTTCTTTTACATTTTTTCTTGCAACCCTTTTCCGGACTCCATTTTATGTTAGGGCAGAGAATTGGTTTGTAGTAAAGAATTTTTATAGGCCATTATAGATAAAGAAAAATGTTTCTGCAATGTTTGTTGATCACGTTCGCTCTACGTAAGTGTTTGATGAAATATAGGTACATTAATTCATACAAGTAGATATAATAATTTTAGATTATTCCTTTGCGAATCTTTCATTTTACCCGTCTGCGCTAGAAGGAGGGTATTGATTGATTATTGATTATTTGTGGTTGGGCTATTGCAAGCAAGGGTCGTTGTAACACGGAGACCAGCGCTGGTCCTTTTGTGTTCGCCCCAAGCTCACCCATATTTACGCATATCTCCGAACTTATGGTATTTTCTTTTCATGCTCGGGAATGCAGGTTTCCTCACGATGTTTTTCTTCACCGCCGAGCTAGTAAATCTACACTAATATTATAAAGAGGAAAGATTTGTACCTATTTTTGTATGTTTGTATGTTTGTAATGAATAGGCTCAAAAAGTACTGGGCCGATTTAAAAAATTCATTCACCATTAGAAAGCTGCATTCACCCTGAGTAACATAGGCTATATTTATTGCTAGAAAAGATTAGACGTCCACCCGTGCGAAGCCGGGACGGGCCGCCAGTGATAAATAAATTCGTACCTGATTTCCGAAGAACTTAGTGGTACAGACTAGGAATCGAACCGCGGTCTCAGGATTGAGGCGCTAGCTCTCTTCCGCATGGGCTATCATCGCTCGAAGGAGGGTTAAGTTTTTTGAGTGTATGTGAAGGTATTGGTAGGTATGTATCCTACTTAATATGCTGACGGTTTTTAAGGGAAACTCAGACCATCAACTTGAACAACTTTATCTATGAGACCAAGATTGAAATCGCGAAAAAATCTGCTCTTCCATATAAAATTGCAATCGTACTCTACCAAAATGTATGGGATAGCAGATTTTTTTTCGGTGTTGGACCCATAAATAAAGTTGTTCAATTTAATATACTGACCATCCTCTTAAATTGAAACATGACGTCAAATTACGGCTGCTCCAAGATATAACCTGTGATATTTATAACACTGAATAGGTAATCCCATTTTGAAAAAAAATGTTTTTTTACACGTAAGTACATATTTCGGTAAATACAATATTAACAGAACTATCCAAAAATTTTATATATCGTGTACACACGGCGACAGATCAACCTACCCATAGTTCGACCATGAACATAGAGTTCAACTATGGGTAGGTTGATCTGTCGCCGTGTGTACATACAGTAAGTAATTACAAAATATATTCTTGAAAATGGCTTTGGAGTGCGATTTTTGAACATCACACGTTCGAATCAGCGGTAGAAAGATGCATAATTTCTATAGTAATTTTAACACAAACAGATAGTCAGACGATCAACAAAGTGATCCTAGTGATCCTTTGAAAAGGTACGGAACCGCGTTTTCTAGTATTTTTGATGATAAGATAAAAATAAAATAGAATTTATGACAATAAATGATTCTGATTCATGAAGTCAAATAACGTATTAATCTTAATTTGTATTCTTCTAGAGTTAACATATGGAGCGCCCCCAAAGCATCTACTCCACTCGATTATGAAACATAGATACCAGCACGATTGTGACACGGTATGCCAAGATCTACCCAAAGATGATAGCGAGCCAGTTTGCATGATGTACAGCAGATATAAGAAAGGATACCAGTTCTTTATGAATCAGTGTCATGCTAGAAGAACTATTTGCAGGGAGAATTTGTGTACGTATTTTTTCGATTTCGGCCATTCATCCGACTTGAGTGCGATTTTTGAACATCACATCAGCAGTTGAAAATTTTAAAATTACTATGGAGATTATGCATCTTTCTACTGCTGATTTGAACATTTTACTTTAAAAAATCGCACTCCTGGAGCCCGATTGCGCTAAGTTAAAACATCGAAGTTCTATATTCTTATTCAATTTCAGTTCTAATCACATTGCAATCCAATTACTATTCAACTGTGCTAAACTCCGCATCGCGCTAAACTCTATGTAACTGACAGCCAATAACGTCTGAGCGATTTGTCAAAACGGCTCTAACGGCTGTCAAGAGCAGTACCGCGATTAAGGTGGACTTCCGATGCCAGCGGCCGATGCGTCTAAAGCGCGCGTCTGACGCGAGGTTCTGTCAAATATGACAGAACCTCGCGTCAGACGCGCGCGGCCGACGACAGACCTCACTTCCGAGGTCAGCGACTGACGCGTGCCTATTGTGCAAAGTGTTATCACTTTAGGGTATTTTCCCCGAAATTTAGGGTATGTTTTTATGTTTTGGTGTTTAAACAAAAACATAAAAACACAAAAAAAAAACAATTTATATTTTAATAAAGAATATTTGATTGATTGATAGATAGGTAGGTAGGTTGGTAGGTTTAGAGAATATATGAATGCATTTTTTTACAGGATTTTTGATTAAATACATTTTTAAGAGTAATTATTATTAGACAGGGATGCGTTGCGTCCCCTTGGCTTTTTAACCTATATATGGATCGCTGTCTAGCTAATAATTATGTAGGCAAGAGGGATTTTCCAAAAAAGAAAAAGTAGTTTCAAGTGGCTCGATAGATGGTGTTATCGCAACGTGGATGAGCGACCTTGCAGATAATAAAATACAAACAAAAAATAGTGAAAATTAAGCAAATTTTCGGTAAAAGCTTCGTAATAGGTCTGGCAAACATTCTTGTTCTGCATGACGTCAGAGCATAGCCGCGCACGGCCGCGGCCGACGCGATAGACATCGGACGTGCGCGTCTGACGCGCGCGTCAGTCGCTGGCATCGGAAGCGGCGCCATACGTTTTCATAGTAACTAGTATGGCCGCTTCGGCCGTCGGCCGCGAGCCGCGCGCGTCAGACGCGTCGGCCGCTAGCATCGGAAGTCCACCTTTAGCGCGATACCAAATGTCTCAAAAGTTATGGTTCGTACGTAGTCCAATAACAGTTCAATCAGCGAATATTTACCACGATTGCAGCCCTTCTTCTTCTTATCGTGTGGGCAAAGCCCTGGCGTCAGAGTTTTTTCAGACCGCCGCCTTACGGCCTCTGACGTGGTTTTTATGTAACGACTACTACCACCAGAGATAGTAGCCGGGACCAACGGCTTAACGTGCCATCCAAAGCACGGAATCATCTTTCTTTTCAGACAATCAGGTGATTCAGCCTGCAATGTCCTAACCAACTGGGGAAAAACGCACAAAGTGACATTTCACTAGGTGTCCCCCGTGGGAATCGAACCCACGACCTCCGTGTCGAGAGCCAATGCTCGCATAACCATTAGACCACGGAGGCAGATTGCAGCCCTGATCGCACTGCATACACGTACGATCGATTGAACGACATACTGTCTTATTCAGGGTGATCAGAAACTTTGCAACTATAGTCCGACCACAAGGCAGTGTTGCCTTTACTATCGATCGTTGACCTTGAAAAAAAGTAACAATATCGATAGTGCTATCGAGAGTATAGATGTTTTGAATAGTTGCCTTCAAAAAATGTTACAATCGATATTATTGCTTTAAAACAATTGTTACTATCGAAAGTATCAATATGGTTACTATTTTTGAGGTCACGATAGACTGTCAGACTATACTACGAACTATCGTACGAAGCGCGCAATTTTGCATATCGTTGCCTTAGAGTGAAGACCTCGGGAATGAAATTTTGGTATTTTTAGGGTTCCGTACCCAAAGGGTGAAAACGGGACCCTATTACTAAGCCTACGTTGTTCGTCCGTCCGTCCATCTGTCCGTCTGTCCGTCCGTCCGTCCGTCTGTCCTACCTATTTAGGGCTGTAACTTTTGAACCGTAATAGCTAGAAAGTTGAAATTTTCTCAGATTATGCGTTATTGCGGCGGATTTGTTAAAAAATAATAAAAATGGCAGAAAGTTAAAAATTAAGGGGGGTTCTCAACAAGAAACTAGTTTTTATCAACGTTTTTTCTTCACGCTCTATAGTAAAAACGGTAATACATACAAGCGTCCAACTTAGTGTGATTATAAAGCAAACTCTACAGAATAACAAAAAATACTAAAAACCGGCCAAGTGTGAGTCGGTCTCGCGCTAAAGGTCCCGGACAAAAAAAGTTTTTTTTCTATGTTAATAATGTTGTGTTTTGTGGTGGTGTGGTACGGAACCCTCGGTGCGCGAGTAGCCCGACTCGCACTTGACCGGTTTTATTTATTACTACGTTTCAGGAAAGAAAATCTCACAAACCATGTCCTGATTTTCCTCAAAAAATAAGTATTCACTGTAACACTGGAACACTAATAATCGAATACTCGTAATGCCATCTATAGCGTATAATAAGAACCTCAAAAATGCTCCCGAACTTACATAAAAGTTATAGCACGCAGTTCACGCAGTTTTTAGGGTTCCGTACCCAAAGGGTAAAAACGGGACCCTATTACTACGCCTACGTTGTCCGTCCGTCCGTCCGTCCGCCCGTCCGTCCGTCCGTCCGTCTGTCCGTCTGTCCGTCTGTCCGTCTGTCCGTCTGTCCGTCTGTCCGTCTGTCCGTCCGTCCGTCCGTATGTCCGACCTATTTAGGGCTGTAACTTTTGAACCGAAAGAGCTAGATAATTGAAATTTTCACAGAATGTGCGTTGTTACGGCGGATTTGCTAACAAATAATAAAAATGTCAAAAAGTTAAAAATTAAGGGGGGTTCTCAACAAGAAACTAGTTTTTATCTCTCTTCTTCTCTCTCTCGTGTTTTCTTGTCGCTCTATGGTAAAAACGGTAATACATACAAGCGTCAAACTTAGTGTGATTATAGAGCAAACAAAAAATACTAAAAACCGGCCAAGTGTGAGTCGGTCTCGCGCTAAAAGTCCCGGACACAAAAGTTTTTTTTTCTAAGTTAATAATGTTGTGTTCTGTGGTGGTGTGGTACAGAACCCTCGGTGCGCGAGTAGCCCGACTCACACATTTAATTTTTTTTATTTCTTCCTAATGAAAATTTGTCTCTTTTGTATTTACGAGTTCTTTACTCTAAGGCGTCGATATAGTGGTTCCATGACGGATTTTTTTTCAAGTTGCAGGAACTGTCTATTAAACGATAAGTCAAAGCCTGTCCAACAGGCCTGTACATGAATCAGGTTAAATTGACTCTATGATCGCCCATTGAATCACAATGAGGTATTATAGTAATAACCGAGAAAATACTGGTTTATTCCTCCAGCGTTCACGGAGTGGGACTATTGACTTTGGAACAATACGTTATTAGCAAACCGCCTGTATAATACAGAACGTTGCGGACGACAGGGCCTCGTTAGTTACATACAGGCCCGGACTGGCCATACAGGGAAAATGCCCGGTGGGCTGCCGCTCTGGTTGGCCAAACGGCCGGCCCGCACTATCGGTAAGGCACTATCGACCTTTCGGCCATTCGAGAGGCTCCATAAATTAAATATAAATATTTATTTAAAACATGATAAAATTGTAGGTTCGACGTTGTAGGTGGGTAGGTATTATGTTATGAAGAGGGCATAAAAAATAGGCATAGATGGATTATGTAGATAATTGCCAAAGATGGCTGTTACAGATGAATGGAATAAGCACAGAAAGATATATATACAACCTATACATATACAATAACCGATATAAGATGTATTTTTATTTAAAGGAATGTACTTAAAGGGTCTAGACCAATATTTTTTGCAAGCCCTGTCTTGTCCCTACGTGGACAGGGAACAGAAATTAAGTCGATTTCGGCATAAGCTCTACACTTAGTTATAATGTAACATAATCTCGAGTTTGCTTCGCTTGCTCACCTGGTTTAAAATGGTATTCCAGCGATTTACCTGGAACTCACCATATTGTGAGGGCCGACTGTGTCTAAAATGCCCGGGGTTGTATCAAGTCCCAGTCCGGCCCTGGTTGCACAGATATACCAATAGTAACAATACCGTCTGTATTTCCATGAACTAGATAGAGCTACTTATCATCGCTCGGCACGGTTTTTGTTCCGTATTATGTCAATTGATTTTGATTCTTGCTTGTGCCTTAAATTTTGGGAATTATTATAATTATAAAGGGAATAAAAATGTATTTGTAACATATCAAAAAGGTTGTTTCTGCTACTCGACCCTAATGTATGAAAAAGTAACATATCAAACAGGTTGTTTCTGCTACTCGACCCTAATGTATGAAAAAGCAGATTTTTTCCCGATTTTGGTTCAGTTTGATGATCTTATCATGCCCTTAAAAGTCAGTACATTTACAAGGAATAAACAAAGCTACAATTGCATGAAAAAGATGTTATAGTTTTAGAAAAGCTTCTGAATAAACAATCTAATCATCATCATCATCAGCCTATAAAGGGTGAAATTGATATCATTGGCATCATTTTAAACTAAGAGTCTACCCATCAAACTGAACAACCTTCACTACGGGAGCAAAGCGATCGGAGCATAAAAAAATCAGCTGTTGCATACATTTGAGTCGAGTAGGCATTGCAAGTTTAGTATGGAACAGCTGATTATTTTGTTGCTCCGATCGGTTTGCTCCCATAGTGAAAGTTGTTCAGATTGATGCACTGAAAAAAAAAATTGTTTACTTGAACCAACATCATGACTCCATATGAGCCTGTCAACATCATGACTTCTCCGACTAAGAGATCTTTGTTAAACGAATTCGGCTTGTTGTTACAACTAACCATCTTTTGTTTTTAGTAAACAATCATAACGTCATTTCAATTATTTTGGTGCTAATTAAGAGTCTTAATAGGCTCGCATTTTTTTCAGTGTGGGTAGACTCCTAGTTTAAAAGGATGCTAATGATATCAATAATTTCACCCTGTATACGTGCCACTGCAGATGTCTCATCTCACGAATAAGAACATGAATACGAAAGTGATATTTATTTTTCAGTTCTCAACATCGTGCATCCGACTAGATGTATGAAGACCAACCAGTTTTACATGCCAGTTAATTAACTTTACCGAAAATTTACATATAAATTAAAATATCGAAAAACCTCTGTGTCCATTTAATATAAACTCTTATGTTTGAAGCTTGTTTTTTTAACGGATAGTTTTAATTACGCTACAAAGGTTGCCATGAAAAGCAAAAAAATACGTGGTATTGTAATTTTATGGTTCCGTACCACTACTAGTAAAAGCAGAAACGGAACCCATAAATAGGATTACTTTTGTTGTCCGTCTGTCGGGAGAAGTGAGAATAGGAATAGCACCATGAGGGCTCCTTACACATTTAATTTAATTACTTACGTAGATAATAACTACAAATGTTATAATCGCAATACTAAATTATTTGCTTGTAAAAAAACTACAAATTCATGATTTTGCAGATTTTTCATGCGAATTTTATGATTTTGACTTATGTATCATGACATGAGTGAGTTCTTGAGTATCAAAATATGAAACATTTTTATTGTCGTTATTTAATTGGAAGCTTGCATTATAGAAAAG
Organism: Agonopterix subpropinquella; assembly: GCA_922987775.1. Lineage (NCBI taxonomy): Eukaryota > Metazoa > Arthropoda > Insecta > Lepidoptera > Depressariidae > Agonopterix > Agonopterix subpropinquella. The sequence goes on along the minus strand of OV277696.1, from coordinate 7,314,071 downwards.
CAGATTATTTTCTTGATTTTGATTTTGGCTCCATAATGTGAAGGTTATAGCCACTACATCGGTAGTAGTCACTACATCTGAAAGTTTGGCGCAGGGTGTCGATTTTCACAATGTTAAAAAAAAACGATCTAACTTTTAATATTTATTTAATTTTTCCTGAATATCTCCTGCTTTTTTATATACGCACCCTGTATATCAACGTCAGATTAGTTTACCGATTATCGAAATCTGTACCTAATTTATCATGATTCAATATCTACGACAAAATACCATTTTCAAATTACCCATTCTCGATAGCACATTGACGTTGCATGTTTCTGAGTCAAACAATTTGTTAACGACTTTGACGCGGTATATCTCGTAAACGGTATGGTTGGTAAAAAGTTTGATGTGTTGGTTGCAGATATACAAGCGGCCGCTGTCTGTGCACTCACACAATCATAGCGCGAATAAGAGGTCGTAGGAACAGGTGCACACACACACCGGCTGAATGTGTGCACCTGTTCGTACGACCTCTAACATTAGCCCAGTCATTTTACGGTTTGAGCCGGGACTAATTAATAATATTTTTTTTTATCAAAATTAAAAAAATAATCCTAATTTTCAATGCCTATTTTATTGCTCCAAAATAATTTATATTGTTAAATCTAATTCAAATAAGTGCATTGGTATTAATATTATTAATTTAAACGCCTTCTGGGACTCACAATTTTGATTTCTATGTTGCGTAGCGATTTTTTTTAAATATGTTTTTTTTACTTTTTGTCACTAAATGGAGCCGGTTATACAGTCTAAAAGTCCAATTAATAATTACTTCCCACCTCCCCTAACAAAACTCCGTAAAATGACTGGGCTACATGCGCTATGTGTATGTGCGCCGACAGCGGCTGCTTGTATAAAGCTTTCGATCTGTATTTATTAATCATGGTGGCGTAAGTGAGTCAGTGAAAAATCACACACATTCGCGCCTTTCAGTGGTATGCTTACCGTAGCGCAATAGTATAAAGCTTTGTCTTTGTGAGATATTTACTCATGTGCTATTACTGCATGTTAAGTATACTTGTTGGATTCTAGACACATAAATTCTACCGATACATGAACGAACAAAAACAACATTCGAAGCAAAACAAGTTAGAACCTGTCGATTGCTACTACATTTTGATTTTTGTCAAGTGTTTTCTTATAAAATAACTGAAGCAGGAGCTGTCGAACAACAAACTTTGACTTATATCAACAACTTGAACGAACTTGTACCTGAAGTTAAATATTATGAAGTAAAGAAATACATTTCACACTGAACTAAGTGAAAGTTTGGTTGAAGTATCGCCGTTGAATTTCTTGCTGAAAAGGTTAGGTATATAGAATTAGGTAAGTGCTACAAAGCTTTTTCTATTTATATTTGAAAATTAAAGATACCTATTGATTTACAAATGTATTTTAGAAGGTCTTTGGTAATTTTCGCAAAAACTGAAAACCTTAATTCATAATTTCGTATACAATTCCACCACCAGCAAAATTGATCGTAACTTATACAACGTGTTAAGGCGGTTTCAGACCATACGTACAAACGTTTGACGCACAATACGCGTAGACGGAATTAATAAAAGTAATATATTATATATGGAAAAATAGTTTAGAAAATCTAGATGTCGCGTATTAAATAACATTTGCAATTTTTTTTTTTTTTCTTTTTTTATTAACTATGGGTTTGCTCTTGACCTCAATCCAGTCCTCAGGACGAAGATGGGGTCGTAGATGTAGCGAGCTAACCCAGAAGATGCCTATTCACTCGTACTTTAAAGGAATTCGGGAACATTTGCAATTTATAATATAATTACGAAGATATAAAGCTTTGAAAATTTTATATGAAAAATTTCAAAGCTTTATATGTTCGTAAATATATTGACAATTGCAAATGTTATTTGATACGCGACATCAAGATTTTTTAACCTATTTTTCCATATATACAAAGTTACTTATATTAATACCATCTACGCGTATTGTGCGTCAAAGTTTTGTATAAAATTGACTTCTCTGCAACCGCCTTAATGAATAAGCGCTAAACCTCATACTCCCCAATGAATTTATAAAGAAATAATTGTATTGAAACAATAATTGCATTTTTTTATTAAATAAAATGTAAAATTATTCGCGTTTAAGAGAAGTTTATGCCGAGAGCGCAAATGCGCGTTGCATACAAACGGAGTCTATCACGATCAGAATGCACCTTTCGCGCGTGATCAGAGTGGTCTGGACAGAGTCTCGCGAGATCTCGTGAGATCAGAGTCCACACTAACCCCTATTCACGCACGTAGGGATTAGTTGTATGACGCTTCGTGCACACCAACATAAGAAATTTGGCCCATTTGTTTTAGTACGTTAGAAGCGTTAGGCTCTATCTTGATATATAATTAATCAAAGACCCCTTTTAAATGTAACTACAGCTTTCTGTAAAAACCATAAACATATTATACTTCCGAGTAGACTGAGGAACTCCTCAATATCGCATCACCGAAACCGAAATGTCAATATGTGCGAAATTGATACGTGTGTGAGTTCTAGTGATGTGACATTGACGTATTCGCGATTATCGATATCAAAACCATCGATATCAGATTATCGACTACTTAGTAGTCGATGTGATTTTGATACCGATAATCGCGATTACGTCAATGTCACATCAATAATTATAGTAGTCACTACTACTATTATATTTTTATATTATGAAGTCTAAATCGGCTAGGCTACAATCTATCTACCTACACTGTTATAAAACTGAAACTTAAGGGGCCATAGGTTCAGACGAATATTTTCTATGAAAAACGCGATTGCCCAGCCCAGCCCAGCCCCACGAAAACTGCGTGCGTGTGCCGTTTTTTCGATTAAAAAGAATTAACAAAAGTACTTTTTACAGATTTTTTTATGATTTCACTAGATAAACCAATGGTGAATATGTGAATATAAATACTAAAAACTGGAAACTATTTTAAGTTCTTCTAAAAGGAGAATTTAAAAAAAAAAATACGAGTTTATAGTATTATATATATAATATATATAGAGTTTATAGTATTATATATATATTATATATATAATTATATATATAGTTTATGTAATTTTTAAAGATTCAGTGTTCTGTTCAAATTATAATCAAAAAGATCTCGTCTGTTATTTTGTTAGTTCTTAAATAGAGTACGAATATAATTTACTTAACTTTGCTTTTTTATTTATTACATTATGTGGTCGTATTTACTCACTTTGTACTAAACAACGACAAGTGGACCTTTTTACTAAACTTTGTATCAATTCTTTGTTTAGATTGTAACTTTTTATTTTATAAAGTTTCACATATAATTATATGTGGATTTCATGCAGAATATCTTAATCTACATTCATAAATCAAAATCTATGTAACAAATAAGTAGAAGTGTTTTTTATCGAACTTTAAAAATGTTTTTTCTCAAAACAAGCTTTTTCAGAGTTTCAACTACAAATGTCAGATAAAAAAAAACTATGCCAGTTTTTGAAAATTTTATTAATCAATATTATCAATTGACTATTCTAGATTCCGAATCTAGTCTTAACTCTATACCCCACTACTGAACCCTTTATGATTGGACGCCCACATATAACGAATAAACACCTACCAACACCGGGACAAATTCAGTAGGTATAGATCCTTTCTATTAAAGACGCCGATCGGTGATTTCGTGGCACGAAACAGTTTTCTTTGAAATGTCGACTGCATACCATATATTTGTTTTAGGCTCCTAGCGTATTCTATTTGACATTCGTACCCATTTTTTGTATCGTTATTGCATTTGCAGGAAATCTGGAAGTTACGAAGTTACCCAGTCAATAATATTAAGCATTACTTTGGCCCGGTCGCACAGTGCATAAGTGCGCAGTGTAATATCGGACCCTAAAATCAGACGTGGTCCATTTTTTGCTAGAAATATAGTTAATAACATTTTGAATACAAGATTGAAACTCCCGATTGTCTGCGATTTATAGTTTGAGAGACAAAAAAAATCTGAAAATCGCCTACTTTTTATGCCGGATATCAGAAAATAAAAAAAATTAAAATATCTAAACCTGTTACTGCTTTGCTGCATATACATGTCGAAAGATCTTTAATTTACACGTGTTTTAAGAATAGTTTGAGACTCGTGCAGGTCGTAGAAATTTAAATATTAATTATTTAATATTTTTCTTCTTTATTTTTTTCACTGAAGTCAACCATATCGGGTAAAAAAAACTAGCAACCAATTCCATGGACTCTCTAATATAATATTATAGATTTAAAGTTTGGGTTAGAGTTGTCACTTTTAATTCCACAGAAAATATCCGGAAATCAGTAATATTTCTTAAAGGACTTTTCGCTTTTATTAAATTCGGATTTCCAATATGGAATCGGGAGTTTCACTATTGTGTTAAAATTGTATTTATTAACTATCTATTTCTGGCAAAAAATGGGCCTCGTTCGATTTTAGGGTCCGATATTACACTGTGCAATGTAACAAAATATCGCTAAATTATTATACTTATTTTATGTGTCGAAAGAGAGGAATAATGATTTTTGATAAATCTGTCAATCTGTCAGTATGTATCATGGGTTATGGACATGCTAAATAGTAATGTTATAATGTCGCAATTAGTAAAACCATTCCGTCAAAATCGGCGTGTAAGAATTTTTCGGACAGAGATTTTCTGGCAATATTTGGCCAGGCTAAATCCGCCTTTCAATAAGTTAAAAAAAATAACAGAAAATCTCACGTGACATGAACGGAGGGAGTTAGGTGGTCGATTAGAAAAATAAATTTCAAAACTATCGACATATCGATTAGATTTTGGACAATCTCTATGCGAAACGGTTTCTTTTTCACGTACACAATATTTTTTTATCTTACACATAATTATTTGAAATGATATATTATTTAGAAAATAGGACGTTTACTGCATATAATGAATGTATTACGAAATAATTTTAAGAATAAAATATATGAGAAAAAGTGTTGTGAAAGTAGTACTGTACTAATCCTATTTACCTTTGTAACGTCTCTTTATTTGGGTTTTTGGTGGAATTTACACTGCACTCCATTACAGAACATGATACCATAATGTTTTTTTTATATTCGTCTTATAAAACACAAAATGAATTTAAAGAAAATCAATAAAATAACGAGAGATAATTTGTTGACAGGATACCGACGGAGACCAGATTGTTTCAAAATGGTTTTATGGCAATTATATTATAATCTCTTTCGCACACGTAGCTTTTTTCATTATGATCGGAATCTCATTCACACACTTACTAGGTCTACTACGGAAGGTAGTATAATAATGTCTATGGTAAAAACCTCTGTAGGCTTATGATTATAGATCGAATATTCAGATGCATATTTGCCTAAACTTCATTTTTGGCTATGAAATTATGGAAGCGGATTCTTAAAATTATCTTTTTTAAATATTTCTTGGGATGCTTGAAAATCCGGGAATGCATAACTAATCGGATGCATAGTATGAAAGTTAGGACAAAAATCATTTTTATTTCGATACAAATGTGCACTCAATAATAGCCAACACCTCAACTTTAGGTAAATATACATCCGATTATCCGATCTCTACTTATGATACTCTTCTTTTTAGACGCGAAAAAATGAAACGAAGAATTTTCAACACAAAAAAGCCTGCTCTTGAAAATAGGCTTCGCCTTTTTGGAAGAGAGAGAGGTGGTCTCCATTCGACATTAAGGAAGGTACTTCTTTGCAGCAGAATAATGGGGCTTCTTCCATTATCTGGTTTAAGAAGTCCTTGTAGCAATGATCTTAAGTAAGTACCTATAACTTCGTACTTCTCCTTTCGACATGGTTGTAACGTGGTTGTAACCATATTTGACTTCATTGTATTGGCTATGTGCGAAGTGGGTGTTGGGAACTGTCAAATCGATCGCAGCGCACGCTGTGGCAGAAATTTGAGCTACTGACGGCGAAGCTGTGTTGAATCTATGCAAATCCGCACACTCATTCAATCCTCAAATATCCAAACCAGCAAATACTAATACTTAAAATTTGGCAGGGATGCTTTTTTTATTGTCCTCTATAAAAAAGATTTTTCGCAATTCAACCCCCAAAGGTGTGAAAATGGTGGTGAAAGAATGTATGAGAATTTTGTAACACGGAATGGGAATCCCAGTTAGTTAGGTATTATAACATTTTTAATATCGTAAAAATCGCTCATTTATTTAGTTTTTACTTTATTTTTAATTAAAATAACAAACTTTATCCTAAAATTTTATTTTATGTACAAATAATTTACGGGGCCGTAGTGCGCTAGATGGCGCTAGTGTCGTGCACACAGCCAATAGTACGTAGGTAATTATAATTATGTTCTGTTCATTTAGTTCCTCAAAATCTATCGACTTATTTCGATGACTTTTTTGTAGAATCTCCATATTTCTAAGTTATTTGATATACAACGTGTTAATGAATTAACGCAAAACTAGAAAGTAGTTTGTTTAGAATCGAGAGCACAGTCGAATTATCATGGTTTCAACATAGGTAATTTTTTTCCAAATATTAATTAATTTTTTTGCAAAATTTCAAATTTTCTGAACCCGATGTCAACCCACCGCACGGACACACTCACCCTACTTACTACCAAAACAGGATTATAAAAATGTATGCATGAGTACGTTAGCGCTTTCTTTCAGTGCTGAAATGATAACAAATCATTTTCGCCTCAAAACTTAAAATGCTAATAACTTTAAATTTTAACTATCAAAATAATGAAATTATTGTTTCAATCTAATAATTTTGTTATAAATCAGTTTGGGTGTATGAGGTTTTGCGCTAATTTATTAACACGTTGTATACGTATTACAATAACTGAGCATTTTATCTTCGGCATTACTTGCGGGGTGGTCGTTTTCAACAGAGGCGTGAATTCGTTTTCTAATAAGATAAGCAGATATAACTAAGAAGTCCACATCGGTAAGGAATCTATACGGTGCTTTCAGCGTATGTTCACGACTATATTCCTAGCTGTTTCCATGTTACTAGCTGTTCCATGTCACACATCGTCCGCCTATGTTCATTCGTTTACAGTGCAATCTGTCCGATTATGGAATGATCTGCCTCTTATTATAAGACAATCTCCTTCCCTGCCCATTTTTAAAAAACGAGTAAGAGAACACTACCTCTCTTTCTGACTCATTATTATTAATTTGACATTTTGATCCATTACCAATTACATTCATTATCTATTGTTAGATATTATGTATGTATATATATATATCTATATATTATATATTTATGTATGTTATATTATATATTTATGTATGTTTTGTAATATACTTGTATGTATTGTAAGCTATATATTTTATATCTTATTTAATACACCGCCATAGCAAGTTTTTGTACTTATGAGTTCTTCCATCCCATGGTTGTCTGGAAGAAATCGCTTTTAGTGATAAGACCGCCATTTGTACCCTTACGTTCTTCTATTCTGTTTTTGTTGCTGTATGTTTTTGGTGTGCAAATAAAGAATATTTATGTTATGTTATAGTCCCCGACTGCCCCGTCTGAGATATTCTAAATAGGTACTGTAACCACATTCAAAATTATCCACATTTTACTATATCCAAACTCTGTCCACCGTGAAAGGTAGTGATATTGCTAAAAAAATTATGAAGTTATATTAAACAAACTAGGTTTTATTTTTTGCGCCAACTTTGTTGTTAATAGTTAAATTAGGTACGATTTTTTTAGAATTTTTGACATTTTTATTTAAAAAATATTGTACTTTTGCAGGTTCACTCTTAAAAGTCCATACACATTGTACTATTTGATTAGTTTATCTGGTCAGACGTTAATATTTCTTTTGAGTTGCAACTGGCTTATTCACAACGGTGTCAACCTAAATAACGTCAGTGAGTACCTACCCAATATTTATGTCCCTAAATTCTAAAACTACTAGGCATGTAAACTAAAATCCATTCCATACTTAAAGGGGTGCTTCAGAGCATCAAACTGAACAACTTTATCTATGGGACCAACTTTGAAATCACAAAAAAAAATCAGCTGTTTCATAAATTTTAATCCAGTACCTATTGACATTTTCTATGATATCAAAGTTGGTTCCATACTAAAAGTTGGTCTGTTTGATGGTCTGAACTCTGAAATAGGTACGTAACACATTTAAGTTTACAACCTGTATCTACACTAATATTATAAAGAGGAAAGATTTGTATTTTTGTAATGAATAAACTCAAAAACTACTGTGCCGATTTCAAAAATTCTTTCACCATTAGAAAGCTACATTCACCCTGAGTAACATAGGTTGAATCTTTTATAATGCGCACAGCCAAGGAGTGGAATGACTTACCTGCGTCAGTATTTCCGAGTACTTACAACCCGAATTCCTTTAAAGTACGAGTGAATTGTCATCGTCTGGGTAAGCTCGCTACATCTACGACCCCATCTTCATCCTGAGGACTGGATTGAGGTCAAGAGCAAAATTTATTGCTAGAAAAGATTAGACGTCCACCCGTGCGAAGCCGGGACCGGCCGTTAGTAACTAATAATTATAGTTTAGCTTTGAATAGGTATGGCATATTTCTCATGGAATTAATTTTATTGGTGTTTCAGCAAATACAATATTCTACACGTCAAGTATGGTATCTTCGCTTATCTTGGCAAGTATTGGAAGATCCTGGCCGAAACTGACTCGGAAAGTGGAAGAAATTGAATCAGAATTACCTCCTTTTACCAAAAATGTGGGAAATCTTTGCGCGATTGTTATGTACATAGTTTTGATAGCTGCTGTAGGTATGAATATTTTGTTGTTTTATAAATTGTATTTCTTAATATGCTGACTGTTTTTAAGGGGATGATCAGACCATCAAACTGAACAACATTCTCTGAGTCGAAATCGTGAACAAAGCTTCTGCTGTTCCATAAAGAACATCCTCAGTCTTAGTATGGGAAAAAGCTAATAAAAAAAATTTGGCGTATTAGTCTACTTATAGTTATGGAACTCATGTCGATTTGTTTCTCATAATCTCTAGATTATAATGGTAACATTAGCTATAACTCATCTAAACGGAGTGTCGCGTAATCGCCGTTGGCGCACATCGTATCTTGGTAAAATATGTTGGGTTTTTTATTTTTATTTTCATATTAACGTCTAAGACAGATGATAAGCTATCAAACAAAAAAAGTTTCATCAAAATCGGTTCAGTAGTTTTTGCGTGATACTCGAACAAACATAAACCCAAACAAACAAACAAACAAACGAACAAACAAACAAACAAACAGACAGATAAAAAATCCAAAAATTGGTGATTTGGAATCAGGGACATCTAAAAATCATATCGTAATCTTTTTTTGTAAATATCTTCAATGTACAGACACACTTCTGTTACAGTTTTATAATAGTTTAGATTCCATTTGCATTTTTACCAAATCTATCATCTGATTACTATAGTAAATTAAATTATGCATATACAGGGTGAAATTGATATCATTGGCATCCTTTTAAACTAAGAGTCTAACCATCAAACTGAACAACTTTCACTATGGGAGCAAACAGATCAGAGCAACAAAATAATCAGCTGTTCCATACTAAACTCCAATGCCTACTCGACTCAAATGTACGCAACTGCTGTTTTTTTTTTTGCACCAATCGGTTTGCTCCCATAGGTAGTAAAAGTTGTTCAGTTCGATGGGTAGACTCTTAGTTTCAAAGGATGCTAATGATATCAATTTCACCCTGTAGAGTGTAATACCATCAATAAACGTTACCGTTTGGTGGGCCTACAAAAAATTGACTCCTTTGGGTCGAGTAGGATTTCAGTTTTGTACGTTCGTAAGTTTGTCACAAAGAGAAAGTTGTTCAGTTTGATGGTCTGATCATCCCCTTAAATTTGTATGTTTTGCATAAGTAGAATGTTTCTGAAAATAATGAGATTTAACTTCCACATATAAAAAAAGATTTTATAAACCGAGCAAAAGTACCGACCTACCTACATCATTCCTTTCGGAGTGGTCAGAAACTTTGCTACAACTAACTAACCAACTAACCATCTTATTTGACCGGTAGGCCGCAGTCATTTTACGGAGTTTTGTTAGGCGGGGTAGGGAGTAATTATTAATTGGACTTTTAAACTGTAACTGGCACCATTTAGTGACAAAAATACTATCCTAAACCATATTTAAAAAAATTTGCTACGCCATAGAAATCAAAATTGTGTATCCCAGAAGGCTTTTAAATTTATAATATTAATACCAATGCACTCATTTGAATTAGATTTAACAATATACATTATTTTTGATCAATAAAATAGGCATTAAAATTTAAAAAATGAGGTATTTATTAGAAAATACGAATGTATTTTTCAAAACCTTCTAAGTAGGCAAAAATATTTAAATCATGTTTGAAGTATGTATGATGGTAAAGCCTTAAGAGGGCTATCGCAGTCCAGTGGCGCCCTCATCACATTAAAAAAGATTTCTCAATAAAGAAAGCCTAAATTAAAAAAGTAATTAACACTAACACTACTAAAGCCTTCAAGCCATTGTTATACAATACTTTTATAGGTTCTAAACATTCCACTTTTAGACAATTGCGAATAAAAACAAAAGCGGCCGTTTTTTTTCTTTTTTCCCAATTTGTATGTTTAGACCTTTAAAAAACCTATAAAAGTATTCTATGAAAATAGCTTGAAGGCTTTTGTAGTGTTCGTGTTAATTACTTTTTTAATTTAGGCTTTCTTTATTGAGAAATCTTTTTTAATGTGATGAGGGCGCCACTGGACTGCGATAGCCCTCTTAAATAATGTGCAAAAAAAAAATTATCATCAGGTTTTTTTAAAACGAGATATTAATATCTATGTTTTAAAATTGGAACTGTTGCTGACGATTTTTTTTTTTAATTTGGTACATTCCTAAGCTCCAATTGGCTCTTCAATTTAAAGCGAAAAAAAAAAATGCAATTAGTAATTAGTCCCGGCTCAAACTATAAAATGACTGGGCTACGGCCCGATAGCTCAGTTGGTAGTAAACCTGCCTGCTGATATGAGGGTCGCCGGTTAGAATCCCGTAAGGGGCAAATATTTGTATAATGAATAATTATTGTACCAGGGTCATGAATGTTTGTATTTATATTTATGTATTTTAAACTAATTATAAATCTTTGTTTAGTTAAGGTATCATTATACAAGTCCGGTCTAAATTTTGGTACTTCCCATGGGACTAGATAATCTGTGTGAATATAACCAAGATGTTTTTTTAATATTGGAATCGTGCAGGTGTAGAAAGGTTCACCTTTAGCAATTATTTAAGATCAGAGTAAAATAACTAAGTGGTGTTAGATGGTTAGCCTTTGAAAAACACTGATAAACTTCATCCCTTAGTCCTCTTGTACGATACGGAAAGAAACGGTAGTTTATTCTTAGCCAAAACAAGAAGCCATTACATTATGGGAAAAAACAAGAAATTTCTTCAGATTTTTCGTCATATTTACATAAATCATCAAATTAGATACTGAAATACAAAATATAATAAATGGTACGATAAAAATATGATATTACAGCGTCTAAATTGGATTAGTCTGTTTATTCACAAAATATGCTCGTCAAACCGTATTGTTATACTTTACCAATTACTTTCTATTTTCTTCTCAGAATTCAATATTGCTCAAACTGGAAGCCAAAGTACCTTTAGTACTTGTAATTGTAAACTTTCTAGACCGAAAGTTAAATATAATGGAGAAACCGATAAGTAATAGAAGTCCGTAGTTTAGCCTAGTAAATGTAAACATTTTACCTTGCAAAAGGTCCGGTATCCACGATTTTTTTATATGTTATACGTGTATAGGTCCTTATTAAAAATCCAAGTTTTCGACCTTGAGGTGCTGCCGCTGGCTCTGTCATGTCCATAAAAGAACGAAAATTTCGAAGATTTTTCAGTTTTCATTATTTAAAATCTAAAGCTTAGGTTTTAGAGTCAAATTATGTTTTAGAGGAATTAAGAGCACTAAATGCGCTACAGTTTGGTATTTGAATCATCTTTTTATACAGTATAGTTACCGAGATAAAGCACTTCAAAATAAGTGCAGTTAGGGCTAATTCCTAACTGCCCTATGCCTGTGGGTGTAGAAAAGCTGGGCTCAAGAGGGTTTTTTGTATGTAGGTAATCTCTGGAAGTACCAAACCGATTCGTAAAATTCTTTCACTGATAGAAAGCTACACTATCCCTGATTACCATAGGCTACATTTTATTTTGTAAAAAAAAAAAAAACTGTTCGATATCTAAGTATTTGTTTACCAATTGACATTTGCTGAAAATTTAGAAGTGTCGCATCTTATGGTTCAAAAAACATATTGTAGCACATTATTTATACTTCTTCTGAACACCTTCACAGTGAAACCTAAAGTTAATAAAATATTTAATTTAAAAAAAAATACAAAATTTTAAGGAAATAGTCATATCTCTCCATACTTTGAGGTGTTGTATCTTGGGAACTATTCAGTATATAAAGATGACTCAACTATCAAATTGTAGCGGATTTGGTCTTCTTTAAAGCTTTAGTAAACAAGTTTGCTCTAAAACCCAACGTTTAAGTTTTACTGAAAAAGTCTCAAAATTTTCGTTGTTTTATGGTCACTCCAGAGCCTGCGGCAGGACCCCAAGGACGAAAACTTGTATTTTTATTAAGGACCTCTACCTGTATAACATATCCAAAAATCCCGGATACCCGACCTTTTGTAAGGTAGGGTATCATTTTCCAAACAGATTTACTGAACTAGTTTCCGAAACGAATCTTTTGGTTGTGGAAAGAATTTATTTTATATTTTGTCGAAACCTCGGTGTGACTTTTTGTATTATTAACATAACTCCCGTTTTTTAGGGTTCCGTACCCAAAGGGAGAAAATGGGACCCTATTACCAAGCCTGCGTTGTCCGTCCGTCCGTCTGTCTATCCTACATATTTAGGGCGGTAACTTTTGAACCGTAATAGTTAGTTGAAAAGATAAATATTCAAGAGCACAGCCGTTGTGTATAAAATATACCCCGGTCAAACAAAGGGTCTCTTTTTTCGGTAAAAAAATATACCCCGTTCAAATTAGGGCTCAAGGTCACAAAACCGGTCAAGCAAGTGGATACGCGACTCACAAGTCACATAATTACACTGAAAAAAAAAGCGAGCCTACTAAGACTCTTAATTAGCACCAAAATCATTGAAACGACGTTATGATTGTTTACTAAAAACAAAAGATGGTTAGTTGTTACAACAAGCCGAATTCGTTTAACAAAGTTCTCTTAGTCGGAGAAGTCATGATGTTGATAGGCTCATATGGAGTCATGATATTGGTTGTAGTAAAAAAATTTTTTTTTCAGTGTACGCTCGTTTGGATTCACCGCATCCTTAGCTACGACAGTTTTACAAAATATGCCTGTCGCTCAGATCAAGTTACACCGTAAAATAATTTATCTATGCCATAGATCACATTTGTAGTACATTACTGCAGCGGCCAGCAACAGAGGCATTGATGGACGAACGTGTAAATGTGGGCCGAGGCGAAGCCGAGGCACACATACGTAAGTCCATCAATGCCTAGTTGTGGTCAAGGCTTGTATAGTACTTTTCTCAAACAATGCGCGGAAATGAAAACAGTAAATTTTCTCAAATAATTCGCGGAAATTTAAACTCTTTTCATAATCAATGACGAACAACGAACAACAATTTGTTTTTTTTTTTCAATAAACAGCTTTCTATTTGCAAGCCAGTTCGAAATTTAAATAAAACCTTTGATGAGTTACCTCCTTGGTTGCCATGTTTCGGAGAAAAAGATCATTAAATTACACGACAGATATGAGTATACTATGTAATTTATTTGGCCGCAAAACACGACAGATATGGATTTTCATACAAACATTGCCGGCCGCTGCGCGCATATATTTGGCCAGTACAGCAATTTCGATTTATCTCGAAGAAGGTTGTCAAAATAATGCTCACATTTCCAAGCATGTTTGAGAAAAATTAATTTTCTTTTCAGTGGAACACTTCTCATCCCTAATCTACGGATTTGCAGTAGCGAGGGCGTGCAATTCCGACAATCTCTGGGAAACATTTTTTCGTTACAAACAACCATGGATCTTTAATTTTACATCCTACAAATTGTGGAAAGGTATTGCGGGTGAGGTATGTATTAAATATTAATGACAGCAGATGTTTAGTGTTCCTTCCCCAAAGGGTGCCAACGGGACCATGTTACTAAGCCTACGCATTCCGTCCGTTTGTCTGTCTGTCTGCCCGGTGTATATTTTAAACCGTTTGAAATGTTTACAGAATATCTATGTAGATAGATATGATTATCACCTATTATTATGTTGGGTTTTAAAACAAATATTTAAAAAAAAGGAGGCGTCTCTAGTTGGTTTTTCAACGTTTTTGCTCTATCGTAAAAACGTTAATACAGTGAAGTGGGATTATAGTGCAGACTTTATGGTATGATAACCAAATAATAATAAAAACAACGGGTTGCACTCCGGGAGTGCCGGCAGAAGTGAAAACTAAGAGATCTTACGTCTTACGAATGTCACGTGATCTTACGTCATCGTCTTACCAAGTTTGTCTTAAAATTTTTCGATCAGGGTGACGTCACGGTCCTGACGCGAGTTTAAAATTTTTTACCCATCCCAAAAAGTGCTCAACGCCGCTTAAGAAGATTTCACCTCAAAAACCGGAAAAGTGTGAGTCGGCCCTGCTCGGACTAAAGTTTCAGGAGAAATCTTTTTTTTATTGTTAATGTAATATAAGAACGGAACCCTCGGTTCTCGAGTCCAACTCTCACTTTGCTGGTTTGTTATATTTCTGGTCAGGAGTGCGATTTTCGAATCTCATTCGCTGAGTTCAACAGTTGAAAATGTCAAAATTATAGGTACGCATCTTTCTAATGCTGATTTGACTTTCAAAAATTGCACTCCTGGAGTATGATTTTTGAAAGTCGAATCAGTAGTAGAAAGATGCATATCTCCGTAGTAATATTGACATTTTCAACTGCTGAGTTCAAAGCACGTTCAAAGTATGAGTTACAAAAATCGCACTCCAGGCTTTACTTAAATTGTAATAATAAATGCAAAATGTGTTCAAATTTTTAAAAGGAAATGAATCCGAAAGCCTGTGGGGACCTTTCAACATCCTCCAATAACGGTTTAATATTCCATTTAGGATAAGGAATCTGAAAGAATTACAATCATATCCCTAGAGTAATCCATTTTTTTATTCATACATCGCTTTTCCCTTCGTTTCTAATTATTTTTCACATCAATTTTTACAGAGAATACCTACAATACATAAACAGACTGATGACCATAACCCATTTTGGGATAGTCAGAGACTGCCGAAACTATAGCAACCTATCTTTGTAAGAGTATACAGAATAGTATACAGGGTGTTACAAAAATACAAATAAACATTTAAGGGGGTGGTTAAGACCATCAAACTGAACAACTTTCTCTATGGGACCAATATCGAAATCGCGAAAAAAAATCATCATCATCATCATACCAGCCGATAGACGTCCACTGCTGGACATTGGCCTCCCCCAAAATGGGGAGATTTTCCATAATTGCCATGATACGATGCGTTTGCGATGTTCCATACTAAACTACAGATCTACTCGAGCAAAATGTATGGTACAAAAGTTTTTTTTTCGCGATATCGATGTTGGTCCCATAGTGAAAGTTGTTCAGTTTGATAGTCTAAACCACCCCTTAAAAGTTTTCAATTTTTATTTTTACTTCTGTAACACCCTGTACAGTTCTACATAATGTAGATCTTAGCTTTCTAAAAAAAAACAGTTTGGAATTAAAAATACGTTCGCCCAGAAAACAATATAAAGACACTATGCCTTGGTAGCCTCTATAATACCCACAGGAACAAATGAGGTGGTCTATTGTTCTAAACCGACACCGCGTTTCTTAGCGAGTCGATGTTACCTATGTAATTACGTGACTCTTGTTGTCGTAGAATAGCTTCGGTATTCTTCAACATCAAGTCCCGTTCCCGGTCCCAGATGGTACCTATGTTTAAGTCAGATTAAAGCCAAAAATCATATTAAGGCGGCTTGAAAAACTCTCTGACTGCAGTTGATCGTGTGGACGTAAGTACGTCTAGCGGGACTCAATACCCTCAAAGTCAAAGTCAAGTCAAAAATAATTTATTCAATATAAGAGCTTGAAGCACACTTATTAAACGTCAAATCTTTTTTAGAAGCTACCACCACGTCGGAACGTGTTGTCGCTGTAGAGAAGATGCGGCCAGAAACTCTAGGTACAACATAACACGACTTAATAACTAATCAATATAAATTCTTATGCTAAGGTTATGTATACAATAATACATAGCCCTCAAGTGCAGTTCCATCGCTGTCAAAAAACATCGATGAGCTCACAAATATGACATCCTTCAGATCGTCGATTTTTTATGCACAACCTTAGCGAATACCGAATCGGCCGCTCGCCTATGTTTCAACGACGAAATTAAGGTTGTGGCCAAAGATTTTGACATTTCCAATGTCGTTTCGTTCAATACAGGCCTCGATTTCTCAAAAAAAATGCGCTCCCCTTATATCTCGGAGAGTTGTGAAGATATTCAGAAAAAGACTCAAAAGACGCGTATTTACGAGACCTGTAAGGTGCAAAAAGAATTTTTCGAGAAAGTCAAAAACTAAAAAGTTGGGGCCGAAGTAGTGAAAAAAAAATCAGATTTTTTTTATTTTGGCGCACGATATTTTGGAAACCAAGAATGATATCAAAAATTTGAGCAAACTGCCTCTGGAAAATTTAGTCAGCTACAATTTGAGCCTAAAACAAAGACGATTGGGTTAAGGGTTTGCCCTGTAGCCTAACCTAAAGCCAGCTAATCATTTAGTGTTCATTAATTAGTGTACCTTTTACTTTTTCCGCCAATCCGCACAGGGTGCAGTATGGCTCACTTCCTCTTCCCTTTATTCAAGAGGGACACACGAAATTATTAAATATCCCTACAGATCGAAAGCTTAAATAAAAGCGGTCAAGTGCGAGTCGGGCTACTCGCGCACCGAGGGTTCCGTACCACTACAGAACACATTATTAACTTAGAAAAAAAAAAGTTTTTTATCCGTGACCTTTAGCGCGAGACCGACTCGCACTTGGCCGGATTTTAGTATTTGTTGTTATTCTGTAGAGTGCTCTATAATCACACTAAGTTTGACGCTTGTATGTATTACCGTTTTTACGATAGAGCGTGAAGAAAAAACGTTAGTTTATTGTTGAGAACCCCCATTAATTTGTAACTTTTTGACATTTTTATTATTTGTTAGCAAATCCGCCGCAATAACGCATAATCTGAGACAACTATTACGGTTCAAAAGTTACAGCCCTAAATAGGTAGGACAGACGGACGGGCGGACGGACGGACGGACAACGTAGGCTTAGTAATTGGGTCCCGTTTTCACCCTTTGGGTACGGAACCCTAAAAAAGGGCCTCTATCGGTGCACTCACACATAGCTCGCATTAGAGGTGGTGCACATTTAATAATGTGGAGATGAGGCCTTTACCCTGAAGTAGAATCGTCAGTAGGATTCTACCGCAAGGCAAACGGAGCAGAAGTCCAATTTTTGAAAATCATACGAGCGACTTGGCAGTAGAAAGATGCATAATCTCCATAGTAATTTTGACATTTTCTACTGCCAAGTCGCTCTTATGATTTTCAAAAATCGCACTTCTGGGAGTGTTTTAGCTTGTGCTTAAACATACTTATGTATTCGTAAATAGCAACTCTATTTACGAATACATATAATACAATACCTTTATTTCATGGTCATTTTTACAGGTTTTCAACATCCAGTCAACATTTATGTGGACCTACAACGATTTGTTGATAATGGCTGTCAGTATTTACTTGACTGAACGTTTCGTTTGCCATAATAAACTGTTGAAGCAGGCTTTAAAACAGGTAGGTATCATAGTTGAAGTCTTCTTTATTTTCGTCGTCAGAAGAAGTAGGTGAAGGTAGCTATTGACAAGGTGTTATCGATGGAATTAAGATGGAATCCCTACTAATATTATAAAATAGAGTTAACCCGCGACTTCGTCCGCACAAATTATATACCAGATTTTAAGTCAGATCATAAGCTATCAAACAAAAAAACTTTAACTCAAAACCCGACAACTGGACCCTTCTTGCGTGGACGCCCACATATGTGAATGTATGTTTGTTTGTTAAGCTTTCACGCGAAAACTACTTAACCAATCATCATGAAACTTTGAACACATATTTTTGGAGGTATTAGAAGTAACATAGGATACTTGGGGATTTCCAAACTCCACGCGGACAAATTCGCGGGCAAAACAGACAAGACAAAAATTCTAAAAAAGGTTGATTTGGAGTCAGGGACACCTAAAAACCATACTGTAATTTTTTTTTTTTTTTAATATCTTCAATAAGGTACAGACACACTTCTCTTACAGTTTTATAATAGTTTAGATATGTGAATGTAAGTTTGTTGGTTACGCTATCACGCAAAAACTACTTAACCGATCATCATGAAACTTTTTACACATATTTTTGGAGGTATTAGACGTAACATAGGATACTTGGGGTTTTCCAAACTCCACGCGGACGAAGTCGCGGGCAAAAGCTAGTTAAATTATAAATAGGAAAATAATTTTTGAGATCGCCTATTTTTGAGATTCACTATTTTCGTCCATCTGCTCTTCAGCTGGCCAAGTATCTTGTGGCCACTTCCACTTCAGAGTCGAAATCCGTTTGCCAATATTAACCCAAAATTTATTCTATCAAACGCAATGTTTATTTACAGGAAAGTGTGTCGTGCTCTGAGTTTCGTATACAATATATGAAGCTTTACAAACTAGTTACTTTATTTAATCGTCGTTTTGGAATCTACATACTGACGTCATTTGGAAGCAACTTGTACTGGATCTGTATCCAGCTCTTCTTCAGCGTAAAGTAAGTAATTAGTAAAGTCGAATAAAATAGTGACTGTCAAATACCGCTGTACTCATTCGTTAGGTCAGGTCAGGTCAGAGACATATTTTAGTATAAGAGATAAGAGGAATTTTGGTAACCATCAGCTGCAAGGCTGATTCAGTATTCATAAGGTATAGATAGAGCATCTCTGTGATGGGAATGGACCAGGTGTGCCTGCATAACTCCAGTCGGTTTAGGAGTTACAGCCGTTCAAAGGTCTGTATCAAATGAAAGATTATCTGCAAGGCTGATCATACTATATTATTGTAATATGCACTGTAGCTCTGTGAACAGTACAAAAACTGTCATGTTCTCTCAGTCGGTTTAGGAGATAGGTCGTCTGAAAGCGGCCTAAGGATATTTGTTTTATGACGGATGGGTTTGCTCTTGACCTCAATCCAGTCCTCAGGACGAAGATGGGGTCGAAGATGTAGCCAGAGGAAGCCTATTCACTCGTGCTTTTATATGTACCTACACTGAACAGTAAAAGGATTTGTTATCTGATCTGGGTCATATTTGTGGAGTACATGGTACTACAGCCCATTCCCTCTTATGATTGTATGTTAGATGAGGCTAATGATCAGTGATAGGAATAGGTAGTGCCTATTTGCCTAAACTTGGAAGAACAGAGACAAGAAACGGAGACTTCCACATGTCTAAAATTTTTTCTTAAAACTTTGATTTGAGTTAAAATTGCACCCCCTTGCTCCTTAAAATAAATGTGACATAGATAGATAAAACTAAATTTGTAACTTAAGTTTTTCCGTCTGTACATTTTGTTTCATGCTTTCCAATTCGTCATATTTAAAAAATAATATAAATATACATATATTAGTCACAACAATATTCTACGTGTTTTATTTTTCCTTTAGAGTCCATTAACATAAAGCGATATCGACCGGCGATTTTTGTGCGATGTGCTAATCCACACCTTATTATTTACCACAGTTATTATTATGGAGTTATAAATTATAAATGTTATGTCTAGTCGCAAACTTTAGGTGTATAGCATATTTTTTTAATGTATTTAAGTGTTGTCCCAAATGTCGGGACAGAATGTCCCGTAAAAAAATTTAATCCTAAGGAAGTCTCCGTTTCTTGTCTCTGTTCTTCCAAGTTTAGGCAAATAGGCACTACCTATTCCTATCACTACTAATGATAGAAACGATTATGGAGCTTTTATGAAAGCTTATGGTCTAAATCAAACAACATAACAACCATCTTATCGAATAGAATAACAATATTTAACGATTTTTTGACTGTTTGACATTTAATTTTACAGGCAAAGTTATAAAGGACATTTTATAACTTATCAGTTTAAAAGTCGACATCTCAGTGAATGCGAGTAAGTATCTATTTTAATATTTAACGAGGATGATAAAATTTGTTACGAATACTATTGACTTAATAAAATAGTAGATAAAAGAGGCTATAATATTGTGACTGCTAAAACCAGGCTATCGGAGATACCTAAATACCTATAAGCGCAAAGAAAGCGATGCGTTTGCTTGATTTCTGCCACTCGCTCCAGACGGCAATGTTGCATACGTCGCGTGCTGCACAAAATAATAACAGTGCTGTGGCAAGTTTCACTAGGTACATTTTTGCGTAGGTACGGAATTTATAATTTTCTATGGAAGTGATGTATCTGTTACGACGTAACTAATAACCCAGTAAAATTAAGCTGAAATATACCAATCAGGAGAAGTAATTTCCGGAGTTCTGAAACTTTTTTTAAACGTTCCTCTGGTACGTAATATTGAAGAAAAAAAATAGTCCTGGTGACGGGGGGGGGTGAGCTCGAGGAAGGGGGGGGGCTCTAAAGGTGACTTTTTTCAGTTTTTCGCTTATTTCTCGAAATCTGCTAGTCGTATCGAAATGTTTTGTATAGACAAATTAAAGCTAACAAAATTTCCTACAAAACAAGTAGTATGCATTTTTGCCATAGGACTTAACCTTTGAGGGCTACGGGGCTGAGAAAGTAACAGCATTTCAAAAATTTTGAAATTTGTATGGCGACCCTCATGAAAGTTGAAGATAAACACAAAATGATTTCATATTCTTAATCAGCAACCCCAAAAACCCCCAGATACAAATTTTCTGTCGGTTCGGAGAACCCTTAAAAGCTGCAATGGCGATTGAATTTTCCATGGCAGCCATCTTGGATATCGCAATTTTGGATTTTTTTCACCGCCAACCAATTCTGACCAGGGTCCTCTATGACAATTGTTCAAGGTCTATAACCCTATCTATCATAGTTTCCGCGGGCCGTTGACCTCATCCGTCAGGAGTCGACCTTCTGAGGAAGTCGAAATATTATTTTTATCGCCAGGGCATCCTTATGATGATCCCTAAAATCATTTTACTATACGTTGAATGGGGGAAACCCGGTGAACAATTATACGGGTATTTATCTAATATCTATGTGGGGGGGGGGGGGAGGGGGGGGTCAACCAGATACCTCCAATTGATCTCCGGGTTCCCCTTACGGTACAAGGATGACATTTGGGGATCATCATATGGATGCCTTGGTGATACAGGGAAAACTTTGACTTCCTCGGAAGGTCGACTCCTGATGGATGAGGTCAACGGCCCGCGGAAACTATGACAGATAGGGTTATGGACCTCGAACAAATGTCATAGAGGACCCTGGTCAGATTTAGTTGGCGGTGAAAAAAACCCAAAATTGCGATATCCAAGATGGCTACCATGGAAATTTCAAACGCCAATGCAGCTTTTAAGGGTTCACCGAACCGACTGAAAATTTGTATCTGGGGGTTTTCGTGGCTGCTGATTAAGAATATAAAATCATTTTGTTTTTATCGTCAACTTTCATGAGGGTCGCCATACAAATTTCATAATTTTTGAAATGCCGTTACTTTCTCGGCCCCGTAGCCCTCAAAGGTTAAGTCCTATGACAAAAATGCACACCACTTGTTTTGTAGGAAATTTTGTTAGGTTTAATTTGTCCATACAAAGTATTTCGATACGACGGTCAGATTTCAAGAAATAAGCGAAAAACTGAAAAAAGTCACCTTTAGAGCCCCCCCCTTCCTCGAGCTCACCCCCCCCCCCCCCTTCACCAGGACTTTTTTTTTCTTCAATATTACGTACCAAAGGAACGTTAAAAAAAAGTTCCAAAACTCCGGAAATTATTTCTTCTGATTAACTAATTTTACTGGGTTATAAGTAATCTTTGCTACAACTGGCACAATAGAAAAGTTATTGTAGTTTTAAAGAAAATAGACTACCAATTACAAAATCACGTAACCATGAAAAAGTATATATAATTATGCTTCAATTTTGAGATAAGTCCGACTATCCATTGAAAGTTGCGATGGGCACTGCACAGAGTTTGTCTATTGCTAGTAAAATGCATATTTTTAGGGTTCCGTACCCAAAGGGTGAAAACGGGACCCTATTACTAAACCTACGTTGTCCGTCCGTCCGTCTGTCCGTCTGTCCGTCTGTCCGTCTGTCCGTCTGTCCGTCTGTCCGTCTGTCCGTCTGTCCGTCTGTCCGTCTGTCCGTCTGTCCGTCTGTCCGTCTGTCCGTCTGTCCGTCTGTCCGTCCGTCCGTCCGTCTGTCCTACCTATTTAGGGCTGTAACTTTTGAACCATAATAGCTAGATGATTGAATTTGTTAACAAATAATAAAAATGTCAATAAGTTAAAAATTAAGGAGGGTTCTCAACAAGAAACTAGTTTTTATCAACGTTTTTTCTTCACGCTCTATCGTAAAAACGGTAATACATACAAGCGTCAAACTTAGTGTGATTATAGAACAAACTCTACAGAATAACAACAAATACTAAAAACCTAAACCTATGTGTGAGTCGGTCTTGCGCTAAAGGTCCCGGACAAAAAAAGTTTTTTTTTCTACGTTAATAATGTTGTGTTCTGTGGTGATGTGGTATGGAACCCTCGGTGCGCGAGTAGCCCGACTCGCACTTGACCAGTTTTATTTCAATAACAGTGTACAGCAATTTCGGACTTGCCAAGAGGCTCCGCCATTTCCATTTTGTATTAGCTCAACTTTGTTGTTATAGGTAATAATACAAATCTTGAGATTACGACTCCAAAAAATCACTCGACATTGACAGTGAATTGTTTATAATTTAAAGAATAAAGGTGTTTTGGATTATTTTTGTCCTTTAATGAAAGAATTGTTTTATTTTTTCAGGACTCTGGACGGAGTAGAACACTCTATCTATTTCTCTTTCTCATTTTCTTTCCTTGTCGCTCGAACGCTGCTCGTGCTGCTATTGGCTGCTAAAGTACATTCTACTGCTAAAGGACCTTTGATCATGTTACTAGAGCTGCCTACCTCGAAATACGACACTGAGGTAATTTATGCAGATTATTAAAGAAGAGTGGCGAAAGGACCTATTTTTTCCAACCCAGTATTTTTTATTTTATTTTTATTTAATAGGTACACAGTCAGACAGTAAGTACAGTCTTCCATACATACATGAATGCAGAGTAGGGAAGAAAACCGGTAAAATATTACCCCGGTAAAATACGGTTAAATTCAATATTTTATGTAATTTTCAGTAAAATACCTTTTTTACCCAAATGCCAGGTTTTGTCAGGTGGTGGGTTATCACTTGGCAGCTATTAGTTTTAAGTAGAAATACAGTATTTTACACGCCTTTTCGGTAAAATTACGTAATTTTGCATCCCTAAATGTAGAGTCAAACAAAAATAACAAAAAGTTAGTTGGTTATAAGCTGTAAAAGGTGGAAAAAAGGTTTTTCTCCTTATTATATTAATAGAAATTAAATAAGTAGAAAAAAATAATATTTGAATGATATCTTTTCCCACATCACAAGATTCACAAAATCAGAATTGGTAATTGTTTACTAAGTCTTATTGCTACTAACACTATTGTTTTTTTTTTTAATTTTTAAAAAGTTTTCATTAGGTATTGAAAATTATCAGAAACATTTTCATTTCCAGACCCAAAGATTTCTCCACCAAATAAAATACTTGAAGGTAGCGATGACTGGCTTGGATTTTTTTTATGTGACCAGAACGATGATTTTAACCGTAAGCTATTTTTCTTAACATTTTTGATATGACTATTGTATACATAGATATATTATAAAAGAACAAGATGGACAATCTCATATAAAATCATAGCAAATTTTTGTCCATATTGACACATACTTTTTAAACTTTTGCAAAGAGATTGAAATCACTAGACTTAAAAATTCTTCGTCTATGTATCAATGGAACATATTTATACCTTATTTTCCAGGTATAAAGTTGAAAATACATCTTGCATGTCTTTAAAAAAATATGTATTTTTAAAACAGCATTTTAAAAAAGGAACAAGATATCATCTATCAGACGATGACAGGAGTGGTATTTTTGAAAGTCACACGGTCAATTAAGCAGTAGAAAATGACAAAATTACTATGGAGATCTTTCGATTATCTTTCTTTCGAATGCTGATTTGAACGTCTGACTTTCAAAAATCGCACTCCAGAACAGAGACAAATTATAAGCCACACAAAATAAGTATAAGTGCTGTTAGGTTGATACTAGTACGTGATATTTGACTATTAAACTTAGTCGTATTATGTATGTTTACAGTCAGAAAGGTAGCGCGGTACTGAGGCAAGAGGAGGTACTTTTATTCGTAAAGTACCTCATTTGGGTCTGCCATTTTTGGACCGCTGATTGTGTATCTTGTATATGATTGTATACAACCGCCTTACCAACCGCCATACAAAAAGTGACAACGTTTTGAACCCTGTAAAACCTTATAGAAAAAAGTTTACGATATGGTCTTTAGCTGTCTATGATTCCAAAAAAAAATCATCAAAATCATATTTTTTTTGTATTTTTTGCCTATCTGTTTGTTTGTTTATTTATTTGTTCGAGCATCACACAAAAACTACTGAACCGATTTTGATGATTTTTTTTTAAATAATTTGACTTAAAATCTGGTATATAATTTGTGCGGACGAAGTCGTGGGTAAAGATTGTACTACTACTTTATTTTGCAAAACAATAAAAATATACTTATTTGACGGCCCGGTTGGTGTAATGGTTACTACGCCCGCTGGACTGCCAAACCAGGGTTCTGGGTTCGAATCCTGGTTTGGTCATGGATGTTATAATTATGTTTGTGCCGTTGTTGTATGCTTACGATATCAATTTCATCCTGTATATCATCCAAATCAATCAAATAAAATTTTTGTTTTTGTTTCAGCTGTTGGGGTCTATAATCACATACGAATTAGTTTTATTGCAATTTCATAAATAACATTAATTACATATTAAATTATTATATAATATTACTGACGTACTTTCGTATATTATGTAACATTTATCTAATTTTGGGTGTTGCCTGAAATTAAAAATACTTACTGTAATAGCAGTTTAGTGGAAAAGCCGTTTTTTTCTTCGATTTGAAAGTTGTTTCAGTTTAATGGTTTGATGATACGGTACCCTTAATAAGAAGAACGCAAGCACCGTTTTATAAATACCTATTAATCACAAAAATAACAAAAAAGAACTTAAATAACGAAAGATTTACTTCACTAATCACATTCGTACATTACTTAAAGCGTTTAAAACATAATTTCCTTTGTCCACTGTTGTTAGCTATTTTATTAAAAGCACTGTAAATTATTAGTTTTGTTCAATATGTAACATTTTTCATATGCTCACGACTATTATACCTATGGTTATTTTAAATTAGTGGGCGAAACTGAACCAAGGCACTTGTTAATGATAATATTATCAAAGTTTTTAATTGGCATTGATGATTAACAAAATTTGTGCGTTAGGTACGCGCAATGAGTAGATAGATAGATAAACAATTTAGTTGCAAAAGTAACACACACATAATATTACAGTTCACAACAATTTTACAAACAAGAATACAACGAGACATAGAATAGAACAACATGTAATTTATTGTATGCTACAGCAGCAAATAGGTACCATCTCAACATAGACCTTGCCCGAGAGCAGGGTGTTGGTTTTCAGATGAAACCTTTTTAGTAGTAGTCAGACGCAGCAACCAAAGAAGTGAGTGATAATAAATAATTAAAATGTAAGTTTAAATGAAATACAGTTATGGAAGATAGTGTAAAAAAAGTGTGAAAAAGAATCTGAAAAATAATATAATATAAATATGTATATATATATATATATATATATATATATATATATATATATATATATATATATATATATAGCCTAAAATTGGGTACCTAATGAGACAAACTATGACACAAAAGGTGCGTTAGCGTAGCTATCAGGCAAGCCAATAATTTGTTTTTGCAGGATAAATTCCCTCAATTTTCTCCTGAACGTGAAACCTGACTTGAGTGATCGCAGTGGTGGGGGAATATTGTTCCAGCACTTGGTTGCCTGATAGCGAAAGCTGCCCTCAAACGCTACCGTTTTGTGTATTTGGCACGATAATAAAAACCTTGTCGGCCTTGTGGGGTATCTGTTATGGAAGGGTGATCGCTTTTGAGCTTTGAGAATAGATAATCCGGTTTCTGACTCTTTAGCATACTGAAAACCAAATTTCCCAGATTCAAATGCCTGCGTGACGTCATATTTAGCATAGAAGCACTGTTTATATAAGGGGAGACAAGAGTACGCGGGCGAGGGTGGACATTGACCTCAGAATAATATGTTCGGGCGGAGGGTCACTGTCACGTAATTGTACTTAGTAACAGAGATGCGTTTCTTAAGTTTCGCCAACTAATTAGATTTACCTTATATTCACGGAGGGAGTAGTCAGAGATATTCTGAAAACTCAGAACATTTGAAAACAATAACACATGCAGTACCGAAACTCTGTCACTTTTGAAATACAAAAATTGGATATTGATACAGGAGAAGGGTGAATATTTATCATCATCATCATCTCAGCAGATGGACGTCCACTGCTGGACACAGGCCTCCCCCAAGGATCGACATAACGACCGGTCCTGTGCTGCTCTCATCCAACAAGTTCCTGCCGTCGTCTTGTCCTCCTGTCCTGTTTTCGGCTTGACGCTGAGCTTTAGGACATCCTGTACAGGGTGTAACAAAACATTCCTTCTTTATGTAAACAGCCTTCCTAATATGATCGACGAAGAATGTGTTCTCTTTGCTGATGACGTCTCTATCCTAATGTCATGCTCAAACACAAACGAACTAGAGAATAAATTAAATTCATCCTTAAATAAAATTTCAGATTAGCTAGTCATGCATAACCTGGAACTCAATCTAAAAAAAACTAAGATCATCCAATTCAAACCCTCACAAAAACCGCCACTTCAGATATCTTACAACTACGATAATTCAGCACTTGAGGTGACAAATGACGCTACTTTACTAGGAATCGACTTACATACAAATATGACTTGGAAACCATACATCCTAAAACTAAGGAATAAATTGTCTTCCTTTATTTATGCTCTCTATCAGCTGAAGCGGGATACAGATTTAAAGACTACTCTCGCAGCCTACCACGCTAATATCCATTCAAGGCTCTCGTACGGAATAGTTCTGTGGGGAAATTGTTGTGAAGAAGGAGATGTTTTCGTCCTTCAAAAAAAATGCATCAGAATTATAACAAATATCGACCAAATGGTGTCTTGTAGACCTTACTTTGTGAAGCACCAGATATTGACACTCACGACCGTTTATATTTTGGAGTCATGTAAATTTGTCAGGAAAAATATGAATTTTTACTCTCCAATGATCAATAACAGAAGAAATAATCGAAATTTAAATAAATTATTTAGACCTTCCACAAAAATGTACCTTGTTTCTTCTAGCCCCCACCACATGGTAATTAAAATATATAACCACATTCCAAATTCTATAAAAAACATTGAAAAACTCAACATATTTAATAATCACCTTAAAAATTTTCTTTTGAATAAATCCTAGTATAATATTTAAGAATTCTTTGACGATAAACTGGATACCTAGATGCTTCGATGACTCTACGACTAGCAATTAATTTTGACTTACGATGTTACTTATTAATTTTAATTTTTCACTATCTTTTTAACATATTAACATTATATAACGTTGACATTGTGATTTGAATTAACGGATACTATGATTTGTTATTGACTAATTATGTAATTATTAATATGATGACAACTAGTAGCCCTTTATATACGTTTTGCTGTGCCCTTACAGGGCGTCACCTGTACCTACTTTATATTATATAACATCCAAATAACTTGTGACTTGCAAAATAAATATAATATGAAATAATATGAAACACCCTAATAATACTGAAGGGGGTGCTTCAGACCATCAAACTGAACAACTTTAACTATGGAGCCAACATCGAGATATAATAAAAAAAATCAGCTATTATTTCTCTGAAGTGAAACAGGAATGTAGGTCGAATGAGGTATTAAGTAAAACCACACGTTGTAGGATATTTGTTGTATTGTCAACGATCCGTAAAAGAGAGAGAATAATCGATAAATAATATAATTAACTTAAGTATAGCTTAGTCAGCTACGTTTGTCACAGTGTTGCAGCGCGTAACGTTAAGTCGCGGTAAAAGGGTAAACTTAGGCAAAAGTTGTTCAGTTTGATGGTCTGAAGCAAGCCCATAAGTATTACTAGGGTGTTTTGTTACGCCCTGTATACGAACCCTGTATAAATCAACGTCATTACTAGTGTACCGATTATCGAAATCTGTACCACAGAGTACTATAATTACTACCTAAGTGTCTAATTTATCATGATTCAATATCGATGTCTAAAATCTATTTTCAAATTACTCATTCTCGATAACACATTGACGTTAGGTACATGTTTCTGGGTTAAACAGTTTTGTTAAAAACTCTGACGCGGTGTTTCTCGTAAACGCTATGGTTGGTAAAAAGTATGAAGTGTTGGTTACACTGCTTTATTTTGTAAAAATTCTCTAACAGTTATACGACACATTTTGGCATTGTATCACCACTTCACATTGTAGCGCCGAAACTACGGTTACCAACTACGAATAGAACAGAGTCTTTGGAAAGTGGTTACGTAGCACGAAAGTTTATTCTTGTTTGAACACTGATCGCGAACCTCAGTTGCCGTCGCATATGGTGCAGAGAAGAACTCCTAAACATGTAAAAAGGATGTTTTGTTTTCTGAAAAATTGTCATCTTCATCTAAATATGCATTTCTTTCACGAAGCTTATACAAACTGACTGATTATATTGGCAATTCGTCTATAGAATTAGGTAAGTGCAAATTTTTTTTATTTATTATTTGAAAATTAAATTTCATACCTATTGATTTACAAATGTATTTTACAAGGTTTTTGAAAATTTTCTCAAAAACTGAAAACCTTTATTTTTGTCGATTTCGTATACAATTGCAGAGGCAATCTGTCGACCAGCAAACTACGATATTCCATAGTCAAAGTCAAACAAGGAACCCTTATTTTATCGTCCGTTCTATCTGTCTGTATGCCTTGCCTCAATTGCTCGCTCAATTAACAGTAATCCAAAAACAGAAATGTCTACTACATTTCTGTTTTTGGATTAATTATTAATATTTAATAATTAATCTTTAAGAAGAAGATAGATTAAGAAGAAAAAAAATTTTCGACCCCCATAATTACAATGAAAGAGTGGATGGACAAAACAGTTTTTTTTCTTCAATAAATCGAGTGAGGTCTCGTTGGATAGGTCTTGTCTAATGGAACAAACGTCCCATAGAAACCAAATCGATATAATGCTCCTATCTTCTTGAGATATTTTACGCTCAAAGTCGAAAATAGGGCTTACTCCTCCCCCTTTCTCCTTTAACTACTAAAATATTGGAGAAAAAGATCTGAAAATATTAAAAAATACAGTTTTCGGTAAGTACTTTCAATCAAAATTATAAAGAATGCTGTTGTCCAACCTCTTTTTGAAAAAAACTTGTAACAAAAATATATATTCTAATTACAAACTAGATGGCGCTGCAGGCAATTAAATCGATTATATCCGATCAATACAGATATTGATGTGATTTATGTGGTGAGCTATATGTTAGTGTGAACAGCCATCCTGTACTGTGCTAACAGTAAATTAATTAATAACTCAAATAAAATGTGTGTGTGAATATATCCTGCAAACCTCACCATCAATCTCTCGAGTTCTTCAATTCGGTACAGTATCTAGCCTCTATTCTCATAAGAGCTGGACCTGAAATTATTCTTTTGTCAGGCAAGTACTAGATCCAATCAGGTCCTTATCGGCATCTTGAGGACTTTGAGATTAAGTGACGATTACACTGAAAATCCACACACAGAAGTAGATGTAAATTGTTTTCTACTATGGAATTAAAGGTTCAGTGCATTCCGACCACGTAGAGTGTCCGAATACATAGTCCCTATTTTTGAAGTCATTTTGAACTTGATGTGATATCCTGTATTGACTGGCTAAAGATCTCTCACAAAGTAGACTATTAAAAATTTACCAAAACTCCAAACTCCATCCCTGAGATACTATGAAAAATAGTGATAGAGACATGGTCGGTCAGACGGACTAAACAACTATGCAATGACGATTTCAGATTGAAATTGTAAAAAATAAATCAGTTGTAAGATACAAAACTGCAAATACTACACGAATCAAATTCATAGAACAGCATATTTGGCGAGATTTCTATTTTACTATACCATTGTAAAGTTATTCGGGTGCCACGTTGTGAGTCTGCTACTCTGCTATCAGGTGGTACAAGCCGCGCAAGTTGATATTGCGATTGGCGGCTATCTTGGTGACGTAATTTTGACGTAGTCGACGTGCACCGTCAGTACCGTTCGCAAGGTCAGCCCGCGCTTTCATTAGAGTTTTTTGCGATGGATGACGTCACGCAGCTGTTATTGTGTCAAGGTTCCATCGCAATATCAACTTGCAAGGCTTGTAACGTGTAGGTTGCCCGTTCCCCTGGCCTACAATGAAGCTCCATTTGTTTGATGGCTCAAGGTAGTGTTTATTTTACTTAAAAAAACAATCCTTGATGTCACCAAATATTGTTAACCGTACAACGTCAAGCACATTGGCTAGTTAAACAAACATTAGCAAAATCATCAACACTAAGATAGACACCACAATTTGAAAATTAGTATTCTATTTGATAATCTAAATACTCAAAGGAGTGGTTAAAGAACCACCCCAAGTTATTATGTGAAGTCAAAGCTACGAACGAGTCGAAATAAATGTTAACCAGTCAAGGCCGATAAACCCTATCAATATGCACGCAAGCAGAGATATGCTGTATAACGGCTCACGCACACCAACATAAGAAAGTTAGCCCGTTTGTTTTAGTACGCTAGAAGCGTGAGGCTTTATCTTGACATAAATAATTAATCAAAGACCTCTTTAAATGTAACTACAGTTGTATGTTAAAACCTCTGTAGGCTTATGATACTCTACTTTTTAGATGTGAAAGAATGAAAAGAAGAATTTTCAACACAAAAAATCCTGCTTTTGAAAAGAGACTTCACGTTCTTGGAAGAGAGAGAGGTGGTCTCCATTCGTCGTTTAGAAGTGTACTTCTTTGCAGCAGAATTATGGGGTTTCTTCCATTATCTGGTATAAGAAGTCCTTGTAGCAATGATCTTAAGTAAGTACCTATAATTTCATACTTCTCCTTTCGAGTTGGTTACAAACATAGACTTCATTGTATAGTAGGTACGTATGTTGTTCATTTAGTTTCTCAAAGTCTATAGAATATA
This sequence comes from Agonopterix subpropinquella, assembly GCA_922987775.1. Taxonomy (NCBI): domain Eukaryota; kingdom Metazoa; phylum Arthropoda; class Insecta; order Lepidoptera; family Depressariidae; genus Agonopterix; species Agonopterix subpropinquella. The sequence continues at coordinate 7,282,331 of OV277696.1, read as the reverse complement.
AATAGAATTATTTCGATGATTTTTTGAACATGTTTCTAAGTTATACTGATAATTTTATCTGCGGCATTGCTTGCGGGCGGGGTGGTCGTTTTCAACAGCGATGTGCATTCGTTTTCTAATAAGATAAGCAGACATAACTGAGAAGTCCACATAGGTAATATGGTTATTTCGGCGTATGCTCACGTCTATATTCCCTGACTATCGCGTCAGAGATATTCTAAATACATTCAAAATATACATATTTCACTAACTACGCCCCAAACTCTGTCCAGTGTGTATTGTAAAAAAAAAATTATGTCTCTATATTATACAATCTAACATTAGGTTTAATTTCTTGCACCAACTTCGTTGTAAATAGTTTAATTACGAACGTTTTTTTAGAAGTGTTGAATTTTTATGAAAAAAATATTGTATTGTTGCAGGTTTACTCTTAAAAGTCCATACACATTGTACTATTTGATTAGTTTATCTGGTCAGATGTTCTTGCTTCTATCGAATTTGAACTGGCTTATTTACAACGGTGTCAACTTAAATAACGTCAGTGAGTACCTACCCAATATGTTATGTCCTTAATTTCGAATTAATTAAAGTCAAATTATGAGGCTAGGCTATAGCCTTCTGTACTTGAAAAGGTGCTACATATCATCAAACTGAACAAATTCACCTATGGTACCATTATTGAAATGACAAAAAAAATTGCTGTTTCATACATTTTAGTCAAGTACCTATATATTGATTCTTTCTATAGAACTGGTGTTTTTTTTCGTGGTTTTAAAGTTGGTTTTATACATGGTGTTAGGATAAACATTTGCATTACTTTGAGGTGATTGTACCCATGATACTCATCAAACCCTAGGAAGCCTATAGGAAAAAAAAATTGGTTCACTTTCGAGTAAATGCAATCAGCTGATCGAACGTGTCTATGAAAAGTTTTTTTTTATAATGATCAGTATCATGGGTACAATTATCCTGTAAAGTAGTGCAACTATTTACCCTAACACCCGGTACTAAAAGTTGTTCCTTTTACACAGTTAAGTTTACAACCAGTATAATTATATTTTAGCATTGAATTTGGCATATTTCGCATTTGTTTTTAATGCATACAATGACATAATATAAGCGTATTTAAAGGCTGGTTTCAGAGTCACGCAGACCGCCGGCGCGTTTGGTCAACGCGCGAGTGTTGCCTTGTAGTATAAGAGATAAGTGTACTTTTTGCAACCATCAGCAGCAAGGCTGATTCAGTGTTTATGGGGTGTAGAGCTTCTCTGTAATGGGGATGAACCAGGTCTGCCTGCATAACTCCAGTCGGTTTAGGACTTACTGATGATTAAAGGTCTGTAAAAAATTAACGATCGTATGTTATTGTTGTAGTATGCACTGTAGCTATGTGAACAGTACAAAAACTGACATGGTTCATCAGTCGGTTTAGGAGATACAGCCGTTCAAAGGTCGGAACTTCGACTGGCTGTATCTCCTAAACCGACTGACAGAACTTGACAGTTTTTGTACTGTTCACATAGCTACAGTGCATACTACAACAATATCATACGATCAGCCGTGCAGCTGATCGTTAATTTTTTACAGACCTTTAATCATCAGTAACTCCTAAACCGACTGGGATTATGCAGGCAGACCTGGTCCATCTCCATCACAGAGAAGCTCTACATCCCATAAACACTGAATCAGCCTTGCTGCTGATGGTTGCAAAAAGTACACTTATCTCTCGGAATATTGTGTCGCTTCACAGTGAAACGCTGCCGCTGTCGATAAGCGCGCGTTTCGCACAATTTTCATAGTGCAACCAACGCGCTGACCGCCGGCGCCGGCTGTCAGCCAGCGTGACTCTGAAACCAGCTAATGTTATTGCAGCAAATTCCCTATTCTACATGTCAAGTATGGTATCGTCACTTATCTTGGCAAGTATTGGAAGATCCTGGCCGAAACTGATCCAGAAAGTGGAAGAAATGGAATCACAATTACCTCCTTTTACCAGAAATACGGCAAATCTTTGCACGATTGTTATGTACATAGTTTTGATATCCGCTTTAGGTATGAATAATTTGTTGGTTTAAACAGGGTTCTTCTTAATATTGTGACGGTTTTGTTTAGGGTTGATCAGACCCATCAAAAGTTGGGTAAAATAAACTACAAATAAACTTAAATAAATCAATATTTTTAAATTTCAATACTAACAATCACTATTTAAATATTATTTTTAATGGACAACCTCTACAAAGCGCTAATACAGGATCCTTCTTAATATGCTGACACTTTTTTAAGGCGATGACCAGACCGTCAAACTGAACAACTTCCTCTATGGGACCAACATCGAAATCGTGAAAACAAAAACAGTTGTCACATACGTTTGGCTCCGAGTAGGTTTGCAGTTTCGTATGGAAGTGATGATTTTTTTTTCGCGATTTCGATGTTGGTCCCACAGAGGAAGTTGTTCAGTTTGACGGTCTGATCATCCCATTAAGGGGCGTCCGCCCGGTTTTGAGTAACTTTGTAACCATTTTATACATTAACTATGGCATTTTTTAAGCAGAAAACAAAACTGAACAATCTACAGGATATGAGAAGTGATGTGGTTTTTCTCGAAATGTATTTTAATTAATAAAACTGAAGAAAAACGACTCCAAAGTCACCTCTTTTTTTCCAATTGTAACCGTTTTACTCTTACATTGTTGATCAGAAGAATATGAAAATTTACAATATTCTACACAATACAATATAAAATGATGTGGTTTTCTTATTTTTTGAAAATTCTAAAAAAATCATACAGGTTTTCAAAGAAAACGGAAAATTCTGACCGGAGCCGCGCAATTGAAGCGGGATGGCTAATTGCAAAAGTTTGCTTGTAAGAAAGAGAGCCTTGCAGATGGGAGGAGTAGCCTTAAAAAAGTGTCAGCATATTAAGAAGGACCCTATAGAGTAACATTATTCCTTTAAGTCTAAACTGGAAAGATAAAATAGATAAAGTGTGTTTCAAGATAAATAGGTTTGTTTATGCGCTTTACAAACTGACAAGGGTTGCAAAAAAAGCCACCCTACCTAGCCTTGGTTAGTAAACCATCTTCTTTGACCGGTCCGATAGTTCAGTTGGTAGTAAACCTGCCTGCTGATCTGAGGGTCGCCGGTTCGAATCCCGTAAGTGGTAAATATTAGTATAATTAATAATTGTAACCGAGTCCCGACTCATGAACGTTTGTATTTATATATCTATGTAACTATTTAGTGTCGCTTTTTCGTTTCATCGAGTTTCAAATCACAACGGTTCTACAGAAGTTTTCACTTCAAAAAAGTATTTTACTGAAAATTACGTAAAATATTATAATTTTTCCGTAAAATTTTTTACAAAAAAATATTGAATTTTACCGTATTTTACTAGGGTAATTTTACCAGTTTTCATCACTACTGTTGACAAACCAGTCTATCATCGGTTTTACAAATAGGCCTGTCGCTTTAAGATCAAGTTACACCTTTTGAATTAATTTTATTTTCAGTGGAACACTTTTCATCTCTAATCTACGGATTTGCGGTAGCGAGGGCGTGCAATTCAGACAATCTCTGGGAAACATTTTTTCGTTACAAATAACCATGGATCTTTAATTTTACATCCTACAATCTGTGGAAAGGTATTGCGGGTGAGGTATGTATTAAATAAAATTTACAGCAGATTTTTAGGGTTCCTTACCCAAAGAATGCCAAAATGGGGCCCTGTTACTAAGCCTACGCATTCTGTCCGCCCTGTCTGTATAATATCTGCCCGCTGCTGTTTCTTTTGAACCGTTTAAAACGTTTATAGAATAGTACCTATTATTATGTTGGGTTTTAAAACATATAATAAAATAAAAACAAGAGTAAAAATTAAGGGGGCGTCTCTAGCTTGTTTTTCAATATTTTTTTTGTTTTTTGCTCTATCGTAAAATTGTTAATACAGTCAAGAGGGATTGTAGTGCACACTTTATGGTAAAATACAAAAATAATAATAAACCCACGTTTGGAAGTATGGCTCACTTGCTTACCTTTACCTTTATTCAAGAGGGACCCATAATTAACTGTGCACTCACAGATAGCAAGATAAGAAGTCGTACGAAAAGGTGCATTTTATACCCTCGGCTGATTGTGTACACCTGCTCGTTCGTCCTCTATCGCGCACTATTGTGTGACTGCACCAAAAGAGGCCGCTTGTATGAAGTTTCAGATCTGTAGGAATATTTAATTATGTGGAGAACTGGAGAGGAAACCTTTACCCTGAACTGGAATCATCAGTAGGGTCCTATTGCAAGGCGAACGGAGCAAGGAGTGTTTTAGCTTGTGCTTATACACACTTATGTATACGTAAATAGAGTTGCTTATTCCATGGTCATTTTTACAGGTTTTCAACATCCAGTCAACATTTATGTGGACCTACAATGATTTGTTGATAATGGCTGTCAGTATTTACTTGACAGAACGTTTCGTATGCCATAATAAACTGTTGAAGCAGGCTTTGAAACAGGTAGGTGTAATTATTTTATCCTCGTTGTCAGGAGAAACACCTGGGAGAGGTTAGCTATTACTAGATGTTAATAAATCGATCGAATCCAAATCCTATAGTGATTTTCAGAAAGCCATTAAAAAAGAAAAAAATATTTCCTAATTCACTTCAATTCAGGGTTGAGCGATCTTGCAGATAATAAAATAGTAAGAATTTGTGTTTTTAAGGTGGCTTCAGTCCATACAAACGTTTGACGCACAATACGCGTAGACGGAATTTATAAAAGTAATATTTTATGTATTGAAAAATAGTTTAGAAAATCTAGATGTCGCGTATCAAATAACATTTGCAATTTATAATATAATTACGAAGATATAAAGCTATGAAAATGTTGTATGAAAAATTTCAAAGCTTTATATCTTCATAATTGGGTATTTGACTACATTCAATATATTTTATTTTTATCTACTCAATAAAAAAAGGGTTAGAAAATAACGCTAAACTCCCATTTTCATTGAGTTTTTAGCTTGAATACTATTTTTAATTACAAGATAAACTATAAAAAGTAATGAAAATGTTGATGACGTCACAACTCAATATTTAGTACAAATCTTCATACAAAGCGCATGTTTTGACGTCCGATAAAGAGTAGCTGATTTGACTAGTTGTCAAGTAGCCAATTACCTATACAGGGTGTACAATAAAATGGGACAGCTACTCAAAGGGGTGCTTCAGACCATCAAACTGAACAACTTTCTCTATGGGACCAATATCGAAATCGCGAAAAAGAAAATCCGCTCTCCCATACAAAACTGCAAGCATAACTCGACTGAAATGTATGGGACAGCAGATTTTTTTTTCGCGATTTCGATATTGGTCCCGTAGAGAAAGTTGTTCAGTTTGATAGTCTGAAGCACCCCTTTAAGTAGCTGTCCCATTTTATTGTACACCCTGTATTATAAAAAGCAAAATTTTATTTGATACGCGACATCTAGATTTTATTATCTATTTTTTCATATATACAAAGTTACTTATATTATTACCGTCTACGCGTATTGTGCGTCAAAGTTTTGTATAAAATTGACCCCTCTGCAACCGCCTTAAGTAAACTGGACATAATTTATTGACATCCATAGTATCTTCCCTACACGATGTAGGTATGTCTGTTCAATTTTTTTTCGTTTTGTATTTATGTAGATACTAAATTTTCATTACGTGAGTTCAAGAAGCTACTTATTGAAAATTTCATCGAAAATGTATAATGCGTTAATATATGTATAAGTTAAGTATATAATATAATATATAATATAAGTTGAAATAAAAAGCAATTTGCTATGGTATCTTATGGCACTCGTCAGTCGTCATGTAAAAAGTATGTCATTATCTTTTAGGTTTAGGGTGCGTCCACATCTGGCGAACGGCGCGTGAGCTGCGCCGGTACTTTTTTCCTTGTGTGTCGCTATTGCGCAGTTTGCGCGCCGTTCGCGAGCCGCTCGCGAGCTGCACATTCGCGGCGCGTTCGTTAGATGTGGAGCGACGACGATGGTAATCAATTGTTGATTGTCAAATAATCATCATCATGAGCACGGTTAATCCCTTGTAATTTCTCTGTGGTTAACCTCATTGCATTGCCTCTTCTTTTTTCATGCCAATTAGTACGGTCCCATGCTAGTCTCGACCACTATTTACCGGCTACTCTACAGATATCTTCCGACCATCTGGCTGCTGATCTGCGTACTGACCGTCTCCCCTTACGGGTTTGGGCCACGGTTTAACTGTTTTCTTGCCATTATTTTATCTGGCCAAGTCTTCTGTGTCTCGTCCACTTCCACTTCAGAGTCGAAATCCGTTTGCCGATATTAACCCAAAATTAATTCAATTCTCAAATGTAATGTTTATTTACAGGAAAGTGTGTCGTGCTCTGAGTTTCGTATACAATATATGAAGCTTTACAAACTAGTTACTTTATTTAATCGTCGTTTTGGAATCTACATACTGACGTCATTTGGGAGCAACTTGTACTTTATCTGTATACAGCTCTTTTTCAGTGTAAAGTAAGTCAGTTGTAAAGTAAAATAAATATGACCGTCAAATGCTGGCGGTGTACCTATTCGTTTAGTCTGGTCAGAGCTGCTTGAAAATTATTAGACAGCAATTTTCCTTGATTTAACACTTTCGTGCTAAAACTGACGCCCCTCGTAGGTCGTGCGCACAGTCGTAAGGTGAAACGATCAAAATGGCTCACCTCGTGGGTCACCCGCACATGCGTAAGGTTTGGATGACTCACGCTGTAGGTCATGAGCAAAGGTGAAATGCAATAGCACTTGACCCCCGCGTAGGTCGTGCGCACAGTCGTACGGGGAAACGATAAACTGGCTCGTCTCGTGGGTCAACCGCACAGGCGTAAGGTTGTCGATGACTCGCGCGGTAAGTCATGAGCACAGGCGAAATGCAATTGAACTGACTCGTTACGTGGGTTCTTCAGCACTGCGGCCCATTTGTCGCCGACCTACGACGTAGGTCGTCAGCAGTGAAAGTGTTAATTTATGGAGTACCTACATAATCATCATCATCAGGCTATATACGTCCCACTGCAGGGCACAGGCCTCCCTCAGGGAGGGTGTATGGGGGTTAGTCCACCACACTTACTCGATCCGGATTGGTAGACTTTCACATACGCATCGTTTGCTCACGATGTTTTTCTTCACCGTTTGAGTCAGTATTGTGTAGATAAGTGATACTCATTGGTACATGGCATGTCGATGGTGCGAATTCGAACCTGGACCTCAAGATTCATTTTCCATAACCTCACAGCCCGGTAGCACAGTCGGTAGTGAACCTGCCTAATGTGCCTAGGGTCGCGGGTTCGAATCCCGTAAGGGACAAATATTTGTATGATGATAGTGATCATTTGTACCCGAGTCATGGATGTTTGTATCTATACAGGGTGTAACAAAACACTCCTTAAAGTTGGCTCCGTAGTGAAAGTTGTTCAGTTTAATGGTCTGAAGCACCCCTTAAGTATTACTAGAGTGTTTTGTTACAGCCTGTATAATATGTATTCTACAACGTGTTAAAGAATTAGCGCTAAACCTCATACACCCCAACTAATTTATAATAAAATAATTAGATTGAAACAATAATTTCATTATTTTGATACTTAAAATTTAAAGTTATTAGCATTTTAAGTTTGAGGCAAAAATGATTTGTTATCATTTCAGCATTGAAAGAAAGCGCTAATGTACTCATGGATACATTTTTATTATCTTGTTTTGGTAGTAAGTAGGGTGAGTGTACCCGTGCGATGGGTTGACATCGGGCTCAGAAAATTTTTTTTGCAAATAAATTAATAAATATTTTGAAAAAAATTTACCTATGTTGAAACTATGATAATTCGAATCTGCTCTCGATTCTAAACAAACTACTTTCTAGTTTTGCGTTAATTCATTAACTCATTGTATATCGTTGTCTAGTCATCATAATACAAGTCCAGGCTAGATTCTGGTACTTTAAATGTGACTCGATAATTTGTGTGACATTGTCCAAGATATTTTATATTTTATAACCTTTCCGCAACGCGCCACCGACGCTCTTACATGAACGGAGTCATAATGGTACAGCCCATTCTCTCTAATGATTATTTGTCAGATGAGGCCATTGACGTAATATGGAATACTATGGACGCCGGGTCTAGTTACAAAATTCTCGAGAAAAGAGTCTGAGACTAAACTACACAAACCTAAGTACGTACAGTAATATAAACCTACTAAAAAATTTAAAATTGAGCGAGGGCACGGCGCGCGCCCTCGCGTGCCTTTAGTCGGCCGATCAAACGAAAACTGTTGCGTAATAGGTTCTCGTTTAACGTTTTGGTGCTCTTTTGGTTCGGACACTTTTGAGGGCAGACCCTACGTCCATTAGTGGGTAAGTCAATGGATGAGGCTGTTGATAGAAACGATTATATTGTAGTCTTTGTGAAAGCTTACGGTAAGACTTCAACACTTTCTTGGAAAATTATATCGTTCATCATCAGTTATCGATTCTAAACGGACGAAGTCATAGCCAAAAGGTACTATAATATTCAAAATTACTAAGGTTGGCATAAACTATTAGTAGTCTGTATAATTATGTAATAAATAACAATACTTCAATTGAATTTTACAGGCAAAGTTATAAAGGTCACTTTATAACTTTTCAATTTGAAAGTCGAAATCTCTGTGAATGCGAGTAAGTATCTATTCTTATTTAACGAGGATTATAAAATTTGTTAAGAATTCCAGCGACTTATGGTAGTAACAGACAGAGGCTATAAAATTGTGGCTTCTATGCGGGAAAGTTCAATTTTTTTGTGCGAATTTCCTTCCGCTTTCTTAGGGAAAGTTGTTCAGTATCATGGGTACAATCCCCCTTAAAGTAGTGCAAGTGTTTACCCTAACATCCTGTATTATAGAAATCACGTTGCAAGGCTTGCAGGCGGTCGTATATCGAGTGCTTTCTAGCGTGCCAAGAGGCTCCGATTAGCTCAAATGTGTTTTTGTAGGTAGATACATATAATAATCCTTGAGATTGCGAGAATCCTCCTAGAATTCACTCAAAATTGGCAGAAGCCTCCTTGAATTTACTCAAAATTGGCAGAAGCCTCCTTGAATTTACTCAAAATTGGCAGAAGCCTCCTTGAATTTACTCAAAATTGGCAGAAGCCTCCTTGAATTTACTCAAAATTGGCAGAAGCCTCCTTGAATTTACTCAAAATTGGCAGAAGCCTCCTAGAATTCACTCAAAATTGGCAGAAGCCTCCTAGAATTCATTCAAAATTGGCAGAAGCCTCCTAGAATTCACTCAAAATTGGCAGAAATGCAGTGCTAGCACACTAAATACAAGCAAAACGCCTATTAAATTGTATGTAAAAAACCGGTCTCTTTTTGGCTTTGAGCGCAAATTTATCTCGAGATATTAAAAACATCATTTTTTTCCAACCTTCTTTTCGTTGTAAGGGGTGTTTCGTTATTTCGAAAAAAAAAAGGTTTTCTTTACGACTAACTTATTTCTGTTTTTGGGTTAAGGTTATCTGTCCTCATGGCCAAATTTGGATTCAATAGGTGCAATAATGAGCAAATACAGACAGACAGAATGGACGAAAGTATAAGGGTTCCTTGTTTGACAACGGAACCCTAAAACGTTATAATCTAAACTATTATAAAACTGTAACAGAAATGTGTCTGTACATTGAAGATATTTACAAAAAAAAATTACGACGTGGTTTTTACCTGTCCCTGATTCCAAATCACCAATTTTTGGATTTTTTGTCTGTCTGTTTGTTTGTTTGTTTGGGTTTTTGTTTGTTCGAGTATCACGCAAAAACTACTGAACCGATTTTTATGAAACTTTTTTTGTTTGTTAGCTTATCATCTGACTTAAAATCTGGTATATAATTTATGTGGACGAAGTCGCGGGTAAAAGCTCGTTTTGAATATTTATTATGAAAGACAAATGTTTTTTTCAGCACTCTCAACGGAGTAGAACACTCTATCTATTTCACTTTCTCCTTTTCTTTCCTTGTTGCACGAACGCTGCTTGTGATGTTATTGGCTGCTAAAGTAAATTCTACTGCTAGAGAACCATTGGCTATGTTACTAGAGCTGCCTGTTTCAAAATACGACACTGAGGTAAATAATAAGTACATAATTATAATATGATTAAAGTCCGTGTGGTGTCGGCTAAGAATAGCACTATCCCATTTCCTCCCGTGGGTGTCGTAAAAGGCGACTAAGGGATCTACCGGAGGATGGGCAGCAGCATCCTCTGAGTACACACATTCAATCCAACTGCGATCGCCAACCCGCCTGCCAAGCGTGGCGATTATGGCAAATCCCCCCATTTTTGGGGGAGGCTTATGTCCAGCAGTGGACGTCAGTCGGCTGATATATGATTAAAGAAGAGTGGTGAACGGACCTGTTATTTTCGACCCAGTCTTTTTAGGGTTTCGTATCCAAAGGGTGAAAACATCTTCTTATCGTGTGGGCAGAGCCCTGGTGTCAGAATTTTTTCAGACCGCCTTACAGCCTCTGACGTGGTTTTTATTTAACGACTACTACCACCAGAGATATAGTAGCCGCGACCAACGGCTTAGCGTGCCATCCGACGCACGGAATCATTTTTCTTTTCAGACAATCAGGTGATGCAGCGTGCAATGTCCTAACCAACTGGGGAAAAACGCACAAAATGACATATCACTAGGTTTCCCACGTGGGAATCGAACCCACGACCTCCGTATCGAGAGCCAATGCTCTTAACCGCTACCCCACGGTTGCAGTTGAAAACGGCGGGTGAAAACGCGACCCTATTACTAAGCCTACGCTGTCTGTCCGTCCGTCCGTCCTACCTATTTAGAGCTGTAACTTTTGAACTGTAATAGTTAGATAGTTGACATTTTCAAACAATATGGGTTATTAAGGAGGATTTGTTAAAAAATAATAAAAATGTCAAAAAGTTAAAAATTAAGGGGGGTTCTCAACAAGAAACTAGTTTTTATCAACGTTTTTTCTTCTCGCTCTATAGTAAAAACGGTAATACATACAAGCGTCAAACTTTGTGTGATTATAGAGCAAACTCTACAGAATAACAACAAATACTAAAAACCGGCTAAGTGTGAGTCGGTCTTGCGCTAAAGGTCCCGGACAAAAAAAGATTTTTTTTCTAACTTAATAATGTTGTGTTCTATGGTGGTGTGGTACGGAACCCTCGGTGCGCGAGTAGCCTGACTCGCACTTGACGGGTTTTTTATTATTTAAATTACCTAATTAACATTTTCATTTTCAGACCCAAACATTTCTCCACCAAATAAAATACTTGAAGGTAGCGATGACTGGCTTGGGTTTCTTTTATGTGACCAGAACGATGATTTTAACTGTAAGCTATATTTTTTTAAATTTTAAGGGACAGCCCTCCGCAAACCGAAACTGTGATCTCAGACCATCAAACTGAACAACTTTCATTATGGAGCCTACCTCAGGAACAGCGAAAAAAATCGTTGTCCCATAGATTTGTGTCGGGTAGGTTTGTATGAAAAAGCTGATTTTTTTTCGCGTTTCCTGTCGTAGTGAAAGTTGTTCAGTTTGATGGACTGAGTTTACCGTTTCAATCTTTGGAGGACTGTTTCTTACATCCTGTGTACAACCGCCATACAAATAGTGACTACATTTTGAACCCTTTAAAACCTGTGTAAAACCTTATAGAAACTATGTCGCTCTCTTGCGACAAGAACGTGTTAAGTCTGAAACCAGATTTTTCAGATAACGCCTTTAAAAGCGCTATCAACCGTAGGTATGCCTTGTTTTTTTCTTACACAAATCAGGTGCACAATTCAAGAAATATCTCGCTATAGTAGCAAGTAGAGCGCGATGTGGCGATTTTTTTACATCAGCTATTTATTTCATAATGATGTTTTGAGCAGATAACACATTCTTGTCGCCAGAGAGCGATGTATCACTCAACATCAGGTGAGATTGGGGTCAAATGTTTACCTATCGAACTTAATAAAATATTATGGTCACATTTTGAGTCACTTTTGATTAATTGTAATTATTACAATATTATAACTATTAAAAAACTATAAAAGAAGTGTGTCTGTACATTAAACGTATTTTTAATAGTTATTTGTTATACAAGAGTGCAAAGTTGCTTTTTAACGCAGCGAGTGATTCAAAAATCTTGAGCGTTAGCGAGGGAATCAAAAGAGCACAACGTGAAAAATCTTTGTACTCGAGTGCAACACGTAACTTTTCATCCCACCTCAGCGAGGAAATGATGTTAAAAGAAAATCGCTTGCTCAGGTTTCAATACAAGTACTCGCGCCAAAAAGCAACTTTGCACCCTTGCATAACAAATAACTATAGGTTATGCAAGGCTGCAAAGTTGCTTTTTGGCGCGAGTACCTACTTGTATTGAAACCTGAGCAAGCGAAGGATTCTAGGATTGAACCACAAGTGAAGCGAGTGGTTCAAATATAGAATCCTGAGCGTCGCGAGGGTTTCAAAGGTACGAGACGCAGAATAACTTTGCTGCCGAGCGAAACACAAAACTTTTCACTTCACTAAAGCGAGGAAAATTTCAATGCGCCAACCTCATTTTTAGAATAATCGCACTAGCCAGCACGAAAATAGCATGAAAAAAAAAAACTTGTTTAGGCTGTTTTTCTTTATTGAACAGAAAGATTCGAATTTTGAAAACTCTTTCCACGCTAGCGGATAAAATGCACTTTTGCACTCAGATTTCGAATGATAAACAGAATCTTTCCGAGCTTGTGAGGTGAAAAAGAGTTTTTAGGTGTCTCTGATTCCAAATCCCGAATTTTTGGCTATTTAATCATCCAAATCAATCAAATAAAATTTTTGTTTTTGTTTCAGATGATGGGTTCTATAATCACATACGAATTAGTTTTATTACAGTTTCATACATAACAAAATAAAAATATATGCCTTTTAATATTGTACTAACGTGATTTCGTATAATTATTCGTGTAGGGTGTTGCGTTATTATATACGTACATAATATATACATATGAATCTTATTGATGTAATATTAAATACTTACTGTAGGCGTTTATTTAATAAGTTAGGATATTTACAACATTAACTATGTACAGCTTAAGGCTTAATATAAAGATAAAATAAATTAAATATATTAATATAATTAAAAATAATAATAAATATAATTAAAAATAAAAATGAAACCAAACACAAATAAGTGAAGAAGAAATAAACCAATATATCGGGCACGACTTCCGTTCGACTTACACTAAACAGAAGACGTGCTCGAGGCCAACGTCTTGCAGGAGGGTGCCCATAAGACGCTGGCTGTGTTTCCTCGTTGGATGGCAATGGATATTCGTTGCCCGAGGTACACCAGTTTACTAGAACTGACAATTTTTTTCCACGATTTGAATGTTTCAGTTTGAGGGTCTGATAGTTCCCTTAAAAAGAACGCAACACCCTTTTATAAGCACATATTAATCACAAAAATAACAAAAATGAACAAAAATAACGAAAGATGCACTTTACTAATCATATTCATACATTAAAACGTTTCGAACATAATTTCCCTTGACACCCATATATGATAATGCTTCGGATATTCCAATACACGCTGAGTGATTTGTCTTTGCATTCATTATGTTAAGGGAATATTCTCCATACAAACGAAGTCTAAGTAATACTTTAATAAAACCGGTCAAGTGCGAGTCGGGCTACTCGCGCACCGAGGGTTCCGTACCACACCACCACAGAACACAACATTATTAACTTAGAAAAAAAACTTTTTTTGTCCGAGACCTTTAGCGCGAGACCGACTCACACTTGGCCGGTTTTTAGTATTTGTTGTTATTGTGTAGAGTTTGCTCTATAATCACACTAAGTTTGACGGTTGTATATGTTACCGTTTTTACGACAAGCGTGAAGAAAAAACGTTGATAACAAGTAGTTTCTTGTTGAGAACCCCCCTTAATGATTAATTTTTTGACATTTTTATTATTTGTTAGCAAATCCGCCGTAACAACGCACATTCTGTGAAAATTTCAACTATCTAGCTATTACGGTTCAAAAGTTACAGCCTTAAATAGGTAGGACAGACGGACGGACGGACGGACAGACGGACGGACAGACGGACGGACGGACGGACGGACGGACAACGTAGGCTTAGTAATAGGGTCCCGTTTTCACCCTTTGGGTACGGAACCCTAAAAACTATCCAATTAAAGTCAATGACATTTTTCAGAATCAATCTAGAATAGAAACTATTCTCTATGTTTGTATGAAGTAGGATTTTGTTTGTGAAAAAATATATTTCAAATTTTTATTTTACCACTTTTTCGGCTTAATAAATATGGATATCCATGCCAAATTACAGTTTTCTAGTGCTAAGCGTCTCTGAGCAAAGACGGACAGACAGACAGACTGACGGACAGACAGACTGACGGACAGACGGACGGACATGGCGAAATGTAAAGGTTCCTTGTTTACTTCGGAACCCTAAAAATTGGTTATTTATTAATAACCAATTTTTAGGGTACAACCGAACAATACAACAACAACAACAACAACAAACAACAATACAACAACAACAACAACAACAACAACAACAACAAACAACAAACAACAACAACAACATATCTAAACAATATTTTAATCAGACTATCAAATTGAAAAACATTATGGGACCAAATATGAAATGGCGAAAAAAAAACAGCTGTTTCATACAAAACTGCAATCCTACCCGATCCAAATGTATGGGACAGCTGATTTTCTTTTTCGTGATTTCTACTTAAGAAAGTTGTTTAGTTTGATGGTCTGATCATCCCCCTAAAATACTGTCAGCATAATTAGCCTGTATAAATAGTAAATTATATATTTTCTTTTAATTTCGAGAAGTGATCCTGCGTATTTTCTTTGGGGATAAGTAATATTATCTTAGCGGTATAGATAAATTTCTACTATTTTGTATAAAATAATTATTATACATACATACGTCGAGATTTTCATAGTAAATAGCTCATTGTATACGGATTAACTAATTACACAATAAAAAACCATTTTATATTTATTTTTATTTATAACCTCGGTATGCACTTAGGGTGTTAACTTAAATGTGTTACAATACTTAATGGACTGCTTCAGACCATCAAACTGAACAACTTCTACCATTGGACAAACTATGAAATAGCGAAACAATTAAAACACACACACACACATTTGGTCGAGTAGTGTAGCTATTGATATTTTCTCTGGGACAGCCGATTTTTTTTTTATGTCCGTGTTTCCATAATAGTGAATGTTTTTTTCTGTTTGAAAGTCAGTCTGAAACACCCTGTTCGATATGCTACGTATTTAATTATACAGGGTGTAAATTGAAATGGGATACTTACTTAAAGGGATGCTTCAGATCATCAAACTGAACAACTTTCACTATGAGACCTACACTGAAATCGTAAAAAAATTCCTCTGCCCCATACAAAACTGCAAACATAACTCGACCGAAATGTATAGGACAGCTGATTTTTTTTTCGCGATTTTGATAGATGAGAGAAAGTTGTTCAGTTTGATAGTCTGAAGCACCCCTTTAAGTAAGTGTCCCATTTAATTTTACATCCTATACCAAGTAGGTAGGTATTAATGCTACAGACTCGACAAAAATCTGAATTGACCCTAAAGTTAATAGGAATACAACCTGAATGGTTGAGGAGCTGAAAGGGTTTGACCGCTTTCATATTCAGGGCTTAAATTGAATAGCTGAGGGGCCAGGGGGTCATGAGACATTACCGAAGCTTAGATGTTTTAGATAGGAGCCCCGTGCACAGGGGGGTGTTTTCAGATAAATTTCATACAAAGAAAATTTTCAAAAAAAAGACCTGATGCCCAGCGCCAGTCATTTTCATACCATCGTATGGGGCTTGACATGTTATGACATTTAAATGCAAATCTGACCAACAAATTGTCGACTTTAACTAAATCTGACGAGTCCGAAAACTAAGATTTGGATAATTTTTAACGCAATGTTCAGGGCGAATGAAAGCTATTCTCGGCAAAAGTGTTACATGTCCTGATAATTAAATATATGAATATCTGGCGGATAGGTGGAGCCTTTTAGAAAATATGAAGAAAATGAAATCTTACTAATATTAAAATAAAATAAAATCGACGTAACATTTTATATAATCCTGTAATATTTATCTGTCAGATATTTATATATTTACTATCAAGACATGTAGCACTATTGCCGAGAATAACTTTCATTCGCCCTGAACATTGAGTTAAAAATTATCAAAATCTTTGTTTTCGAACTAGTCAGATTTAGTTAAAGTAAATAACTTTATATAAATAACTTTCATTCGCCCTGATCATCGCGTAAAAAATTGTAACTTTTAGTTTTCGGACAAAGTCGACAATTTTATGGTCAGATTTGCATTTAAATGTCATTACGCTTCAAGATGGCTTCAAGCCCCATACGATGTCATGAAAATAGCTGGCGCTGGACATCAGTTTTTTATTTTATTTTCTTTGTAGTGTGTGTCTAACCCCCCACACACACATAGCCACTAAGTTTGTAATATAAGTTATTGTTCCCTCGATATATGAGGCATTACACATCTGAACCTAGAACGATCGTATCATTTTGACCATCCATCAACCACGTATCAAGCTCAACATTGCATGGCGACCTTGCCAGTGCTGCCTTGGGCAGTGCTGCGCTAATGGTTTAGGAAAAGCAATATTTTTGGAAGACTGAAGAAAAATTCTAATAAAGGGGTGATTTTGAAGAAGTTTGTTATGAAGAATGAAAAAAAGAAATATATATTTTACATCAATATTTTTGGAAGACTGAAAAAAAAAATTATAAAGTGAAGATTTCGAAGAAGTTTCGTTATGAAGAATGAAAAAAAAAACATATTTTTACATGAAGAAAATTTTAAGAAGATATTAACAAAATGAAGAATTGATGAAGAAAGAAGGTTTTTATTGAATTTTTTTAATGAAGATTTGGAAGAAGGAAGTTTTTTAATTTTTGAATGTAAGAAAATAAGACGAGTTCAATAGAAGAAGAAGCAAGAAATAAATAAGAATGAAGAAATTTACGTTTAAATATGAAAACTAATCAATGAAAATCAAACAAGAATTTGGGAAGACAAAAAAGGGACATAGTTGATGAGTGATGACCGAAGAACATCCAGGCTGCCGGGAGATGATGGAGTCGGACGAGGATGCAGCCGGGGGAAGTACGAGTCATTCAGCATAGCAGCACAGTCAGGTTTTATTTTAGTGTTGAAAAATTCAAAAAGATATAGATTACCGTATTGTTGATTTTTTTTTTTTTTTTACACATTTACAAAGTCAAAATCAATTTTATTCTGTTTTCTAGTGAACATTATTTAGATATAGTACAGTTTATTTTATACCTATAGTTTGAAGTTTTTAATTTTAAAGGAAACTTTTATTATATTGTAGACGCGTGTAGACGACGCAAAACAGTAGTAATATTATAAAGTATTATGAAGATTAATAAAAATAAATAAATCATTTTTATTTCAGGTAAAAACACCCATAGTACACTTTAAATATACAAGTATATTAAAGTAAGATTAAAAATTAAAAATTTAAATTAGGATTATTATTATGTCAAACAACTACATAGGAGCTATGTCATTACATTACATCATTACATTTACCACTGAGCAGAACCTTTTATAGAGTCATCGTCATATAGTGCTTCGATACCGAGTAAATGGTGCCAAACACTTCCTTTACAATCAGATTAGTACTATTCTTGAGTCTCGTATGAAATGAGGTCTTATGTCTCCTCATAACGGCAAAGAAGTCGTCAACCCTGCTCTCAGCAAACATGCCAGACGCACTACATCGCCAGGGCAGGTTGAGCATGGCCCGGAACGCGTTATTGTACTGTACACGAAGAGAGCTGTACGCTCTCTTCGTGTACCCGTACCACAGTTGGCTGGTGTAGAACGCCTGACAGTAGGCCTTAAACAGGGTCACTTTGACTTGCCGGGTGTTCCCGGCTGGCGTGTGGCTGAATCTTCTAGCCAGCATGTTACTTCTACGAGCAATACCTCTCCTCTGTCTCTCCAAGTCATTATCGTCCTTTAAATTATCTGATATTATATGCCCCAGGTATTTGAATTCATTCACAATTTTTAGAGTAGTACCACACAGAATTATAGGCAAAACAACTTCTGGGCCTTTACCACATCTGAAAACCATAACTTCCGTCTTACTTACGTTGTATGTCAGGTAGTGTTCATTCGAATAATTTTCACAAACTTTAATAAGCTTTCTAAGACCGTTGACTGAGGGGCTGAGGAGCACCATATCGTCGGCATAGCTTAAGTTATTGAGGCATTCATCACCTATATGACAACCGGTTCTGGCACTACTCAGCTCCTCAATCAGCTCATTAATATACAAGTTGAACAGAACCGGTGAAGTCAGTCCACCCTGTCTGACACCACATGTCAGTTTGTAATTTTCAGATAATGCTTCACCCCACTTTACTTGGTTTAGTTGATTTGCATACCAATATTCTAACACATTTACTATGTCTGGGGGAACTTTAGTCTTTCTCAATTTGTCCCATAGTATATCGTAATTAATTGAGTCAAATGCGCGGCTCAGATCTAGGTAGCACGCGTATACGGTAGTATTTCTTGATAGGTACTTAGTTACAGTGTTTTTAAGAGCAAAAATCGCTAGGTCAGTTGACAGACCCTTACGAAATCCAAATTGAGCATTACTTAACGGAATATTATTCTCACCTAAGTGTTTGTTAATCAATCTTTCAAAAACCTTTGAGAATATTGTGGCTAGAGAGATGGGACGATAATTTGACAAACTAGAACAGTCACCGGTTCTGTTCTTGACAATAGGTACTACTGTGGTCTTCATAAATTCCTTTGGTAGGTAGCTATGGTCGATACAAGCATTGAAAAATAGTGTTATTTTTTCATACAACAATGGACCACCGTAAAGTATATGCTCAACGCTAAGCCCGTCGTGGCCCGGGGACTTGCCACGCTTCATATCTTTCACGCATTTAAACACTTGGTCAGCCGTGACATGTAGTGCACTAGTGTCACGCGGCTCCGGCTCTGGCGCGCCCGCCCCCGGCCCACCAAGAGCCCCGCGCCCCGCGCAATCCGACGCAGAAACGGGATTAAATTTGTCCACAAACATGTTAGCAATGTCTACTGGTACTTGACTACCATTCACAGATGATGGCAAGGACGATTTTTGAGTTAGTTTGTTCGTTTCCTTCCAAAAATTTACAAAGTCTTTATTATATCTGTGCGTGGCTATAATGTCCATTTTTATTTTGTTTTCATTGTTCTGGCACCATTTTATCTTATTTTTAAAGACCTTACGACTCTCAATCATATCTAAATATAATTGGCCCTGCGTAGGCCACCCATACAGGTTCCACGTATGATAAAATTGTCTTGCCATCATATGCGAATGTTTTACATGGTAATTCCAACCAATAATTCGTTTTTTATTCAAACTACCTTTACCTTTGTACGACTTTTTGGCAGCCTTCGTTACACTTTTAATTATATTACTATAATAATTATTGATTACTTCATAATGTTCAACAGTTTTGCATGACTGACCACAAAATGGCATTTAATAATACCTACATAAATATACACAGTTAGCAGTTCTGCCCCGCAATTTATAAACGCAGTGGGTGCATTTTTTTCAAAATTGAGTTTATTACATATTTGGCATCCTCGCGATGAGATCTTTCGGAAAAAAAGACCCGTTTTTCGGTAAGTACCTTAGAAGGAGGTAAAGCAAAAACCATAAATGCAGTAAAGGCACCCTCGACATTGCGAACCCTATAAATGTGTGCAGTAAGTAATCTTACTGCTTATAAATAATGACAAATAATATTTTTTTCCAAACATACCATAGCATAAATGCAGTAGTTACGGTAAGGATTCTTCATACGTAACTATATTCATAAATGACTAGAGCACATCCTTAGTATAAATGCAGTGCGAACTCTTGCCGCGTTTATTTTTTATATGTTTTATACATTTTGTAATTCGACGTATTGCTTTCAGGATGTTAAAGGGCAGCCGAAATGCAATTATGTAAACCCCCATATGTGGGGTCGGAAATTAATAGTTTTCGAGATATTTGGAATTTAAGGTTTTTTACCAAAAACCCAATTTTTTCACACTTTTTCTTAAATAAAAAAAAAATGCTTATTCTATGGCGTCGATTTGAATTTTAATTCATAGCTAACACTTTTTCCGAGATTTTTTCATAAATAAATGTCTGATCATACTGAGCAATTCAAAATAAATCGATAACAATGACGGTTAATTTTTGAAAAAAAAATACAAAATCTTGAAATCATGCGGTTTTTCTTTTGTATGAAAAGACGTGTGCGTTTTACTGAAATAACTTCTTCGTTTTGTTAGCGTTCTAAAAAGGTATATTGTTTTAGAAAAAAAATGGAATTACTATGTCAAAAAAGGTTTTTTACTTAGTACGTGATACTTAGAGGCAACATTCTCTTGGAGCAAATTTTACGATTTATTTTTAGATAACATTATTTATTAATTTAAGTCTACACATCTTACTCAGAGTGAGCCCCTCGGTTCCTTGAATCATGTCAATCGTCGAAATCTTGAAATCATGCGTTTTTCTCAAAAAATTGTATGAATAAAAGTGTGCGTTTTACTGAAATAACTTCTTCGTTTAGTTAGCTTTCTAAAAAGGTATAAAATGTTTTAGAAAATGTCAAAAAGCTTTTTTACTTAGTACGTGATACGTAGAGGCAACATTCTCCTGGAGAAAAATTTTTTTTTTTTAGATAACATAATTTATTAATTTAAATCTACACATCTTACTCAGAGTGAGCCCCTCTGTTCCGAACACATACACGCAAGCACTTTCTTAGTTCATTTTTAGTTACTCTTGAAGTAAAAGTAAAATCTCATTACCTCCGCTGCATTTATTATGCGCTGCCTTAAGTCTTCTACGTCGTTTACTGAGGTTTGATAAACAAGGTCTTTCATGTTACCCCAGACACGAAAATTACATGGAGTCAAGTCGGGGCTTCTTGCAGACCATGAATTGGCCGTCCTCTACCAATCCATCTATTCGAATAAGTTGCAAGTCGGGCCAGCAACGTACCATAACCATTTTAGGGATTGGTAGAAGAAGGCCACTCCTTGGCTTGCAAGAAGTCCCGACATGATCTCATGTAATTTTTATGTCTGGGGACACAATAAAAGACCTTGTTTATCAAACCCCAGTAAGCGACGTAGAAGACTTAAGGCAGCGCATAATAAACGCAGCGGAGGTAATGAGATTTTACCTTTACTTCAAGAGTAACCGAAAATGAACTAAGAAAGTGTTTGCGTGTATGTGTATGGAACCGAGGGGCTCACTCTGAGTAAGATGTGTAGATTTAAATTAATAAATAATGTTATCTAAAAACAAATCGTAAAATTTTTCTCCAGGAGAATGTTGCCTCTACGTGTCACGTACTAAGTAAAAAACCTTTTTTGACATTGTAATTACATTTTTTTCTAAAACATTTATACCTTTTTAGAAAGCTAACAAAACGAGGAAGTTATTTCAGTAAAACGCACACTTCTCATACAAAAGAAAAGCCGCATGATTTCAAAACTTTGTAATTTTTTTTTCAAAAATTAACCGTCATTGTTATCGATTTATTTAAATTGCTCAGTATGATCAGACATTGATTTATGAAAAAATCTCGGCAAAAGTGTTAGCTATGAATTAAAATTCAAATCGACGCCATAGAATAAGCATATTTTTTTTTTATTTAAGAAAAATAGTGGTCCAGAATTATTTAATTTCACTTTAAAAAAATTATACTATCGACTTGCTTGATATAGTTTTGACACTTCCTTCTTTTGAACGCAGTACAATACTTTACTGCATAGCTCAAATGCATTTTATGTGAAATTGCTACGCATAAGCGCAGTAAGCAACAAATTCACTGCATTCATGCGTTGTTTAATCCTGCTTTTAAACTAATGTGATTCTAGGTATAAAGTAATTTTGGATTACTTTAATGCTTAATTACTACAATTAAGTACATTTAATGCAAAATTTAAAATCTACACTGTTTTTTCTATATAAAAAGTGACTTCTAATAGACTAAAGGTTACTGTAGAATTCGTGGCACCACAAAACACGGTCGAATCTTTGAGTGCGTTTTACTCGAAACTATCAAACTGTTGGTTACTGCGTTTATAAATTGCACGGCAGAGTGTATGTCTAACTTGGAACTTACTATAACTGATAGATAATTTGGATAGCTATTGAAAGGCGCATGTTGCTGCTTGAAAAAAAAAATGTAATGCGTATTAGTTAAAATTAAAGAAGGCTAATTTGTCATTTCATCCGTTATGTACTCTTTAAAATTACGGAGTTTGTCATTTAGATACACTTACAAATATTTATATTTTCTCTCCTAAAGACAGTTAATTATTTTCGAATATAATTAATTTTTAAAGAACTTAGATTCAATCGCATAAATGTTACGTAGAATTTGAAACCGAATACCAACTCAATACGGATTGGATTTTGATGCCTCCGTGACGAGTTGCGACTGGAATGCAGACTCGGGCAAATATGGTAATGTTGAAAACAATTCTATCATATTACATGAGGCATTTGGTCCACTTTTTGTAAAGTTTAGATTTTTATAATGAATGATTTGAATTAGATTGGATGTTATCGTTAATTTAATAGCTATCAATTATGTAGGATGTATGAAACTCGGATTTGACTATTTAAACTTGACTTGACTATGTAGAATGATTTGGAATGTTAGTATTGTGATTGATTAAATGGAAAGAAAATGGTTTTTAGAGAAATGGACAGAGCGAGGTATTTTATGAAAAGTTGGTTTTGGAAGTTTTTGGAAGAGACTCAAGTGAGCAAATGAGAAGGGAATACTTTGGTTTATTGGATTTTGGGGAACAAATGGATTGATCTCCCAAATGTTACCCATAAATCTAGTCAAACCAAAGGATTCAATTATGAATGGAGTAAAATGAAGGATTTGTTTTGAAATCTTAAAGATTTTTTTTTTTAATGTGATGCAAAGCCATCTAAAATAAAATAAATATTATAATAAAATGGTACAAATGGGTACAAATCCTTCATTCGATCATAGCAGTAAACGAGTTTTCTCTGTGAGAATAGTTGGAGATTGTATGAAAGTCTTAAAAAATGGCCCATTATAGTAAAAATGTGTATAAAAGTACCAAGTTAATTAAAAGTCGACTATAAATAAATAAATAAATAAATAATGTGTGAAAAAAAGGTCAGGCCTGGCCAACAACAATAATAATAATGAATAAATAAATACGTAAATAATGAAAGTAAGTATAGGAATACAAAAGAGGAAAGTATGAAGTGAAAGGGAGATATTTAACAGGACTTAAGAACATACTTATTAAGCCGGATATAAGGAAAATATTATTATGGTTTGAAAGATTGTAAGACAGAGTTAATTTTATTGTTTTGAATAGGTAAACTTATTAAAAGTGAACTATTCTTTTTTTACAATTTGGTTTTGGAAATTGATTTAAAAATTGAATAATTATTTTTGTGTCGTCTACAACGCATAAGTGATAAGCAATTATAAATAGTAGTAAGTTTTAATTATTACTCCATGTCAAATTTCCGATGGATTGATGTTTATTGAAAAAAGGGAATTATTTATAAAATACCTATGCATTTTAATAATACCTACTTTAGTACCTACTTCATAGTTTGAAACATGTTACAAAGTTTTTATTAGTGTGCAACATTAAATTAAGAAAAAATTATAATTGGATCAAATTCAAGATTTAAAAATAAAAATTTTTGTTAATTGAAGTCAGTTAAATAATTATGTATCTGAACATTATAGGTACTCTACAATTTTGTATTGGTTTATGTTTATAGCTAGGTACTGTTGAGTTTGGATAAATTTTAGTTAAGAGTAAATTTTGTTTTGGTGTTTTTACTGTATTAGTTTTTGTTTCTTATAATTGAATTCCATATTTAGATATTGAGAGTTTGAACGAAAAAAAAAAATTATTAAAATTATATATATTTTTTTTTAAATTAGCGGGGGAGGTGTAGTGTGTGTCTAACCCCCCACACACACATAGCCACTAAGTTTGTAATATAAGTTATTGTTCCCTCGATATATGAGGCATTACACATCTGAACCTAGAACGATCGTATCATTTTGACCATCCATCAACCACGTATCAAGCTCAACATTGCATCTTTGTTGTATGAAATTTATCTGAAAACGCCCCCCTGTGCACGGGGCTCCTATTTGAAACATCTCAGATACTTTTTCGGTAAGGTCTCATGACCCCCTGGCCCCTCAGCTACTCAATTTAAGCCCTGAATATGAAAGCGTTCAAACCCTCTCAGCTCCTCTACCACAAATTTAACTCTTGTTCATACAGTTTATAAATATCCAATGAAGCGAAAGAAGGTAGCAAGCTAATATGCTCTACATTTATTGAGTTTGTTCTTTCCTAAAAAAGGTCGAATTCAATCGAAATGTTTATATGCCCTAGCGACTTCTGTGAATCTTTCTTTTCAGAATAAAGTAATTTAAAAGACATATATGAAAGGTAAAGGTATATACCATGGTACAATAATATACTGCGCCTGGTATTCTCTTCCGACCACGTGACTGACACAAGCCTACGTCATCATACTCTTTTACCATGTTTAGCGGCCATTTTTTTGTGACGTAGGCTTGTGTCACTCTGGGAATAGAAGACCTTGTTTTTTTAGACAATGGTATATACGTACTAATAGCAACTTGAGTGATTCTTGTTTCTAGGGTTCCGTAGTTCCGCAAACAAGGAACCCTTATACTTTCGTCCATTATGTCTGTCTGTATGTCCCACCTCAATTATTCGCTAATTTTTGGACCTGTTTGAATTTAAAATTGCTATGAACATACATAACAGCAACCAAAAAACAGAAATGAGGTACGCTGCTTAATCAGCTGTTAACTTTTTTTCTCGTTTTCAAGGACCCCATACTAGAAGCTGTTCATAAAAAATCACTTCTAAAATGTTTGGGTCTAATAAATTTCAACCTTTTCTTCGTCCGTTGGATTGGGGTTGTCGGTTGGTTTGAGTTGGTTTGTTGATTGGAACTTAATACATAGTGATAGCAGAATAATTACTTATCCCTCCCTAATATTATAAATGTGAAAATAAGTTTGTTTGTTACGC
Organism: Agonopterix subpropinquella; assembly: GCA_922987775.1. Lineage (NCBI taxonomy): Eukaryota > Metazoa > Arthropoda > Insecta > Lepidoptera > Depressariidae > Agonopterix > Agonopterix subpropinquella. The sequence goes on along the minus strand of OV277696.1, from coordinate 7,257,039 downwards.
TTTCACGCGAAAACTACTAAACCGATCATCATGAAACTTTGCACACATATTCTTGATATTAGAAGTAACATAGGATACGCGGACGAAGTCGCGGGCAAAAGCTAGTATACCTATAAATGTGTGTACAACGCGGGCGAATTAACTAGGCACCTGGCTCGGAATTTGACACCCCTCCTGCTAACCGCGGGCTAAACCCGCGGGCAAAGAAAATATACACTACCGCGAACCGCGGGATCCCGCCGTCGCATAGCATTTCAGTTACCGTTGCACGTGTCCCTGCGTTTTAGCATTTTCGAGTTATTCTTTCCAAGTTTTCCGAGTTTTTTATTCCGAGCCACGTGCGAGCCAGGTGCCTACTTAATTCGCGCGTGTTGTAAAATCTTTATGTGAAATATTAATTATTTTTTGAAAAAACATAGATTGAAATGCGTAGGCGTGTTGGTCATTACAGTCTCAGCTCGTTTATAGCCCTCGCCTGCGGCTTGGACTGCATTCCAGCTTCATCTGTCTCGAGTTCATGACCAACTTGGCTCGATAACTACGATCTGACTTTAGATAGAAAGTGAACAAATAACATTCAACATGCACTTTGAATTGTTATAAACTGAACAAAATTACCTCGTATTCGAAAAGTATTAAACGGCGTACGAGGATAAAAAGGACTTAGCGAAAATAAAGAAGATTCCGTACAGACCGTTCTTTTATTTTTTCACAAGCCGCAGAAACGTTCGTTTTACCATACATAATTAAACCAATGTTGTCGGGGTTGAAAACGGGGTGCTTTGAAAAACGTTTCTTTGTAAAAAGAACAGAAACTAATCAAGCATCAAGTTTTCATGATAAAGTTGCTCCTTTTGCAATTGAGTTTGTTAAAAATGTAAGACCATTGACCATTTTCAAAAAGGATTCCAGCATTAAGAGGAAAGGCGGTTCCCGTTTAGTTCATACAAACGTATTTCCCCTGTTTCTACTTTGGATAATTACACTAGATGGGAGCAAATACTTTTTACCATGCAATCTATGTTATCTCTGTCATGTCTCTATGTTTTGTTTTTTCCATAAATTAATTACAATAAGAACAAGTAGCCTTCAAAAATGACAAAAAAGCGTTCCCCCGAATGGATTTGGGAAAACTTCCACACCCTATTGCACCCTAGGGGTTATTTTTCGAAAAATCTTTTTTATTAGTGCACCTCTATATTCTCTTGAAATTTCATGTTTCTACTGGGTGTAACAAAACACCCTAGTATACTTAAGGGGGTGCTTCAGACCATCAAACCGAACAACTTTCACTACGGAGCCAACATTGAAATCGCGAAAAAAAAATCCGCTCTTTCATACAAAACTGCAGTATCGTCTCAACTCAATTGTGCAACAAAATGTATCGGATGGCAGATTTTTCATATTTTTTCTCGACATTGGCTCCATAGTGAAAGTTGTTCAGTTTGATGGTCTGAAGCACCCCCTTAAGTATTACTAGGGTGTTTTGTTACACCCTGTATATTCTTCAGTGAGTCAGCCACCCGCTGACGGTTTTTTAAGAGGATGATCAGACCATAATCCTGATCAACTTTTTCTGACATCGAAGAAAATTTTAAGAAGAAAGAAAATCAGCTGTCTCATACATTTGGGTCCAGTGTAGGATTGCAGTTTTGTATGACAGGTTGGTCTCATAGAGAACATTTTTCTGGTGGATGGTCTAATCATCCCCATGAAGAAACCATCAGTATTTTAAGAAGGATTTATGTAATATATCATAAATATGTTATATGAAAAAAGTAAAATGAAAGCGAAGTCTTGTAACATTAAACAAGCGTCCCTTTATGAAAATAATCAAGTCTCAAATCATTCTAACGAAGTAGCAGCCGTAGTACGTGACTTCGACAAAGCTGCGAATACGTTTATTTGAGAATATTGAAACACGTAACTCATAAGACAAATTCATTTGAGAGATTTGAGAGAATTTCAAGCTCATACGAACTAATTGAGAGGATGGTTTACTGTGAAATAATAATAATGTGCTGAAAAGACATTGCCCACGTGACGAAGTGTTTTCGGGTTGTTTCGTATGATAGCTGAAATTATACACAGGTAAGAAGGAATATTGTGCTTCCCAGGGAAATGGAAATTATCCTTCTGTATCGTGGCATTTCTTATCAAATTCAATTTCAAATTTACCAGTTTTGAGGCGAAATGGGATTGGATTTTTTCCTTTTCCGTAGGCCAAATAGGACTACAATAACAGGTACTATATTAGAAATGTTTATAATGAACTCCACACCATTGGTATCTATGAGGCGACTAAGGGATAAGGTTTCTTGTGCAGTATTTTGTGGACTTCTCTAGGCCTAGCCTACTCGAGAAAACGACAAAATCGTGACTTGCCTTCTTTGTTAACTTTGCGAAGGTATGCGAAAGCGAGCACGTATGACGGCTTTCTCGTTTTGTCACCTTATCATTTATGTGGCATGCTAGACACACTGCCCATCATAGAAGGCAAACTTTTTCCATGCGATTTTGTCTTACTACCATGCATGTGATATTCATACGTAAATTAATAAAAACCGGCCAAGCGCGTGTTGGGGTACTCGCGCACCGAGGGTTCCGTACCACACCATCACACAACATAATAATATTAACTTAGAAAAAGGCCTTAGGCCGACTCACACTTGGCCAGTATTTATTACTTCTTGTTATACTGAAGAGTTTTATAATCACACCAAGTTTGACGCTAGTATGTATTACCGTTTTTAGAGCGAGAAGAAAAAACGTTGATAAAAACTAGTTTCTTGTTGAGAAATTCCCTTAATTTTTAACTTTTTGTCATTTTTATTATGTGTTTTTTTTTTTTTTTTTTTTTTTTTTATGTGTGATAGGTAAGCATTTGACCCCAATCTCACCTGATGTTGAGTGATGATGAGGCCGAAGATGTAGCATGCTTACCTAGAAAGATGCCTATTCACTCTCGCCTTGAAGAGGCCCAGGTTGTATTGCTCAGGGAACAGGTCCGCAGGCAGGGCATTCCACTCCTTAGCCGTGCGCATTATAAAAGAAGAAGCAAACTTCTTCGTGCGAATTGCTGGTAGGTCAACGACATAGGGGTGGAAACCCAGTCTGCGTCTCGTCCCCCGCAGATGAAAGGGAGACGGTGGTATCAGATCGTGTAATTCAGTCGCACACTCTCCGAAATGTATCCTATAAAAAACAGACAGACAGGCTACCTTGCGACGATGCTCAAGACTTTGTAGCTTCGCCACCGAGGTTGGATCACCTATGAGCTTCCTGGCACGCCTGTCGATTGAGTCCAGCGTGGCCAGCTGGTATTGGGCAGACCCGTCCCAGAGATGGCAGCAGTACTCCATACACGATCGGACTTGTGCTTGATAAAGTTGTAGAAGCTGTCCCGGAGTAAAGTACCGTCTGACCTTCGAGAGGACGCCCAGTTTTTTCGCTGCGGTTTTCGCCATGGACTCAATGTACCGTCCGAAATTCAGATCGGACGATATGTTAATGCCAAGGAGCTCCAGGCGATCAGCTATCGGTATGGACACATTTCGGAAAGTCGGGGTCAAAGCGAAGGGACTCCGTTTTGTGGAGAAAAGGCACGCCTGTGTTTTGCTTGCGTTGAAACTGACCCGATTAGTATCACCCCAGTCGGACACAGATTCAAGGGCCAAGTTTATTCGCTGCACCATGGCCTCTCGACAAGACTGAGTAACGTCCAATTTGACCCCTGCACCGGACAGATATCTGTCAGCAACAGTGCTGTCGTCTGCATACCCAAAGGTTCCGGGCACAAGCATGTCGTTTATATGCAGCAGAAATAAAGTGGCTGAAAGAACTGACCCTTGAGGAACACCGGCATTAATAGCCATTTGATCCGATGAGTATCCATCAATGAGTACTCGAATGGATCGTTCGCTCAAGAAGTCAGCTATCCAGTTGCATAGGTCAATCGGAATTCCATATGAAGGAAGCTTGCTTACAAGGCTTGCATGCCAGACCCTGTCAAAGGCTTTGGATATGTCAAGAGACACGGCAAGTGCCTCCCCGTATCTCTCGACAGCCTCGCTCCACAGATGAGTGGCATACACAAGAAGATCCCCCGTGGACCGTCCTGGGCGGAACCCATACTGACGGTCACTGAGGAGGTCGTTATGTTCCAGGTATGCCAGGAGCCGGTTGTTAAGTACACGTTCCATAGTCTTGCAGAGTATGGAAGTGACCGATATTGGTCTATAGTTGACAGGGTCGGCACGACTGCCTTTTTTGGGCACGGGTTGCACGTTGGCAAGCTTCCATGACCTTGGGACTACCGCAGTCTTAAGTGAGAGGCGATACAGGCGTGTTAAAACAGGAGACAACTCTGGAGCACAGGTGCGTAGGACAATCGCTGGGATTCCGTCGGGTCCGCTAGCCTTGTTCACGTCTAGAGAACGCAGGATTTTAAGAACCTCTTTTTGGCGAATGTAAACTGATGCCATTGAGCATTCAGTACGAGGAATGGTAGGTGGTGTTATATCTGAGTTCTCCAGATGCGAATTCCCGGCAAAAAGATTAGCAAATAAATTTGCTTTCTCCTCCGCCGAGTGTGCTAGCGATCCGTCAGGTTTTATTAGCGGTGGCAGGGAGGGACGGCCGAAGTTTGCTTCCACTGCTTTGGCAAGCGACCAAAACGCTTTGCTGCCAGCTGGATAGGAGGCAAGCTTAGCCCCTATACGACCTATATGGTCGAACCGGGCTTTTCGCAACACCTTTTTGCAAGACTTGGCGGCTTTGTTGTAAGCTTTCTTCAGTTTTTCTGTGTTCGGAGCCTTCTGCTTTCGAGCATCAGCCCAGGACATATACGCTGACTGTTTCAGCACCTCAGCACGAGAACAATCAGCGTTGAACCATGGGCGAGCTTTGGCGCCGGTTGACACGTCAGAGTACGGAATAAAATATTCCATACCCTGACGTATCACTTCGGCAACCGCGTTCGCAGCGCTCGACGATTCCCCTGAAGAAAAGCAGGTTTGCCGCCAAGGATAGGAAGCAAAGAAGTGTCGCATCTCGTCCCAATCTGCTGACCTGTATCGCCACACCCGTCTCTTACCACAATGGCCCTGATCAGGTGGGGAGTATACGGATACAGTTTTCACCAGACAGTGGTCGGAGGTACCTAAAGGGGCACATACCGACACAGAATATCTGTCTGGATCAGTTGTCAGCAGAAGGTCCAAACAGTTGGCCGTGTGAAAGTCAACGTCAGGTATCCGTGTGGCACAGTTGACCAGCTGGCTGAGATCTAGCGATAGTGCAAGTTTGCGCGCCTCTCGTCCAGCGTGATCGGTCTTCTGGTAGGGGAACAGCCATTCTTGATGGTGAGCATTAAAGTCGCCCAGAAGGGTCAGTTGCGCCACAGGATACCTAAGCTGAGCCTCCTCAGCCGCCTCTCCAAGATAGTCGAACAACCTAGTTGTCTCCTGATCTCCACTGTGCGAACGGTAGACACAGGCGTAAACAATTCGTTCGAAACCTGTTTCCACCAGTATCCACAATACTGAGAAGGAAGGGTCTTCAAGGTTTTTGAGACGCTTGATGCAGATGTCATCGCGAGCGTACACACAGAGTCCGGCGTGCGGAACGAACCTATGCTCCAGAGAGTACCCAGGGTAGCTGAGGTACGCCGCGTCTGCCGGACATCTGATCTGCGTCTCGGTGAGAAACAGCAGTTGTGGTTTTTCAGTCTCTAGGTGGTGGTGGACTGCTACGAGATTTGAGTGCAATCCTCGGATATTGCAAAGGTGCACTTTTAAAGGGAGAACGTGCAACCGCTGTTTAACTTTCTTCCTTTTAGAACCTTTCATAGTTTTTTCGAAGAGCGAATAGGCAGGAGGACGGTAGTTGAGCGAGGAGTCGCATCAATCGAGCCAGATATTATACTGAAGTCTGCCACACATTAAGATAGCTGGGTTGGAGACCGCGGGGACGCCCGAACCCCCCCGGGATTGCCCACCAACTTCTCCCATCCGGTCGCCAACCGGCATGGTGGAGCAACCCGGGATTTTTCGCTAGGTGGCGGGGCAGCCTTTCACGGGTGGCTTTCCCGCTAATTGGGCCCCCTACTTCCTGCGGTCGGCCAGCGGAGCACCGTGCTTCGGATCCCGCTAGCCTCCAAAACCAGCCAGCCGGTGTAGCAGAGTTCAGCAGCCTGTGAACGGTCTTCTGACGCGACACTACTGCTCAGACCCATCCTCCATGGGGCAACTCCGGACTTCATGGCGAAACATGGTTAATACCACTTGGCGACACGGCTCAGTCCGGAGGGTGGTAACCAGCCTCGGCCGAAACCTACCACCGGTAAGTTGTCACTCATTTAGCACCACCCAGGGGTCACGTGTAGGGTCTCGAGGGTAAACCTACGGACGCGAGTGACTCCAACCCCCAAATGTTAATAAATTCGTTGTAAAATGTGTTAATGTGTTAATGTGTTAATGTGTTAATGTGTTAATGCGTTGTAAAATGTGTTAATGTGTTAAAATGTGTTAATAAATTCGCCGTAATAACGCATATTCGGTGAAAAATTAAACTGTCTAGCGTTTACGGTTCAAAAGTTACAGCCCTAAATATGTAGGATGGGTGGACGGACGGACGGACAGACAGACAGACAGACGGACAAACGGACAGACGAACAACGTAGGCTTAGTAATAGGGTTCCGTTTTCACCCTTTGGATACGGACCCCTAATAAAGGTAAAATATTGCATTATACTTGAGCAGCACTTAACTCTGATAAAAGCGCAATAAAGGAACCAATTAGATCTTAGTTCAGTGTGCAATTTTATTTAATAACGAGCTTTTTCCCGCGACTTCGTCCGCATAAATTATATACCAGATTTTAAGTCAGATGATAAGCTATCACTATCAAACAAAAAAAGTTTCATCAAAATCGGTTCAGTAGTTTTTGCGTGATACTCGAACAAACATACACCCAAACAAACAAACGAACAAACAAACAAACAAACAAACAAACAAACAGACAGACAAAAAATCCAAAAATTGGTGATTTGGAATCAGGGACATCTAAAAATCATATCGTAACCTTTTTTTTGTAAATATCTTCAATGTACAGACACACTTCTGTTACAGTTTTATAATAGTTTAGACTAAGATCTTGCACTAAGCTAAAATTAATCCTAACAAATTTAATAAAAGTCAGCAATGAAGTCTTAATTTTAAAGGTAAAAGCAGAAAGGTAAAAAGTTGTCTTATCTCTGATAGTACGTCTGCCCATGTCCACTTATTTTTTTAAATGTGTCATACGCATATTAACTGTAACGTAAAAACCAAATTCTGGAACAGGAAACAGGCTAATAAAACTACTAATTATAATTTTTTAATTTTTTTTTTATTTATTAAACAAATACCTACACAGCTTCGCAGAGAAACTCTAATACGCTATGCAAATAAGTATACAAATCAAACAAGAATATTTCATTTTTCTCCAACATAACTTAATCTTACAATTTAAACAATCTCAGAAAAGGTCAGGCATTCTCGTTAACTCAGACTCGTTAGTCAACTTAGTAAAATACTGACTAGCTTTAAGGCTTGTGTCAAATCTCTTGAAATCCGTCAATCTGGCTTAATTATTAGAATTAATTAGTGCAATTTTAATTAAATCAATAACAAACTGTGCTACCGGGGCGCTACCGTTTGAACAAAATTCATAATAAGAATAAAAGAAATTTAAATGTGAAAGTCGTTTAGTAATGACCTCTGTAACCAGATAGATTTTTACTAAAAAATTAAAATTATACTTGTGACTTTCTAAAATAGCTTATATTGAACAGAAAGCAATTGACAGTTTTAATTCACCACGAATCAAAACTGTCAGCGATAACGACGTTTTCTTGTTTTCCCTAATAAACAAAAATGACAAAAAAGTGGACGTAAACTGTTCTACTATTAATGGTAGATAAATGTGGAGCACGTCCTGACCTGTGCCTTCGTCCTTCATCATGAAACACAGATTTGACAAAGTTCTACTAATTAATTCTACTTATCAGTGACACGCATAAAGATTTGGCGACCTAAAAACTTTGGTTAAAATTTTTTTTTTTTAATTTCATATTTTTTTTATTATAATTGTATTCTGCGATCTGAGGTTAGTTTGCATAGAAAAGATTGAAAGAGGAATACCTATACGGTCCACTGTCCGAAACTAATAATTATTAGAATAGGCCAAAATACAGGGTGTATGTATACTTAAATGCGTTACAATATGAGGTGATTTAAACCATCAAACTGAACAATATTTAATATGGAGCTAACTTCGAAATTGCAAAAAAAAATACCTGTTTCATTTATTACATTTTGCATTTTCTATGGAACAGCAGATTTTAGCTCCCTAGTGAAAGTTGTTCAGTTTGATAGTCTGGAAGGAGTACCCTGTTCGACATTGTAACGCATACCTACTTAATTAACTTTACACCCTGTATAAAATGTTTCAAAATTTAAATTTTTATCTGAGCCGAAAACACACAGTGAAAATGAAAAATATGAGGAAAGTGCTATGTTAGTCTACATTGAATGAAAAAATAGAAAAAATACTAAACAGTATAGGTACCTACTTAACCTATAGGTACAATTAGTATTTTTATAGGTTAATAGCTAAAGAAGAAACAAAAAAGGAACATAAAATCATAATTTATAATTCAGAATCGCTAATAAAAAACCAGTTGTTAATTTTTGATTTTGCGTTATAATTTGTTTCCACTTTTAAGAATTCGAAATCGTATGGGGCATATTTACAAAGACGATAATATCATTAATAATTTTCAGTGGTTTAAAAGACTACCTATGATAGGTTGCAGGAGACAGAAAATACCCAGCAGATGGTTTATTTTCTGGTCAGAGCGCTTACAGGCGCGCTACACTTTGCTGTCGCCGTGGGTCGCAGACTTAGATCAAAGTAAAATGAATGGATAGGCACGCAAAACTAGGGCACCTCAATATAAACAAGGGTGCTTGGTCTGTCATCTCGGTACAAATTCGAAGTAAAACTGTCAATAATTGTTTTGCCTCATTTTACTGGTTTGAAATGTTTGCGTAAGGCCTGTCCATTCATTTTACTTTGGTCTAAGGTCGCAGAGCGTCGCGCTCATACACGGTCGCGCGACCCTCCGCGACACACGGCGACCGCAAAGTGTCGCTCGTCTGTGAGAGCACTAAGATGATGACAAAATGATAATGACGATGATGAAATTGACACTGATATCAATTATACGCAAGGGGAAACATTTGTACTATGTGTTTTCAATTTTAGTTTTCAAAACATATAAACTTTCTCAAAGCAAGCTTACCGACTGTTTTGTGAGTAGCAATAAGGTTCAAATTCCCTATTGCGGTATCTTGTCAAAGTTGAAAATTCAGATAGGAGTGTAATCTCTCGGACATGGTTTCAGTAGCTTCAGCGGAAGTATCTTTTGCCAGAACATAATATTGCTCGTTGCGGGAAACACGGAAAACTAAACAACAGCGATGCGGTAGACATTTTTTAACATTGTAAAAGGAACTTTATGTTAATGGTTTAAATTATTCTACTTTCTAGACTAAGCTAGGTTGCGTGCTGTCTCGGAAAAGGAGTCAGGTGCTTGGCTACATGCGCTGCCGTCGCCGCACATGGGTACCCTCCTCGACAATGACACTTTGAGGATTGCTGCCGCTCTAAGGCTGGGTTGCGATTTATGTGTCTGTCACCCGTGCGTCTGTGGCACAATGGTGCAAGCTAACGGTCACCACGGTCTCAGCTGCCGGAAAAGTGCTGGTCGTTTGCCGCGCCACCACGTCCTAAACGACATTGTTAGGCGCGCGCTGGCAGCATCCAATATCCCATGCATCACGGAGCCTCCAGGCTTGAGCCGTGGTGACGGAAAGAGACCAGACGGCCTAACGTTGGTACTTTGGGAGAAGGGTAGGTCCCTGTTGTGGGATGCGACTTGCGTCTGCACCTACGCACCATCTCATCTGCAGGGTATCACGCGGGTGGCTGGATCGGCGGCAGAAAGCGCAGCTCGGTTTAAGCACACCTGGTACCAAAACTTAGAGCGCACATATCTGTTCGTGCCAGTGGCAGTTGAAACTGCAGGGCCTTGGGGAGCTGAGGCCAAAAAGTTTATAAAAGACCTGGGCAGCAGATTACGGGAGAGGGGCAATGACCCTCGCTCTGGGGCGTTTCTTACCCAGCGTATCTCGTTAGCCATCCAACGTGGCAATGCCGGCAGCGTAATGGGTAGGTTCGGTACAAATACGGCCCGGGGCGGGCTATTCGAGTAAGCGGGTTTGTATTTGAAATTTGTTTTTCTACAGTTTCTGTATGTTATTTAGTTATATTTTAGATATTTATATTTTAGCAATGTTTGTCACCAAAGTCTGAAAATCGAGATGGGTATGGTTTGTATGGTTTATTGGGTAGCCGATTACAAAAACAACAATGATTCTAAAATCCAACGTGGTGGACGTGAAATCCTCTGTTGGGGTGCGACAGGGTTAAAAAGAAAAAACTGACTGAGTGACTGATATATCAACGCACAGCCCAAGCTGCTGGGTATAGAGATTCCGAATCGGGCACGTAGGTACCTTATGAGGTCTAGGGGTGCACTAAGAAAGGATTTTTCAAAACTCACCTCCAAAGAGAGTGAAACGGAGGTCCAAAGTTTGTATGGGGAAACAAGATTAGTAAGACTATTCAACCGACTTCAAAAAAAAGGAGGAGTTTCTATGTTCGGCTGCATGTATTTTTTTTTTATGTATGTTCACCGATATTTTCGTCAATTCTCAACCAATTTTAAAAATTCGTTTTTAGTTTGAAAGGGTACACTCCCGAGGTGGTTCCATTTTAATATTGTGATGATCTGATGACGCACTTTGGAGCTACATGATATAACTCCTCAAAAGTGGACAGCAAAACGTCAGCGATTGAACCATTTGCTTCTTTTCAATGTACCTCTGCGTGTATAACTGATATCTGAGTCGAAATAACATATTTAATCAATAAAAATTACGAAATAAAAAAAAATTTACAAAAAAATAAAAACCGACTTCAGAAGTAAAAAGTACAAAATAATATTTCAGCCTATGAATTTTACTTTCGAATCTATAAGAAAATTAATTTGTTTTGTTGAATTCGGTGTCAGTAAGTAAGTGGTGAGTAGGGGGTGCATAGAGGGATGAGTCTGTCTGAGGGGGTCTTCTTTCAGAAATAAAAAAAACAAGTCAGTGCCGCAAAAAAAAAACATAAACAAGTCCTTAGTTCACGTGTACGAAGTCGCGGGCAATAGCTAGTTCTCCATAAATATTCCATTATATTTATGAAAACGATAATTTCACGAAACCACCACTGAAATCTTGAGTTTAGCTCAGGATGACTAAAAAAACACAGGTGTACAATCGATTGCCATTTCAATTTCGTTACAAATTCCACTTCATAGCCAAATTTACATCCATTCCTTTCCAAATGATCTCGAGTTGACAGTGACAAATTGATCGTTTACGTTATCAGAACCGCAATTTTCAAAGAGTTTCTTCCTACGTTGACGTAAAGCCTTGCAACTACGGCTTGGAGGCAACGAGCGAATGGAAATGGGAGATTTGCGAAGCTTTAGAGGAAAGTAGATAACATGCAAGACTTGCCTCGGTGAGGACGGACTTCAAAAGCATAATTTGATACAATTTTCTCTTTTTAACCTTCGATACAAAAGAGGCTTTGTCTGTTTTTGCCTTCATATTTCTTTGATGAGATGGCTTAAATAATTTTTTTCCGGTTTCAGTGGTTGTTAATCTCCATGGATGGATGGCAAGTTACGCTTGCCACACAAATATGGAGTTCCGGAATTCCGAGTCACAATGGATTTTGTATAGGATTTGATGTCTCCGTAATTCTGAACCGATTTCAGGGCAAATCCATACGAAATCGTAATTCCGTTTAGATTAAGGCTTCCTTCCATTGACGCGAGCTGGCTGTGCGAGCTGTGTATAGCTGTGTAAATATTAACCAATCAGGAGCTCGGCCGATCTCGGTCGGATCTCTGATTGGTTAATATTTACACAGCTATACACAGCTCGCATAACCAGCTCGCGTCAATGGACAGGCAGCCTAATTTCGCATAATTATACAGGGTGTAAGTGACAGCATAGCAAATACTGAAACGGTGAACTCAGACCATTAAAACTGATCAACTTTGACTATGGAACCTACCGCAGGAAACGCAACAAAAAAATCTGCTGTCCCTAGCCGACTAAAATGTATGGGACAGCAGATTTTTTTTCGCTTTTCCTGAGGTAGGCTCTATAGTGAAAGTTGTTCAGTTTGATGGTCCACGTTCACCGTTTCAGTATTAGCTAGGCTGTCACTTACACCCTGTATAATATGGCGATGGCGGGCCTAAAGCTGCCTGTCCATTGACGCGAGCTAGCTGCGCGAGCTGTGTAGCTGTGTAAATATTAACCAATCAGGAGCTCGGCCGATCTCGGTCGGATCTCTGATTGGTTAATATTTACACAGCTACACAGCTCGCGCAGCTAGCTCGCGTCAATGGACAGGCAGCCTTATGCTCATGATTGTGTTCTGTTGTGTCCGGCTTCGATTAGCACCAACCCAGACGGGTTCTGGGTTGACTAATCCTTCAGGCATCGTCAGATTTGATGATCTGATGCCGTTATTATACGGCTGCCAGTTATAGTCACTGCAGATGACCCCACCTCTGGTTGCATCGGTCTTTCTTTCCTTCAGACGAATATTATTTTATACTTATCATCTGGTTTGATCACTAGTAATCACCCTGAATGACTAATAGATATACGTCCACCCTCTAAAGGCTCGCGTGTTCTTAAGCGCTCTCACAGACGAGCGACACATTGCGGTCGCCGGGTGTCACGGAGGTTCGCGCGACCGTAAAATGTATGAGCGCGACGCTCTGCGACCCACCGCGACAGCAAAGTGTCGCTCGTCTGTAAGATCCCTAACGCAAGCTAATGAGCTTTAGTTAAGAGCCCGCGTATACTCCAGAAATAGTTTTTAATATTAGACCTGTCTTTCCGTATCATCATCATCAGCCTTGCTTTTATACGTCCCACTGCAGGGCACTGGGCAGCGAATTTCTTCTTCAGCGTATGCAGGTTTTCTCACGATGTTTTTCTTCACGGTTTGATAGCGGTCGGTATTACGTATGTAAGTTAGAAAAACTCATTGGTACATGGCATGTCGTCCGTGCGGATTCCAACCTGGACCTTCATAATTAAGTGTCCATATCTCTTCGCAACAACGTACCACCGACGCTCTATATTCCGCTTATATTTTGTATCAAAATTGTCACTCTCCTTGAAATAACCTGGTACGTAACGACTGGCGCTTCTGTAATTTTTTGTATACTTGAGCTTATTGATAATTTTGTTTAGGTACTCAATAACAATATCAAACTATAGAGCATCAGTTTTCAGTACGAGTAAAGAAATACAGGTGTCCTGAAATCCTGAATAGTCTCATTTCCATGTCGGTGTAATGTCAATAATAATACAAAGTATTTTATAGGTCTCAGACGTATCAGTATAAAACGCGACTTCCATCGCAAACGAAGCTACGTCAGGGCTAAGCTATTAAAGCGAGAAACAGGTGAGTTTCCTTCAACAATAGTTTTTTGTCACTTCGCTTCGGCATCATGTGACAAAACTCGCTCCACTGGTCGCTCCGCTGGTCGCTCCGCTGGTCGCTCCGCTGGTCGCTCCGCTGGTCGCTCCGCTGGTCGCTCCGCTGTTCGCTCCGCTGGTCGCTCCGCTGGTCGCTCCGCTGGTCGCTCCGCTGGTCGCTCCGCTGGTCGCTCCGCTGGTCGCTCCGCTGGTCGCTCCGCTGGTCGCTCCGCTGGTCGCTCCGCTGGTCGCTCCGCTGGTCGCTGCGCTGGTCGCTGCGCTGGTCGCTCCGCTGGTCGCTTCGCTGGTCGCTCCGCTCTGGTCGCTCCGCTAGTCGCTACGCTAGTCGCTTCGCTAGTTGCTCCTCTTGGCGCTTCGCTAGTCGCTCCGCTTGTCGCTACGCTAGTCGTTTCTTTTTAGCTGTTTCTTTATCCTGTTCTTCTGTCTCTTCTTTTGATTCCGATGTTCGGTGGATGAGCGACTACCGGAGCGACCAGAGAAGAGCAACTAGCGGAGCGATTAGCGGAGCGATCAGCGGAGCGATCAGCGGAGCGATCAGCGGAGCGATTAGCGGAGCGATCAGCAGAGCGATTAGCGGAACAATCAGCGGAGCGATTAGCGGAGCTGCTAGCGGAGAAACTAGCAGAGCAACTAGCGAATGACCGAGCGGAGCTTATTATACAGGGTGTAAACTTAAATGCGATAGATATACTTAAGGGAACTCAGACGTTCACAATAGGACATTTTCTATGGAACAACAATTTTTTTTCACGGTTTCTATATTGTTTGAATAATCAACATTGTTTAGTTTTATACGTAGTATGAAGCATCTCCTGTAGTAAGGGTGTTAGGCGCTGTCCTATTGCCATCGCACGCGCGATCATGCGTCCGTCCGATGAAAATGATCGTGCGATCGTGCGATCAAACATAGGAATCAGTATTGACTGTCCTAATTTCGATCGCGCGATCATGCGATGCGTTCGAATTGTTCTATTTTCGACGCACGATCGTGCGATCGTGCGATCAAACATAGGAATCAGTATTGACTGTCCTAATTTCGATCGCGCGATCGAGGAGCGCGACGAGGCAAGGGTGTACCTACACTCAGCGGGACCCCGTGTCCTAGAACTTGTTCTATAGAATTTGTTCTAATTTCAAATATTATTGATTTCAAACATATTACAGCCTTTGGATAACGCACTTCCCCGGTTTGGAAGGGTGCGGGTTCAAGTCCGGCTCGAGACTTAATTTTTCAATCTTTAATTTGATTAGAATTTGTTCTATCGAATCCAATTAGAAATAAAATGTGTTCCGTCAAAATGGGAGAATGGCATAGGCAAAGATTTTTTTTGGTCTTTACGACTAGAATTCGAGTTTCAACAACAACAAAAAATGAAAACCGACTTCAAAGTAAAAAAGTTAAAAAATAATATTTCAGTTTGACTTTTACGTTCGAATCTATAAGAAAATTAATATTTTGTTTTATCGAAGTTTGATAAAGGTGAGAAATAAAACCTTTGGCCTTAATAATTAAACTCAAGTTGTTTTATTAAAATAATCAAGCACTGTTGTACAAGTAAGAACATAACATTGTCTACAATTGTATCATGGACAAACTTTTTCTATCATCAACCGTTGTCGAGATATCTGTCTATTACTATTTTAATTAATAATTTTTTGCAAATATCTCGTTTCGTATGCATCAAATCGTGAATAAAGTTATTACAAAACTTCTAGAACATAACATTGTCTATAATTGTATCTTTGAGAAACTTTTTCTATCATCAACCGTTGTCGAGATATCTGTCTATTACTATTTTAATTAATTCGTTTTAGCAAATATCTCATTTCGTATGCATCAAATCGTGAATAAAGTTAAAACAAAACCTGTAGTACATAACATTATCTACAATTGTATGCTCCACAAACTTTTCCTATCATCAACAATTTTCGAGATATCTGTCTATTACTATTTAATTAATTCGTTTTTGCAAATATCTCTTTTCGTATGCATCAAATCGTGAACAAAGTTAGAACAAAACTTGTAAAACATAATATTGTCTACAATTGTTTTTCAGACAAACTTTTTCTATCATGAACCGTTTTCGAGATATCTGTCTATTACTATTTTAATTAATAATTTTTTGCAAATATCTCGTTTCGTATGCATCAAATCGTGAACAAAGTTAAAACAAAACTTGTAGTACATAACATTATCTACAATTGTATGCTACACAAACTTTTCCTATCATCAACAATTTTCTAGATATCTGTCTATTACTATTTTAATTTATTCGTTTTTGCAAATATCTCTTTTCATATGCTTCAAATCGTGAACAAAGTTATTACAAAACTTGTAAAACATAATATTGTCTACAATTGTTTTTTTAGACAATATTTTTCTATCATTATCCGTTATCGGGATATCTGTCTATTACTATTTTAATTAATAATTTTTTAACATAATATTGTCTACAATTGTTTTTTTAGACAATATTTTTCTATCATTATCCGTTTTCGGGATATCTGTCTATTACTATTTTAATTAATAATTTTTTGCAAATATCTCGTTTCGTATGCATCAAATCGTGAACAAAGTTATAACAAAACTTGTAGAACATAACATTGCCCATAATTGTATCTTTAAAAACTTTTTCTATCATGAACCGTTTTCGAGATATCTGTCTATTACTATTTTAATTAATTATTTTTTGCAAATATCTCGTTTCGTATGCATCAAATCGTGAACAAAGTAAAAACAAAACTTGTAGTACATAACATTATCTACAATTGTATGCTACACAAACTTTTCCTATCATCAACAATTTTCTAGATATCTGTCTATTACTATTTTAATTTATTCGTTTTTGCAAATATCTCGTTTCGTATGCATCAAATCGTGAACAAAGTAAAAACAAAACTTGTAGTACATAACATTATCTACAATTGTATGCTACACAAACTTGTCCTATCATTAACAATTTTCTAGATATCTGTCTATTACTATTTTAATTTATTCGTTTTTGCAAATATCTATTTTCATATGCTTCAAATCGTGAACAAAGTTATTACAAAACTTGTAAAACATAATATTGTCTACAATTGTTTTTTTAGACACTATTTTTCTATCATTATCCGTTTTCGAGATATCTGTCTATTACTATTTTAATTAATTATTTTTTGCAAATATCTCGTTTCGTATGCATCAAATCGTGAACAAAGTTAAAACAAAACTTGTAGTACATAACATTATCTACAATTGTATGCTTCACAAACTTTTCCTATCATCAACAATTTTCGAGATATCTGTCTATTACTATTTAATTAATTCGTTTTTGCAAATATCTCTTTTCGTATGCATCAAATCGTGAACAAAGTTAGAACATAACTTGTAGAACATAACATTGCCTATAATTGTATTTTTAAGAAACTTTTTCTATCATCAACAATTTTCGAGATATCTGTCTATTACTATTTTAATTTATTCGTTTTTGCAAATATCTCTTTTCGTATGCTTGAAATCGTGAATAAAGTTATTACAAAACTTGTAGAACATAACATTATCTAGAATTGTATTCTACACAAACTTTTCCTATGATCAACAATTTTCGAGATATCTGTCTATTACTATTTTAATTAATTCGTTTTTGCAAATATCTCTTTTCGTATGCATCAAATCGTGAACAAAGTTAAAACAAAACATGTAGAACATAACATTATCTATAATTGTATCAAACAGAAACTTTTTCTATCATCAACCGTTGTCGAGATATCTGTCTATTACTATTTTAATTAATTCGTTTTTGCAAATATCTCGATTCATATGCATCAAATCGTGAACAAAATTATGACAAAACTTGTAGTACATAACATTATCTAGAATTGTATTCTTCACAAACTATTCCTATCATCAACAATTTTCGAGATATCTGTCTATTACTATTTTAATTTATTCGTTTTTGCAAATTTCTCTTTTCGTATGCTTCAAATCGTGAACAAAGTTATTACAAAACTTGTAAAACATAATATTGTCTACAATTGTTTTTCAGACAAACTTTTTCTATCAAGAACCGTTTTCGAGATATCTGTCTATTACTATTTTAATTAATAATTTTTTGCAAATATCTCGTTTCGTATGCATCAAATCGTGAACAAAATTATGACAAAACTTGTAGTACATAACATTATCTAGAATTGTATGCTTCACAAACTATTCCTATCATCAACAATTTTCGAGATATCTGTCTACACAGATTACCCTATACAAGGCCGCCGATGCGCGCCACACATGTATGTTTTTTCACTGATATAAGCAAATAACTGATCACGCCCCTTCAGTACCGACCAAGTATTGGATCCGCGTGCACTCAATTTAAATTAAAAAATTGCCTATCTTTTTACGATTTTCTGAGCACAAACTTTCTGAAAAATGACAGTTTGTGCCATAAAGTGGTGTGGGAAAAACTCTCGGACATCCAGCTACGAGAAAGATGGCATTACTTCCCATCGGTAAGTAACATTTTCATTATTTTTTGTTTTGCGGAGTTCAAGTTATAGTGGGCGGTACAATGGTTGCTTCTAAAAAATTGCAGCTCACGTTGATGTCTTTTTGAAATGGTCCCTTTCTCTCATTAGTTAATTTTGGTAAATCTATCACTTTCGTACATTGACACGAATTTGTCACGTGGAATGCTAGTGTTGTTCGTCTCTGCATTCGGGCCGGTATCGATGTTTTTATAATATGCCATACATTGCCAATTGCTGTACATTCTGTTTGCACAATAAAACTTTTTCAATTTCAATTTCATATTATTACAAAGCATTTTTAGGCGAGGATTTTAAAACGGTGTTACATGTTGGGGACATTGACACGTGCAATAATAGTGTGTTTCTTCTATGCGGTACGACCGCTATCGATAGGTTTATTATATTCTTAAAATTTTTTCTCTTATTTTATTATTATCTTAATCTTATAAATTTTACTAATATTATAAATAAAAAAAGTATGGATGGATGGATGTATGTTTATCACTCAATCTCGGTAATGAAATTGAACGGACTCAGATGATACCCGGTACAGTAATATAGTATGAAATAGCACATAGGCTACTTTTAAATTGTGGGACATTATCTGATTCTCACGGAAAAACCATTAATCGCATAGGAAAACAAGAATAGGATATTTTTATACCGGGATAAAATAGTGAGGTGTATTATATTGAATACAATCTACTTGATTGAAACGTACCTAATCAAAAATTATGTCTATAAAATAAGTAATAAAATAGCAGAATCGAATTATCATGGTTTCAACATAGGTAATTTTTTTCAAAATTTTAAATAATTTTTTCGAAAAAATTTTAAATTTACTAAACCCGATGTCAACGCTCCCCATGGGCACACTCACCCTACTTACTACCAAAACAAGATTATTAAAATGTATCCATAAGTACGTTAGCGCTTTCATTCATTGCTGAAATGATAACAAATCATTTTTGCCTCTGATCTTAAAATGCGAATAACTTTAAATTTTAACTATCAAAATAATGAAATTATTGTTTCAATCTAATTCTTTTGTTGTAAATCAGTTGGGTTGTATGAGGTTTTGCGTTAATTCATTAACACGTTGTATGTAGGTACTTACTATAATACTATAAAGAGAAAATATTAGATTTTTTGTATGTTTGTGACAAATAAACTCAAAAACTACTGGACCTATTTCAAAAATTGTTTCGCTACTGGCAAGCTGCATATGTCAGCGAGTAATATAGACTATATTTTATAATTTGAAATTCCCGAGGGAAAAGCGTTTTAGCCGCAGATGGAACCGCGAGGCGGAAGCTAGTTAGTTATTATACAACGTCTTAATAAATTCACGCAAAACTAGAAAGTAGTTTGTTTAGAATCGAGAGCAGAATCGAATTATCATAGTTTCAACATAATTATATATTTTTTTAAATATTAAATAATTTGTTTGTAAAATTTTAAATTTACTGAACCCAATCTCAACCCACAACAGGCACACTTACTGTTGTAGTTTTATCTCTTTGATAAAATGCACTGTCAATATTTAAAAATTATTTTCTTTTGTACAAAGAACGTTTTCCCTTGTCACGTCACTTCTAATAAAAATTCTCACAACAGAAACATTAAACTTATTATTTAATAGATTTCTCAACACGTTATCAGCACGAGGCTCTTTTAAAAGTGAATAATAAGTTGTGTATTTATATACTGTTATTGTGAGTGAAGTCTAAAATTAATTTCACCATTTAAAAGTGAAAATTTTCTGAAAACTTCGAGATGTCAGATAAAGGATCGAAATCAAATCTTCGTTCCCTTGCTGGAATACTTTTAAAAGGTAGGCAAGATTATCCGATATGGAAGTTTAAGATGAAGATGTACCTAGTACATGAAGGTCTGTGGAATAGCGTCAGTGGCTACCCAGAAAATGACTCAACTCCCGTTGAAGATAAGAAAAGGGATGACGAGATTACTTTAGCAAAGATTTGCTTAACTTTGGACGGACCAGCAATAACACACGTTAGAAACAGTACGTCGGCAAAAGAGGCGTGGGACACATTATCGGCGGCTTACGAAGATAAGTCGATGGGCCGTCGTTTAGCCCTAGAACGCAAGCTCTACAGGTACACTCTGGTTAATTTTGAAAATATAGAGATGTACATAAATGCCGTGATGTCCACTGTCCAAGACTTGGCTGATATAGGCAAGGTTATAGAAGATGCCTCTGTCGCAGCCATTCTTTTAGGCGGTTTGACGCCGCGCTTCGATCCTCTGATAATGGCATTAGAGAACTCTACGAGTGCCATCATAAGTGAGCTCGTAAAAACGAAACTTTTAACTGAGTTATCGAGATCAACTGTAAACGATGAAGGTTCCAGTTCAAACACGGCTTTGCGCGTGCAGATTAAGAAAAATAGCAAGAAACCTGGAGTAGTTTGCTATAATTGCAAGAAGCCTGGACACGTCAAACCGGACTGTCCACTCAACAGAAAGTCCAAAAACGATGGCTCTAGCAAGGACACAAATAAACTCGAGAGTTTATTTGGCGCATTGAACGCAGGTTCTGAAGAAATCTCATCTGACAAATGGTACGTAGACTCTGGAGCCAGTGCCCATATGTCTGGAAGATCAGATTGGTTAGTGAATTATAAAGAATTTACAACTGGTCAGATAAAGATCGCAAATGGAGACATATTGTCAAGTGCAGGTATAGGTAATGTTCCTATTTCAAATAACTTTAAAACGGAAAGTGACTGTAATGTTACGAAGATTTCAAATGTAGTGTTTGTTCCTAATTTAAATACTAATCTGATTTCTGTTAAGAAAGCTACTGAAAATGGATTTAGTGTTGTTTTTGATACGAAAGGTTGTACATTTTATAATTCTGCAAATTTTACTTGTACAGGTGATGCAGTTTTACATGGATCCTGTTATGGTGGATTGTATTCACTGGATTGTACAGTAAGTCCCCCAAAACCCTTATCAGCGTTCGAAGTACAAAGTGATGTAACAAGTTTTCGTTTATGGCATAAACGACTTGGTCACTTATGCCGTATAGGATTAGACAAACTTAAAAAGGATAATCTAGGCGTAGTGTACACTGAAGTTGATAAAGATCCTTGCGTCGCGTGCATAGAAGGTAAGCAGGCTAAAAAGCCTTTCAAACCTGTATCGCACAAAAAGGCAACATCTAAATTGGAGCTTATACATTCAGATCTGTGTGGTCCAATGTCTGAAAATTCTTTTCAAGGAAATAAATACGCTTTGACTTTTATAGACGATTTTAGTCGCATTATTTTTATATACTTTATATCATCTAAGGATGAGGTTTTTAGTAGGTTTTGCATGTTTAAGTCGATGGTCGAGAGACAAACGGGCTTAAAGGTTAAAACTTTGCGATCCGATAATGGAACTGAGTATGTAAATAGAGAGTTTTCTGAATACTTAGGCAAAGAAGGTATCAAGCACCAAACCACAGTGCCCTATAATGCACAACAGAATGGTATTTCTGAGAGAACGTTTCGATCCATAGTCGAAAAGGGTCGTTGTATGCTGTCAGACAGTTCTCTTTCAAAAGGTTATTGGCAAGATGCTGTTGAAACGGCCGTGTTCTTAAAGAACAGATGTCCGCACCGAGCTCTCGACGGGAAGACGCCGTATGAATTATGGCATGACAAAAAACCAAACCTGACTCATTTAAAAGTCTTTGGCTGTCGCGCGATGGTGAAGATTCCTGATCCACTGAGAAAGAAGTTAGATCCAAAAGCCGCGCAGTATATTTTTGTCGGATATTCAGACGATCAACAAAGCTATTTGTTTCGCGAACCAAGTAATCCAAGGAGGTTAGTAAAAGGTCGAGATGTGGTGTTCTTTGAAGACCATTTCACTGATTTAAAGGAAAAAACCACACGTCAACCAGTTACTTTGACCGACAACAATGAATCTATTTTTGAATTGGTTCATAGAAATGAGGAAAAACCGATACCGTCAATTGCTTCGTCTTCGGAAGAGGAGGCGAATGACTTGGAGGCAGTTATA
The DNA here is from genome assembly GCA_922987775.1 of Agonopterix subpropinquella. Taxonomy (NCBI): domain Eukaryota; kingdom Metazoa; phylum Arthropoda; class Insecta; order Lepidoptera; family Depressariidae; genus Agonopterix; species Agonopterix subpropinquella. Next base: position 7,234,810 of record OV277696.1, on the reverse strand, counting down.
GATCAAGTTCACAATACTTCAGAATTCATTAGCGCTGATGATGCTTCTGATGAGGAAGATGTAACCGAACAGATTGTGGTAGAGCCTGAAGAACGGTACCCACTTCGAAATAGGCTAAATAAGATTAATCAAAATACGTTTGACTGCAATGCTGCTATGAGTAGTGAACCTGATGAGCCCCAAAGCTATGCTGAAGCTATCAAAGCAGAAGATAGTACAAGCTGGCAGTCTGCTATGCAAGATGAGTTCAACTCATTGAATAAAAACAAGACATGGGTGTTAGTTGAAAAACCAAACAAGAAGGTTGTACCATGTAAATGGGTGTATAAAATTAAAAAGGATGCCGAAGGTAGAGTGGTGAAGTACAAGGCAAGGCTTGTTGCCAAAGGATTTAGTCAAGTTTCAGGAGTTGATTACTATGAAACGTTTTCACCAGTTGTTCGAAATTCATCTCTGCGTACACTTATTGCTTTAGCGGCAGAAATGGATTTGAAAATGCGACACTTGGACGTCGATACAGCGTTCCTGAATGGTGACCTAGAAGAAGAAGTCTACATGCAGCAACCTCAAGGCTTTATAAAACAAGGCGAAGAACATAAAGTGTGCTTGTTGAAAAAATCGCTCTATGGTTTAAAGCAAGCAGCTCGAGCTTGGAATATTAAATTAAACCAAACTTTATCTTCTATAGGTTTTAAACGAACTTCTTCGGAGTCATGCGTTTATTTAAAAAGGTTTGGTGACGAAACCGTCATCCTGGCAGTTTATGTCGATGACATTTGTATCTTTTATAAAAAAGAGACGTCTTTTGACACTGTCAAGACAGAATTGCAAAAGCATTTCTCATTGAAAGATTTGGGAAAATTAGATTATTTTCTAGGTTTGAATGTGAAAAGAACGGACGACAAAATATGCGTCAGCCAAAAGACGTACATACAAACAGTTCTAACACGTTTCAATATGCAAGACTGTAAGCATATGTCCACTCCACTGGAAAATAATAAATATGAAAAGGGTAAAGAATCAGATGAATCCTATCCTTACCAAAGCCTAATAGGTTCCCTAATGTTCCTTGCGGTAAATACTAGACCGGATATAGCTTATGCTACGAGCTATTTAAGCCAATTTAATAATTGTTTCGAAAGGAAACATTGGTTGGCTGCTAAAAGGATTTTACAGTATCTTAAAGGTACAATAGATTACTGTATTTCTTACAGGAAGACAGGTGCCTACTTGTGTGGATACACAGATGCAGATTGGGCGAATTGCACATTTGACAGGCGATCGTATACTGGATATTACTTTACGCTCGCAGGTGGACCCGTTAGTTGGGAATGTAAGAAGCAACCCACGGTAGCATTATCTTCGACTGAAGCCGAGTATATGGCATTAGCTAGCGCTGCTAAAGAAGCTATATTTCTTAGAAGGTTAGTGTTTGAAGTTAGTGGTAACGCTGATAAGGTTGTACTTTTTAATGATAGCCAGAGTGCGCAGAAAATAGCGCTCAATCCAATCCACCATAATAGGACAAAACACATTGACACCAAATTTCATTTTATACGTGAAAAAATTAACGATGGTGTTATCAATGTAAAGTATCAACAGTCAGATCAGATGGCAGCTGATGTGTTAACTAAGCCCCTAAGGCACAGGTACAGCTCACCTAAGATGTATTGTAGGTATGGGCTTAACTAATACTTGATTTTTATTACGCTGTTTTGTTTATTGTTCTTTGTTGTGCTTTTTATTGTTCTTTGTAAGTTTTGGTGTATGTTTCGTTCATTTATGTTTATTTCCATTGAGGGGAGGGTGTTGTAGTTTTATCTCTTTGATAAAATGCACTGTCAATATTTAAAAATTATTTTCTTTTGTACAAAGAACGTTTTCCCTTGTCACGTCACTTCTAATAAAAATTCTCACAACAGAAACATTAAACTTATTATTTAATAGATTTCTCAACACTTACCCTACCACCAAAACAAGATTCTTAAAATGTATCCATTAGCACGTTATCGCTTTCATTCATTTCTGATAACAAATCATTGTTGCCTCAATACTTAATAACTTTAAATTTTAACCATCAAAATAATGAAATTACTGCTCTCTCTCTGTCTCGGGTTTGCTGGAAGAAATCTCTTTAGAGATAAGCTCGCCCTTTGTAATTGTCTATTATGTTGTTTTTATGTATATTTCCGTGTGTACAATAAAGTATTAAAATAAAATAAAATAAAATAAATTATTGTTTCAATCTAATTATTTTGTTATAAATCAGCTGGGGTGTAGGTATGAGGGCTTGCGCTTATTCATTAACACGTTGTATAATACACTTCTATGATATCGGAACATCAGTGCACATAGTGCCTTTCTGAATTAAAGTGAAATAATAATCATTTTTTCAATAATCGAATAAGTTAATTGTTGTGTAATAACTATAATTTAATGAGTGGGAAAGCAGAACACCAAGCCTGCCATGCCCGTAATCTGTGGGAAAGCAGAACACCAAGCCTGCCATGCCCGTGAGCATCAATGGGGTGAGTGAGCCCGAAGCTATAGCGAACGTTTTCCGGGAGCATTTCCGAGTGGCTGCACAGCCTGTGACGCGTGCCGAGTCCTCGCACGGGACCTCTCTTTCTGACCGTGACCGTCCGCCGACGTTGCTCATCACGGCCAAACAAGTGGGGCGGGTGATCTCTCACATGTCCAGGGGGAAATCTCCTGGACACGACGGGCTTAGTGTGGAGCACCTCAAACATGCTGGGGCTCACTTGCCTCGTGTGTTGGCACTGCTATACAATCTCTGTTTGCGACACTCGTATTTACCACCAGACCTCATGAGAACGATTGTAGTACCTGTTATAAAGAACAAGACGGGAGATGCATCTGATAAGACGAACTATAGGCCCATTTCGCTAGCAACTATCATAGCGAAGGTGCTTGACGGAGTGCTTGATAAGGAGTTGGATAAGCATATAGGCCTGCATGATGCCCAGTTCGGGTTCAGGGCAGGTTTATCAACTGAAAGTGCTATACTGGCGCTCAAGCACACCGTCAAGTACTATACAGACAGAAGTACCGATGTATATGCATGCTTTTTGGACCTATCAAAAGCGTTCGATCTGGTGTCCTACCCGGTACTATGGGACAAGATGAAGGGGATGAATCTCCCGTCGGAGGTCATTGACATCTTCGGTCACTGGTACGGAAACCAGGTCAACTATGTGCGATGGGCGGATGAGTGTTCGGTGGAGTACAGGTTGGAGTGCGGCGTGAGGCAGGGCGGGCTGTCGTCTCCAAAGCTCTTCAACCTGTACATGGACCAGCTGATCCGTGAGCTCAGCAGCATGCACGCGGGATGCTCTGTTGATGGTATTAACATCAATAACATCAGCTACGCGGACGATATGGTGCTTTTGAGCCCATCGGTCAGTGCACTCAGGAGACTGTTGCAGGTGTGCGAAACTTACGCTGAAACTCATGGGTTGAAGTACAACACCAAAAAGAGTGAGCTCCTAGTGTTCGCCGCGGGTAGCAGCGCTCCACAGGTAGTGCCGCCTGTCAAGCTGTACGGAACTGCGCTGACGAGAGTCGAACGGTTCAAATACCTGGGTCACATCGTTACAGAGGACCTGAAGGATGACCAGGACATAGAGCGGGAACGTAGGGCGTTGGCGGTCAGAAGCAATATGCTCGCCCGTAGGTTTGCTCGTTGCACAGAACAAGTTAAAATAACCCTGTTTAAAGCCTTCTGTCAATCATTCTATACGAGCAGCCTATGGGTAAGATATACGCAGAAGGCCTACAGCACCCTACGTGTCCAATACAACAATGCATTCAGGATGCTTTTGGGGCTGCCGCGCTTCTGCAGTGCATCTGGTATGTTCGCCGAGGCTCGTACTGACGGGTTTCACGCGATAATGCGAAAGAAAGTGGCATCGATGATGAGCAGAGTTCACGGCAGCACTAACAGCATCCTGAAGGCGGTTGGAGGTAAACACGAGTGTCCTATTGCCCACCACTGGACAACGGTGCTGATGGCGTAGTTTCTGTTCTCATCTCAACTTTGTTAAATATTCTGACTCTGTACCTGCTATCCAATGTAATATAATAATAATTGAACTACACTCCTCTTAATTTTATAATGTACTATTTTTATTTTTTATTTAATAATTATAATGAGATGAGACTATTTATATACTAAATTTTGACATTGTTTACATTCTTGACCACAACTTTTTGACATTTTCCATTAGGTATTGCAATTATCACAATTTTTATCATGTAATGTTGAACTTGAAGTCTCGTATACTAACCTAGTAAGTAAGCAATACTAACAATGAAATTTAATTTGTGACATTGCTATGGAATTTATGTTCTGAAATAAATGATTTGATTTGATTTGATTTGATTAATCACCTGTCTTAGGCTGAATAATCATTAATCATGACAACATTTATCGATACTTTTTATTACACTGTCGCATCACTAGTGTACACGCTCGGAGAGTGCTGGGAGTAGTGCGACCTTGAAATGGCCAATCATGTTGCATTTGTTTCGTGCCCCGCTACCCGCACCTACCGCCAAAAATGGTGACTTCGGGCGTGAACAAAATTTTCATCATGCGGTATCTATTGGGGGTAATCTGTGTCTGTCTATTACTATTTTAATTAATTCGTTTTTGCAAATATCTCTTTTCGTATGCATCAAATCGTGAACAAAGTTAGAACAAAACTTGTAGAACATAACATTGTCTATAATTGTATTTTTAAGAAACTTTTTCTATCATCAACAATTTTCTAGATATCTGTCTATTACTATTTTAATTTATTCGTTTTTGCAAATATCTCTTTTCGTATGCTTCAAATCGTGAATAAAGTTATTACAAAATTTGTAGAACATAACATTATCTACAATTTTATGCTTTACAAACTTTTCCTATGATCAACAATTTTCGAGATATCCTGTCTATTACTATTTTAATTAATTCGTTTTTGCAAATATCTCTTTTCGTATGCATCAAATCGTGAACAAAGTTAAAACAAAACATGTAGAACATAACATTGTCTATAATTGTATCAAAAAGAAACTTTTTTTATCATGAACCGTTGTCGAGATATCTGTCTATTACTACTTTAATTAATTATTTTTTGCAAATATCTCGTTTTGTATGGATGAAATCGTGAACGAAGTTATTACAAAACTTGTAGTACATAACATTATCTACAATTTTATGCTTTACAAACTTTTCCTATCATCAAAAATTTTCGAGATATCTGTCTATTACTATTTTAATTAATTCGTTTTTGCAAATATCTCTTTTCGTATGCATCAAATCGTGAACAAAGTTAAAACAATACATGTAGAACATAACATTGTCTATCATTGTATTTTTAAGAAACTTTTTCTATCATCAACCGTTGTCGAGATATCTGTCTATTACTATTTTAATTAATAATTTTTTGCAAATATCTCGTTTCGTATGCATCAAATCGTGAACAAAGTTATTACAAAACTTGTAGTACATAACATTATCTACAATTGTATGCTACGCAAACTTTTCCTATCATCAACAATTTTCGAGATATCTGTCTATTACTATTTTAATTTATTCGTTTTTGCAAATATCTCTTTTCGTATGCTTCAAATCGTGAATAAAGTTTTTACAAAACTAGTAGAACATAACATTATCTACAATTTTATGCTGAACAAACTTTTCCTATGATCAACAATTTTCGAGATATCTGTCTATTACTATTTTAATTAATTATTTTTTGCAAATATCTCGTTTTGTATGGATGAAATCGTGAACGAAGTGATTACAAAACTTGTAGTACATAACATTATCTACAATTTTATGCCGTACAAACTTTTCCTATCATCAAAAATTTTCGAGATATCTGTCTATTACTATTTTAATTAATTCGTTTTTGCAAATATCTCTTTTCGTATGCATCAAATCGTGAACAAAGTTAAAACAATACATGTAGAACATAACATTGTCTATAATTGTATTTTTAAGAAACTTTTTCTATCATCAACCGTTGTCGAGATATCTGTCTATTACTATTTTAATTAATAATTTTTTGCAAATATCTCGTTTCGTATGCATCAAATCGTGAACAAAGTTAGAACAAAACTTGTAGAACATAACATTGTCTATAATTGTATTTTTAAGAAACTTTTTCTATCATCAACAATTTTCTAGATATCTGTCTATTACTATTTTAATTTATTCGTTTTTGCAAATTTCTCTTTTCGTATGCTTCAAATCGTGAACAAAGTTATTACAAAACTTGTAAAACATAATATTGTCTACAATTGTTTTTCAGACAAACTTTTTCTATCAAGAACCGTTTTCGAGATATCTGTCTATTACTATTTTAATTAATAATTTTTTGCAAATATCTCTTTTCGTATGCTTCAAATCGTGAATAAAGTTGTTACAAAATTTGTAGAACATAACATTATCTACAATTTTATGCTTTACAAACTTTTCCTATGATCAACAATTTTCGAGATATCCTGTCTATTACTATTTTAATTAATTCGTTTTTGCAAATATCTCTTTTCGTATGCATCAAATCGTGAACAAAGTTAAAACAAAACATGTAGAACATAACATTGTCTATAATTGTATCAAAAAGAAACTTTTTTTATCATTAACCGTTGTCGAGATATCTGTCTATTACTATTTTAATTAATTATTTTTTGCAAATATCTCGTTTTGTATGGATGAAATCGTGAACAAAGTTATAACAAAACTTGTAGTACATAACATTATCTACAATTGTATGCTACGCAAACTTTTCCTATCATCAACAATTTTCGAGATATCTGTCTATTACTATTTTAATTAATTCGTTTTTGCAAATATCTCTTTTCGTATGCTTCAAATCGTGAATAAAGTTATTACAAAACTTGTAGAACATAACATTATCTACAATTTTATGCTGAACAAACTTTTCCTATGATCAACAATTTTCGAGATATCTGTCTATTACTATTTTAATTAATTCGTTTTTGCAAATATCTCTTTTCGTATGCATCAAATCGTGAACAAAGTTAAAACAAAACATGTAGAACATAACATTGTCTATAATTGTATCTGAAGGAAACTTTTTCTATCATCAACCGTTGTCGAGATATCTGTCTATTACTATTTTAATTAATTCGTTTTTGCAAATATCTCGTTTCGTATGCATCAAATCGTGAACAAAATTATGACAAAACTTGTAGTACATAACATTATCTAGAATTGTATGCTACACAAACTATTCCTATCATCAACAATTTTCGAGATATCTGTCTATTACTATTTTAATTAATTCGTTTTTGCAAATATCTCTTTTCGTATGCATCAAATCGTGAACAAAGTTAAAACAATACATGTAGAACATAACATTGTCTATAATTGTATCTTTAAGAAACTTTTTCTATCATGAACCGTTTTCGAGATATCTGTCTATTACTATTTTAATTAATTATTTTTTGCAAATATCTCGTTTCGTATGCATCAAATCGTGAACAAAGTTAAAACAAAACTTGTAGTACATAACATTATCTACAATTGTATGCTACACAAACTTTTCCTATCATCAACAATTTTCGAGATATCTGTCTATTACTATTTTAATTTATTCGTTTTTGCAAATATCTCTTTTAGTATGCTTGAAATCGTGAATAAAGTTTGTACAAAACTTGTAGAACATAACATTATCTACAATTTTATGCTTAACAAACTTTTTCTATGATCAACAATTTTCGAGATATCTGTCTATTACTATTTTAATTAATTCGTTTTTGCAAATATCTCTTTTCGTATGCATCAAATCGTGAACAAAGTTAAAACAAAACATGTAGAACATAACATTATCTATAATTGTATCAAAAAGAAACTTTTTCTATCATCAACCGTTGTCGAGATATCTGTCTATTACTATTTTAATTAATTCGTTTTTGCAAATATCTCGTTTCGTATGCATCAAATCGTGAACAAAATTATGACAAAACTTGTAGTACATAACATTATCTAGAATTGTATTCTACACAAACTATTCCTATCATCAACAATTTTCGAGATATCTGTCTATTACTATTTTAATTTATTCGTTTTTGCAAATTTCTCTTTTCGTATGCTTCAAATCGTGAACAAAGTTATTACAAAACTTGTAAAACATAATATTGTCTACAATTGTTTTTCTGATTAACTTTTTCTATCAAGAACCGTTTTCGAGATATCTGTCTATTACTATTTTAATTAATAATTTTTTGCAAATATCTCGTTTCGTATGCATCAAATCGTGAACAAAATTATGACAAAACTTGTAGTACATAACATTATCTAGAATTGTATGCTACACAAACTATTCCTATCATCAACAATTTTCGAGATATCTGTCTATTACTATTTTAATTAATTCGTTTTTGCAAATATCTCTTTTCGTATGCATCAAATCGTGAACAAAGTTAGAACAAAACTTGTAGAACATAACATTGTCTATAATTGTATTTTTAAGAAACTTTTTCTATCATCAACAATTTTCTAGATATCTGTCTATTACTATTTTAATTTATTCGTTTTTGCAAATTTCTCTTTTCGTATGCTTCAAATCGTGAACAAAGTTATTACAAAACTTGTAAAACATAATATTGTCTACAATTGTTTTTCAGACAAACTTTTTCTATCAAGAACCGTTTTCGAGATATCTGTCTATTACTATTTTAATTAATAATTTTTTGCAAATATCTCTTTTCGTATGCTTCAAATCGTGAATAAAGTTGTTACAAAATTTGTAGAACATAACATTATCTACAATTTTATGCTTTACAAACTTTTCCTATGATCAACAATTTTCGAGATATCCTGTCTATTACTATTTTAATTAATTCGTTTTTGCAAATATCTCTTTTCGTATGCATCAAATCGTGAACAAAGTTAAAACAAAACATGTAGAACATAACATTGTCTATAATTGTATCAAAAAGAAACTTTTTTTATCATTAACCGTTGTCGAGATATCTGTCTATTACTATTTTAATTAATTATTTTTTGCAAATATCTCGTTTTGTATGGATGAAATCGTGAACAAAGTTATTACAAAACTTGTAGTACATAACATTATCTACAATTTTATGCTACACAAACTATTCCTATCATCAACAATTTTCGAGATATCTGTCTATTACTATTTAATTAATTCGTTTTTGCAAATATCTCTTTTCGTATGCATGAAATCGTGAACAAAGTTAGAACAAAACTTGTAGAACATAACATAGTCTATAATTGTATTTTTAAGAAACTTTTTCTATCATCAACAATTTTCTAGATATCTGTCTATTACTATTTTAATTTATTCGTTTTTGCAAATATCTCTTTTCGTATGCATCAAATCGTGAACAAAGTTAAAACAAAACATGTAGAACATAATATTTTCTATGATTGTATCTTTAAGAAACTTTTTCTATCATGAACCGTTGTCGAGATATCTGTCTATTACTATTTTAATTAATTATTTTTTGCAAATATCTCGTTTCGTATGGATGAAATCGTGAACAAAGTTATAACAAAACTTGTAGTACATAATATTATCTACAATTGTATGCTGCACAAACTGTTCCTATCATCAAAAAATTTCGAGATATCTGTCTATTACTATTTAATTAATTCGTTTTTGCAAATATCTCTTTTCGTATGCATTAAATCGTGAACAAAGTTAGAACAAAACTTGTAGAACATAACATTGTCTATAATTGTTTTTCTGATAAACTTTTTCTATCATGAACCGTTTTCTAGATATCGGTCTATTACTATTTTAATTTATTCGGTTTTGCAAATATCTCTTTTCGTATGCTTCAAATCGTGAACAAAGTTGTAAACTTGTAGAACATAACATTATCTACAATTTTATTTTTCAAAAACTTTTCCTATCATCAACCGTTGTCGATATATCTGTCTGTTACTATTTTAATTATTCAGTTTTTACAAATATCTCGTCTCCTATGCATAGGATTGTAAACAAAGTTTATACAAGCGTGAAGACCATTAAATTTCCAACAATTTTTTCATAACAAATTTTTTTCTATCACTTACCATTGTCGAGATATCTGTCATTTTTGTTATATTATAAAAGTGGTCTGATTCTGGAAAGGTGACCGATCCGCCATGTAAGACCGGGTTTTTCGTGATGGGTAAAGTGTGTTCTTTCGATCCAAGTTGGTTTCACATTTCCTATATGTTTAGGCCTAAGACCTATTTTTTTTTATTTTCAACCCCAGTCTGATTTTGAACGGTGACCGATTTGAGAATAACTAAATCTGCTGTGGTGTTCTCCTAAGAGGGCTCTTTCTTAAAATGCGTCCAGTTCGTATCCTATATATTTAGGCCCAGACCCCATTTTTTCGCGATTGTCTTACCGCTGTAAAAAAATCAGTGACCGCTTTGAGTCATAAGACCGAGGCTAAATGATGTACTTTGGCGTCTATTTTCGAGCTAGACTGAATCCAGCTTTCCTATAATTATAATACGTTTAGGCCCTAGACCGTTGGTGGCTCTGGATCTAATTCTTCCATTTTGACGGATTTTTTTTTATTTCTAATTGAATTCGATAGAACAAATTCGGAACTAAATCCCATACATACTCGCATCGTTCTAGGACACGGGGTCCCGCTGAGTGCAGGTACACGAAGCAAGGGAGGGTGATCGATCGCATCGATCGCATCGCACCAAATTAGGACACACGTTTTTTGATCGCGCGATCGGTTTCATCGCGCGATGAGATCGCATCGCACCATCGCGCGTGCGATGGCAATAGGACACCGCCTTAGGGTATATAATCAGTTGTATTACTTTAAGAGGTGCTTGTACCCATGATACTGAACAACTTTCTCTAGGAAACCTATAGGAAACTCGCATTTTTTAATTCCATACTATATGCAATCTTCTGATCGAACGTTTGTATACAAATTTTTTTTTTTTTTGCAATTTCAATTTTTCTTATGGAAAATCGTTCAGTATCATGGGTACAATCCCCCATAAATTAGTGGAACTGCTTACCCTAATATCCTGAATCAATGCATTATGTATTGGAACCTTGTAGTAACGAGCTAACAAATTCCACACGCTAACCTACGGATTTTTTTATTATCACATCCATTTAATCCATTTTACTAACTATTTTGGTAGACTAGTAAAAAGTAAGTTAGCAACGCTTGCAGTGGAAATGGGCTCGACTGTAAATGCAGCTCGCTGGAACGTGAGGCGGATCGCAAACGCAACATGCATTAACAATGTTTGTTTCGCCGCTCGCGCTCTAGTTTATATAAAAGCTGTAATATTTTAACGTACGGGAACAAAAGAATATTTTTCAGCTATTGTGCTAATGCATTACTACAGTACTGTTCTGTGAAGTTGATATACCGCAATACTAATGCTATCTTGTAAAACGTTTTGCACCGAGCGTTAGGCCGCGTTCAGACGACCCGCACCCACCACGCACCCGCCAAGCACCCAGCCCGCACCCGCTCCACGCTCTCTCCGCGCTTGCCCCGCAGCCTATAATGCATTGCTTGCAATTTGAGTCTTATGACACCATAATAAATCTTGTATTGTATTCCGACGAACGGTGGTGGGGCGAGCGCGTGGCGGGTGCGGGCCGGTTTCGGGGCGGGTGCGGGCCGGGTTCGGAGCGGGTGTGGGGTGGGTTCGGGGCGGCCGCGGGTGCTCACATAAAATACACTACGAGATTTATAACATGTTATAAGACTCAAATTGCAAGCAATGCATTTTAAGACGCGGGGTGAGCGCGGGGAGAGCGTGGTTTGAGTGCGTGGCGGGCGCGGGGCGGGTGCGGGGCGGGTGCGGGTCGTCTGAACGCGGCTTTATTGCGCGTTATTTTCTCTGTATAGTCACAGATTTTTCAATAGTACCTATAGGTACTATAACAGATACCTACTGCACTTCCTCAATATCGCGCGTTTTTTCGAATTACGAACTATACGCGCGCTGCAGAAACGCGGAACTAAAATGCGCTTTAAGTCAATGCACGAGAGCCTGTATCGCATGCGATACGGAACGCCGGCCGTACTTGTCGCAGAAGTCTGTGAGTGACTGTGCACTGGTATTATGGAAACTTCCTGTTAATTTATCTGAGATGGAAACAAGTATCATATGGTGGTAGGTATATTATGGTAGTGGAGGTGGATCCCGTGCTTGCGAGTGCATTTCCAATCGCTTTTTTTGAAGTTTCTCCTCTCTCGTTTACTCTGTTACGAGTCTATAAGAGTTATTTATATGTTTAAAAAGAAAATCCTAAAATATCTGACACATCCAAAATAAATCTCTGAAGCAAACTTGTATCTCCAAAATTTACGAGTTTTGCGGTGTATAGGTAGGTATTAAAAAAGCGGACTGTGATTGGTACTCGCGCTATGAGGGTTCTGCCCAAACTTCATTATGAAGGACAAACTTCACTTTGCCATAGAAAAACATTGGTCTCCCATACTCTAAATCACGGTCGATGCTCCAAATTAAAGTTTATAATCGAAAAAAACTCTTTTAACGATTTTCTGATTCATTCCTTTATTTGAGCAGTAACCTTGCTTCTCGCGGAACTTCTTTATTTTAGTCTAGGTCAACAGGAAGTACCGTGTAGATTTTGATGAGTAGGCTTGTGACGTATCAAAATATGTGACATCAATGGCCATTGTATTTTGAATGCTTTGATTAAGCGTTCTTACAGATGAACGACACTTTGCGGTCCCACGGGACCGTAAAGTCTACAAGCGTGACCCTGTGCGACCCACGACGACCGCAAAGTGTCGCTCGTCTGTAAGAGACAGACAGACGGATGGATACACAAACGACAAAGTGATCTAATAACGGTTTCTTTTTTTTTTTCATTTTTCCATACGGAACCCTAAAAACGAATCAAAGACTAGTCTAGACAATAAATTAATGTTTTTGAGAAGAATTCGCACTTTTTTACACTCTTAAAAAATAGAAAACAAATTCATCAAAGAATTTTCCAAATTCCTTTGTCAAAATTTTGTATTTGAATCAGCTGTAAAGAATTGGCTATTATTCTGCTTTGATAGAAGACTCATAAATCTGGATAAGCTCGGGAGAAGTTTTTTCTAGTGTATTCAGCTTTTTCCTTTCTAGTTAATTATACAAGTAGGCCTACCATGAAATTACACTGTAGTAAACTACAGTAAAACTACCGTAGTAAACTACAGTTTTTGTATTGAATTTCGTACAGCGCTCCCAGTGGTTACGTTGAGAACTAATTCTGTCATACAAAATTGACGCCGCAACTACAGTAGTAACGTACAGAGAAAACTCATGGTAAGCCTAAGGGTGTTTGGAAGCTGGGCGCAAATATTTAAGGGGATGATAGTTGACACCATTTAGAACATTTTGAGCCATACATATCTTAAGTCTGATTGTTGATTTTTAACGGACATTTTTGTTTTATTTTTATAAAAACCCAATTTCTAGTAGTTAATTGCCAACAGTGCCCCAATTAAAGCTGGAATGTTAATTGTTTATTTATAGGGGTTTTTAGATGTGTTTCTAATCTAATAAACTAAATTTCAAGCATCTGTGTTATTGAAAAAAAATACTAGAGGCATTTGAAGTCGTAGAAACTTTTAAAATTTTAAAAATTCTGCTAAGTTTATGGCATTTAAAAAAATAAATAAAATAGCCTGGATCGTTCAAACCTTTTTGAAAACATGCTCAGTCTTGGTCTTTATTTTAAAGTATAATTTTAGGCTGATATCTTACCAATCGCAGAGGTAGAGCTTAAATACCAAATTGAGGGAGATTAGGCTGCCTGTCCACTGATGGGAGCTGGCTGGGCGAGCTGTGTAGCTGTGTAAATATTAAACAATCAGGAGCTCGGCCGAGATCGGCCGGTTAATGTCGATTAATGTCGATTTTTAAATGGACAAATGAAACAACATTTTTGGTAAAAATAATGTACGTAAGTGTGTGTACCTTGATTTCTTAGATAGGCACCAGATCTTTTCCTTACTTCTGCTGTCATTATTTTTAGTTGTGTCTCCTGCTTCATGAAATTGAACTTTAATTTTTGCAGATTAGCTCCTCCCATGTTGCAATTTCTTCACCTGTGTAAACGAGCTACTTGGCCCGTCCCCAGATGTGAAAATCCACGGGGGTCAGGTCCGGAGACCGCGCGAGCCAAGGGATGGGGTCCGTCTCTGCCGATCCAGCTGTCAGGGAAACAATTGCTGAGAGATTCTCTCACTGAGTTGCAATGTGAAAGGTGTAATTAAACTTTGAATTGATCAACTTTTTAGGCAGAGTTGATGTTCGTTTATGTATAACTAGCGGCCCGTCCCGGCTTCGCACGGGTGGACGTCTAATCTTTTCTAGCAATAAATATAGCCTATGTTACTCAGGGTGAATGCAGCTTTCTAATGGTGAAAGAATTTTTTAAATCGGCCCAGTACTTTTTGAGCCTATTCATTACAAACATACAAACATACAAAAATAGGTACAAATCTTTCCTCTTTATAATATTAGTGTAGATAGACAAATATTTAAAATGTGATTGTTTATTAAATGGTAATGATCTTTGTATCTACTGGCAACACCAGAAAATATTCGCGTCAGTCAATAAACAATCCATAGGCAAAACTAACCTTTTTGACCTTAAAATTGATAGGTTTTTTTGTCAAAACTACCGCCATCTAATGATTTTTTATTTAACTGCTCTTGGGAAACTCATCATAGAGACATTAAAACAAAACAGGTTTTAAAATAATTATCAGATCATCAAAGCGAACAACTTTCTCTGTAGGACCAATGACGAAAAAACTAAAAAAATCTAAGCTATTCCATACAAAACTGCAAACCAAAATTTTATAATATTTTTTTCTTAGGTCCCATAGAGAATGTTGTTCAGTTTGATGGTCTGATCATCCCTTTAATATAAGCGGATGTATAACAAGAAGGACTCTGTATTTAGAATTATGGTTCAGTATAATACAATTCTGAACATTTAAACTTATGTTATTTTGCTTATTTTGCTAAACATCAACAAATAAAATGGTTTTGCAAGATAAACAAAACATTACGACAAACAATAAATCGGCTTAACCACCGAGCATCATCGCGAAGAAAAGTTATGACTCGACAGCCCCGCCTAAATCACATTTACTAAAGGATTTATTATTGTACTTTTACAAACATAACAACATAAAAACCGGCCAAGAGCGTGTCGGACAAATCCATAATAGGAAAAAATATTTTTAACAGCATAGTATATGATATGCTCACGACTATATTCCCTGAGGACTTGTTCAGAGTTATTCTGATACTGAGCGAGCGAGTTGCGATGTGGTACATTGATTTCCAATGAAAAGTAAAAATACGATTATTTCTTTTATTGAATCAACATTTACCACCGATTCGCATGTAAATACATCATGGAGAAGAAACGGCAAGAAAGACCATAGCAACCTAGAATATTACGAAGTTTTGGGTTCAGGAAATGTGAAGTCTATCAAATACCAATTGACCTTGGATAAAGTAATGGTCTTACATCCATATACCCTTGACGTGACGTTAGGGCCTGTTTCTGAATAGGTACTAGTGGGAACTGCAGGAGCTGATGATGATGCGCACCACTATAATATAAATTTTGTTTACATCAATTAAATCTAGTAAATAAAATAAATCAATCGTAACACGCAGAAAACATTTTCTGTTAGACACGTGAGAGCTTATTTTCCTAAGTGTTTCGAGATCGTGTATAAATTACACCTCTCTATTTGGGTTACTCTCAGTTTCACTAAATAAATACTTACCTACATCTAATTAGCCCATCGTGTGTTATTTGCTAAAGCTACAGTAGTTAAGGGTTTTCTATGTGGCGTTTTAATTAAAGACAAAATTACTGCAGATAAAATTTATTCTCTCTCAGTTTACAACAAAAGAAATAAAACTTAAAATAAATAAAAAAATGTAGTGGACAAAAGTTATTACGTTAATAAATATGACGTACACAGGTTGTAAGTGTAGACAGTTGCATTACTAAAAAGGGTGATTGTATACTTATGATACTGAATAACTTCCCCAAGGAACCTAAGGCAAATTGCAAGTTCTAACAGAATATAAAATTATTTTTACTTTCACAATAATAATTGGATCAAAAGTGTACGAAACCTGGATACCCTTAGACCCCTTCCTCTGACACTGTTATTCATAACTATAATTTACAGTAAGGGACTTCTAAACACGATATCTTCATCTACTGTCTGTACCGCCTTAAAGTTTTATAAGAGACTAGAGTTAACCCGCGACTTCGTAAGCACAAATTATATACCAGATTTTAAGTCAGATGATAAGCTATCAAACAAAAAAAGTTTCATCAAAATCGGTTCAGTAGTTTTTGCGTGATACTCGAACAAACAAACACCCAAACAAACAAACAAACGAACAAACAAACAAACAAACAGACAGACAAAAAGTCCAAAAATTCGTGATTTGGAATCAGGGAACCCTAAAAACCATATCGTAATCTTTTTTTTGTAAATATCTTCAATTTACAGACACACCTTCTGTTACAGTTTTATAATAGTTTAGATATAAAAAAAATTAATACTATAAGAGAATCACCATTATTTATCAAAGAGAAATTTCAAGGCAATGTTGAATCTACATTAGTTATAGTCCACGGTTCTGTTATTACCATAGTTTGTCCAGTCGCAGTTGCTGTAGTGTCTAACTAATTTAGTCTGAAGTTAGTTCCAGTTTAGAAATTCGTTACCAGTACGAAATAATAACTAAAGTTTCGGAGTGAACCGTGTAACAATAGGCTATTTGCAAACCTAGTCGAAAATCTACATCATTAATAATTATCATCAGCTTTTGTCCATAATCATCATAAAATCATCATCATCATTAACATCATCAGCTTTTGTCCATCAACTGCATGGTGTGGGCCTCATAAAAATTTCATTCAAATCCATTTAGCCTTTTTACGTGAGTCACAAACATCCAAACATCGTCAAAAACGTTCACATTTCTATATATTAAAGTAGGTAGGATTCTCGCTTCATCATCATCAGCCTTTCATCGTCCACTGCTGAACATAGGCCTCTCCCAAGGCGCGCCACAAAACTCTGTCCTCGGCCTTCCTCATCCAGTCGCTCCCAACTACTTTTTTTAGGTCGTCTGTCCAGCGGGAAAATGGGCGTCCCACACTACGCCTACCAGTTCGCGGTCTCCACTTTAGAACTCTGACACCCCACCGGTTATCAGTTCTTCGGCAGATATGACCAGCCCATTGCCACGTCAGCTTGCTAATTTTCTGAGCTATGTCAACCACTTTTAGTTCTCTGACGTATCACTTCATTTCTAATGTGATCTCTCAGAGAAAAACCATGCATAGCTCTATCCATAACTCGCTGAGCTCGTATTCTCGCTTCAGATAGAAGCAAATAAACAAAGTTTTCTGCCTAACCATTTACCAAGAGGAAACAATAACATTTCCGCTTGCAGCATTCTTTCTGCTGTATGCTGCAAAACGGATTAGGTGCAAACGGGAATCGCTATATTTCTCAAGCTTACCCCTCTAGTTCTACGGATGACCTAATAGATTTATTTCTTTCCTACAAGATTTATTCTCGGCCTTGTTATGCCCAGAACTATGCCGTTTAACCCCCTTTTCGGGTGAAAGGTTTCTTATGGGGAAAATTGTCATTATATCCTTTGAAGGGGTTGAGGAAAGTCTATCATAAAGATTTCAGCGAATATTATTCAGGGTGAAATATAAATCGTTAGTATTTATTTAAACTAAGACTAAGACTTTATTGAAACTGAACAACTTTTACCACTGGAGCAAACCTAAAATCGTGAAATAAATCAGCTTTTCCGTACATCTAAATTCAGTATAATTCTAGTAGGTTGCAGTTTTTTACGGAATAGCTGATTTTGTTTTTGCGATTTCATTGTTGCTCCCATAAGGCTGCCTGTCCATTGACGCGAGCTGGCTGCGCGAGCTGTGTAGCTGTGTAAATATTAACCAATCAGGAGCTCCTGATTGGTTAATATTTACACAGCTACACAGCTCGCCCCGCTAGCTCGCGTCAATGGACAGGCTAATACCCTGTGTAACCTGTTCCGGTTACATAGATATGTTTGACCTGTTACATAGATAGGTTTGACCTCAAGTGTGAATGCGGTGTTGCCCCTCAGACTATGGCCCATCTTGTATCCTGCTTTTCCTACCTGCCCGGACACATGTTTATCTATCTCATAAAAGTTACGTTATAATAAAATACTAGGTAATTTATTTGAATCAAGAATTTTTCAAACGCTTCATGTTTTCTTATTGATTATGTATCCTTTTCATATTGCGTGCAAAAAAGTATATTACAAGAAAAAAAAACGCTAAAAGAAATATCTGAGATGGTGACAAGCCTAATCCGCTCGCTGTCAAGCCTTAATCTAAAAGCTGAAAACCTTAGGCTGAATCCCTGGAACTAGGGGCAAGCTCGGTGATGAGAAAAAAACAACATGATGTCGTCGATTAGTGTCAGTTTCCGAGCGGATAGGAATTCTAAGAACCATTTTTTAGGGTTCCGTACCCAAAAGATGCAAACGAGGTCCTGTCCTAGCTCTAAAGGACTTTATCTTTTGAACCAAATAAATAGGTAGCGAATTGAATTTTTACAGAATTATTTTTAGATTCGCTAAAAATTAACAAAAACTAAAAAAATTTGAGTTGTCCCCAAGATGTGTTTTTTCAACGTTTATTTTTATTACTTCTTATGAAATACGATTGACCTCGTCTCGCATGATGGAAAGTACAGAAATGAAGTCGAGGATGCAACGCGGTTATTATTCAGAAAAAGCCTTTTAACTCTTCTCTCATTGTATCTGCTGGAAAAAACTGACGGATCAAGGAGATAGTAGTAGTGGAGATAAGCGGGACATTAATTGGCTAGAAGGGCAGATGGCAGGTGGAACAAGGCAATATCGGAATGGAGGCTAAGAGAAGGAAGGAGGTCAGTGGGTAACCGATGCCTTGGTCATACGAAATTGTAAGGGTTGCGGGTTAGACATGGATTAGATTTGCACAGAATCGTGAGGAGTGGCGCAATAAAAAGGAGGCCTATGCCCAGCAGTGGCTTGATATGGGCTTATTTGATCGTAGCAATATCCTGTGAGATGTAAAATTAAAAAATGTTATATTGCCTTCGTACGGATGTAGTCTCGCAATACATCTAGTTGTTCGTTGATGGATAGAAGTCATAAAGTCTTTAAGCACTTACCTACCGAGGTACAAGCGATAAGACTCCGCCACACGTGCGCCCAAATGACTGTTTTTCAGAAAAAGTAACTTAACCTGGACCAGCGCCTCATCGGCGTTGAGTCTCTTGGATCGAAGCTCTGACTCCAATGCTGCCAGTTGGATAAATGATTGAGTGAAATTCTATAACGTCACGCCTCATAACCCGGGGGGGGGTAGGCAGGGACCAGGGCGCGCCACTTACTACGATCCTTACATACCTCTTTTGAGTGAAATTGTAAGTCAAAAGTACAGAATAGCGGCAGTTTTTGAAGACTAACTATGTACAACGTGTTAATGAATTAACGCAAAACTAGAAAGTAGTTTGTTCAGAATCGAGAGCAGATCCAATTATCATGGTTTCAATATAGGTTTTTTTTTCTTTCAAAATGTTAAATAATTTGTTTGTTAAATTTTCTGAACCCGATGTCAACCCACCGACCGCATAGGCACACTCACCCTACTTACTACCAAAACAAGATTATTAAAATGTATCCATGAGTATGTTAGGGCTTTCAATCAATGCTGAAATGATAACAAATGATTTTTGCCTCAAAACTTAAAATGCGAATAACTTAAAATTTTAAGTATCAAAATAATGAAATTATTGTTTCAAAATCAGTTGGGGTGTATGAGGTTTTGCGCTTATTCATTAACACGTTGTATAAGTCTAGAACACTATCAGTGCAATATTTCCTATACCAAATGTGCAATTATAAATTCAATAACATTCTAAAACAAGGTTGCAATTCGAAAAGGGTATCCACGAGTCGAATAAGTAGGTAGTTTATTAAACGGTACCGTTGTCATCTGTCCTTTACGTCGAGTACGTACGCATTACACGTTACGGACCGTGGAGTAAGGACACAGAGCTACAAATCTAAAATAGAGTAGGAAGGCTAAATAATCTGCAGGTTCTTTTAAACATGTATGAATCTTTCACCATATCGGAAGGCATTTGTGAAGATAATCTCTCAAGAGCTGTACCACTTCGTACAACCCGGGCGAATTAACTAGGCACCTGGCTCGCACGTAGCTCGGACTTTGACACCCTTACTGCGGGACCCCGCCGTCACCGTGCGAGGCCGAAGCATAGCATTTCAGTTACCGTTGCAAGTGTCCCTGCGCTTTAGCATTTTCGAGTTATTCTTTCCGAGTTTTCCGAGTTTTTTATTCCTAGCCACGTGCGAGCCAGGTGCTAAGTTAATTCGCCCGTGTTGTAGATAATGCGCGGCGCGATGCATGGGCAGAGAAACCCGCTTCGCTCAGTGATCATGAGAATATTTTCATGTTCAACCATCGGTAGGTTGACCTGTCGCCGTATGTACGTCACACGCACATCATCATCATCTTCTTTAATATAGTCAGTAGAGTATTCGCCAATTCTGTCTCTTTTCCGCTAGTCTCTTGAGTTTTTGATACGACATGATAACCAACCTTTTCCTTCACTTGGGCTAGATAATTCTGTCCAGGTTTTTCTTTGCCTCTCTTCCTCTGTATCTTCCCTTCCAAATGAGATAGAAAATCCAAAACTCTGTCCCATCTAATGAGCTTTACGGCTCTTGGGGTCAGACTATGTCCAAAAAATTCAGCCGGTTCTTTGACAATCTATTTAGCGACCACAAAGCAGTATTAGTTTAACAGTGAAAGGTGCGAAACAAAAAGGAAGAAAGGTAAAAGTGAAAAAGTACAAGTGAAAACTAAACTGCAAAGTGAAGTGGAACAGTGAGTAGACAAGTGTCAGTGTAGTGCCGTGACATCATAGTTGTGTCGTGCATCGTGACGTCATAGCCGTGTCGCGTGTCGTGACGTCACAGTAGTGACGTAGTGAACAGTGAAATTTAGTGATTAGGGTAAAAGTGGTGTAAGGGGAACCCCTGCGAGGAAGACCCTGTGAAGTGAACCGTGTTAGGGAAACCTCTGCGAGGTGGACCGTGTGTAAGTGTAACCGAATAAACTCTGTAAAATTGGACTTAGCGTTTCACTCCAATCCCGAAACCCGTCGCTCGTAACAATATCTTGAAATTCAGTAACTGTATAAAAGTCCCAGGGATATTCATCGGAATAACTGCATTCATTTTCAGAAATACTACGTGAATTATTTGGACAGACAGCCATTTTCGAGCTAATTTGCCTAGTAATAATCCCTACTAAAGTTTCTACTCTATCTGTATTTCCAGTTAGCGCTCTTAGACAGTTGAAACCCTTTCGACCCAAAAGGTGTTAGTGACAACTATAAACTGGCAAATCTTTGCGACGTGACGTGAAAACGGATCAGAACCTTTCTGAAGTTTTTGTTTTAAAACCCAGACTATTTTTTTAGACACGTAAGTCGTAATACTAAACTTTCTTTTAGGTTGGTAATGCCCAGAGGTAACGCGAGCCGTAATATATTATACAAAAGCTTCAACCTTTGTGTGATTATAGCAAATAATTAAAAATGGTCAAGTGTGTGTCGGGCTTTTGCAAGGGATCCTGGAGAAAACACAATTTTGATAATATTAAACACTGATTTTAAATACTGTTAAATACTCATAACTTTTAATGAATGAACCGATTGCTTTGAAATAAAGCCTGTTCATCCAAACCCTATGTTTTTGTGAAAACCTGATCAAAATCGGTTTAGTAGTTTTGAAGTGATGCGTGCCCAACCAGACAAAAAACAACATTTAAAAAAAATGGTCTCAATTCCATTGCGTATTCTAAACGCCCCCAATTAGGTGATATTTTCCACACCAAGTTTAAAATTTTATTATAATGTATATAGATAGATATATAGTTGTATTGTGGAACGGAACCTTCCGTGCGTGAGTCCGACCCGAACTTGGCCGGTTTTTTTTATTATAGTAATACTATCACCTTTTACAAAATTAATATACCTTGTAAAGGCACAAAATAGGACTGCAATCTCGTTGTAACTTCAACGAAGGCGCTAATTCGTTGCGGTGGTGCTTCGGTCATCGGATTATAGTAACGAGATTGGATGCGCCAGGTCTTAAGACCGCAGCTCTCTCTCTAAGAGTATTCTGAAAGCCTATTTTTTCTGTAATCTTCTGTAATATTTTCTAATCCATCACTTTCGACGCCACACCTGCGTGCGGTTCCTATTTGAATATTGTTCCAATACCTGCCTCTACGTGTCTTGGGCTAATTGAAGAATGTTAGGTAATGCGTAAAAATGGTGTTGGAAAATGTACGTAGTATTTTTGGTTTAAGTGCAAGAAGAATGGTACAAAATTGACACTTTTTTGTTGACGGATGAAAAAGAATGCTTGTAAATTCGAGACCCATTTTATTTTGAAAAAGACGTTGCCCACGTGTATTCGTTTCGGGTTTTTTCGCAGCTGGCGAATGTGTATGATTAAAGAACAAATACAAATCGTATGATAGCTGAAATTATACACAGGATAGGAGGAAAATCGTGCTTCCCAATTAGATGGAAATTATCCTTTTCTGCAGTGGGATTTCTTTTAAAATTCAAATTCAAATTTACTAGTTTTATATGGAAGGGATTGGGCAATGTCTTTTAACAGGACAAGATGTAGACAGCCTTTCTCATTTCACACAATGGTTTTCTCAAAAGCTAGAAGTGTGCGTGCAGTTCCAGTGCTGCGCCCTTAAACTTTATTACCATCATCATCATCAGCCTATAAACGTCCCACTGCAGGGCACGGCCTACCCTCAGCGAGGAAGTATATGGGCATTAGTCCACCACCAGGGCCTCAATCGTCCTAAGTTTGAACGATACTACCAAAACAAAACCACGACCAAAAACGTTACGTTATGTACAGATACATTGGCGTAACGTTTGATGTCCGTTCGATCGAATTTTCTGTATTGTGCGATTTAACCTTTCAGAAAAAAATATCGCAATAGCTTTTTTACTTCAGCTAAACCAAATCTAAACCAAAACTAAACCAAAACCAAACCAAAACAGTATAAAATTGCGCAATTGAGGCCCTGTTCATTATCATAGATTCCACAAAAAATTTGTGCATGCACTAACTGCATGACTTCGATGTAGGTATCTAAGCATTTTCTATACTGTGGTAATCAAGCTATTTCAATAAAATATTCCTTACTAATATTATAAAGATACCTACATTTGTAAATAAAAATATGGTATGTGCCGATAGCGGAGTTTACAAGTCTTTGCTTTAGTGTAGTCAATCTCTATAAGCCTCAGTTGCAGAAACGCTCATTAGAGTTAATCCTCCATTAAATCTCTTGCTAGCTTTAACTAAGTCAACAAGACAAAAACGAACAGCAAAAGATTTAATGGAGGATTAACTTAAATAAGCGTTTCTGCAACTGAGCGTAAAAACAATACAAACCACTAGAAAAAATTGACGTATAGGTAGATTGAAAACCTTATTCTGAGATTGATTTAATTTAATCTTAATATGAACAAATCTATGAAAACTCCAGCTCATAATCTAGATGCCTGAACCCTAGGAGCTTAAAATGAATGCCTTAAAAATATGGATCAAATGAAATGCGAATGTGACGACGCCATCTCTAGCCGATTTCAACAAAAAATATCACTCTCTTTTAGAAAATCGCTCGTTCAAAGAACTAAAACTCTTTTTTCTCCACGAAAGTAAAACAATCACTACTAAGTTCCATCCTATTCTATATTAAAACTTTTTATTATCAATCCTATTCAAACCAACAAGGGATTTTGAATTCCTTTATACCTTTTCTACAAGAGATAAATTGGGTTTTAACTTTTATTCCTTAGCGATTTCTTTCCAGTTTTGTTCACGTGGAGACAGAATAGCAAATGTACCTAAACAAAATCCAACTTAATATTATACTGAGAATTTTTGAAGTGAAAACTTCTTTAGCAGCGTTGTTCACTTCTGGTATGGGTAAAAAATGTTAAACTCCGTGACGTCAACCTGACCTGATCGACAGGTATAATAACTTTATAGACCTGATCGAAAATTGGTCAGACATTATTCCCCTCTCGTTTAAGCCCCCTCTCTTTCTACCGCGCGGCGAAAATGTATGTCTGTTCCTGCTATTTCGTTTAAGTGGCATAAATTGTCATTTGTGTACGATAGCGCAATAAATGAATATTGTATTTTACCACATAAATTATAGTACTTTTACTGATAATTAAAGCAATTCGTGCAAAATTATTCCCTAACCTTTCCAAAATATCAAAAATGCACAACGTTAATGTTCAAGTTTTCACTTCTGCCGGCACTCCCGTAGTGCAGTCCGTTGTTTTTTAAGGGGATCATCAAACTGAACAACTTTCTCAATGGGTCGCACATCGACACAAAAGCTGCTGCCCCCATACATTTGGATTAAGTTTATATCATAGGATTGAAAATAAGGATATTCTTTTATCAATTTTTTTTATTTTTTTCCCAAATTCGTTGTTGGTAACATAGAGAAAGTTCTCCAGTTTGATGGTCTTCTCATTACCTTAACTTTAAAAACCGTCAACATATTATTATGCTGATATTATATTACTGAACAACTTTCACTATGGGAGCAAACCGATCGGAGCAACAAAAGAATCAACTGTTCCATACTAAACTGCAATGCCTACGCGACATAAATGTATGCAACAGCTGATTTTTTCGTTGCTCCGATTGGTTTGCTCCCATAGTAAAAGTTGTTCAGTTTGATGGGTAGACTCTTAGTTTAAAAGGATGCTAATGATATCAATTTCACCCTGTATATCCCGATCCATTACTGCTCCGGCCGGGCCCCCTCTTGCAGAGTCATATTTTGACGAGCGCGGCGCGGGTGTAAATTTTCCTAAACGAAATGAAACCGTAACAAATTGAAATATCTATTTTACGGAACCCTTGAGACATTAAAACTCGAGATGAATTTACGAGACCGTTTACATAATTTGATAATTGCTATGAAAAGTTTGAATCGCAGAGCATCAACAGCTGTACGGAAAGTAAAATTAATGAATTCGCGTGAAAAGGAAAAAAAGTATTGTAAACTCTTAATATATTCCGTGGTATAGATTTCATCAGATCATAAAGCACAATTTCTAAAGAAAAACATTTTCGACATCGGTTTAGTAAATAAGCCTTGGAATCGTAATCTTCTTATCGTGTGAGCAGGGCCCTGGTGTCAGAGTTATTTCAGACCGCCTTACGGCCTCTGACGTGGTTTTTATGTAACGACTATTACCACCAGAGATAGTAGCCGGCACCAACGACTTAACGTGCCATCCGAAGCATGAAATCATTTTTCTTTTCAGACAATCAGGTGATTCAGCCTGCAATGTCCTTAGCAACTGGGGAAAAACGCACAAAGTGACATATCACAAGGTGTCCCCCGTGGGAATCGAACCCACGACCTCCGTGTCGAGAGCCAGTGCTCTTAACCATTAGACCACGGAGGCAGGAATCGTAATAAAACAGAACTATCAACAAAAACTCAATTTCGCAGTAATAATAACCAACCTTAACCAACGAATCAACCATAATCAACCACCACCACCCACCATGTGGATAACTATGATATAATATATTCCTAATTCTGTTTTTAGCAAGAATTTTGATTCAGAAGGTAAGACTTTTGGGGCCTAGAAAAGATTGCACAGTTAAAAAATTACAGCAAACGACTTAAAAATGTTAACCACAAATTGTGCAGCTAAAATGAGAAAATAATGTAAAGCATTTACTAACAGCTATGATAATAGTTAGTTATTCTGCAAAAGATTACAACTATGTAAAGCCATTGTGACCTTTAACTGTATTTCAATTAGGTTTGTGTCTGAACTGTATAGTAACTATATTAGAAAGCTCCATTATACTTAGTCCAACTCAGACCGTCCTATGACAACATGTCGAACTAATGTAACCAATTAGGGCTTGTGGATGTTAGTACCCTGGATGTACTACTACTAAGACATTGTCTCTCTTAATTAGCTGAAGGTTTTTTTATATAGATCAACTCTTTTGGTATAGTGTTGCCAAAAGACATCTAAAAACATCTACACTATCGATAGCTGGGATCGTGATAATACTATTGACGGAGTGCAATAATATCGGTACTATCAAAGTTCTAAAAACATAATGTGATTTTGGATTGTCGATTGTACTATAGAGAGTATCGATACTATCACCATTGTTTTTCAGAACTTCAAATAGTATCGTTAGTTTGCAATTTATGAGCAGCAATATCAATAGTTTCGATAGTATTCCACTCCGTCAATAGTATTGTTAGTTTGACATTTATGAGCAGCAATATCAATATTTTCGATAGTATTGCACTGCGTCAATGTATTGTCGCTGTGTTGTTGTAGTATTGGGCTTGCTACCCACATAATAGTCACTATCGATATTGACAATACTATTCTTCTTCTTATCGTGTGGGTGTCTAATATAGATATACTATCTATTGTCGCCTATCAATCAACAACACTAGTATAGTACGACAAGTTTGTGCCCGATCGTCCCACGGGTTCCAGAGCATACATTGATAGTTTTATATCGGTGATCCATATCAATAAACAGTTACCAGGTAACTAATGTCCTTAGCTGATACAAAAATATACACTGAACTGTTTGATTAGAAAACAAGCTAACGTCCACACCACAAGCTTTTGAGTGTAGCAAACAAATACAGTATTCCATTGTTGAGGATATTGAAATGAGAACGAACATTTACTCGTGTCAAACAAACTGCTCATTTTAAATTATGTTTGTAAACGGAGCCTTGGTGGCGCGTTGCGGAGAACTGCGGAAACTCGATCTTGAGGTCCATGTTCGAATCCGCATAGATGACAAGCCACGTACCAATGAGTTTTTCTATCTCATGTACGTACTACCGCGACTGCTTTCAACTGGTGAAGGGAAACATCGTGAGGAAACCTGTAAATGCTGAAGAAGAAATTCCGATATCTATGTGAAGTCTATCAATCCGCATTGGACAAGCGTGATGGACTAACACCCATACATCCTCCCTGAGGGTAGGCCTGTGCTCATGATCATTCAGATCAGGATAATTCTTTGAATAAGTATCTAGTTTAAAAAAAACTAAACTCTAATCGCTAAAAAAAAGTTTTTTATTACAATAGTAGATTGTTAACCAAGGGATGAAAGTGACCCATTTCACACGAGATGTTTGGCGCCCCGAACGAACGTGAGGGGCGCCCATAGTTCGAGTGTGAAATGGGTACTTTCACCCGAGTTAAACACTCTGCTTTTCATCACGATTACGAGGAAATTAACCAAAACCAGATAATGCAAAATCAATTTCTGAATCGATATTCGCTCGATGAATTCATTTTAGGCTACGTTTCAAAACGTTTGAAAATCACTCGGGGACCAATAGGAAGTAGAAAAAAAACATACGAAGATTGTGGATGCTAGAGTGACACAGATATACTTCCCTAGTGATTTTTACACGTTTTGAAAAAGATCCGCATGCAACATGTGGCTTTCCCTCCGTTTTTTTTTTCAAGTTTTTTTCTTTTTCGCGCAAGGCTGCATTCCGAACCTACGCCCCAGGTGCACCCCGACCGCAAATTTTCGCACCAACGACGCCGTTCAGGAGTGCGATTTTTGAACATTATACGAGCGACTCGGCAGTCGAAAATGTCATAATTATTACGAGATTATGCATCTTTCTACTGCCGATTCGCTCATATGATGTTCAAAAATCGCACTTCAGAGCCTCGGTGAAAAACGTTCTACCATAGTGCGAGTTGAAAAAACAACCGCACCCAAAGGTCCTGAACGCAGTCTTGCGAAAAAAAGAAAAACCTTTTTTTTTAAACTAGCCTGTTTTTTAAATTAGGTTCTTTTTCTTCACCTGTTTCTTCACGCAGAAAACAAAATGCATATAACTTATACAAAAGTATCGAAATGTTACAAATTATTGTTATTATTACTAAATTCAAATGTTTCTGTTTATAATAATTATAAAAATTAATAATTTTAATATAATGCTTAATATAATGTTATCGAAGTGTGGCTGTATAGGTTTCTGCCTTTGCTCAGTATAGACGTAGATTTTTTTTAATTACTTTTCCGCCCTAGGGAAGAAATGTATCACTTTCAACCCGCTTCTTAGATAAACAATAACCTACTTTCAGAGTATGAGTGATGAAAAAGTAGATTGTTAACCAAGGCATGAAAGTCACCCATTTCACACGAGATGTTTGGCGCCCCTAACGAAGGTGAGGGGTGCCCATATTTCGAGTGTGAAATGGGTGACTTTCACCCGAATTAAACACTCAGCTTTTCATTACGATTACGAGGAAATTAACCAAAAACCTATACTCCATTCCAGATAGGGGCGAAAAGAAGGTAAAAAAGATTCTTTATAGTACACACTTTAAAGAAATTATGAATATTGTATCAAACAACAAAATGGCGATGTTGAAAGACCTAAAGAAGCAGTGGTGCGCACATGTGGTTCGCCTTTGTTTCAATGAAGCTTTTATAAACACTGTTATGAAAAAAATCCGTGAGGTGGCGCTAGTAGTAGCCATATTGACAATTCAAAAAAAACATCTTTAAAAATTCTAAAAAATTGTACTAAAATTATTACGACTTCATTGAAATCGTTATGATCGTCATCGTATTATTAATGTATGAATAAATTTGTCTCTAAACTTGTAAATCTAGGAAAATACGTTTGGCAAGCATTAGTTTATTACTGTGGCAATTTTTTTTAACCGACTTCAATAAAAGGAGGAGGTTCTATGTTCGGCTGTATGGTTTTTTTTTATGTATGTTCACCGATATTTTCGTCAATTGTGAACCCATTAAAAAAATTATTTTTTTGTTTAAAAGGGTATACTCCCGAGGTGGTCCCATTTTTTTAACCGACTCCAAAAAAGGAGGAGGTTCTATGTTCGGCTGTATGTTTTTTTTTTATGTATGTTCACCGATATTTTCGTCAATTGTGAACCCATTTAAAAAATTATTTTTTTGTTTGAAAGGGTATACTCCCGAGGTGGTCCCATTTTTTTAACCGACTCCAAAAAAGGAGGAGGTTCTATGTTCGGCTGTATGTTTTTTTTTATGTATGTTCACCGATATTTTCGTCAATTGTGAACCCATTTAAAAAATTATTTTTTTGTTTGAAAGGGTATACTCCCGAGGTGGTCCCATTTTAATTTTGTGAAGATCTGATGACGCGGTTCGGAGCTACACAATAGAACTCCTCAAAAGTTGACAGCTAATTGTCTGCGATTGAACCATTTTCCTCGTTTCAATGTACCCTTTGCGTATATAACTGATATCTGAATCGAACTAACATATTTAATCACTGAAAGTTATGAAATAAATTTTTTTTTACAAAAAAAGTAAAAACCGACTTCAAAAGTAAAAAAGTAAGAAATAATATTTCAGCCTATGACTTTTACGTTCAAATCTATAAGGAAATTAATTTGTTTTATATTTTACTTTTGAAGTCGGTTTTTACTTTTTTTGTAAAAAAATTTTATTTACCAAAACGCCTCATTGATATAATCAAAGAACATTATAAGGGGGTTTAGAAATGCAAAGTAGCGCTTTTGCTTAGGAGACGACTGTCACCACGTATCTTCCCACTCACGCTGCTACAACTACTTATGCCCTCTCGCTCGCACCACGCCGCGCACCTTATGCAAATCATTGCATAACCGTGTGGCACGCGTTCCATGCCTAATTTGCACTTCTAACTTCTCTTATAATGTTCTGTGGATATAATCGTCACGAGATAATGATGAAAATTAGGTGACAGACTACAGAAGACTAATAGGTTTTTATTCACACACGCTGGACGCAAGACGGAGCGTCATACGGCAGCCCGTCATTTGTGAAGCAAGGAGTTGTATGAAACCGCACGTAGGAGCATACACGGTGACGCATTGCCACTGCGTCAATTCATCAGCCGTCACCGCGGCGACGTCGCATGGTATGGCACACGGGTGATGCAGTGACGTGCGTAATGTTGCCAGCAGATAAACCATAAAATGACCTGAAGCTCTGCTTTTCGATTAAAATTATGAAACATTGTAACATCATCATCATCATCATCTCAGCCGATGGACGTCCACTGCTGGACATAGGCCTCCCCCAAGGATCGCCATAACGACCGGTCCTGCGCTGCCCTCATCCAACGTTTTCCCGCCGCCTTCACCAGGTCGTCGGTCCACCGTGTGAGGGGCCTACCCACGCTGCGCTTTCCGGTACGCGGTCGCCACTCGAGAACTTTTCGGCCCCACCGGCCATCGGTTCTGCGAGCAATGTGCCCCGCCCACTGCCACTTAAGTTTAGCAATTCTTTGGGCTATGTCAGTTACTCTGGTTCTTCTGCGGATCTCTTCATTTCTGATTCGATCTCGCAGGGAAACTCCGAGCATAGCCCTCTCCATTGCCCTTTGGGTGACTTTCAGCCTTGAGTGAACGACCACGTCTCTGTTCCATATGTCATCACTGGCAACACACACTGATCGAAGACTTTCGTTTTAAGACACTGTGGACATGGACAGGCCAACATTGTAACATATTGTAAACTAATTGCTGCAAAAGGAAAATAAATAATGTAGTTTCTGACAAATCGCAAATTTAAATATACCTATTAGAAAAATGTATGGTTTCTCCGATCTTCGAACACGAATCTAAAGTCACAAATTCAAAAAAGTGGCCGCCATATTGTTCTTTGTTGTTTTTCAATCTATTACTTCCAAAATCGATATCTGGGGGTTTCTGCGATCTCCGAACACGAATCTAAAGTCAGAAATTCGGAAAAGTGGCCGCCATCTTGAACTTATTTTTTTTCCAACCGATTGGTTCCAAAATCGATATCTGGGGGTTTTTCCCATCTCCAAACATGACTATGAAGTCAAAAATTCAAAAAAGTGGCCGCCATCTTGATCTTTTTTATTTTTCAATCTAATACTTCCAAAATCGATATCTGGGGGTTTCTGCTATCTCCAAACACGAATCTAAAGTCAGAAATTCAGAAAAGTGGCGCCATCTTGAACTTTTTTGTTTTTTAATTGATTACTTCCAAAACCGATATGTAAGGGTTTCTGTGGTCACCAAACACGGGTCCGAAGTCAACATTCAGAAAAGTGCCCGCCTTCTTGAACTTTTTTTGCTTTACAACCGATTGCTTCCAAGATCGATATCTGGGGGTTCCTGCGATCAATAAAAAAAAAAACAATTTTAATTCTAATTCTAGATTTAAGTTTTGCAGTGCCCTAGCAGGGTCCATGTGTACTGGAATCAATATAATGTACCTAACATCTTTTAAACCAATGGTTGCAATAAATTATATGACTATGACTATGACTATCTATTAGCATGAATCTGATATCAGAAATAAGAAAATTGGAAGGAAAACAAATAAGGTTAAAAAACAAATAAGATCATCTTGAATTTAATTGTTTGTTAACTGACTGCTTCCAAAATAGATATTTCTCTCCGGAATCTCCGGAAAAGTACCAGATGGCGGCCACTTTTCAGAATTTTTGACTTTAGATTCATGTTCGGAGATCGCAGAAACCCCCAGATATTGATCTTGGAAACAATCGGTTGTAAAGCAAAAAAGTTCAAGATGGCGGCCGCTTCTTTGAATTTTTGACTTCAGATTCGTGGTTGAAGATGGCAGAAAACCCCAGATATCGATTTTGGAAGCAATCGGTTGAAAAACAAAAAAGTTCAAGATGGCGGCCACTTTTTTAAATTTTTTACTTCAGATTCGTGTTTGGAGATGGCAGAAACTCCCAGATATCGATTTTGGAAGTAATAGATTTAAAAACAAAAAAGTTCAAGATGGCGGCCACTTTTCTGAATTTCTGACGGATTCGATTGAGTACGTCCATACCACATCACACTACCGGCAACGCTCTACGCGACGCAAGTAATACCAAATAATATTGATGTTACAAGCAGACGGATTAAATTCCAATGATTTCTGCAACATGGATTCTGCAACTGCATTTTTGGAAAAAAAATTGTTACAAATTTGAGTTTGCTTGAGACATTTTAAGTGATATCAGCTGATACCGACTTGATCTATTTTAAGATGTCTTTTAAGGCTTAAGAAGAACTCGTTTAATACGTCTTCAAAATTGATTGTCAGCGCGGTTTATTAATACGGAATAACGGACATTAGTGAGCACCGGTGGCGTAGCGTGGGTGTCTATCCCCGGAGCACAGACCGATTTTGCTGCCTCCTTATCTTTATAAGAAGACCTACGTTAAACATAAAGGAGAGAGAAGTTTTTTAGCATAACCTGGGTCTCAATCGCCCTAAGTTTGAACGATACTACCAAAACAAAACCACAACCAAAAACTTTACGTTATGCTCAATTCGTATCGCGCAAATTATATTAACGGTAACGATTTAGCTTTATTTCGGAAAATACGTTGGCGTAACGTTTGATGACCGTTCGATCGAATTTTCTGTATTGTGCGATTTAACCGTTCAGAAAAAAATATCGCGATAGCTTTTTACTTCAGCTATACCAAATCTAAACCAAAACTAAACCAAAACCAAACCAAAACCGTATAAAATTGCGCAATTGAGGCCCTGTTCGGGTTGTGGTCAGACATCTTTAGGTGTTTCGGTTTGGTGGGGTTGGTTATCGATTCAAAAATAGACTATACTCTGCTCTACGAATTGGTTATACAGGTTGTTTATGGTAAGTAGTTGCATTACTAAAAGGGGTGAAACCTAAATAAAATAAAAAAATTTTTGGTCTTCGTATAGTAAATGCAAGCAGCTGATCCAACATTTGTATGAAAAATTGAAATTTTCACACAAACGTTAGATCAGCTGACTGAATTTTGCGGATTTCCTATAGGTTTCTTCAGAAACGTATTTCAGTGTCATGGGTACAATCACACCTTAAAGTAATGCAACTGTTTACCCTAACACCCTGTGGTTCAGTCAGAGGTCAATCAATTAATATTTTTGCCACCTTTGGTAAAGTGCCGCCCGGTGCCCGGGGCATTTGCCCCCCCTCGCTATGCTGCTAGTGAGCACATACATAACATACGTTTTCTTATTTTTCCATCAACTCCGATATTGTGAACTAAAATGTGCCTAAGTATGTGAGTATACCCGGTGACAGCGTTTTAGTTCTAATAAATGCCAGTGCGCTAGACTATTGGCTGTTTCACTCGCTATCCCTAATTCTTATATTCATCAGTCATCAAACACTGACATAAAGTGTTTCGAATTTTTTATAAAATGATCACGGTCTGAAAAGGTTTCGTAGCCCTGCTTCTGTGATCTTCTTTTTTTCGTCTTTAATAAAAATTGAGTATAAGCCAAAAACCAGATAATGCTCTATCAATTTCTGAATCGTTATTCGCTCGATGAATTAATTTTCGGCTGATTTTCGGCTACGTTTCAAAACATTTGAAAATCACTCGGGTGCCAAAACACGAAGTAGAAAAAAAACATACAAAGATTGTGGATGTGCTAGAGTGTGACAGATATACTCCCCGCGATTTTTACACGTTTTGAAACGGATCCGAAAAATTAGCAACATGTTTGTCTTTTTTCATTTTTTCATTTTCGCGCAACTTATTGTTTTTTTTTAACCTGCCTGTTTTTTTTAACTCGTTTTTAATAACTTAACTTAATGTTTTTTTTTTTAAACCAGCCTGTTTTTTTTGACTCGTTTTTAGGTGGTTCGATCTAGGTAGGTACTTTTTTCATTACGCAGAAAACAAAATGGATATAATTTATACAAAAGTCTCAAAATGTTACTAATTATTGTTATTATTAATTGTTAATTACTAAGTTCAAATATTTTTGTTCATAATAATTATAAAAATTAAGAATTTTAATATAATGTTATCGAAGTGTGGCTGTATAGAGTATAGGCCTTTGCTCAGTATAGACATGGTATAGACGTAAAAATAAATACTTTTCGCCCTAGGGAAGAAATGTATCACTTTCAACCTACGTCTTAGATAAACAATGACCTACTTTCAGAGTATGAGTGATGAAAAATAATAAGGACACCTTCATAATTAATTCGTATGGGAGATATTCTTTAATTTTTAGGGTTCCGTATCCAAAGGGTGAAAACGGGACCCTATTACTAAGCCTACGTTGTCCGTCCATCCGTCCGTCCGTCCGTCCGTCCGTCCGTCCATCTGTCCTACCTATTTAGGGCTGTAACTTTTGAACCGTAATAGCAAGATAGTAATAAAAATGTCAAAAAGTTTAAAATTAAGGGGGGTTCTCAACAATAAACTAGTTTTAATCAACGTTTTTTCTTCACGCTCTATCGTAAAAACGGTAATACATACAAGCGTCGAACTTAGTGGGATTATAGAGCAAACTCTATAATAAAAACAAATACTAAAAACTGGCCAAGTGTGTGTCGGTCTCGCGCTAAAGGTCCCGGACAAGAAAAGTTTTTTTTTCTAAGTTAATAATGTTGTGTTCTGTGGTGGTGTGGTACGGAACCCTCAGTGCGCCAGTAGCCCGAATCGCACTTGACCGGTTTTTTTAGAAATTCGTCACACCGTGTGGCTAGTCAGGCTACTCGCGCACCGAGGGTTCCGTAACCCTCGGTGCGCGAGTAGCCTGACTCGCACTTGACCGGTTTTATTAACTCTATTTAAAATATTAGGTCGATTAGTGCATCAAGGACCGTCGTAATATTACACATTTTTTCAAAAGAAGATCAATATTTTAAGTGTTAGTTTTTCAAATACTTACTCTTACGGAACACCAAAAAAATATGTAAATGCTCTCGTAATCGATCAAACATTCGCAATGCGAAAGTCTGAGTTTTTCCATATTAAAATATGGAAATTCGCGAACATGAAATCCATTATGACGATTACTTAACGAAATTCCTGTAGCATTTTAAATAAACAGCTCTTCTTGTGTAGGGAATAATATTTTTCGGGATATCTCCGACGCCAAAATAATCTTTTTAATTTATTATCGTCTTTATGTTTGTTGAGCATCTGATCTAGAACCTAAGCGAAAACTACTAAAACGATTTTATGTAGATTTTAGACCAAGTTTATTGATTGATCCATGATAAAAGTTAATATACTTCTTCAATAAAACTTTGCAGAATCTAAAAATCATGCCTCTTTTTTTCTCATTTTCTCGGGTCGGGCATGCTAGGTCTACGGAGAATTAAATTATAATAGCAGAAGATGGGTGATAATAGCAGAAGATGGGTGACGTTCTTGCATTACGTACCTACTCGAAAAATGGACCTGCTTTTCATTTACTTACGAGTGAAAAGTAATGCCGTAAGATTCGTTTTTTATTTTCATTTTGAATGATTTGTACAACGAGTTTTAAGCAAGTGAAAACATTGCGGTACCTTTATCACGCCTAAAATAAAAAAGTTAGTATCTCAATTACGCAATGCCGCTACCATAAGTGTAAAGAACTAAGGGAGCGTTTAAACAGAAGTGACGTGGCGCGGACATTTCGCGGGCGGGGTGCGGCAATATAAACCTTATAGTACGTAGCATAGAGTCGTTTGGAGAATTACGCCCGCGCCTCCAGGCGACTTCGCCCAGTGGCGGGGGCGCGATTTTTCTTTACGTCAAAAAACGACGCTATGCTACGTAATATAAGGTTTATATTTGTGTTACTTTGACTACCCGCCACCGTCACGCGTCTCTTCTGTATAAACCCTACCTAATAGTGGTGAAGCTCAGCGGTCGCGGCAGGCCAATCGTGCGGGACGTGCGGGGGCCGGGAGGAGTGCGTCCAGGCCCACGCTGCCTGCGCGCGACCCTAACAGCGAATTGAATTAGGGTACGCTTGTCCCCCGCCGTACCCCGCACGCCGCGCGGGGAAAGACCCGCCGCGACCGCTGAGCTTCATCACTTATTTTATTTACACTATGCCGCTACTAAGTAAATTAGGCGACGGGGCTCAATTTATGTGGTCCATTATTACGCGCTATAGGCTATATTATAGTCACTAACGCTCAGTTGCAGAAACGCTCATTGCTCAAATGCTCCATTAAATCTCTTGCTATCACTTTTTGTCTTGTTGACGTAGAAAAAGCTAGCAAGAGATTTAATGGAGGATTAACTCTAATGAGCGCTTCTGCAACTGAGTGTAAATCTTGCTATTTTAATTTAGTCCAACTCTTGAAACAGTTAAAATGCCTCCAGTATTTTAAAATACTGGATGTATTTTAACAATAACTTGAGGTGTCCTTCACCGAGATCCGCCCCTGTTATATCAAGGCAAATAGTAGTCCAATTTCAATGTTGATTTTAGCTAAAATATCGGAAACTTATGCAAAGCTGGGTTCAGATCTGAACTTTGTCGTAATAAGTAAATATTTGGAATGAACTTGGCAACTGTAATTACGGTTTAAATTACTTACCTACTTATTTGGATGTTCATGCTTGACCTTGGTTTGATGTAGAATGCTTTTGAAGTTAATATTGGGACGATTTTGCTCATACTTAGTAGATTTAAGTATGATTAATGCTTTCATAAAAAGTTAGTCATGCAAGATTTAGGTACCTACTTATATTCTTAATCTGAAGTTCGGAAAACCGCTACTAATCTGAGAAGAGGTCAGATGCAAAGATTTTTTTTAACCGACTTCAAAAAAGGAGGAGGTTTCTCAATTTGACCGTGTATAGTATACAGTGTTTTTTTATGTGTGTTCGCGGATAACTTCGTCGTTTATGAACCGATTTTGATGATTCTTTTTTGTTGGAAAGGAGATATCCCAAGGGTGGTACCATGATAAAGAAACCAGGATCTGATGATGGCATCCCAGAGAAATAGAGTAGGAACCTTCGAAAATTGTAGTGCCGACTAGTGCGTTTGTTAATTTAAAGCACAGTTTGCGTCTTTTAATCGAACTAATTCATCACTGAAAATTGTGAAATAAACAAAATTTTAACAAAAAAATAAAACCGCCTTCCAAAAAACTAAAAAGTTAAAAAATAATATTGCAGCCGATGACTTTTTCGTTCGCATCATAAGAACATTAATTTGTTTTATTGAAGTCGGTGTCAAGCCAAGCCAAATAATGCAAGCCCTGTCTCGAATCGTACCGGCTTGACTGCGACTTCGATAAAACAAATTAATGTTCTTATGATGCGAACGAAA
The DNA here is from genome assembly GCA_922987775.1 of Agonopterix subpropinquella. Lineage (NCBI taxonomy): Eukaryota > Metazoa > Arthropoda > Insecta > Lepidoptera > Depressariidae > Agonopterix > Agonopterix subpropinquella. The sequence goes on along the minus strand of OV277696.1, from coordinate 7,197,441 downwards.
AAGTCATCGCTGCAATATTATTTTTTAACTTTTTAGTATTTTTGAAGGCGGTTTTATTTTTGTTAAAATTTTTAAAAGTCATAATAATTTTCCTTTCAAAGTTCGCAGAATAAGTTTTACAAAATAAAGTCAAATATTTAGTTAGAAACAAACGTTTATCCCATGTCTAAACCTTCATCCGTCTTAATACTCAACCATTGCAGTCCCTGCAGTTGTTCCAAATTATCCATTTCCCTATTTTCCTCATTACCCTCGTCTTGTGGATCCGTCCGTTCCGTGGAATCTGGTATCTGCCAAAACATTCTCTATTTAGCTGCAGTAAGGTTGAATATATTTCCGTTACGGATTTTGAATGTGTAGAACATCTGGGAAAAATTTTCTGTCTACTTCTAGTCGAACTTCCGTATCGTCGATTTTGTACAATATCTAAAATTAAAAGAAGACTAAGAAATTTTTCAAGGAAATAACACCTTTTTTAATAATTTAAGATCCTAATTATTATATTAACTGCCCATTTTTATGTTACTACCTTAGGCAGCAAGTTTGGAATCTTTCGTTAAGGGGGCACCGAGCTTCCAGTACTGCCCTCATTCGTGTTTTTGTATTTCTAAACAATTATTGTATAACATTTCCAAAAACCGAATGTCATATTGTTGTCATTGCTGAATTTCAAATTATGGGGTCATTCTCATACAGATGAAATCTTTAGTTTTTATAATGTTTGTAATGTTTGAAACCGACAAAAGTGACCACTTTTGGCGGTTTTAACGATAATAACTACAAGCATTATTAATATAATAATCCTTAATGTTTATACAGGGTATTAGGGTAAACAGTTGCATTACTTTAAGGGGTTATTGTACCCATGATACTGAACAGCTTTCCCTAAGAAATCTATAGGAAATTCGTAAAAAAAAAATTTGCACTTTCCATACTAAATGCAATCAGCTGATCGAACTTTTGTATGAGAAGTCGAAAAAAAAATTGCGAATTCCCTATAGGTTTCTTTGGGAAAGTTGTTCAGTATCATGGGTACAATCACCCCCTAAAGTAATGCAACTGGTTACCCTAATACCCTGTATAAATTGGAAACCAACATTGACTACAAAGTGCCATTATTGTTTTTTAGAAATGTTGTACCTATAATTGTTTATTAGAAATACAGAAAATATGATTGAGGGCAGCATTAGAGGCTCGGTACCCTCTTAATACAATCTCAAGGCGTATTTGCGTTCCAGTTAATTCTTGGCGTAATCTGTTAACCAATCATAATTCCAGATCCATTCCATTCCATCCATTCGTTTCCATTCTTGAATCCATCTAGAAAAAAATATTTTAGGACTTACATAAAAATCTCCATGCGGAATGTTGTCTCGGACATTTATAGTTCTTCTATGATTAAGGACGTCATTCTCGTAGTTTGGTCGTCTGATATTATGCAGGCTGTGAAGAGGTATCACGTCTCTTCGCCTCAACAGAAGTGTACCTGAATTATTACGGTGTCTTGCGTTAATTACATGGAATAATATTAAAATCAGTACAGTAAATATTGGGTGCACCATTCTAGATAACCATTTCGAAATTTTTAAATTTTATAGCCTTGGCATACAATAAACGAGCAAAGAATTTTACGACGCATTTGATATTTTATAGTTGTTTGGAAGTGGTTTTACGGTAGAATAGAATCGTTTGAGTTGAGTCATAAACCTAACTTGTCTGCATCCAGTTTTCACCAGGTCCGCGTAAAGAATGGCCATTTAAATTTTTACCCTTCCATAATTATTAAGATTACCCAACAGATACGACTCGTGATTCAAAATTCAAAAAATTCAAAATTCAAAATTTTTTATTCAAAATAATATCATATAGATAGCTTTTTGACGTCATTTTTTGACTCTACCACCGCGTCGGAAGGTGTTCCGTTGAGAGAAGATGCGGCCAGAAACTCTACAACACACATCTTTTAAACAAAACAAAATGTACAAAGTACAATTAAAATACAATATTGCATTACATAGTGTAAAATTGTCAAGACCAGACATTTTGGTAATTCAAATAATCATCGAGTTTATAGTATCCGTTTTACAGAGGACTATATGGGACTTAAACTTTTTGTCTGATCACAAACACACAACCGGTAATACGATAACAATGCTTCGTCACCGTAATCGACTTCCCCGCCGGCGGGGACAGCCGCGTCCTCTGCCCACTCCTTCTGTTTCTGGTGTCTACAGGCGCTACATTCACATCCCAGGCCACTTCCCACCTATCCCCGCTACCCAATTCACCGCGTAGCCCCAGCAACGTCCTATGCTGAGGTCCGTACCCATTCTGGGTGCCCCTAAGTCGGTTGCTTAGGTCGGTAGATTCTTCGTGGTCCCTACAATAGTACGCAGTAGCCAATCCCTGAGCAATGGTGTAAAATAGTAAATTCGAAGAAAAGAAAAAATTAAGAGGCCTACGGTACTGTAGCACTGTAGTAAAACTCCCTGCCTCCCACCAATTTCAACCTCACCCCTTTTCGGTGGCACGGGTAGTGGTAAACAGTGGTGTATAGGTAGTCTTTCTCTCACTCGCACTCACTAAGTTTACATGTGTTAACTTCTTCTTGCCAGTGCGAGCTTATTTGTATGAAGTATCCAGGGTGTTCCTGGAGGGTGCATTAATATACCTACATGCAAAGGGGTAGGAATATATTGATCGCATTCTCGTCCGCTATTTTGTAAAATAGCGTCCCAGGTTAATTCTTTCTGAAATCGATAGCTAAAGCCACAATATAAACAAGAAATGTTATTTGGGAATCACATTTCGAAGATATTATTATAAGCTTCTAATGTTGTAGAAAAATATTTGGTTGCTGGTATTTTCGAAATGTGACACTGTTTTGCCTCATAACATTTCTTGTTTGTATTGACGTTGGCTATCGATTTCTGTAAGAATTATTCAGGATGCTATTTTCCAAAAAACGCGAATGGTAGAGCCACTCTCGATACATAAAAATCTTCTGACCCCTTTAAGTACCATTCACTAGGTATAAATTTCACCATGATTTTATGAAAACTACAACATTAGATCGTTTTGTGACAGCTTAAAACAAGTGGTTTTGAGTGGTCAACACATCCTTCAAGACAAATAAGTTGTTATAAACTCTGTTTACTATTTAAACTATCAAGGATAGTATTATGATTTCAAAATTAATAACAAAATGGATACTTAAATAAACTTCTGAAAAACAACTCCATGATACTGTAAACCTGTCACCTTTTAATGTGTACCTTGTCAATACGAAACAAACATGATATAAATCTACCCTCATTTCGAGGACGAAGGCAATTACCAGACAGGCATCGAGCCAAATGACGCACACGTTAGTTTTGGGTGCATTGTTTTGAAATGGCCAAGTTTTAGTGCAGCAAGGAATCACTAAACACGTTGGAATCGGGATCTTTTTGAAGCCGAAACAGGCTCAGACCATCAAACTGAACAACTTTCACTTTTGACACAGAATAGGTAATAGTACCTACATAGTTCCACCTTTGGAGCCAGTATCGAAAAATATTTGCAAAAAAAATCTGCTGTTCCATAGAAATTGTCAATAGCTCCTCGACAAATAAATGTGTCAAAAAAAAAGAGCAGTGAGTTTTTTAACTTATTGTACGTAAAACCAAACGCTCTCAAACGGTGAAGGAAAACTTCGTATGGAAACCTGCATACTCTGAAGAACCAATCCGTATTGGGCACGCGTGGTGGACTGATACCCATACACCCTCCCTGAGGGTAAGCCTGTGCCCTGCTGTGGAATGTATACAGGGTGTACAATAAAATAGGACAGCTACTTAAAGGGGTGCTTCAGACCATCAAACTGAACAACTTTCTCTATGGGACCAATATCGAAATCGCGAAAAAAAATCTGCTGTCCCATACATTTCAGTCGAGTTATGTTTGCAGTTTCGTATGGCGGATTTTTTTTTCGCGATTTCGATATTGGTCCCATAGAGAAAGTTGTTCAGTTTGTTGGTCTGAAGCACCCCTTTGAGTAGCTGTCCCATTTTATTGTACACCCTGTACACCCTGTATAGGCTGATGAAGATAACGATTAAATTATTTTTCAAATTTTATAATTGTTGTTGTTTATGTTAAACTTGAACTATGTATTTTAAACGCGTACTTTTCCTTTATGAACTTGGCTCTTGTTTAACATTTGTATTCCAAGAAACATACTTGAACACGACACACACGAAACTAGAAAATGTTAGTAAAATTACGTGTACTACGAGAAACGTGTCATTATAGTGACAAGCAATAGTTTATCGAATTATAATGCATTAGTTGTTATAGAAACTTGGGTATTGGGTCCTGTACACAGTTATTCTAAAACGTTTTTGTGGATATGGATACTCTTTATTCTTTTTATAAGTGAGTTTTTAAAGTTAAGTGAAACTGTTTGACTAGTTTATTTTCTCTCTAATCTCTTGTCATTTTCAAAATATAGATTTCGTGTTACGTCGCGATAAAAACCTTATTTCTGTTCTTTTTTTTTTACTAATTGATTTGCTCTTGACCTCAGTCCAGTCCTTAGGACAAAGATGCTAATTTTACATATTGATATAAGTACTAAAGGTTACCTTTCTGCCCAACATTTAAATCTCTTTTGCAATTAAGACTTAAAGATACTACCTGCTGCATAAGGCAGCATAATCGGAAATAAATACAATTTCAGTTTGAGAATTTAATACGGAGAAATTCGCACAAACTTCTTAAATACTTACAGAAGAAGGAACCAATGAGATAAGTTAAAATAAATGGATCTTTAGAGCACAAAGTTAAGAAGAGAAAACTAAGGATTTTAAATGCAGTGAGACTTCGATTCCAGTCTTTGATAATTATGAAAAAAATTTCGTGATGCTTGCACGTACAAACATATACAAACAAACAAAGTAAGTCGACAAAAAGAACAAAATACTAATGAATTATTTTACTCTTCACCTTTATTTTCTTTGCAAATATATTTAAAAAAGTACTTTTTTAGTGGCTTGTGCGTGTACGTAGATAATCTACAACATAAATAAAAGAATCAAAAGACAAAATACCTTCTACGTAAAACAAAAACTCTATTTATTATACCGTCAACACCCAGAATCACAAACAGATTTAGACGAATCAATGTTGAACCCTAAACGGATCGAAGTAAACAAACAATATCCATTAGCGGCGCAAACCTTAAGTCAAATGTTTACTGTGAAAAAAACAGAAGTTACTGTAATTCAATTTCTCGGAAACGACGACATGGGACCAAATAAGAAAGGCACGAATAGTAAAAAGAATCTCTCATACTGGATACCCGTTAAAAGTGAGTTGAATCATGTTAAACTAATGAAGGAAGGGTGTTTAGTGGTTCTCTGATTAGGGCATGAGGTTTCTGATGTGTAGTTTTAACCATAAAGGTATTATACTACGGAATAGAGGAACAGAGAGCTGAGAGATCGAGATGTACCTAGCGGCATCACTGTATAATAGAAAGAAATACGTGATGCGAGGCTATAGAACCGTTTTTGGGGATTAAGAGTCCTGGTAAAAATTCGGTTTCTGTGAATAATCGTGAACTTAAAGTGAAATCGCAGATAATTTCGTGAAATATGCTAACACTATTTCATTAAATTATCCACGATTTCACGTTAGATTGAGAATTATACACAGAAATCGAATTTTTACCCTGCCGATAGAGTCCTGAAAACGCCCAAAAACGGTTTCATCTGACAACTCATGTCAGCTCCTCTATTCTGTAAGGTATAATATCTTTATATTTTTGCTCATATTTATAATATTTATTGCTTTTTCATGTGGTTTACAAACATGTTCCTGACATGAACCCTAATACATTATTTCTATAAGTTTCTATGATACTGTACCTACTACATAGTACTCTGTGCTACTAGATATGTACTTCTTAAATTATTTAGATTTTATCTGTGATCATTGATCAACCATCAAGTGGAAAATGGGTAATCTGTAGAAAAACAAACAATCGATCAAATAATGACAAGTACATGAAAATGTTTTATGTTTTCTGTGCGAAAAATTCTTCGTCTATGTATGTTCGAACGAGATCGAGAGGTAACGAGTATGAGATACTCGTAAACAATATGTCATTATCATAACAATTGCCTTTCTATAGTACAAATGCTTATAATAATTTTCTTTTCCATGGAGTAGTTTATTATTTTTTTTCATACTGCTTTTGTTCGAGTTGTTTATTATCAGTATCACACAAAACTGTCCCAATTGACATTATGATAATATTAGTATCATAAAAATATCATTATACAGAAAGAGCTTTCCTGGTCTGTAGTACCAGCTACGTTCTCCAGAATTAATGCACGGTTGCATAATTTGTTATTACCACTAGCTCGGCGGTGAAGGAAAGTCATCGTGAGGAAACTTGCATACCTGAGAATGAAAAGAAAATACAATGAGTTCGGAGAGGTAGTATGTGAAAAATATGAGCTAGCATGGGGTGAACACAAGAACCACCAATGGTCGCAGTGTTATAAACCTCAGCTTGCAATATAGCTCCAAAAAGATAACAATAATCGTCAGAAGTTCTAGTTATTTTGACAATAACTCGACCTACTCTTTTATTGAACACTTCAGATTTTTCTGAGGGCAGGTGGGAGGCGCCCTTATACAGTATACAAGCGTCGAACTTGGTGTAATTATAGAGAAAATCTAAAGTAAAACAACACAAAAAAACCGGCCAACCAAGTGTGAGCCAATGAATTAATTTCGTAAATAGAGACCCCAAATTATATTGTATGGTAGTACGGAACCCTCGGTGCGCGAGTCCGACTCGTACTTGGCCGGTTTTTTTTTTATGCACGTATGTCGACAAAACATTAATCAATCAAAAATACTTTAGTTTACACCAAAACATAAACAGTAAAATACAAGAGGCACAAAAACATTACAAACAAAACAATACAACAACAACAATCACAATAATTTTTTCACCTCACAAGCTCGGAAAGATTCTGTTTGTCATTCAAAATCGGAGTGCAAAAGTGCATTTTATCCGCTAGCGTGGAAAGAGTTTTTAAAATTCGAATCTTTCTATTCAATGAAGCAAAACCCATAGAAATATTAATTTACTACGTAAAACCTGGAATGCGGTCTTCTCGGAATATTGGGAAGAGCGGGATAAAGCAGCCTGGACTCGGTGTCCCTATCCTTAGTAGGGTGACAATGCGATTATGCTTTTAGGACTTTTATTATATTTTCACTATTTGTGTTGTCGTTTTGCTTTGCTACAGAAAATGTGTAACTATATATCTATACCTAACACATTTACGCTACTTTGACATCAAACTAGCGTACTATGGTAAAAAAATAATTATTTCGTAAACTTCATTTCGTTGAAGGCACTATTTTTATCTGACCTAGGCACTAATTACTAGGCACTATTAAGGAACTATTTATTGACAGTAAAATAATCCTGAAACCGGAGCATGTTGCGCGTGTAAATAGATAGAAGAGAGCAAAGACGTGATAGTACTAGGTGATCCAAAAGGTATGGCAGCCTACCATAACCTTTTGGATCACCTGTATGTGACTAAAAAGGTTCACAATAGCAGAATTTTCTATGGACTAGGTACCTTAAGGTCCGCCACACACATACGGGGAATTACAATCCGGAATCCTGAATCAGGATTACGATTTCGTATGGATTTCCCCCCTCCACAATTGCATTCGGAATTGCGCAGCTGTCAAATCCTGTACAAAATCACAATTGATTTGGAATTCCGGATTGCATTTCCGTATGTGTGTGGCGTACCTAACGCGAACACCCTGAAGTGCGATTTTTGAACATCATACGAGCGAATCGGCAGTAGAAAGATGCATAATCTCCATAGTAATTTTGACATTTTCTACTGCCGAGTCACTCGTATGATGTTCAAAAATCGCACTTCTGTTTTTTTTACCGTTCCGAAACTTTTAGGGGGTTCAGACCATCAATTTGAATAACTTTTACTATGATTTTCTTTTTACGATTTCAGATTTGCTCCGGCTTGACCTTATGTCAAGCCGTTTCGGTGTAAATGCGCATAAACTCATTTTGACGAAAGAAAAATATTTACTGCAGCGCCCCCTGGCAAATGAAACCGTAACACCTATCTAAGAACCACCATTAATCAAATCACAAACCCTTTACAGAAAACCGTATCTAAATCGGTCAAGCCGTTTTGGAGATAAATGGGAACATTCGTTGGCACACACAAACAAACAAACAACCTCTTACCCTAAACGCATAGGTAGGTACGCACGGCGACACATCAAGCTATACAAAACCAAAATAAGCTGGCCGCGCGTACCTACCTTCCTACTATGTTTTATTACAGATATTAGAACAGTTTTATCTTCGTAATTTTTATCATAATATATGCGTCCGATGCTTACCTTCTATGTTTGTTGTTACCCTAACTAATTTAATATTTTCAAGACTAAAACATATTAAAAATACAAACCTTTGATACGATAAGCCACAATCTGGAAAATATTCGCTTTTGCAGCCGTCGATTAAGCAAATACGAACCATTTTAACATAAAATGTGGATAAAAAATAATAAAAATTAATTTGACGGCTAGCGACAATTCAAATAATATGGCAGATTGGGTTGTCAATTTTTTTCTTTTTTACTACCACGGCTTTGCAACACACAAATAATTTAAAAAGATTTGATACATTTTTGCTTCATTTGATCTTACCAATTCGGCTGAAATCATAACATATACATATGGCAACACCAGTACACTGTAGAATGGGACACCGGGTGCAACTCATGCCTTCTTCTTCTAGCATGGTCAACTTTATGCGTGCCAAATAGTTTTTATGTGTTTGGGCTATGGATTATTTTTGATTAAACCGAGAGAAAGATAATTTGGCACAGCGCGATCCTGTATTGGATATTATATCTATGGCAAAACCAAGCAAAACAGCCTGACCCATTTTTTTTTCATGCTATTTTCGTGCTGGCCAGTGCTATTATTCTAAAAATGAGGTTGGCGCATTGAAATTTTCCTCGCTGTAGTGAGGTGAAAAGTTGTGTGTTTCGCTCGGCAGCAAAGTTATTCTGCGTCTCGTACCTTTGAAACCCTCGCGACGCTCAGGATTCTATATTTGAACCACTCGCTTCGCTCGTGGTTCAATCCTAGAATCCTTCGCTTGCTCAGGTTTCAATTCAAGTACTCGCGCCAAAAAGCAACTTTGCAGCCTTGCATAACAAATAACTATTTTTTTTTTACAATTTTAAACATTCGCTGTGTTACTGTATTTTATATATCTAATATTTCAGAAAACAAAGTTGATGTTATAACAAAAGTGAAACCTAAAGCAACAGCAACAACTTTTCAAGTGTCATTGCGAGCAACAATATTGATTGGACAAGCATTCTCCTTAATACCAGTTATTGGAATCATGAGTAACAAAGCTACTGATGTGAAGTAAGTTGGTAGATGCATGCGGATTTTATCTTGTGTCCTGCCATTGACGAAGCTTGTGGATATACAGGGTGAAATTGATATCATTAGCATCCTTTTAAACTAAGAGTCTACCCATCAAACTGAACAACTTTCACTATGGGAGCAAACCGATCGGAGCCACAAAAAATCAGCTGCTCCATACTAAACTGCAATGCCTACGCGACACAAATGTATGCACAGCAGAAAATTTTTTTTGCTCCGATCGGTTTGCTCCCATAGTAAAAGTTGTTCAGTTTGATGGGTAGACTCTTAGTTTAAAAGGATGCTAATGATATCAATTTCACGCTGTAGATATTGTGTGGTTAATATTTGACAAAGCCTGCGTTGCGGATACGATTATTTTTGGTATATTGTGCTTTTAATTGGAATAAATAGTTCGTAGAATAGATTTTAATTAATAGACAAAAAGGTTCGGTTTAATTTGCTCTATTCTGAGTAATATTCATTTATAAATTGGTTCAGTGTTCATTAGGTAAGTATTCATAATACATGTCGATAAAGCATATCGCACAACCACTGAAAATTAAAATGAAAAATTATTTACAAAAAAGAACATAAAAAATTAAACCACTACAAAACTTTTATAATTGTCAATATGAAAAGTGTAAGAATTAGATTTTTAAAAACCGGCCAAGAGGAGTCAGGCTACTCGCGCACCTAGGGTTCCATAACACCACACACTATAATATAATATAAATAACTACCAAAAAAAAAAGGTTTTTCCGGGACCCTTAGCGCGAGACCTACTCATATTTGGCCAGTTTTTATAATTTGTTGTTATATTGTAGAGTTTTCACTATAATCACACCTAGTTTGACGCTCGCATGTATTACCGTTTATACGATAGAGCAAGAAGAAAAAACGTTGATAAAAACTCATTTCTTTCTTTTCTCTATGGGGACGCCCCCTTAATGTTTTACTTTTCGATTTTATATTATTTGTTATTAAATCCAATACAATGACACATACATATTCTGTGAAAATTTCAACTAGCTGCTTGTTACGGTTCAGGACATACCTCCCTCTGAAGCTAGAACGGACGGACGGACGTACAGCGTAGGCTTACAAACAGGGTCCTGTTTTAACCCTTTGGGTACGGAACCCTAAAAATATAAATTTAGATTTTAGTTACAGACCTTAATTGCTTTAGGTAAAAACTTTTATATTTGCATATTTTTATAACAATCTCTTAGTATTTTTTATCTAACTTGTACTAGATTGAAAATCACCGAATTCTATCTCAACAATCTAAAACAGGCAATCCTGTACAGCGACCACAATAACGGTCAAATTACCTTAGTTTGCTAACAATTTCCATGCTTATACAAATTCTAAACGTCCGATGCATAAACCACAGCATGGTGATACCGCTTTACTGTTCCTAAATAACATTATTATTATAGTCCGAATTATAGGTATTACAGTGGAAACTCTAGGTATAAAGAAAAATAATAAAAGTTGACCACGTGTGTGTCGGGCTCGCGCCCAAGGGTCCCAGAGGAAACACATTTCTTGGTAAGTAAATTATATTGCGGAAAATAATTAATTAATTAATTATATTAAATTTATTTCCGGAACCATGCGGAACCCTTGGTGCGCGAGTAGTCCGACTCGCGCTTGGCTGGGTTTTTTATTGACGGCCTTTTGACACCTTGAATGTTAGTTTAACTTTTTGTTAAGTTTTTCCTATTTTTATTTATTAATTAGGTATCATCATATTTTTTTAAGTCATCACTCATTACGTTAGAGTTTTCATTCCTTACTTTGATTTTCTGTTGCAGGTTTTCTAAAAAATCATTGAAGGTAATTTATTCAATAATATCCTTTATTGGACAAATGTTTATGACGGCCATGTGTTTATACAAAATCATTGTAGATACTACTTTAAAAAATACAAGTAAGTTTAAACCTTTAAATATACAGGCATGTATCTTGTGAGAAATTACGCGATAAGGTCGCCCTTTGTACCCTTCTCATTTTTGTTATAAATTGTATTGTTAAGGGAAGTACATAAATTTATTTTAAATGAAATGAATGAATTAATGTATTTGTCTATTATTGGTGTGCAAATAAATAACATTAATTATGTTATGTTTAAGAATAAGCGGGTCCCTCTGCCTGCACGCGTACCCTTACAGCGAATTCAATTAGGGTACGCCCGTCCGTCCCCCGCCGTTACGCCTGCGTAGCCTCACCACTATTACTTTTTTACATTATGGTTTGGTACTACATACAGTAAAGACCCCAGTAAATGCCCCCCACAATTTTTACCTCACTCCCTCTTGGTAGAAAACGTAGCAAAGAATGTAGATATTGGCGTATTCATATCTCACTCGCACTCGCTCATGCTTTTACCTCTTTTTTCCAAGGTTTTTCCCCATTTTAACGCAGCAGCAGCGTGATCGGTCTAAGGTAATATAAGATCTATCGAGTGAACAATAGCGTATCAATTAACTTAAGGCTTCTCGTGTAGGTTTGCGAAATAGGGTTTTTTAATCCACTATACAGCTTGAAATAATATCCTTATGTCAATGGAATAAGACGGAAGTCAGTTGCAGAATGTACTAGGAAAATGCAGGTCGCTAAATTTGATAATACGGTCTCTGAAGGTAGAGACTAATCTTGAAAACCACTAAATAGATTTCGTCCGACGTCTAGCTCCTGAGAGAGTCGAGCAATTTTAGTGTCCATCTCTACGTAAAATAAGTTATTTAGAGGAAAGTTTCCATTACGAGGTTGGAAATAGTAAATTTTCTCAGGTAAGATTCAGACTAGAAACTTAGTTTTTCAGTGAAGGAAAATATCGTAAGGAAACCTAAACCTAAAATTTCGTGGCGTATAATATTGTTCTGTTCTTTCATTAAAATGAAGCAACGATGAAAGATATTCATTAGCTTGAATACTCGTTTTAATAACAAGATGAAATTTAATCAAAAATAATGAAAATGTTGACGACGCGACGCCTTGTTAGAGATAGCGCACGCGAGCAACTTTTGACTCCGCAACTTTGTCTCTCACATCAAGTCCACAGGTTTGTATGAAAGTGCGCGCATGTAACGAAGCGACAGACGGGAGACTTTTCATACGAATCCTGTGAGAGACAAATTAGTTGCGGAGACAAAAGTTGCTCTAGCGAGCTCTAAGGCGCTGTCCTATTGCCATCGCTCGCGCGATCATGCGTTCGTCCGACGAAAATCATTGTGCCACTGTGCGTTTAAACATACTTATATCTGAATAAAAATAGAACAATTCGATCGCATCTCATGATAGTCCGACCTTTTATAGGATATTCCGCAGATATAAGTATGTTTAAACGCACAGTGGCAAAATGATTATCGTCGGACGAACGCATGATCGCGCGAGCGATGGCAATAGGACAGCGCCTTAGTATTTAGTACAATTTTTCAGACAAATTAAATTGTCGTTCTAAAGAGTTGCTAACTTAACGAATTTTCCGCTCCCCATTTTACCTTTATAAATAGATCTTTATTTTCTACAATCTTCACAATATGGATGAGCGGAATAATGTGCAGGTTCCCAATTTTATTGCAATATTCCTTGATGTAAGTTTACTTAAAACCTTACCTTCATTCTAGCACCAGTAATATTTTACGGAACTACATTTATTTCGATGGTCATGTTTTTCCAAATGGGGCTAAGGTGGCCAAACCTCGTGCAGCACATATCAAAGGCTGAGGAGATGGGGCCAAATTACGACAGCAGATTAACTTATAGGTGCAACATTACGTGTGGTGTTGTACTCACTTTGGCATTTTGTAAGTTTTTTGTGTTATTTTGGAGGTTATTTATACATTTATGTGATGACAAATTATTTGTATCTGTGGTGTTTTGCGAAGGCCCGGTCTTTGAATCATATGGGAGCCAGATTATAATTATTATGATCCACACGACACAGAAACCAAATTAAATTTTCTGACTTATGTACGTCGTGTAATACCGACTGCTTTCTACTAGAAAAACCACAAAATAAAAAGCTTAAATTCACTTAAAATCTATAAAAACTCATTGCTTAAAATATATATTTGATTTGGGGGATTTGGGGCTAATTTTACCACGGGGTAAGAATTAACAAGTCAAAAGCCGCCAGTCAAATACTTTACGATTCTTATTCATAAAAAGGCATAGAAATGTAGTGGGTTTGTTAAATACGAGTAGTTAAGCGGCAATCTCAATGACATATTCTATACACAAAGACTTTGCATCAGCGCGCTGTTAACGGGACCGCTAAAATGGCCGGTTGCTTTGTATCTAGCGCGGCAATTCTGCTAATGTCAAGTAGTTTATAATCTTAAGTTATTGTTTTATAGTTAAACTCAAAAGAGCTTCGCAAAGTGGCGGAGCCACGTGCACGCCTAACAGATGTCAATACTCACGCGTCCGCCAGACGCGGCGGGGCGGACGCGTGGATTACCGTTGGATACTCCAAAAGTGTGCTTAACTGTTTTACATTACTGCTTAGTGACAGAAGACATTTAAAAGGACTGGAATTATGTAAAATGTCAGCGGCAATGTATGACAGCCAAGCACAACAGCTTAAGAATACTAAAGAGAGGTCATGTTGTGTAATTTTTTGGTTTTGTAGTTATTACGTATGATGTGGTGAGTACATGTGTAATAGAATGTCATTGATATAGGTACCCGCTAACCTAACCGATTTCCTCCACTAATGTGTTCTTTGTGAACACGAATTCAATTCTGTTTTCAGTTGAACACATCCTGTCTTTGTTGTCAGCATTTGCCGGCGCCCTGGTGTGCCACGATAACCTGAATCTGTACGAAGGCTTTGTGAGACATTTTTACCCGTGGGTGTTTGATGTATTACCTTATTCCCCGGCACTGGGAATTGTTACACAGGTGAAATTATTTTTCTGTTTTTTTTCACTTATCACAATAATTATCAATAAAATATATTGCTCACGAAAACACCTGGAAAGGGTAAACCTAATCAGAGTTAGACAAGGTTTTGCTAGCTTACATAACTGCAATGTCGCATCGCATCGCAAGTATCTGCCAGCGCTCTCTGACTTATTACGATGACATAATTATATACGATTATTGCACGCAGCGCATCGCAGATATTTGCGATGCGTTGCGACTTCGTCGCAGCTATGTGTGGGCACCGTAAACTCGTACTTTCGTTTGCATGCTTACAAAATAAAGAGTTCTTTAGAAATGTGTCTCCATGCAATAATTTTTATCGGTCATACCGTTTGCGAGGAATATACATTATTTGAAATCCTTAGCATCCTTTTAAACTAAGACTCTCTCTACCCATAAAATTGATGCCAATAATTTCAAATACATCCTGTACCAATATAACAAACGGTTTTCGAATTTTGTCAATATTAGCTTTAAACCCTCAACCTTTGAACCTTATTACTTTATCAGCAACCATTATGATACTGACCTTCCAGCTTCCTATGTAAAGATTCCAGTATAGCCCAGTCACTTTACGGAGTTTTGTTAGGAGGGGTAGGGAGTAACTAATTATTCTTCTTCTTATCGTGTGGGCAGAGCCCTGGTGTCAGAGTTTTTTCAGACCGCCTTTCGGCCTCTGACGTGGTTACGTGTAATTATTAATGGGACTTTTAAACTTTAACCGGCACTATTTAGTGACAAAAAGACGATCTAAAAAAAATATTTAAAAAAAAAATTCTACGCAACATAGAAATCAAAATTGTATCTCCCAGAAGGCTTTTAACTAATTAATATTATTACCAATGCACTCATATTTTAATTAGATTTAACAATATAAATTATTTTTGAGCAATAAAATAGGCATTGAAATTTTAAAAATAAGGTATTCATTAGAAAATACTAGTGTATTTTTCAAAGCCTTCTAAATAGACAAAAATATTAACACCATGTTTGAAGTATGTATAATGGTAAAGCCTTAAAAATGTGCAAAAAAAATTTACCATCTGGTTTTTTAGAACGAGATAAATGCTAAATTTTAAATTTGGGACTGTTGCTGACGTAATTTTTTTTTTAATTTTGTCACATTTCTAAGCTCATATGGGCTTTTAAATACTACAACGAAAAAAAAAAATATCAATTAATAATTAATCCCGGCTCAAACCGTAAAATGCCTGGGCTGAGTATGTATGTAAAGGGGTAAAGGGTCAGTTTTGCGGACTATTCAAAATCCATTAGGAGCGAGACAAAATCCGCTTCAGGATAGATCTTAATCTGACATGCTTCCTTCTTCAGTATTAGTTTGACGGATATATATTTTTGTCGAACTTACTTTTGCTTTTGCTGGCAAAGCATTTATTTCGTTTTTGAGATTTAAAGCTGGACGATATTTTTTTTACTCTAGTATTTCTTGCGATTTCTGCTAATTTGATTCAAATTTTTCCGACTAAAACCTTTGGGTAAAGTTGACTCCGTTTTTGTACTTTACAAAACAGTAATAAATTCCATCCTGCCATAATATCAATTGACAACAAAGTCAATTAAAGGAGTAGCTTGTTTCGGTCAATTAGATTTTACGCTTGGACACTAAAATAAAAACAAAATTTTGATTCTAAAATTTCGATATAAAAGACCTGTTTGTGCAAGAATTTTTTTTCTGTTCCAGTTTTTACACTTCCAGTCAACATTTATATGGAATTTTTCTGACCTATTTGTAATTTGTATGAGCTATTACTTGACATCTTGTTTAGAGGAGATTAACAAGAAACTGCTGGATGCTCAGGGAAAGGTAAGTAAGTCTACGCAAAGAACTTCATCAGACAAGTTAGTACGGGGCCGTACCGCGAGGCACAGACGTTGGGGGGGGGGGCGAGGTACTCTAGATATTAGCGGGGGGCAGGTGCTGTAGCGGGGAAGAGAAGTGCGCTCACTGGAAGTAGCACGTACTATCTCGTCTCTTCCGCTGTATTCCGAGAGATAAGTGTACTTTTTGCAACCATCAGCAGCAAGGCTGATTCAGTTTTTATGGGGCGTAGAGCATCTCTGTGATGGTGATGGACCAGGTCTGTTTGCATAATTCCAGTCGGTTCAGGAGTTACTGATGATTAAAGGTCTTTAAAAAATTAACGATCAGCTGTACGGCTGATCGTATGTTATTGTTGTAGTATGCACTGTAGCTATGTGAACAGTACAAAAACTGGCATGGTTCATCAGTCAGTTTAGGAGATACAGCCGTTCAAAGGTCGGAGCTTTGATTGGCTATATCTCCTAAACCGACTGACAGAACTTTATAGTTTTTGTACTGTTCACATAGCTACAGTTCATAATACAATAATATCATACGATCAGCCGTGCAGCTGATCGTTAATTTTTTACAGACTTTTAATCATCAGTAACTCCTAAATCGACTGGAGTTATGCAGGCAGACCTGGTCCTTCACCATCACAGAGATGCTCTACACCTCATAAACACTGAATCAGCCTTGCTGCTGATGGTTGCAAAAAGTACACTTATCTCTTATACTACTGTACGTTTGCGCATGAACTTGCCAGACATTTTTTTTTTCTTTTTAATTTCTTTTTTTTTCATTTTTTTTTATTATAATTTTATTGTTACCTATTTGTAATCTAGAATATCTCTGACTACCCCCTTGGGGAATATAGTCGTGGGCATATATGTATGTATGTAATTTTATTTTTTTACATTTTTATTTCATAAATCAAGATCAATATGATGTAGGTAAGTCTCCTGAGGTAATGGTAACTATTACCATAATATCGTTATGCTTTCGTCCAGAAGACATGGTGTTGGTAAATAAAGAGAAGAACTGAATCGTGATTTTAGATTTTTTTTTTTAATTATCTTTTTTAAGTTAGACCTTTCTTTAACCGAGGCCATGTCAGCTCCATCGTGACCGTCTCTCCGACCCGTCACCTTAGACTCTACAAAATGAAAAAAAAAAAACAATGAAATGAAAACCTAACACCTTCTATTTTAGTTAAATTAGGAAAATGTTATTATTGAATAACACTTAACCGACTAATGGAAAATTTTTATAATAATTAATTGTATAATTATTAAAAAACGGAAAATGTTAACAATATTAAAATTTGCTGTACCTACCATATAAAATGTATTTTAAATTGACGCCGACGCGACGGCGGTAATTGTTTTTGGAAATCTTATGAAAATAATAAATTCGAATAAAAAAAGATACAATGCAGAGGTGACCATTATTTCGTTAAATTCCAGTATTTACCTGAGATATTTTGGCGGCGAATACGTGAGGACTACGGTCGCGCCTGCCAGATAGTGCGCCGGGTTGATGACGTCATCAGCGGCATCATCTTCATCTCTTTCGCCAACAACCTCTTCTTCATTTGTTTGCAGCTGTTCAATACATTGGAGTAAGTGTTTTGGTTATTATCAAAGAGATTATACCTAAAGGCATAGAGGGAGCCATACCATTGCAAGAATGTCCACTTTTTTGAGGATTGTTTTTGAGTGTGTGGTGTCAAGTAGTATGGACAAAAGGTGACAAGGTGACATTTGCCCTTATGTTTACGGTCACTTTTCACACACACTAGCACAAAAAAGAAGTGGACAGCCGCATAAACGGCATAAAGAAACATTTATAGTTCCGTCTCCTTTTACTATTAAAAGAACGTCATAAGATAAAAGAGACTAACTAACCTACAATCGTAAATTGATGCGGTCTTTATTCTTTAGAATAAAGAGATCCTTCCTCTGAGGTTGTTATGTAATAAGGATCGGTTTTGAGTGAGTTGAGTTAATTGTTATTTTTGTTTCAGGGATGGCATCAAAGGTACAGGGGAATGTAGTAGTCGAACGTAAGTATTTATAGTATTTCTGCTGTACTAGTGATAAGTGTGTAGTAATAATTAGTTTTTTTTATTTTATTGATTAAATTGAACGTGAACTATAACAACAGGCGCATACGCAAGATAGAGTCCTTTTATGAGTTTGGTAATTTTACTTTTACATAAATCCATTAATTAATAGTTTTTGCGTCAAGAATACGACATAGCAGCACTTTCTGTGAAAATTTGAATTAAAATCCCCGCCTAAAGGTGACTGTCATCATCAGGTCATCATGTCATCAGGTTGCGAATTTTCGGTAGTGAATGTACCGCGAGTTAATTGTCTATGGATCAATCAGTTATTTAACGTGCGGATATCAAAAAATCTCGATTTATATCTGTTACGCATCGCCATAGTTCGGTCATGGATGTTATATGTTTGTGCCGTTGTTGTATGATTCCCATAACAAAAAGCCTGGCTTACTTGGGATCATTACAATGTATGTGCCTGTGTGCGTTATTTATTTTATTTATTTATTTATAGTATAAACAAATAACGTCATATAAATCTATGCAGGATATATCGCACATACCTAGATTGTTAACAGTAAAGATGTTAAAATATAAACTGGAGGAATTTTTACGAATATTATGTTGACAACTTAGTATACACGAAGTTCAACTTTCGGACTTGTTAATAACTTAAGATATTAAATAATTATACAGTACCTACTTTGACAACTATACGTAATTATCATAAAAATGTTGTAAACCATAATTTGATAACTTGAGATGTTCCATAATGTTAAACGTTCTCAAAGGTATAAACCGAGATATGATGCAACGAACGTTAAATATTATTCATTTCTGATTGTAAATTGATAACTAGATTTATACACAAGATTATTTAAGAATCGTTCATCGTTAACTTGCCTCCACCAATCTGGGCTGGAATGGAATCGCGTAGACCGCTCTCTCTCGCTTATAGAAAATTGTGAGTAGGAAAGAGTATTTTTGATGTGGAAGTGGTGTGGTAATAATTGTGTGCTATAATTGGCTTTCTGATAGCCATCCATAATGGTATAGAGTCAACAGCTGTTGGTCTTCCAAAGAAAGGAAATAAAATACAAAATTGTGACTTGTAGAAAAATCCACGGAAGCTATTTTTGAGCGTAGGCGCTTCAAATATATTGCCAGTTTTCTATCTTAATAGCTCGAAAATATATACATTATCCATTGGTCAAAAGTTAAGTGTAAGTTTCGTTTAGGAGTCAAGTTGCAGGAACTGTCCCGAGCACTTGTCTCGCGTGGTCTTCGCGCGTCGCGTTTTTGCCTGCCACGAGGCTCCAAAATCCTCAATCTCTTCTTGTTCTTGACCAAAAACAATCCCTGGGATTGGGATAGATTCTACCATAAACTACATGACACTGGCGGAAATGCAGTGCTAACGCACAAGCAAGAGTCCATTATTTATAAATAAAGTTCCGTTTAACAAGAAACCCAAACAAACAGATTATATGGCTTTTGACCTTTTTTATAAAGCGATAAACGGCACTGGGAATACCAATACCTATAATTTCCTATCTAACATTGCTATAGTGATCGTATACCTACATTTATTTAGATCTGTAGGGCTGTGTAACCTCCTGACTATATCGTTTGTTTACAAGATCGGTAACGTAGGTATTATGTATCATAAATCTACGGTCTGAAATTAATTAACACAAATTTTTTTTTCTATCCCGTTTCATTTCATTCCACTGCTGGGCACAGGCCTCCCCTTTCATCCTCCAACCATCTCTGTCCTGGGCATGCTCTGGCCACGCGTCATAGAGATCCCGCCACCTCTTCCTAGGACAATCTGAACGCCGACGACCGTTTTCTGGGATCCAGGGCGTGACAATTCTTGCCCACATTTCTAGGTGCCTTCGACTGACAGTAAACTCCCGCTATCCCTCAAACGAAGACTCATCGACATGTGTATCCTGCGTATCCTTACCTACGGTGCCCAGAGGTAATATGTTTCGTTTGATAGATTGAAAATGAGTTGAATCTTAAAGGTTTGGGTCACATTTTCATGAACTTTTAGAGTCAAACATCTCAGCTCCGATGCGAGGTAAACCATGTTTATTACAAAATCGTTTTTTTTATAGTACTATAATTATGCAATAAGTTCATTGGTGGCCGGACTGTTTGACGACCCGGTTGGTGTAATGGTTACCACGCCGGACTGCCAAACCAGGGTCCTGGGTTCGAATCCCGGTTCGGTCATGGATGTTTATATGTTTGTGCCGTTGTTGTATGGTTTCCATAATAAACAGCCTATCAATAGTGCTTTCTTGGTATCATTACAATGTATGTGCCTGTAAGCGTTATGTATATGTTAAAAAAAATTACAATAATTTTACCCAAAATGGCACACAGACAGAAAATATTTTGGATTAACACTATTAATTACTGTATTATATTATTTCCTCCCTTTACCACGATAATAGATTTACCTGCAGTTTTTGTCCCACAGTAGTAATTTTCATAATTACCTATTCTCACCTCGGCATATTTTTTTATGCATTATTTCAAATCTACGAATAAGATTTATTATAAGGAACGAAGTTAAACTGTCATAAATATTTTTTTAAATACATTTTACTTACACAAAAGAATTTCAGGATCTTTCTCACATATAAATGTCATTTTCCTATAACATCCTATGTCGTTCAACATATTTTTATTAAGAGTATCGCTAATATTGTCTAAAGAACCACAGAACTCATCCATTACAGCATTGTTGGTTTCTCCTGGAGCCCATTTGGCGTAACCAGCCTCTTCTATTGTTTCGCCTTGAAGTGTCATCCACTGTCTTGTTGCGTGGTGGAATCTAAAGCCACTCAAGACAGATTCCCTGACTGCTACTGTAGGATACTTGAGAGAATAAGCTGATGAGAATAAGTTCTTTACTGCTTTTGCTTCAGTATCTCCGTTAATAATAATCAGATGCGCTCCTTCTTCTTCGCAAGCCATGGCAGCCTGATCATAAACGAGTTCATTAAGGTGGTATTTGTAACAGCTTCCTGTAGTAGTGTCCAATGTGTAGTCTGGAAAAAATAATTTTTTTAGTTGCATCTTTACTATCTTAGTAATAGTATACAGACCATCAACGTTTTATTTTGACGGCCCGGTAGCACAGTCGGTAGTGAACCTGCCTGCTGTGCCGAGGGTCGCGGGTTCGAATCCCGTAAGGCAAGACAAATATTTGTATGATGAATATGAATATTTGTACCCGAGTCATGGATGTTTGTATTTATATATGTATTCTATATCGTTGTCTAGTCATCATAATACAAGTCCAGGCTAGATTCTGGTACTTTAAATGTGACTAGATAATTTGTGTGACATTGTCCAAGATATTTATTTATTTATTTATTTATAAGAAACAGCAGATTTTTTTTTCTGCGTTTTAAGTGAAAATGCTCGGACTACCGAGCATACATACATTTCACATACATACATTTACACTAGAAAATGTTTCAGTTTGACGGTCTGAACGGTCAGATGACCCGACGTATCGCTAGCCTAAGCTGCGCAGGGTATTTCATAGAAATATATAAAAACTAGTAGTGTCGCAGCGACGCCTGCTGCTGCTGCGTGCGGTCAGCTACAAACTTGTACCTTTACTTTCAAGCTTACATTGTACATAAGAATCTTACCTTTGGTACCACACGCGCTTATTTTCTTAGCACTCGCATCTTTCACAAAACAGAAGTGAGGCAATGGTCTGTTGCATGGAACGTCTGCCAAAGTTCCATCTGGAAACATTGCGATACAGTTTTCTTTGTCTTGAAAGTTGTCAGGTTCAACAGGGGCCCAGGTGTGGGGGATGTCTGATAGCCGGATACCTGAAAATAGGTGGCGATGTTTATTGTCTACTGGTGTCAAGGTAAAGCGACTCGATCAAAGAGGATCTCACGGCATGGAAATACCTAGTTTTCGGGTTGTCTGGAAGAAATCACTTTTAGTGATAAGGCCGCCTTTTGTACCCTTCTTTTTCATGTTTATGTAAATATCTCATGTGTTTTTTGTGTATTTTGGTGTGCAAATAAAGAATATTTATCTTATCTTATCTAGTGACGGAATACGGTCTGCAAGAAATTTGAAGAATAGGTTAGTGTTGGCTCTTTAGTGAATGTCACATAAAATTATAACAGGGGTTAGAAATGCAAAGTAGCGCTTTTGCTTTGGAGACGGCTGTCGCCACTTGTCTTTCCGCTCACACTGAATTACTCATGCCCTCTCTCAGTGTTATGCAAATCATTGCATAACCTGTGGCAACACGTTCCACGCCTAACCCCTCTTATAATGTTCTGTGGTGAATTTTGTTTAGTTCGTGTTTAAATTTTCTTACTAAAATGCCTACCATGTACCTACAAACATGAAATAAAAATAAAAATACTTATTTTCAAAACAATAAAACTATTTTTCATCAAATTAATTGCTTCTGTGAACATAAAACATATTGGCAACTTGTTTTTTTAACAAAACCTAAAAAGTAGGAAACATTTGTCATACTAGGCATTCACTTCGAGTTGGCCGCTACCTCCCTTCCCGCTTCCCCGCACCGCACCCCTAAGAGCCCACCCCTATAAAACGCAATTTTATAACCTTTAGCAACGCAATCACGTACAGTACGTCCGTCCCGGTCACTAATATCGCTTTTAATTTTTAATTTTTATATGCTATTTATATTATTTTTTGTCGACGGGACCAGTTAATGTGCCTGTGAGAAAATTTTGTAACGGTCATCGACGGCCAACTGGACGTGAACGAGTAGTACATATTAAGTAAGTTTTTATTTCGGATTCGGCCAAAATTAAAACAGAAACCGAAAATCGGTTTCGGTTTCGTTTTCGGGTGTAAAAACTAGTTTAGGTTGGTTACTACTTACTAGGGATGGGATCATTACGATTCCATCCTGTAGAATTCACTAAACTATTAATTTGATATCGAGTATTTGACATTCGGGTTCGCTGGAAGAAATCTCTTCAGAGAAAAGCTTGCCCTTTGTTGTTTTCTAGCCACTACATAATTTTATTAGAACAATAAAGAACTTACCCTCAATAGAAGAGAAGATTCCATAACTATTGGATTTCTTGGAAAAGCCAGTGAAGACAGGTGTATTTAAAGAATTTTCTACAACATTTATTCTGCTGGTGTTCATTATACTCATCATTGCAGCCTTAATACCATCATTTACTGGTGATGCCAAAATGCCACCTGTAAATGTTAGTTTGATAGATAACAACAATTATTGTTATACATTATAGTATATAGGTAATGTGAAAAATATTAGCTTTTAATGTAGCATTCCGATCCTAGCGACCGCGACCGGCGACTGCGACCCACTGCTTTATATGAATTAATATGAAGTGCTGACGGATGCAAGCGACCGAGTCGCGCGACGTGTGGGAAAGCAGTGGGTCGCAGTCGCCGGTCGCGGTCGCGCGTCGCGGTCGCCGTTCGCGGTCGCTAGGATCGGAATGCTACCTTTACAGGTAAGAGCTTTGGTAAATACAAAAGTTTGACGCACAATACGCGTAGACGGAATTAATAAATTCCTCACACCTGAGGGTATCCAAAAATACCCCATGTATGTTCCGCGATTTTTTTTAATTTAGAAGTTATGAATTTTTTAAGGTATATTTGAGAATTTTCTACCGGAGCGGCTTAAAACTGTCATAACTTTTTTCATAGGATGAATTTTTCAAATTTTATTTTTGTATCATGTTCGTCTGAAAACACTCTTCCATACGTAAAATAATCAGCAACACAACATTCATTCAAGTTACCGAAAAAAAAGTCGAAAGTGAACATTTTAGGTTTGAGTTGGATGGAGCAAAATTTTCTAAATTCTCTTAAAAATATGAAATGGTTGTTTCATAGGTTCAAACTAATTTTAATAACTTCAGTGTTTATTATACTTACCAAATAATAAACAAAAAGTGGTTATAGGCAATTTTACGCTGGAATGGGCTACCAAAGTTCCAAAGGTGAAAAATCCGCTAAGAAAAAATGACAGGCCGTAATTAATAGCATAGTCTATTAATTACAGCCTGTAATTTTTTCTAGCTAGAAAGTAACGAACACATTGGACTGCGCGTTTGCTTTGAATTTGGCAGCAGGCAGCAGCGGAATGGATTTCGAAACACATTTTTAGTGTTAGCTATTAACGTTGCTTAAAAATGAAAGTGGAAACCTATTTCATCACAAAGAAAAAAAACTATATTAAAGATCCTCCACAAACTTCGATAATTAAAAGTGAATCATTCCTACGAATATTTATGTACATTGCTTTGTAATTTTACCTTCTAAGGCACACCTATGCTTCGCATCGTTGAATTTCAAAGGCATTTCTTGAAATGCTATATAGCCCCCTGCATCTTTATAAAAGTTGTAGTCACACAATTTTAATCTAGCGGCATCTGTTGAAGAATTCGGAATTATGTTGAAAATTAAGAACATTGAATTGTTAATAAATGGCAGACAAGATAAGAACCAGTGCAAAGAAATTGGACACAACCAGCAGCACCTGCAGGCAGCGGATGCACTCAAAAAATGCTCATTGGTATTAGAAAAGTGTTTAAAACTTACCAATTACTGCCACTAAAGTAAGCAAAGTTAAACTTTTTAACAATGTCATTTTATAATTTTCACCGATGTCTATTAATTCAGTTATATTTACTTACAAACGTTGAGATAGACTGGCGTTTATGACTCAAATTATAGTGATAATATCGATAACAAACCTTTATATATATTATAGTTGTTTACAGAACGTTGTTTACAATTGTATTACCGATGAAAAAGGTTATCAATTCGACCCGTATGTTTTTTTTTGTATGTTTGTTAGGTACGCAATTAGGGGAGAGCAGGGTTGATAGTTCAGATTTTCAAACAATCGAAGAAATTTGAAAAATAAGTCGTATGGATAAGAGTTTTACATGAGTTCAAGCAGCATTTATCACGAAATAATTTATCGTACGCTTTAGTACTTTTAACACAGGCTCGATTTTCTAAGGCAAGTCGGAAAGGCTGTCGTGTAACATGCAAATGTAGAAGGGGTTTACCCTGGACACAGGAGAAAGATCTTGAAGATATCGATTTTGCTGACGATCTATGTATACTCGCCACAACACAGCATCATCTACAGACAAAAGTGGATGACTTGATCCGGGAAGCGGCCGAAGTAGGATTACGCATAAATGTCTCCAAGACTAAAGAGATGCGTCTAAACTCATCCGACACGGCTCAGACGCGGGTCCAGGACGAAAGCATAGAGCTGTTGAACAAATTCTGCTATCTTGGTAGTATTGTGGATCCAGGCGGGGGTACAGAAGCCGATGTGGAGACACGTATAAATAAAGCTCGAGCAGCGTTCGGTCAACTAAAACCCGTATGGCGGTCGTCCACAATCACTAGGACGACAAAGCTTAGGCTGTTCAACTCAAACGTCAAAACGGTTCTACTATACGGCTGTGAAACTTGGTTCGTCCGAAAAGCGGTCACAGATAGACTCCAAGTCTTTATTAACAAATGCCTCAGGCAAATACTAAAGATCTTCTGGCCAAACACCATCTCAAACGAAGAGCTATGGAGACGGACGGGTCAGCAGCGTATAGGGAAAGTGATCCTTACTCGAAAGTGGCAGTGGCTAGGCCATGTATTAAGGAGGCCTGACGATCACCCATCCAAGACAGCCTTAGAATGGCACCCACCAGGCAAACGAAAGAGGGGACGCCCTAAAACAACCTGGCGCCGCTCTGTGGAAGTAGAGGCTAAAAGTCTCAACATGACCTGGGAGGATATCTACAGCGCTGCCCAAGATCGCAACCGATGGAGAGCTATCATCCGAGCCCTATATCCCACGTAGGGGTAACAGGAAGAGAAGAAGAAGAAGAAGTCGGAAAGGAACATCTAACCCCAAAATGAGGGGAGATGGTTGTTCCCTTATTGGGGTTGGTTGTTCCGTATGTTTACTTGGTCTATTTCAGTTGCGTTGTATGATATAAGATACTGGTTTTGTTGAATTTTAAAATTTTTATTGTGAGTTTCACTTGCCCTAATCATATCAGTATTAGAAAGTAAAATAAAATGGTCGTAACTAAAGAAAAAGTTCAAGCGCATTAATAAAATGTGAAATCAAAACAAAATTATATCTGAAATCATCATATCAATGACCTGTAGAACCCTTCGTTTCCCAGCTTCATGAAAAATCTAATAAGAAAAGATTTAATGTATCTACAAAATAACAAAAAATACTAAAAACCGGCCAAGTGTGAGTCGGTCTCGCGCTAGAGGACCCGGACAAAAAAGTTTTTTTTTCTATGTTAATAATGTTGTGTTCTGTGGTGGTGCGGTACGGAAGTAAGGAACCCTCGGTGCGCGAGTAGCCCGACTCGCACTTGACCGGTTACTTATTAACGTTTACAGTGCACCTTCAAGTACACACCTACTGGGTGGTTACGAAGCTGCAGCCTACTTCGTGTTCTCACTGGCGTTCCTCATCGGTAGATCAGTAGCAGTGTCTCTCATAGCTTCACAAGTTAACTCTGCGTCTAATGTACCCGCTCCGGTGTTATACGACGTGCCCTCACCGGTATATTGTGTTGAGGTTGGTACAATTTAAGATTATTTTTAGGGTTCCATACCCAAAAGGGTGAAAACGGGACCCTATTACTAAGCCTACGTTGTCCGTCCGTCCGTCTGTCCGTCTGTCCGTCTGTCCGTCCGTCCATCCGTCCGTCCGTCCGTCTGTCCTACCTATTTAGGGCTGTAACTTTTAAACTGTAATAGCTAGATTGTTGAAATTTTCTCAGATTATGCGTTATTGCGGTGGATTTGTTAACAAATAATAAAAATGTCAATAAGTAAAAAATTAAGGGGGGTTCTCAACAAGAAACTAGTGTTTATCAACGTTTTTTTCTTTACGCTCTATCGTAAAAACGGTAATACATACAAGCGTCAAACATAGTGTGATTATAGAGCAAACTCTACAAAATAACAACAAATACTAAAAACCGGCCAAGTGTGAGTCGGTCTCGCGCTAAAGGTCCCGGACAAAAAAGTTTTTTTTCTAAGTTAATAATGTTGTGTTCTGTGGTGGTGTGGTACGGAACCCTCGGTGCGCGAGTAGCCCGACTCGCACTTGACCGGTTTTATTCTTCTTTGATAAATTCATTGCGGGTTCCAAGTTAGATTAGAGTCATCCCCCGGGCTCGCTGGACTTCATTGTCTAGTGTTGTGAATGGTCGCCGCTGTTGATCCTGGCTTACAGGAGCTCCAGCGGTGGGAATGTGTGGTGACCCTGATGTTGTAGCCTTAAAAATCTGCGTAAAAAGTAATTGATCCCTACCTGCTTGATAATGTTCTATACTATACTATTCTAACCTTTAAAATGGTGGGTCTATCGTAGTGTTGACGATTTTGCTAACATATAGTATAAATAGGGAAATTTCTTGACGTTGTACGGTGATAAAATATTTGGTGATCTCAAGAATGGTTTTATGCACAAAAACATACCGTTGAGCCATCACAAAATAGTGGAATCCTGTGTCTAGCCGGAGAGCAGGCGACTGCCCATTAACAGACTTGCAACGCGAATATTGTATTGTCAATTTTGTCCTTTTACCATAATAATAGAGATAATAATAGTACTTACTATTATTATCTATTCATATGCTTTTACCACAAATTACTTTTAAAATGCAATAACGATATAACGCTTGCGTTAAAATGATGATAACTTTTAAAGTCTTTTCACCGGTCAGTGGCGCCCTCATTACAATACTAAAGATTTTTCAATCAGGAAAACCTTTTAAAAAGTGCTTCTCCAATGTACTATACTCAGAATTACTAAATTCTGATACTCATTTTAGAATACGAAACTCTACTACCTAATTAAACGATTTTATTTATAGACGAGCTTTTAACCGCGACTTCGTCTGCATAAATTATACACCAGATTTTAAGTCAAATGATAAGCTATCAAACAAAAAAAGTTTCATCAAAATCGGTTCAGTAGTTTTTGCGTGATACTTGAACAAACAAACAAACAAACAAACAGACAGACAAAAATCCAAAAATTGGTGATTTGGAATCAGGGACAGGTAAAAACCATGTTGTAATTTTTTTTTTGTAAATATCTTCAATGTACAGACACATTTCTGTTACAGTTTTATAATAGTTTAGATATACCTACAACAGGAA
Organism: Agonopterix subpropinquella; assembly: GCA_922987775.1. Taxonomy (NCBI): domain Eukaryota; kingdom Metazoa; phylum Arthropoda; class Insecta; order Lepidoptera; family Depressariidae; genus Agonopterix; species Agonopterix subpropinquella. Next base: position 7,168,891 of record OV277696.1, on the reverse strand, counting down.
CATTAATTTTACGAGCAAAATTATGCAAATGACGTATTGCAATTAGCTATGAAAATCGTGTCCGCTTTTATGACGATAATTAAGTACACTGTAGGTACTACACAATATATGCACTGCAGCAATAATTATTGAATGTCAGAGAACTTTGACAAACTCATCTTACGAATATGGTTGTCTGGATGAAATCTCTTTCAGAGATAAGACCGCCATTTGTACCTTTACGTTATTTTTATTCTATTTTTATTTCTGTATGTTTTTGGTGTGCAAATAAATAATATTTAGGTTATGCTATGTAAAAGGTGCTAAAACAATAGGGTAGGGTAGATAGGGTATTTTACTCGATGATAGAAAAACAAAAAACCTTTTTTATTCCGTTTTACAAATACTAATGCAAAACGGTAGCCCGCCATAAAGGATTGGTGCCTCAATATTTTGTCACCCCAATAGAAGTAAAGTAGCAACCGTTTTTTGCAGGTCCAAAGGTTTTTAGACCAAGTAAACGGAGACAAAGTAGCACTAACAGGTCTTCAGTTCTTCAGTGTGACACGCGGCTTACTTTTGACGGTAAGTAGTAGCAGTGCCTAAAAATAACTAGCATCTTTCTGTAGCATGAAAAGTTAACAAATAAATCATCTTCGTTCAAGAATTTTGGCACAGATGATCAAAAAGTGCCAATGTAAAGTAGGTACCATTATCTGATTTAAGCTTGTATTGTGATAACTTGAGATAATCATTAGAAAACATAAATGCAAAATGATAAATAAGGTTACAAAATACCTATTAGTTTAAATCTCATAATTGTATTTGCCCGCTGCATTATTTAAAATCTTCTATCCTTAACTTTACTGGTAGGTTTGTCAAGTAATTTCCATGAGTGGCAAATTGCTTTTAAATATTATGGAATCCAATAATATACTTACCACTTACAAAAGACAATACCTAACCTAGTCTCTTACGTAAAGGCTTTAAGTATAATTGGAATTCCTGAAATAAACCTGAACGGACGACATGCCAATGTACCAATGAGTTTTTCTATCTTATGTACGTAATACCGACTGCTCTTGAGGAAACCTGCATACACTGAAGAAGAAATTCTTATGTGTATGTGAAGTCTACCAATCCGCATTGGGCACGTGTTGTGGACTAATGCCCATACACCTTCTCTGAGGGTAGGCTTATACCCTGCAGTGGGACGCTTATATATACTGATGATGATGATGATGATGCAAGGAAAAGTAACTATCATAGAACACGTAAATAATTTAATCGAAGAAGATTGAGGATTATCCGAGTTCCCTTCAACACCCGAAGTAAATGCATCAAATCGATAATTAAAATTTTCTCTTGCAGGTGGCAGGTACAATAGTGACGTACGAACTAGTTATGTTCCAGTTCAATTCACCATCGGGAGATGGTGTGGGAACACCGAGTTCTCCACTTAACGTCACTACGAGTATACCGTTTACCACAAGTTCTTGATCACCTTAATTTTGTACGACTAACTTGACAAAGGACAATGGGCAATAATGTATGGCCACTGGTCCAAGAGCCCCCCATTATGGCACAGGTAGAGACAGTTATAGAACACCCAAACGCACATGTTAAACAAAGGGCATCCACATATTTTCGAGAAAAAAAAAGATACAGTGTTTTATTTTTACGGGGTCGTTTTCACATTAAAGCCCGAAAGGTGTAATCTCTTTCAGGGTAATAGTGATAAGATAAGGATAACACACTTAGCTACAACTACTAAAAGTTATTATTAAGCGTGCGGGGGGCTCTTGGACCACTCCTGCCCACTGTCCTTTCAATTTGTAAAGAAAAGTATACCTAATAATTATGTAAGACTTGAATTTTTCATTCAATAAATTTGTAGAAATATTTTAATGGCAATAAATGTATATTTAAATTTATTTAAGCAAATTCTTTATAGATTCCCTAATTTGAAAACCTAAAGTGAAGGTAACGAAATAGAATACGACTCTGATAGGATAAAGCATCCTTTTAACTTTTATTATTTCTAGAATAATTGTAAATATGAGACTGGATGAGGAAGGCCGAGGATGTTTTGTGGCGCGCCTTGCGAGATGCCTATGTTCAGCAGTGGACTATAATAGGGTGATGATGATGATTGCAAACATTGCTAGACTTTGCCTGACAAGCAGACTTTTAAATTTTCTATGTTAAAGTTAATTAGACCTAAAACCCAGACAAATTAACTTGGCAACTGGCTCGCACGTGGCTCGGAATAAAAAACTCGGAAAACTTGGAAAGAATAACTCGAAAATGCTAAAGTGTGGCAAAGGGGCACGTGCAACGGTAACTGAGATGCTATGCTACTGGCCTCGTACAGTGACGGCGGGGTCCCGGGGGGGGGGGGGGGGGGGGTGTCGAATTCCGAGCCACGTGCGATCCAGGTGCCAAGTTAATTCGCACGGGTTTTAGGTCAAATTAACTTTAACATAGAAAATTATTTTTTGTCGCTTCGTTATAATCCCGATTTTCAGTGAAAGTGCGACATCGGCCTGGTGTCGTGGATTTTGGAACTACGTGTCCGATTGGGTGTCAAAAGACGTGCGTTTTTCGCCCGGTTTATAGAAGAGATAAAGAAAAATAAAAATAAACCTTGATATGACTTTAAACAAATATTGGTGGTCACTGATGGGTTATCCAGAAGTTTTACCTCTGTGACGCAGAGAAAAATTTTTATTCAGTTCATTTGGCAAATTTATTTTTAAAGTACCCAGAAGGGTCGTGGAAGACACGAGATCTGTGATTTTTTGAATAAGAATCGTCCCAAAAAAAGACTCCTAGGTATTGTCCATAGCAAGTACATATAGATATCAATATTATGATAAGTTGACTAGGAAAAGGATGAATTTAAATTAAATTTTTGAGAGATATTGAATCAGATTACCACAATTCAAGGTTTGTTTTACTTCAAGTCGATTGAGCTTAATAGATTGGAAGCTTAGGGGAAGGATCTCTTTATTCTAAAGCATAGAGTCCGCATCAATTTACGATTGTAGTTGTCTCTTTTATCTTATGACGTTCCTTTAATAGTAGAAGGAGACGGAACTATAAATGATTGTTTATGCAGCTGTCCACTTTTGTGCTAGTGTGTGTGAAAAGTGACCGTAAACATAAGGGCAAATGTCACTTGGTCATCTTTTGTCCATACTACTTGACATCACACACTCAAACGTCAAAAAAAGTGGACAGCCTTGCATTGGTATGGCTCTCTCTATTAGGTATAATCTCTTTGATTGGAAGCTTTGGTATTCACAGTAACTTGAGAGCAGAAAATGCATTCTGTTACATTCCGGACTTCAAAGAAGTACCTTCAATAGAAGCAATTTGTTCAATTAGCCTTGAATGCGTTCTGAAGTCGGCACTTTTTGCTTTGAATACGAATGTTTGAGTTTGAGGTTTGCTCGAAATTAGCAGAGAACTGTTGGATAAAAATTCAGTTGATTTGATGATTTGAAAAGGTTTGTTTTCCAAAATTTGCATTTTCCTTTTAAGTGGTAAGAATTTTTTCTATTCAATATACAGGGTCCTTCTTAATATGCTGACGGATTGATGGATATCCAAAACCGGGAGACCTAAGGCTTCTTCCCCTCAATGGTATTGCCTCCTTCATTGACCATGTATTTGAAGGGTGAAGTAAGCAAAAAGTATTGGGGCTAACACAAAAGATCCCACTGGGTCGAAGTGTTGCTGGCTTGCCAGCCCCCACAATAAGATAAGATAAGATAATATGCTGACACTTTTTAAGAGGATGATCAGACCGTCAAACAGAACAACTTTCTCTACGGGACCAACATCGAAATCGCGAAAAAAAAATCAGCTGTCCCATACAAAACTGCAAACCTACTCGAGCCAAATGTATGGGACAGCTGATATTTTTTTCGCGATTCCGATGTTGGTGCCATAGAGAAAGTTGTTCAGTTTGACGGTCTGATCATCCTCTTAAAAAAGTGTCAGCATATTAAGAAAGACCCTATATTGTTATGCATTATTATTTTAACATAGAAATAAAACTACTTTTATGTGGATTGATCTTCTGAGACATTAAAAAAATACCTACAATGCTAGTCACATCCGTGTTCTCTTTCGGGGTGAACAGAAACTTGTATAAAACAACAGGTAAATTTTTTATTTTTCTCGATGTTGGTTAGCTTCATACTTGCTTGACAGTGAAAGTACCATGAGTTTTTCCTGTACTTTACTACTGTAGTTATGTTGCCAGTTTCGTACGGCAGAAATTAGTTCACAACGTAACCACTAGGAGCGCTGTATGAAATTCAATATAAAATTCAAGTACGGTGAAACTCATGGTTTGATGGTCCATTCCTTCAAATATAACTGGGATGTTTTTTTATTCCTTCGATGGCTTTTTAATACTATTATTGGTGGTTGGGCTATTGCAAGCGAGGGTCGTAATGTAACACTGCGACCATCGCTGATCTTTTGTGTTCGTCCCAAGCTCAGCCATATTTTACGCATACCTCCGAACTTACGGTATTTTCTTTTCATTCTCGGGAATGCAGGTTTCCTCACGATGTTTTCCTTCACCGCCGAGCTAGTAAATGATAAATGCAACCGTACATAATTTTCGAAGAACTTAGTGGTACGAGCCAGGAATCGAACCGCGTCCTCATGATTGAGGCGCTAGCTCTCTTCCGTATGGGCTATCATCGCTCTTATTTAAAACTTTTGATAATAATTTAAAACTGTAAAATACGCATTACATTAGAAGAGGCCTACTACTCCCCACTGCTGGGTATAGTTAGTAAGTAGGCCTTTTCTTTTACGCCATTTGCAAAGATTCAGCGTTAGTGTCACAATTACCTCAAAGCAAAGAAATAGATACCTATCAAATGGCTCAACTCAAACAGAAACGGAACATTTTATTGAAATAGAAAGTTGGATAATACATTCCGATGGAACTTTCATAAATATTGAAATTCACGATCGTAGCATTATGCAAATAGGATTCTTTCTGAAAACATACGGGATTTTAAACCTTTTAGAATACAAAGAAATTTTACCGCCTTATTGTGTTTGTCTGCTGTTATTGTCATACAAAAACACACGCACACACAAACGCACGTACACACAAAAAACGTTTTGTGTTGTTCGTACAATTCGACTGGCCAACTGTATTTTGATGCGTGTAACAGTTTTATTCAAGCGAAACTCGGATTCTCCAGCCACATCCGAGTTCACGCCAGAAACCGATGAGGGTCGCCGTCGCGTCGACGGAAACGTCGTGGAGAACATCAGTATCATCATCATCACTAATGTCACGATGCGCGCGTGGTGCCAATACTATTTTGTTTTAATTATGTCGTAGTACTGTATAAGCATCTTGAGTTTTTTGTATGAAGTGCCAGGGTTATCTAGCTTTTATTCAGTTTTGGTTTCCTGCTAATAGTTGATGTCAAGTCGTATCAAAAATTCAAAGCGGAAAAGAGACAGGATTAACGAATATACTTCACCTACAAGAGTGTAGCTCTTAAATAAAATGATGATAAGTATTACTTTCCTACAGCGAACTATTTATAGTTCGCTGCTTTCCTAATAATCAGTTCGGTAAATCCCGCTGCTAGGTATACAGGGTGAAATCGATATCATAAGCATCCTTTTAAACTAAGAGTCTACCCATCAAACTGAACAACTTTCACTATGGGAGCAAACCGATCGGAGCAAAACAATATCAGCTGTTCCATACTAAACTGCAGTGTCTAGATACTTGATGCAAATGTATGCAACAGCAGATTTTTTTTTTGCTCCGGTCGGTTTGCTCCCGTAGTAAAAGTTGTTCAGTTCGATGGGTAGACTCTTAGTTTAAAAGGATGCTAATGATATCAATTTCACCCTGTAGATATTATTATTAATTGGAATAATTTGGATGCAGCCAAAAATAAAGTAAGTGACATCATCATTGTATTCAATTCTATTAGGGGTTGGACAGTGACCAATAGCTACCGCGTTCTGGGCGTTTGTTTCCCGTGGTCCTACCGAGATAGTTCTACTAGTAGTATTAAGGGAAATTCATTTTGCCCGTAGTTCTGCTAGACGAACCATTGGGTAGGTATAGATCATAGATTTATATATATGTCTTTGGTATAGATACATAGATAAACAAATTTATTATCATGAGTAACACTCTTTATTCTCACGCTACTTTATACGGTTCATATATACCGAATTCGGCATTCGCTATGGTTATGTCATGTGTCAAACTCATTATAAAATCTTCGGCGATCTGAAGGATGCAAGAAGGATGTTGAAGAAGGATGTTCATTTTTTACCTGTCAAATAATTTAACAATTATTAACGTGTATAACTTTTATTCCTCATTATGAAATTAAAATAAATTATTGCCGATGTAAATGGAATCAACCTATCGTTTTCCTATATCAATATTAACTGTATACTTCAAGCTTTGATTATTATACGACTTCAACTAAATAAAAAGTATTTTGACAGGTAAACGAATGTATGGGAAGTGGTCGTTCTTCTTTGTGAGCTCGTCGATGTTTTTGACAGTGATGTGACGCTTAGTGAATTATATCACATTGTACTCTTGTCTTCCATCCTACAACCATCATTCTATCACTGCTTTCGGTAATCTGCCGTCGTTCCGTCTAGACAAGTGTCCCGCCCTTTCCCACTTCAGAGTCGAAACCCACATGTCGATATCGACCACCATTGGTTGGCATCTGATTGCGAGCAATATTTCTTTACAAGCATGCGTATACTCACGCTTATTTCCCGTTAGGGTAAGCTGAGATCATCATTTGCTACGATCAATTCTGATACACATCTCACAGAAGCGAAAAAAAAATCGCGTTTTTCAGTCGTCCTGTCTATATGTATAATTAGGCTAATCTCACAAACTACTGTAGGGATTTTAATACGGTATTCATTAATGGATAGACTGTTTCACGAAAAGGGTTTGTATACACAAACCCTTTGCGAATCCGGGGCGGGTTGCTTTAATCCTTAAGCAATGCTGCTTTGTCTTTCGGGTTCATTTAATTTTGTCATTCTTGAGAACGCATTTGATTTGATTTGATCAGCGTTCGTGCGTCGAATAAGCTATCTCTTTTCCTATCAGAAATGGAGTAAATATTTGTAAAACAATATTCCTCCGTGAATTTTCAAAGTTAACAGAACGTAAAGACTCAAATCTCAGAGGCGTAGGCAAGAATTTATACATTTTAGCCTTTTTAATTGAAAAGGATGAGTTTAAATGTTATTACGGCTGCGGTTAACACGATTTCTTGTTCGATTCTTAGTTAGTTTCTGTCTTATTATGATTGTTAAATGATTCGTTGAGTCGTCATCATTGGCCTTTCAATCGTACTGATTAATAACAATAAAAAAAAAAAGAATCTAAGAAATCGTACCGAATCGGATTAATCAAAGATTTTTTTTTTGTCGTTTGCAATGAATACTTGTTTCACTTAATTAAAGTTCATCATTATTAAATAACAATAAAGAAATATGACCAATATTCCGAGAGATAAGTGTACTTTTTGCAACCATCAGCAGCAAGGCTGATTCAGTGTTTATGGGGTGTAGAGCTTCTCTGTGATGGGGATGGACCAGGTCTGCCTGCATAACTCCAGTCGGTTTAGGAGTTACTGATGACTATAGGTCTGTAAAAAATTAACGATCAGCTGCAACGCTGATCGTCTGTTATTGTTGTAGTATGCACTGTAGCTATGTGAACTGTACAAAAACTGTCATGGTTCATCAGTCGGTTTAGGAGATACAGCCGTTCAAAGGTCGAAATTTTGACTGGCTGTATCTCCTAAACCGACTAACAGAACTTGACAGTTTTTATACTGTTCACATAGCTACAGTGCGTACTACAACAATATCATATAATCAGCCGTGCAGTTGATCGTTAATTTTTTACAGACCTTTAATCATAGTAACTCCTAAACCGACTGGAGTTATGCAGGCAGACCTGGTCCATCCTCAGCACAGAGGTGCTCTATACTCCATAAACACTGAATCAGCCTTGCTGCTGATGGTTGGAAAAAGTACACTTATCTCTTATACTACAAAATGATAATGGCTAATGATGACTAAATGTGATCGTGATTGAAACCATCAAACTGAAAAACATTCACAATATATACAACATCGATATCTTGAAAAGAAAAATACATCCAACGTTAACTCCATAATGAAAGATGTTAAATTTTCTGGTCTGAAGCACTCCCTAAAACATAGGAGGTCTCGCATGTAAGTTTAACCCTGTACACATGTAACCCCTTTCTGGGTGGTTAGAGCTTACCCTCAACTACTTTGAATTCATTAAACACGAGAATAAGTAATGAGAGTTCTAATTAATTTTGTATATCCACATAGTGTTTTATTATGTCTGATTAAGAAATACTGGTGACAGACATTACCTGTCAAAGGTCGGACGGGTCTACCGTTCTTGGACTCCATTGGACTCTCTATTGGTTATTCAGCAGTGGATTATGAAATGCTGTCAATGCTGAAAAGTTACAGTGAAGCCGACCATATTTAATCATCCTGTCCTACTATAATATTATAAACTCGAATGCTGCCTCCGTGCCTAATGGTTAAGAGCTTTGCCTCTCGACACGGAGGTCGTGGGTTCGATTCCCACGGGGGACACCTAGTGATTTTTCCCCAGTTGGTTAGGACATTGCAGGCTGAATCACCTGATTGTCTGAAAAGAAAAATGATTCCGTGCTTCGGATGGCACGTTAAGCCGTTGGTCCCGGCTACTATCTCTGGTGGTAGTAGTCGTTACATAAAAACCACGTCTGAGGCCATAAGGCGGTCTGAAAAAACTCTGACACCAGGGCTCTGCCCACACGATAAGAAGAAGAAGAAGATAAACTCTAATGTCTGTTTGGATGTATGGATGTTTGTTACTCACGCTAAAATGGCTGAACCGATTTCGATGAAACTTGGCATATAGATAGTTCTTATCCCAGAATAACACATAGGCTACACATTATATGTCCACGCAGATGGAGTCGCGTGCAAAAGCTAGTCTAGTATATTTTCCAATACCAAGCCCGTTTTATCGTTTAAATCCCAAATCCAAACATTCTAACGTCTTTAAAACTGAGTTAGGATTTCCCATACATTTCTCACCTTATTAAACTTTCTGCTACACTGATCTTGAACTTGGAGTATTGGGTGATAATTCAGACTTTCCGATATTACTTTTTACAGTTTTTACAATTTTTTTACGTCATTGAAGTAGAGTGGCGAATGTAAACCTAATCTTTTTAACGAAAACTAAAAGCCATACTAGTGGGTTACGGTTAAAATTATTTTAGTCAGAAAAAATACATTTTTTTTTAACTTTACCTCTCATCGAAAGAATTTAAAACTGAGATTACCAGTAAAATTGACAAAAATAATAAAAAAGCAGTCGCAATCGCAGCCATTACAAGATATGTTCATCGAATAGGTATAAGTATGTTCTTCTTAATATGCTGACACTTTTTTAAGGGGATGATCAGACTATCAAACTGAACATCTTTCCCAATGGCACCAACATCCAAATCGCAAAAAAAAATTAGTTCTTCCATACAAAACTGCAAAACTACTCGAGCCAAATGCCCATACATTTGGCTCGAGTAGTTTTGTATGGAAGAGCTAATTTTTTTCGCGATTTCGATGTTGGTCCCATAGAGAAAGTTGTTAAGTATGATGGTCTGATCATCCCCTTAAAAAAGTGTCAGCATAGTAGGATCTTGTATAACTTAGAATTTATTGTTTTGATACACTCGATACTATAACTTACATTACGTTATAACGTAACGTAACGTAAGACTCATTTATTTTATTCTCGTTTTTCTGAATATTCTCAAACTTTACTCAATTTTTAGCTCATTTTCAATGCATCGTTGACTTTAGTAATGAGCAAGGCCGGAATTTGCATTTTCATTAAAATATTTATATTGTGTGTTACTGGCAAAGTCGGAAGTACGGATTCTCAATATTACGTTGCAAAAAATTTATTTATGTTGCTTTTTGAAAAGTATTTTCACTACATAGTATTTAAAGAAAGTCGCTTCCCGCTGTCTGTCTGTCCCTATGTCTGATTAGATCTTTAAAACTACGCAACGGATTTTGATGCGGTTTTTTTTAATAGATAGAGTGATTCAAGAGGAAGGTTTATATAAGCATTGCACCCGTGCGAAGCCGGGGCGGGTCGCTAGTTGTTAATAAAACTAAAAAACTAATGAATGAATGATACTGACTGACTGGCTGACTGGCTGGCTGACTACAAACTACCTAAGATATACTACAATATTGTCACGGACGCTGTCAAACGTTACAAGGCATTCAAAAATTCGGAGGGTTCATTAACAATCGCCGTGGTCCTACGGTCATAGGTTCGGACTTCTGCGTCGGGGGTCTATGGTTCAAACCTCACGCCGATGAAAACATTTTAGATTTTAATGTTGTTTAGAAATGTTCTAGAAGGAAGAAAAGAATATTTGGAAAGAGACAAAAAAGTGGGCGTGTGCAAAAAAATTAGGAAGATTCGAGAAAAAAGACGGGGATAGAAATATCTGGAAGAGAACAAAGGAATAATGAAAATAACGAAATTCGAATATCCAGAAAGTTCTAAGGGGTATATAAACCGGCGAGTTTGCAGCTGTAGGACAGTATTCAGTTTAACAGTGAACAGTGCAAAACAAAGAGGAAGAAAAGTAAAAGTGGAAAAGTACAAGTGAAAAGTAAAGTGCTAATTAAAGTGGAACAGTGAGTAGTCAAGTGTCAGAGTAGTGCCGTGACGTCATAGTTGTGTCGTGCGTTGTGACGTCATAGCCGTGACGCGTGTCGTGTCGTCACAGTAGTGACGTAGTGGACAGTGAAAGTAAGTGAACAGTGGAAGTAAGTGGTGTACGGGGAATCCCTGCGAGGACGACCCGGTCAAGTGAACCGTGTAGGGGGAAAACTCTTCGAGGTGGACCTTGCCTAAGTGTAACCCAATAAACTCTGTAAAATTGGACTCAGCGTTTCACTCCAATCCAGGAACCCGTCGTTCGTAACAATATCCTTTTGTATAGTCAACCAATTTCAAATGTAGACTACCTTACAACCTTGTTACTGCAAACAAATTGTAGTTATGTTTGCCACAAAAGGTTCTTTGTATTCTTAGTTGGCTTACATTTGAAATTGATTGGCTGTTTTATATTATGGTTTTATTTTATTCTAATGTCAAAGTGCTATTTCACTATAGAATTTAGTTTCCTTAATTTTTTTAGATTTTCTGGTGATCCATGAGCCTGGCTCTCAAAAAGATGATTTTGGAGGATAATGTCCCGTTCTCAAAATAACGAAGGTTTACCCGCCTGTCTATGTGACCGCCAAGGACACCTTGTTGCCTCGGCGCCACTCAAATCTCTCTTCAAGTGCGGGGTGGGAACTGGGGTGCGGTATTTAAAGGAAGTTAGGAGCAGGAGCGGCCATTCTGTACGTAGTACTGTTATGTATTATGTGTTGTATACTTAAGAGTATAGGCGGGTTCCGTTTTTCCCATACAAACGTGTTCCCCTGCATCCTCCCTGGAACTGGATAATGACACTAGAGAAAAAAAAAAGTTACCTACCATACAATCTATGTTACCTCTGCTATGTCCCTGCGTTGCTTTTTTGCATTAATTAATTACTGTAAGAATTAGGGACCTTCGAAAATGACAAATACCGTGCGTTTTCAGACATCCAGTAAACTAATTCGACGAATATAAACAAAAAAAACAGACATAGCCAAAGTCTTTCTCATATTCTTGAAAGAATGATTCGGTTAGTTTTGGAGGTGTGGAGTTTACGAAATGCTGATTTCGTCGATTTTTTGGAGATAAAATCGGTCGGAGTTGCAATTGTCTCTTTCGCACTCTAGTCAGCGGGGTGTATGGGTGGGGTGGATTGGACAAATCGGAATAGTGACCTATTCTCCAAATATCCATATCAGCTCGCCTATCCTCTTAAAACTGTGTTTAATTATACTTACCACATATTTTTAACGAGATTTCGTAAGCTTTACACAGACGACCGGAAGGACTATGAATTACAGGAGGTCTTATAACATTAATTTAGATTACATCGTATATTTCACAAGCATTTTACCTCACTTGGGCAAACTAGTGGGTTCTGTTTTTAATGGATCCTATCACAGATGCAAATGTAAAACTTATTAAGGAGTTTGGGAGAAGAATCATTTTTTATTAGGGTTCCGCACCCAAAGGGTGGAAACGGGACCCTACTATTCATAAGCTTTCATAAGGCTACGCTGTCCGTCCTTCCGTCCGGCCGTCTGTCGTAGCTTCAGAGGGCTGTATCTTCCGAACCCACAGTATGTTTTTGGGCCTGAAAAACGGTCAGGGTCCTTTTATTCGTGTAATCGTTAGTATTCATCATTTTGAAACCAAGAGTAGAACTCCCGTGCGTCAATTTTACTTAGATATTGAGATATAAAATAATTAATTTTTTTTCTATGGTTTCCTAAAAAACCATAGAAATCGTTAAAACTCTAGAAATATTTAATTTTTATTTTATCTGTTTATGCATTTATTTAGTACCTTAAATTAGGTTTATTATCATGAAAACAGTGTTAATTTATAGTTTATCGGGTGGGAGTTACATCGAATATAACCAATTTTAGGTTTTTATATTTTATTGAATTATTTGAACGAATTGGGATTCAATTTCTTTACTAAGTTGCAGTTCTAGCATCAAGGAACACCTCCTTAAAATACCATATATAAATCTCACAGGATCCAGAAGTTACAGCATTCTAAAGTTTCGGTGTTAGGGCTGACACCTAACAAAATTCTAAAAATTATTACTTTTTTGTTGGAAAAATATGACATTATGTGCTACTAAACAAGCAATTATAGGCAGGTACTTATGTATGTATGTACGTATACCATGGTATTCTTAAAAACGCCTAAATGATTTCTAAATATAAAAATCTTGCACTAGAGGTTTCTGGCGTATAAAAAACAGCCGCAACTCGCTCTTATGAAGCTTTGCACGCGAACTAAGCCCCATCGACACTTACCTTTCAAATTCCACTACGCAACTTTAGCAGGAATGATTAATTTTGAAAGGTACTAAAAATAAAAATAATAAATACAGAATTAAAAAATTACTGGTTTTTTTACATTGTAGTGTACCTAACACTTAAAACCTAAGTACCGATATTTACAATGTTCTATACGATATAAATACATACATACATAAACTCACTACCGTAATACCTTTCGGGGTGGTCAGAAACATTGCTACAACTACCAACTACAACGATATAAATCTTGCGTTTAATTAGTTTCGGAAGTAGGTACCTACCTACTTTCTTGGGTATCTGTCTCATACGTTTTTATTAAGAACGGCTGAACCTGATCCCTAGAAAATTCTTTTCCGCCTTAATAGCATGGTTGCAAGCATTCTTAAATAAATTTTAGTATAAAGTACTTGAAATTTGTTATAGTACTTGAAATTTGATGCTAAGGTTTCTGTTTGATGCCCCAAATACTAATTCTAAATCAGCAGGTTACTAAATCTTATTGTTTAGGTAGGTAGTACGCGTGCAGCATCATGATTTAAAGAACGAAGGTTAACATTTACATTATGTCATAAAACCATGAGGACTGTACACGTAATGCCAAGTTTCATTTGAATCGGTTAAGGGCACTGCCGCGCCCCCAGATTACCTCAGCTCATACTGTACTTTTTCATTCGTTGATCTCTAGTTTATGACGTCATATAGTAAAAAGCTTGATTTTTCCCTGTCCGCAGCATAATGTCTTTTAGATCATTAATTTAAGATAGCGAACGTCTGGTGAACGTCTGTGGTGATAAAGAATAAAAACAGACCTAAAATAACCGGAATTAAAATTTTGTTTAAAGTGACAACCCTAAAACCAAAATTATCAGAAAGAACTTTAGAAGTTAATAACTCCCATATCCTGCGAGATTTAGATCTGATTTTTTTATTAGACATCAATAGTGTGGCCCTTAATCTTAAAGAGTCAAAATTGAATCCCAAAAACTGACTGTATAGAAATAAAAAATAAAAAACGAGAAACATTAAATTTAATAATTTCGTCATTTACATAAATGTTTGAGAACTTTTGTAATGTGTATAAAATACATCGTTTATTGTTTTATTATACTGAATTGAGAAAAAAGAAAAAAAACGGATTATTTTGAAGTTATAGTGATATTTAGAAAACTCCAGCAAAAAATTAAAAAAATCATATCTCAATATTTAAGCAGAATTGACGCACGGGAGTTCTACTCTTCATTTCAAAATGATTAACACTAACGATTACATGAATAAAACGACCCTGACCGTTTTTCAGGGCCAAAAACATATTGTGGAACCGTAATAGGTAGCCAGTTGAAATTTTCACAGATTATCATAATAGATCAGAGATCATAGATATAATATCAGATTATTATTTCATTCTACTGGATTTGATAACAAATAATAAAAAAATAAAAAACTAACAAGTTAATACCTACAAGCGTCAAACTTGATATGATTATAGTGTAAAGAATTTGTCGGAATTGCGCTAAAGATCTCAAAGAAATCAAGTTCTTTTGGTAATATTTGATGGTGGCACGAAACCCTCATTGCGCGAGTCCAACTCGCACTTGACCGGGTTTTTTAAATATATTTAGATAAATTGGGGCTCGTTGGCTGTGGAGCTTTGGTATTGAAAATGTTGATCGAAATTAAGCAATAACGACGGTCTCAGTTTTTTGGATGAGCCCATCCAAACGGTAACCCATCCAAAAACCCATTCTAAATTATGAAAATTGGCGCGGAGGGTGCAATGTAAATTAATACCTATTTCAATACCGATAGAGTTCACAGAGAGAACGCCCATACGGGCCCCACGGGCGGAGGAAAGAGCTCTTTTTTTATGAACTTAATCAACTTTTGTGTTAGGATAAATTTGATCCATCGATATTGAAATTAGGTATTATTTTACATTGCACCCTCCGCGCCCGTCCGCACCCGCCCGTCGTAATGTGAATAGAGCTTAAAAAAACCACTTACACTCAGTTGCAGAAACGCTCAATAAAGTTAATCCTCCATTAAATCTCTTGCAGTCACTTTTTGTCCTGTTGACGTAGTAAAAGCTAGCAAGAGATTTAATGGAGGATTAACTCTAATGAGCGTTTCTGCAACTGACCGTTAGCCTCTTAAAATCATATTATGCTGCTGATTTGGTAGGGATCAAAATGTTTTTCATACTAACCTTTTTTACATTAACCATTGTTCAATCAAAATAGCAAGGTGAAAAATCTTCTAAATTCCGTTCATTTAGGTATATGTGATTTTGATAATTTATTTATTTTTCTTCTGGGTTCATGTACTAGGTACTGTATTATAGCTGATATCGATGAGCTTTACGCAAAATGGTCACTCGTGAGGAAAATCCATTAGATAAACAATTGCGATAAAACAAAAACTGTCTCGTTCAAAGGATTTTTCCTCTGAAATTGTTTAAATTTTTCCACGATGGAAAAGTGTTTCAGTTTCATCTTGAAATGCTTTATCTATCTCTCGGTTTCCTACAATATTAAAAATATTTTGTCTTGTAGCGAGTATGGCAGTGTTTGGATTATTTTGTATTGTAGGAAAACTGTGGAAAAGTCTGCAATATCTGGATGAATAGATATAGCCCAGTCATTTTACGGAGTTTTGTTAGGAGGGGTGGGAAGTAATTATATGGGACTTTTAAACTGTAAACGGCACCATTTAGTGACACAAAAAAGCGATCAGAAAATATATTTATAAAAAATCGCTACGCAACATAGAAATGTAATCGTATCTCCCGGAATGCTTTTAGCATACTTACATACATATACTCACACCTGTGTCCCATTGGGGTCGGCAGAGACAGTGGATCGCCATCGGCTACGATCCTGACACACCTCTTTCGCCTCTTCCACAGTCATAAGTCGTTTCATACACGCTCGTCGGTTTCGGATACATTTGATCTGACCCTTCTTTTGCTTAGTAATAATAATACCAATGCGAGTGCATTTATATTGTTGGAATGGAATTAAAATGATTTATGCAATCGATAGAAAAAAGCCTCGTCAAAGAATCAGCGAGAGACCTGACTGCCTATCTATACTGCGACGAGCACATTATGTGTGCCCGTTATTATAATGTATTCACCATTGACGTACTATGGACGCCGGGGCCTCAATTGCGCAATTTTATACGGTTTTGGTTTGGTTTTGGTTTTGGTTTAGTTTTGGTTTAGATTTGGTTTAGCTGAAGTAAAAAAGCTATCGCGATATTTTTTTCTGAACGGTTAAATCACACAATACAGAAAATTCGATCGAACGGACATCAAACGTTACGCCAACGTATCTTCCGAAATAAAGCTAAATCGTTACCGTTAATATAATTTGCGCGATACGAATTGTGCATAACGTAACGTTTTTGGTTGTGGTTTTGTTTTGGTAGTATTGTTCAAACTTAGGGCGATTGAGGCCCGGGTCTAGAACAAAATTCTCGAAAAAAGTGTCCGAGACTAAACTACATAAACCTAAGTATGTGTAAACCAACTAAAAACATTGTAAATGCTGACATTCTTTCCCATCCCATTCCCCCATCGGGGCAAGGCGCGCGTGCGTGTAGTCGGCCGATCAAACGAAGACTGTCGCGCAGTTGGTTCTCTTTTTACGTTTTGGTGCTCTTTTGGTGCGGACACTTTTGAGCGCAGATCTACGTCCAATAGTTAGTAAGTCAATGGTATCCACAAACAACACTATGGACTTTATCTGAAATAAATAGATGTAATTTTTTTATAAAGCAAACATCTTCTGAGTTTATCATCTCATCAACACCTGCGCAGCGATGGAAGTGAATAAATACAGTAATCTCCAGCCTCCCTGAGCCACTTACTGAACATTTCGCACTCATATCCTATGTATATTAAACAGATTTCCTCTTTATTCTTTAAGGGTGTTACGCACTTTACATTTTGATTTTTGAAGTTTTTGGGGAAGAGGTTAAAATTGGTGGTGGTGAGTGTCCGTACAGTTATGTTGTACCTACTAGATACTCTCATATAGATAGGAAGTACGATACTCTTTCTTATACTTTGGTAAAGGTGAGTTTTGCTACAACTGCATGCTCAAAAAGATTTTTGAAAGAAAGTTAGTCTAGATCAGCTTTGGGCTAAATAATTTAGAATTCAGTGTTTCAATTCAATGTTTTGTTTTGATGTACAATATAGTATTTCTATGATTGATTGAAAATTTAAATAATTTATATATACAACGTGTTAATGAATTAACGCAAAACCTCATACACCCCAACTGATTTATAACAAAATAATTAGATTGAAACAATAATTTCATTATTTTGATGGTTAAAATTTAAAGTTATTCGCATTTTAAGTTTTGAGGCAAAAATGATTTTTTATCATTTCAGCAATGAATGAAAGCGCTAATGTACTCATGGATGCATTTTAATAATCTTGTTTTGATAGTAAATAGGGTGAGTGTGCCTGTGCGGTGGGTTGACATCGGGTTAAAAAAAAAATATTTTTTCAGACATATTACCTATTTAATATTTTGAAAAAATTACCTATGTTGAAACCATGATAATTCGATTCTGCTCTCGATTCTAAACAAACTGCTTTCTAGTTTTGCGTTAATTCATTAACACGTTGTATAATTAATTAATAGTTCAAAATCATAATAGTTTATAAGAAATAAACTCAATTTTATTCTTCTTATTAAGTATTTAATCAACGATGCTATTAATTCTAAGGCGACGAATGGAGAGTATTTTTTTATGACAAGTATTTATTTTAGCAGATTTTACTAGTAGTTATTAATTCAGGTAGATTTAACTAAAATCTACAGAGTGAAATTGATATCATTAGCATCCTTTTAAACTAAGAGTCTACCCATCAAACTGAACAACTTTTACTATGGGAGTAAACCGAACGGAGCGCAAAAAAAAATCAGCTGTTGCATACACTTGAGTCGAGTAGGCGTTGCAGTTTAGTATGGAACAGCTGATTTTTTTAATGCTCTGATTGCTTTTCTCCCATAGTAAAAGTTGTTCAGTATGATGGGTAGATTCTTAGTTTCAAAAGGATGATATCAATTTCACCCTGTATATACTTAGACTTAACTTTCTATATGCTTGTTGCATTACTTTTAGGGATGATTGTACGTGCCGTAAGAAAACATTAGAAAATTCTAAGAAAATAATTGGATTCTCCAGCATACTAAATGCAAATAGCATGAAAGGACGATTTTCTCATTGTGTTCGTTTGGTAAAGTTGTTCAGTAACATGAGTATACGATCACCCATTAAAGTAATGCACTGTCTAACCTAACACCTGTATACCTACTACTAGACATTTTTTCCCGTCCGGTTGCCAACAGAACAGTTTGTTGTTACAAAATTACAGTAACAGTGATAAGATAGAAAAAAGTAGAATAAGTCAAAGAAAGGAATGTCTAGAAAAAAGTCAATTTTGGCATCTATCCAACTCAACATTATTGCTACATATGAGCAGGCACCTTTACAAAGAAAATTCTTTTCTAAATTGCTTGCCAAACGCCGCGTAGTAATAATTTATTTCGTGCGAGTCAAGAATTTTAGATTACCAAACGTCTTATCAATTGAATTTATTCGAAACTTTTTACAAAGCGACTTAATCAGAAAGGGTTTTGGGGGATTTCTGTTTATTTACAAGTACATTTTATTTGAGATACTTTAAAAAGAATAAATATACTTGTTAACGTAATTTTTTAACAAGATTTGTAGTAAAGTTTAAATTGAGTTGTTAGTTACTATTGTATTTATCTGTTAAAGCGTTTACAGACGAGCGACACTTTGTGGTCGCCGTGTGTTGCGGAGGGTCACGCGACCGTAAAATGTATGAGCGCGGCCCTTCAGCGACCCACCGCCACAGATTATTTAATAGTTACTACCCACCGCGACAGCAATGTGTCGCTCGTCTGTAAGAGCCCTTATTGCATAACTTGACTCGGGCGCGCCTTCACAGGAAGGCGCCCGAGCGCGATGCGTACTAACGAGGTTACGTCCTATTTTGATCCTCGCAGAACGCCCTTCTAGCGCACTGCATACAAACGTAGATAAATAGAGAAACGGAGATATGCTATTTTAAATAGGTAAGACCAATTAAATTCAGTGATCTAGTGTGTATTTTGTCACATTTCCATTAAAATGTACCTATAGTTTCAATGCTAGCATTACCAAAAGATTTCTATGGAAATCTTTGAGCTACGGTAACTTTGAAACTTTAATCAGATTTCCATTAAAATAATGATATATCTGAAACAGAGATTACTTCTATATCGTGTTTAAAAAAGAAAAATGGCAGATTTGGCCCCAGGCATTTTTTACGAAAAATAAAAGCCATTCAGGACGGCAGTCATAATTATTATAAACAGAAAAAATGAAGGCATTTTTTTTAAAAACTTCCACATCTCCAGAAGTCCGGATTCAAAAGTAGAAATTACTAGTAAATCAGACAAATCATCCAAAAAGCAGTAGCAAAACGCAACCACGACAGTTATTTTCATCTAATATCATCACTGAGGTAATTTTGGTCCTTACGAAATGTATTTAGCTTTGTTGAACTGATAGTGTGTGTGATTTCGTTTTCTTCTATTATCATAATATGGTACGGTTATCGTGAATTTTCATTAAAATAAACACAATGAATGCGTAGAAGATTGAGTGGACTATCTAATAAGAAATATTATGAGTTTCACACACTTGATACAAAAGGTATAAGGATAAATACCTTTCCCCCAACTTCTACAGGTTACAACCAATTAACTTTTTTGTTAGTTTTGTTTCACTCTACACGTATTACTAAGTTTCGTTCATGTATGAGACCTCTAAGTCTGGGTCTCAAATGAAATGGCCGTTCGCTAAACTTCTTTCATTGACTTTAATTTTGTTTAAATATTGACAATAGGACAAAACTTCGTTTGTATGGAGCGCGCTGTAAGGGCGATTTCGTAACGGGATGCCTACTATCACACTTAGCCTTTATTCAATTTGTTCATAGAATCTGTAGCGCATAGACTACATTATTAAAATTGCATACTTCAGATCGCAACATGCCTACTTCTCAGATACCGTCGAGTTTACGTCGCAGTTCTCCAACTTTGCGAAGAACATGATTATTTAATAGCTCTATGCCTACTTTAGTACAGTAATTTCACACAAAATGTTTATTTTTGTATACTTACCTACTATTTCTTTGTAGCGGAGATCCGTATAATAGCTTACACATTTAAATTAAACACCAATTTATCAAAACTTTTTGGTTTGCTATTCAACCAATGTTAATGAGCAGGAAGGTAGCATACAGGAATTGTCTATAAATCATCATCATCATTATCATCTCAGCCGATGGACGTCCACTGCTGGATATAGGCCCCCCCAAGGATCGCCATAAATGTGTCTATAAATACTTATACATGCGTGCGTATGGCCCTCATACGAGACGTAGAAACTAACAAGCTTGCGGACTACGCGGCTTTTATCTAAACTATTATAAAACTGTAACAGAAGTGTGTCTGTACATTGAAGATATTTACAAAAAAAAGATTACGATATGGTTTTTAGGCTTCCCTGATTCCAAATCACAAATTTTTGGACTTTTTGTCTGTCTGTTTGTTTGTTTGTTTGTTTGTTTGTTCGTTTGTTTGTTTGTTTGGGTGTTTGTTTGTTCGAGTATCACGCAAAAACTACTGAACCGATTTTGATGAAACTTTTTTTGTTTGATAGCTTATCATCTGACTTAAAATCTGGTATATAATTTATGCGGACGAAGTCGCGGGTAAAAGCTCGTTTGCTATATTTGTAAAATGGAGTGGGCACTAAATTTGCAGCTAGTAGAGAAAAAAATACAAAAAAGGTCGCTCCTCTAAACATTTGAACAACCTTTTATCTTTGCGCTCCATCTTGTACACAAAAAAAGTATTGTCTCAAAAAGCTCTTTCCTTCGTTCGCTTCGTCGGAAGTTGTTGAGCTTCGTTGTTTTCCGTTGGTTCTGTGACGAGACGGAAATGACTAGGGGAGTTATTTTTAATAACACAGGTTTAAGGTCAGATGTCAGACTTAAAAGATACAGTATGGGATGGATTGACTGTAGTAGTCAATGGTATATATCGATGAATACATCGATATATATACCATAATTAAAAATTAATTATTTATTTAAAATATTAAAAGGTGCTTCAGAACTTGAACAACTTTTAGAGAACGAATGTTACTAATGAATATTTGTATTTTAAGGACAGGTTTCTTTTTAGGGTTCCGTGACCAAAGGGTAAAAACGGGACCCTATTCATAAACCTCCGCTGTCCGTCCGTCCGTCCTAGTTTCAGAGGGCTGTATCTTCTAAACCGTAATAGGTAGCCAGATAAAATTTTCACACAATATGTATAAATTGTACTGGATTTGGTGACAAATAATAATAAAAAAATTAAGGGTAACACAAGAAACTAGACTAAACTTTTTATCAACGTTTTTCCTTCTCGCTCTATCGTAGAAGCAGTAATACATACAAACGTCTTTGGTGTGATTATAGAGTAAAAACTTACAGATAATAAATAAAAACTGAACAAATTGTGAGTCGGTCTGTAGCTAAGGGTCACGGAATTTTTTTTGTACGTTTATTATTGTGTGGTCGTACGAAACCCTCGGTGCGTGAGTGGCCAGACTCGCACTTAGCCCGTTTTTATTATTTGCTACTTTTTGTCTCAGTTTTATTTAGCGTATGGTGGAAAAAATCCACTCTTGACATTTACTCCATTAATTGCGCCCAATCTAAAGTCCAGTCTTCTTATTATGAGAAAATAGAGTAAAAACGCAATAAAACGACATTACCTGTATAATATATTAAAAATATTATGATACTTACTTGCTGCATTTGACTGTTTCCACCATGCACCTCACACAGCCAATAATTATGTTGTTATAGAAAAGAGCGGAATCTACGACAGAATTTATCAAATTTCAGAAAATGACGATTGGTTCCTAGCATAACGGAAACGTGTGAAATGGCATGAAACCGATGGAGAAATTTGTTCCACTTCTCGGTCCGCTCAAATGCTACTTTACAAAATATTGGGTGCAATTTTCTTCTTACCAATTTTGCTTCTTCGGAATATTCCTTGGAATCGAAGATTTTATTTCGAAATTGTAAGCACTAGAATATACGATCTTTTTGTTCACAAGTACATACATGTGCGGTCCATACTTTCTCTTTCTTTAATGCCTGATTTAAGACGACAAACCTTGCTATTGCTGCAACTTCCACATTATCTATCTTAGCATTTGCGTTGTAAGCATAAAGGTGTTATACTACGGAAGAGAGGCATTGACAGCTGAGAGAGCGAGATGTACGTAGCGGCATCACTGTATAATAGAAAGAGATACGTGACGCGAGGCATTAGAACCGTTTTTGGGGATGTAGAGTCCTGGCACAGCCCGGACACTGCATACAAAAAATTGAATTTGACAAGATGACGTCAGCACAATATGCGAAACCAAAGAAATTGAACCTTTTGTCTTCTTCTAAGGTAACGAGTAACCAGTGCGAAGTAACCAGAGGGCGATTGAGGGGGTGAAGTAAATAGTTGTTGGGAGGAAGGGAGTGTCCGTACTGTATCTAGTAATAGATACTCTTTCTTATACTGTGGTCCTGGTAAAAACTCGGTTTCTGTGAAAATTCGTGAACCTAAAGTGATATTGTAGATAATTTTGTGAAATATACTAACACTATTTCATTAAATTATCTACGATTTCACGTTAGATTGAGAATTATACACAGGAATCGAATTTTTACCCTGCCGAGGACTCCTGGAAACGTCCAAAAACGGTTTCATTTGACAACTCATGTCACTTCCTCTATTCCGTAAGGTATACATATATCTTTATGGTTGTAAGGAAGAAGCGTAAGGTGACGCGTTGTGGAGAGGTATGGACATTCAATCATGAGTCCGGGCTCGAATCCGCATGGACGGAATATTATTTAAGTATTTATTGGTATTGGTAAGTGACTATTTCTATCTTTTGTACTAATACCGACTGCCTCTCAAATGGTATATGAAATATCGTTTGGAAACCTGCATACGCCGAAGAAAAGAGTCTAATGCGTAGGCATGTGAAGTCTACCAATCCGCATTGGGCACGCGTGGTGGACTTGCGCCCATTCACCTCGTCTGAGGGTAGACCTGTGCCCTGCAGTGGGACGTATAGGCTGACGACATTGTGAAGAAGGGTTTTAGGATGGAATGACATGTCAAGTATGTGATAGTGGCCTAATGTTTTGCTCACAAAAACACTGTATAAGAAACCTTTTCCCTTAGCCGCGTCGTATGATACCCACCCCCGGGTAGAAAAAGGGTGATCCATTTGTAGTCGGATTTAAAAAAAAAATTAATGTATTACTTACATCGATATCTACACTTATATTATAAAGAGGAAAGATTTGTACTTATTTTTGTATGTTTTTATGTTTGTAATGAATAGGCTCAAAAAGTACTGGGCCGATTTAAAAAATTCTTTCACCATTAGAAAGCTGCATTCACCCTGAGTAACATAGGCTATATTTATTGCTAGAAAAGATTAGACGTCCACTCGTGCGAAGCCGGGACGGGCCGCTAGTTTATGGGTATTGCTGATCCAAGCAATATGCGTTTATGTAGCGGTAAACCAAAGTGTTACTGCTAAACTCTAAAAGTAGCCATTTGCTACGTTACCATATTACAAGGCACGCGTGGTGGACTACTGTCCATACACCCTCCCTGAGGGTAGGCCTGTGCCATGTAGTGGGACGTTTATAGGCTGATGATGATGAATCTTAGACAATTTAATAGTAAGGACTGGCCTTGCGGTAGCATTTCCCCTCTGCCACGGTATGAGACTAATTGATCCTGTGCATTTACACTCAATTTTATACCTTATCACTAAACGAGACAGCCTATAATAGCGAAACAATAATTTTGAACTTAGAACGTTTGGGGTTCACACGAGACTACTTTTTATGATTTTTAACATACAAAATTAGAATCTAAAGTTATAGGGAATAAAATCCAAAGTTGCGAATTTCATGTTACCTCGCCCCCCGCAAAAAGTGGCAGAAAATTTAGATAGGAGAATGACACGCGTTACGCGTCCATACTATTAAATTGTCTAAGTGATGAATGCACAAATCGCTAATAATTGTTATTATTCGTTATTTCGTTTGTCTTTCTTATAACAGTAATACATTTAAAACAGCATGCACAAGAAAACCCGTCAAAGTTGTACGTGTCGTCAAGATAAACATTTCGCATCCGTCCTACCTTGCTCCTAGATTGCTCCGTATAAGAGAAGGCGACATTTAGCAAATTGCCACATTTTACGCCCCCAATACTTGGTACTCGTGTCCCACCTGTGTTTCGACCTGAATTTTTGTTATTTTTCTTCGTTCATACAATAATATCTTTCATAGAAACCGGCTTTAGTGTCTGCAGAATTTGTTTGTGGTTATATTTCTTTTATGGTTATTGTATTTGTGTTGGAGAAAAAATTTAAAGATGCAAAAATTTGAGTGGAGGGACGATAGACGTAAATTGCTCTGTGGTTGTAAGTATATTTGCGATATATAATACTAGCGGCCCGTCCCGGGTTCGCACGGGTGGACGTCTAATCTTTTCTAGCAATAAATATAGCCTATGTTACTCAGGGTGAATGCAGCTTTCTAATGGTGAAAGAATTTTTTAAATCGGCCCAGTACTTTTTGAGCCTATTCATTACAAACATACAAACATACAAAAATAGGTACAAATCTTTCCTCTTTATAATATTATAGTGTAGATGTAGATTATTAGTGTAGATGTAGATGAACTTTAGCACCTCTAGAGGGTTTTAGGGTAAACAGTTGCATTACTTTAGGGGTGATTGTACCTTTGTACCCATTGGCCGTGTAACTCTCCTCACCTTATGTATACAGGGTGTTAGGGTAAACAGTTGCATACTTTGAGAAGTGATTGCACCAATGATACTGAACAACTTTCCCAAAGAAATCGATAGGAAATTCGCAAAATATTCTTTCGACTTTTCATATAAAAGTTCGATCAGCTGATTGCATTTAGTAAGGGAAGTCAAAAAAAAAATTTACGAATTTCCTATAGGTATCTTAGGGAAAGTTTCTTAGTATGATGGGTACAATCACCCCTTAAATTAATGCTACTGTTTACCCTAACACCCTGTAGATTAGTAGCTGAAACGTAAAATCTTTTTACTCTAGAGTAATCGGCGACTTCATCTAAGGGTGTGTCCACATCTGGCGAACGCGCCGCGAATGCGCAGCTCACGAGCTTCGCCGGTACATTTTTTCCTTGTGTGTCGCTACTGCGCAGTTCGCGCGCGCAAGCTGCGCATTCGTGGTGCGTTCGTCAGATGTGGACGCAACTTTACTCGCGTTTGGTCGAATCCGGCTTTAGGCTGCCTGTCCATTGAAGCTGTGCGAGCTGTGCGAGCTGTGTAGCTGTGTTTTTTTAACCAATCAGGAGCTCGGGCGAGGCGCGGCCGATCTCGCCCGAGCTCCTGATTGGTTAAAAAAACACAGCTACACAGCTACACAGCTCGCACAGCTCGCACAGCTTCAATTGACAGGCACCCTAAGTCTTTCTTCTCATAAATTTTAATGCGCGTCAGTACACTTACATTATTTTTTACATTTTATGAACCGTTATCCAACATTTAAAATATTCTAGACTATTATTCAAAAAGGTTTTCCTTGATACCTCAAACAAATTTTTTTTATTTTTAGAATTTTTCAACAAGATGACCTTTTTTGATTGCAAACAAAGATCGGATTAAGACTCAGATATAGGGCTGCGACGTCAGTGATCTTTAGCGTTAATAAAATGGTTAATCTCACTTGAACTGCTATTACACGAGATCCAAGGAAACTTGGGGTTGTAACAGTAAGCCTAGCAATCAACGCTAACTTATAAACTAGCCGCACTCGCTTAGCGCTCTCACAGACGAGCGACACTTTGCGGCGGAGGGTCGCGCGACCGTCGTGCGACCGTAAACTGTATGAGCGCGACGCTTTGCGACCCACCGCGACAGCAAATTGTCGCTCGTCTGTAAGAGCCCTTACAATCGATCGCTTTGTTTTGAGTTTCTCACAGAAAAGAGAACCAGCAGAAATGGCATGTGTTAAAAATTAAAAAAGAAAAAAGAAAGGAGGAGATGTGAGATATCGTAATAATTTTTAGTTCCTTATAAAAATACTGTTAGATTTTACCCTATAAGAACCAAACTAAAATTTCGTGCTCAAAAAAACTGCTTGAAATCTTCTATTTTCTACCAATAACAATAAGTCATACATAACATAATACGTTTTTTTATTATGCAGCAATTTCATAATATTATGTATAATAATTATAGGGTAGGTACCTCAGTCTTCCAGCATAAAAGCTCATTTTCAGAATTACTTGAAATTCTCAATTAAGGTATAAAGTCTCGGATACGTCCCTCATAAAAGTATAAAAATACCAACGAAGCTAAAATCTTAAGATGTTTTTAAACATCTGAACTATTATAAAACTGTAACAGAAGTGTATCTGTACATTGAAGATATTTACAAAAAAAAAAAATTACGACATGGTTTTTACCTGTCCCTGATTCCAAATCACCAATTTTTGGATTTTTTGACTGTCTGTTTATTTGTTTGTTTGTTTGTATGTTTGTTTGTTTGTTTGATTGTTTGTTTGTTTGTTTGTTTGTTTGGGTGTTTGTTTGTTCGAGTATCACGCAAAAACTACTGAACCGATTTTGATGACACTTTTTTTGTTTGATAGCTTATCGTCTGACTTAAAATCTGGTATATAATTTATGCGGACGAAGTCGCGGGTAAAAGCTCGTAATTTATATAAGTACCTACTTAAAGGTAGTTTAGGATTGGGGTCTTAATTATTATGTAACCACCCGATTATATCGGTATCGGTATCAAATTAACATGGTGTTTTTTTCGCAGTTCTTGGTTATTCTTCTTAATATTTGGTTAGGTATTCAATTTTCGAAAATGGATAATTTATGATGGTCTGAAGAAAAATGAGGATGGTCTGAGAATGTTAGGTAAATATTGGCCAGAAAAGTCATAAATACGCTACCGATTTTGTATGCGATATAATCGGAAGCATACACAATAATAAGTGTTTCGACAGGATAAACAAACTCACACAATTTTTATAAAGAAGAATCAAGCAATACTTTTCTATAATTCGTATTTATAACATAAAAAAATTATCATGATCTTGATAACGCAGATGGCATATATTCAGATTACTAACCAGTTGTGTTATGTCAAGATCTAATCGAATCACAAAAATGACCTAAGAAAGTTGTCTATGGTATTGTCTATAGTGGTATAGATCAAAGTAAAATTAAAGTATACCTAGTATTTCCCGTATGACTGAGGAATTGAATGTGTGAAATAAAGAGAATCTGAATGTTTTAGGTTAAGTTTTTTATTATATCTAGTTTATGCGGTAAAATCAATCATCATCATAAAAAAAAGTGAAAATGTGTAACGATTCACCTTAACATGTTGGCACATGAAGATTAATAGCAATTTAACACCCGAACTGTTGGAAATTAATTAAAACACGGCCGGGACTCGTTAAGGCGGCTACTCCCAGTTTTACGGTAAAATTGGGTAGCTTTGTAACCATTTTATTCATTAACTATGGCATTTTTTAAGCTGAAAAAAGAACTGAACAGTCTAAACAATATGAGAAGTGATGTGGTTTTTCTAGAAATCGATTTTAATGAATAAAACCGAAGAAAAGTGAATCTAAAGTAACCCCTTTTTTGTCCAGTTGTAACCATTTTACTCTTACATTTTTGATCGGAAGTAAATGAAAATTTACAATATTCTTCAAAATACAATATAGAATGATGTGGTTTTCTTACTTTTTCGAAATTGATAAAAATTTATATCAAATTTCAAAAATTACTGCTAAATTCATGTCGTATTCATACCGGCACCCCCGCTCTCGTCCATGTAGTCAGAGCGGGGCGAGGCCTCTTGCTAAACAGACCTGTGCTTCGTCGAGACAAAATTATATTTCGAAATTTTAATTATTTTGTTTGAAATATAGAAAAAGAATACACAGAGCGGTCCGAGGGACTTTCGTTTGCAAAATATGAGGGTTTCACTTCTGTTATCTTTTGCTTCGTAAATATAAGAATCTATGTTTTATTAAAAAACATAATAGAATAATCTGTGGGTATACGCATATGCTCACGACTATATTCCCCGAGCGGGTAGTCACAGATATTCTGAAACTTCAGAACATCCACGTTTCACTAGTAGTACCGAAACTCTGTCCAGTGTGACGGGGAGTGAGCCCATCGCCACTTGTAATGGACAGTAGGATACATGCCTCGAAATTGAAGCATGCAGGTTTCCTCACGATGTTTTCCTTCACCGAAAAGCCAGTGGTGTTACAAATCGTACAAAAATTCCGAAAAACTCATTGGTACGAGTTGGCCTGGACGGGGATCGAACCATCGCCTCCTGCACGACAGGCAAGGTTACTCGCCACTGGACCATCAATCTATAGGACCTATGATATATTATACCCGGATATATTATAGTACCTATAGTATAGGTACTATAATATATCCGGGTCACAACATTTATAGTCTAGTAAAAATACGGTTTTAAGATTGCATTAAAGACACTGTAGTAGGTACTTTTATTTCATTATAGACTTTTGTCGAGATTTCGTGGTAAATAAAGGGACACTGAGAAATACCTTAAAATTGATATAAATGTCGAAAGGACATTCACATTTCTGAAGATGTTACTTCCTGCAGACCCGAAACGACCGTTAATTTAAGGTAGATTTTGTACAAATAAACAGTAAATAATTTAGTTTTGAGGTAATAATTATTTTTTACAAAATATTAAATACCTAAGTATCTACTCAAAATAACGTAATAAATTGGGAATCATTATGAATATGTGTTTTTCAGGTTCTATTATAATTAAGGACTTTTACGTTGATGACCTCATAACAGGGGCTGATGATGATAGTCAATTGCAATATATTCAAAATTCCGTGTCTAAAGCGTTGAGTTCCGGTTGTTTCAATTTGCGAAAATATAAGAGTAATTCGCCTAGTATTTTTGAGAACATTGACGTAAACTCGAGTGATAAATTAACATTCAGTGAATCATCGAGTACACTCGGTCTTGGTTGGACGCCGTCGACTGATACGTTTCATTTTCCAATCAAAGATTTTCCAAAGGACAAGGCTGTCACGAAACGTCTTATCATGTCCAATTCATATAAAATATTTGACCCATTGGGTCTTTTGAGTCCAGTCGTGGTTCAGTCTAAAATGCTTTTACAGAGACTATGGCAAGAAAAGGCAGATTGGGATCAGCCTGTGCCCCAGGAAATAAAAAATGACTATGAAAATATTTCTGAAAACTTTCAATTCCTTCAAGAATTGCGAATTCCAAGGTTAGTTCTGTGTGATACACCAAAATTAATTGAAATGCACTCTTTCAGCGATGCTTCTCAATGCGCCTACGGGGCATGCATCTATATGCGATCTATTAGCTCTAACGATGATGTCACTGTAAAATTGCTTTGTTCAAAGTCAAAGGTAGCTCCTTTGAAACCCACGACCATTCCACGCTTGGAGTTGTGCGCAGCCCTACTCGCTGCTAGGCTTTGTAAATCTGTTATAGAGTCCATTCGGTATAAACCCGGTCGTGTAGTGCATTGGTGTGACTCGAGCATAGTTCTTGGATGGATCCACAGTGACTTAACAAAACTGAAGACATTTGTGGCTAATCGCATAAGCGAAATTAAGGAAGATACTGAGGCTTCCTCGTGGCGGTATGTGCCCACTGCATCAAATCCAGCAGATTTAATATCTAGAGGTGTGTATGCGCGTAAACTAATTTCTACTGATCTTTGGTGGTCAGAGCCAGCCTTTCTGGTCAAAAATGAGTCAGAATGGCCAAGTTTAAAATCAGATGATAACAATAATTTGCCAGAAACTAAATCAAATACCGGTATACTTTCAGAACCATTAATAAAATTTGAAAACCATTCATCACTAAACAAACTCCATAGGTCGTTTGCCTACGTCAAAAGATTTATATACAATTTGAAAAATTCTAATAATAAACGTCTAGGTATTTTATCAGTGGATGAATTAAGAGAGTCCTTCAACAATCTTTGTGCTCTGGCTCAGAGCCAGTCGTTCCCGATTGAGTACGATTTGCTAACGAAAGGCAAACCATTAAGTGCTAGATCAAAGGTCTTATCGTTGTCACCATTTTTGGACCCAGCAAGTGTGATTCGTGTCGGTGGTCGACTGGATGCTTCAAGCTACTCGTACGAGAGAAAGCATCCGATTTTATTACACTCAAAGCATCGTTTGACTAAACTTGTCTTTGAGAGAGAGCACTTGGATCAAATGCAACCATGTAATTCAAAAGGTCAATGACATGTTTTCCCACCCGCTCGCATACTGCGCACCCCCCCTCGCTCGCCCGACCCGCACACATAGCCGCGAGCGGTTTTACGAGCACACATGCATGAGTGTCGCTTCTTTTCGCGGTAGTGTATATTTTCTTTGCCTTGGCCGTGTTGCCCGCTTGTTTCCGGGACCCGATGGAGTGTCAAGGGTAGCAGATGTCAGTACCGTAAAGGGATGCGAGCGACGACCACTGATGAGACTGTGTCCGCTGCCTACAGCTGAAGAACTGAAGAGTTGAAAGCTGGCTTTCAACGGGGCGGAAGATGTTTAGGCGTCGCGTTCGTCGTCGCGAAGCGCCTACTCGTTTAAAATAGCAGTTCACTCTAAACGTGCTAAGCTGTGAACTTTGTGCAAGTCAAATCAGTGTCAACTTCACTTCATTACCGATCGTCTTGTGAGACAAAGCTAAAAATTAAAACTTACTCTTTTTACTACATTTTCGAGTTTAATTTGCCTCCTTTATGTCCGCGAAGACAGTTACAATTTAGAATATTAATATAATAGAACCTGAAAAACACATATTCATAATGATTCCCAATTTATTACGTTATTTTGAGTAGATACTTAGGTATTTAATATTTTGTAAAAAAAAATTATTACCTCAAAACTAAATTATTTACTGTTTATTTGTACAAAATCTACCTTAAATTAACGGTCGTTTCGGGTCTGCAGGAAGTAACATCTTCAGAAATGTGAATGTCCTTTCGACATTTATATCAATTTTAAGGTATTTCTCAGTGTCCCTTTATTTACCACGAAATCTCGACAAAAGTCTATAATGAAATAAAAGTACCTACTACAGTGTCTTTAATGCAATCTTAAAACCGTATTTTTACTAGACTATAAATGTTGTGACCCGGATATATTATAGTACCTATACTATAGGTACTATAATATATCCGGGTATAATATATCATAGGTCCTATAGATTGATGGTCCAGTGGCGAGTAACCTTGCCTGTCGTGCAGGAGGCGATGGTTCGATCCCCGTCCAGGCCAACTCGTACCAATGAGTTTTTCGGAATTTTTGTACGATTTGTAACACCACTGGCTTTTCGGTGAAGGAAACCATCGTGAGGAAACCTGTATGCTTCCATTTCGAGGCATGTATTGTACCTACTGTCCATTACAAGTGGCGATGGGCTCACTCCCCGTCACACTGGACAGAGTTTCGGTACTACTAGTGAAACGTGGATGTTCTGAAGTTTCAGAATATCTCTGACTACCCCCTCGGGGAATAAAGTCATGAGCATATGCATGCATGATATTTTATCTTGAGACAGAAGCATTATAAGTATCGATTTATTTTTTATGCGAGTTTTTTTCCACCTATCCTACGACGCCTCACTCGACGTAAAAAAAACTTTTTTCCATCCCCTCTTTCGTTGTATGGGAGGGGCCAACAAAAATTTTCTGTTTTTGGGTTACTTACTGTTATCTTCATTCCAAATTTCGATTAAATAGGTGCAAGTGAGTCATTGAGGCGGGGCATACAGACAGACAGATAGAATGCACGAAAGTATAAGGGTTCCTTGTTTGACTACGGATCGGAGGATGGGTCTGAGCAGTGGTGTCGCGTCAGAAGACCGTTCACAGGCTGCTGAACTCTGCTACACCGGCTGGCTGGTTTTGGAGGCTAGCGGGATCCGAAGCACGGTGCTCCGCTGGCCGACCGCAGGAAGTAGGGGGCCCAATTAGCGGGAAAGCCACCCGTGAAAGGCTGCCCCGCCACCTAGCGAAAAATCCCGGGTTGCTCCACCATGCCGGTTGGCGACCGGATGGGAGAAGTTGGTGGGCAATCCCGGGGGGTTCGGGCGTCCCCGCGGTCTCCAACCCAGCTATCTTAATGTGTGGCAGACTTCAGTATACTATCTGGCTCGATTGATGCGACTTCTCGCTCAACTACCGTCCTCCTGCCTATTCGCTCTTCGAAAAAAACAATGAAAGGTTCTAAAAGGAAGAAAGTTAAACAGCGGTTGCACGTTCTCCCTTTAAAAGTGCACCTCTGAAATATCCGCGGATTGCACTCAAATCTCGTAGCAGTCCACCACCACCTAGAGACTGAAAAACCACAACTGCTGTTTCTCACCGAGACGCAGATCAGATGTCCGGCAGACGCGGCGTACCTCAGCTACCCTGGGTACTCTCTGGAGCATAGGTTCGTTCCGCACGCCGGACTCTGTGTGTACGCTCGCGATGAAATCTGCATCAAGCGTCTCAAAAACCTTGAAGACCCTTCTTTCTCAGTATTGTGGATACTGGTGGAAACAGGTGTCGAACAAATTGTTTACGCCTGTGTCTACCGTTCGCACAGTGGAGATCAGGAGACAACTAGGTTGTTCGACTATCTTGGAGAGGCGGCTGAGGAGGCTCAGCTAAGGTATCCTGTGGCGCAACTGACCCTTCTGGTTGACTTTAATGCTCATCATCAAGAATGGCTGTTCCCCTACCAGAAGGCCGATCACGCTGGACGAGAGGCGCGCAAACTTGCACTATCGCTAGATCTCAGCCAGTTGGTCAATTGTGCCACACGGATACCTGACGTTGACTTTCACACGGCCAACTGTTTGGACCTTCTGAAGACAACTGATCCAGACAGATATTCTGTGTCGGTATGTGCCCCTTTAGGTACCTCTGACCACTGTCTGGTGAAAACTGTATCCGTATACTCCCCACCTGATCAGGGCCATTGTGGTAAGAGACGGGTGTGGCGATACAGGTCAGCAGATTGGGACGAGATGCGACACTTCTTTGCTTCCTATCCTTGGCGGCAAACCTGCTTTTCTTCAGGGGAATCGTCGAGCGCTGCGACTGCGGTTGCCGAAGTGATACGTCAGGGCATGGAATATTTTATTCCGTACTCTGACGTGTCAACCGGCGCCAAAGCTCGCCCATGGTTCAACGCTGACTGTTCTCGTGCTGAGGTGCAGAAACAGTCAGTGTATATGTCCTGGGCTGATGCTCGAAAGTAGAAAGCTCCGAACACAGAAAAACTGAAGAAAGCTTACAACAAAGCCGCCAAATCTTGTAAAAAGGTGTTGCGAAAAGCCCGGTTCGACCATATAGGTCGTATAGGGGCCAAGCTTGCCTCCTATCCAGCTGGCAGCAAAGCGTTTTGGTCGGCTGCCAAAGCGGTGGAAGCAAACTTCGGCCGTCCCTCCTTGCCACCGCTAATAAAACCTGACGGATCGCTAGCTCACTCGGCGGAGGAGAAAGCAAATTTATTTGCTAATCTTTTTGCCGGGAATTCGCATCTGGAGAACTCAGATAAAACACCACCTACCATTCCTCGTACTGAATGCTCAATGGCATCAGTTCACATTCGCCAAAAAGAGGTTCTTAAAATCCTGCGTTCTCTAGACGTGAACAAGGCTAGCGGACCCGACGGAATCCCAGCGATTGTCCTACGCACCTGTGCTCCAGAGTTGTCTCCTGTTTTAACACGCCTGTATCGCCTCTCACTTAAGACTGCGATAGTCCCAAGGTCATGGAAGCTTGCCAACGTGCAACCCGTGCCCAAAAAAGGCAGTCGTGCCGACCCTGTCAACTATAGACCAATATCAGTCACTTCCATACTCTGCAAGACTATGGAACGTGTACTTAACAACCGGCTCCTGGCATACCCGGAACATAACGACCTCCTCAGTGACCGTCAGTATGGGTTCCACCC
This sequence comes from Agonopterix subpropinquella, assembly GCA_922987775.1. Classification (NCBI taxonomy): domain Eukaryota; kingdom Metazoa; phylum Arthropoda; class Insecta; order Lepidoptera; family Depressariidae; genus Agonopterix; species Agonopterix subpropinquella. The sequence goes on along the minus strand of OV277696.1, from coordinate 7,134,596 downwards.
AGGACGGTCCACGGGGGATCTTCTTGTATATGCCACTCATCTGTGGAGCGAGGCTGTCGAGAGATACGGGGAGGCACTTGCCGTGTCTCTTGACATATCCAAAGCCTTTGACAGGGTCTGGCATGCAAGCCTTATAAGCAAGCTTCCATCATATGGAATTCCGATTGAGCTATGCAACTGGATAGCTGACTTCTTGAGAGAACGATCCATTCGAGTAGTCATTGATGGATACTCATCGGATCAAATGGCTATTAATGCCGGTGTTCTTCAGGGGTCAGTTCTGTCAGCCACTTTATTTCTGCTGCATATAAACGTCATGCTTGTGCCCGGAACCTTTGGGTATGCAGACGACAGCACTGTTGCTGACAGATATCTGTCCGGTGCAGGGGTCAAATTGGACGTTACTCAGTCTTGTCGAGAGGCCATGGTGCAGCGAATAAACTTGGCCCTTGAATCTGTGTCCGACTGGGGTGATACTAATCGGGTCAGTTTCAACGCAAGCAAAACACAGGCGTGCCTTTTCTCCACAAAACGGAGTCCCTTCGCTTTGACTCCGACTTTCCGAAATGTGTCCATACCGATAGCTGATCACCTGGATGGCATTAACATATCGTCCGATCTGAATTTCGGACGGTACATTGAGTCCATGGCGAAAACCGCAGCGAAAAAACTGGGCGTCCTCTCGAAGGTCAGACGGTACTTTACTCCGGGACAGCTTCTACAACTTTATCAAGCACAAGTCCGATCGTGTATGGAGTACTGCTGCCATCTCTGGGACGGGTCTGCCCAATACCAGCTGACGGAGCTGTCTGCTGGACTCAATCGACAGGCGTGCCAGGAAACTCATAGGTGATCCAACCTCGGTGGCGAAGCTACAAAGTCTTGAGCATCGTCGCAAGGTAGCCTGTCTGTCTGTTTTTTATAGGATACATTTAGGAGAGTGTGCGACTGAATTACATGATCTAATACCACCGTCTCCCTTTCATCTGCGGGGGACGAGACGCAGACTGGGTTTCCACCCTTATGTCGTTGACCTACCAGCAATTCGCACGAAGAAGTTTGCTTCTCCTTTTATAATGCGCACGGCTAAGGAGTGGAATGCCCTGCCTGCGGACCTGTTCCCTGAGCAATACAACCTGGGCCTCTTCAAGGCGAGAGTGAATAGGCATCTTTCTAGGTAAGCATGCTACATCTTCGGCCTCATCATCACTCAACATCAGGTGAGATTGGGGTCAAATGTTTACCTATCAAACATAAAAAAAAGGTCCCTAAAAACATGTCGTAGTGGGTTTTACGTTGAAAAATAATATTTACATTTCTCAATGTTTTCGATGTAACTGGTCAAAAATATTTACTCCCTGTTTGAAGCCTATAATAATAGTAACTTTGCAAAACAGTGTTTTCCAAAAGCATTTTTAGATCACAATAATCTAATTTGGCGCTGTTGCCGACGTAATTTTATTTTTTATTATACCGCGATACTCTGCTGCAAATTTGAAGGTGCCCTTAGTTCTTTCTGATCCAAAAATTACCTGCTGGTTGACAGTTACTACAGGAGGACTGGGTTAGTTGGTATGAAAATTTGGAATCTGTGAAATAAAATCAATATTTTTTTAGCAATATTTTTTAATGATTTTGCATACTAGTACGTAGTACTTCCTATCTCTTTGACACTAGTACCTTCTGTAGCCCGGGGACTTTTAAATTACCAAAAGATTATACCGATTGCCGTTTTGTTATTGTTGTAAGGAACGAAATTACTAATCACAAGCACAACCGAACGAAAAAAAAAAGTTCTAGTTAACTTCGTATAGTACTTGTAGCCCCGGGACTTTTTAACAAAAAGGTTACCGATTTGAAATTATTGTTAAGTGACAATGGCACATATATTTGGCCCAAAGTATTGTGAAGAACAGTTACCCAATTGTAATCAGTCTCAAAGTTACAAGATAATTTCCAAACCCTGTCAAAAGTGCCCATACCTCCCAATGGTCGGGTGGCTTGGGCACCTTTTAAACTCTAGGTACTGGTTAATACAATCTTTGATAAACATATAATCAGACGTATACAAAGAAACATACACTTTCTCGCAGATTGCTTTGCTATTTTATTCAAAATCACGACAAAATACTTAATTTGGCACTCAAAAAACCATCAATCGCATATAACTTTGGCAAATGAACGAAATCACTGATGATATTTGGTTGAGCAGTGGGGCCATTAATAATTAACTAAACTAAATTGCCATAGAAAACAAAATTAAAAATCGACTATAAATCTCGAGTTATGAGGTGGTGCCCAAACCTCCCGACTGCCCAATGGTCCCCTACCTCCCAAACTAAATGTTCCTTAAATTAACGTCTCTTTTCGGGTCTGCACGAAGAAAAATTTTCAGAAATGTGCATGTCCTTTGGACATTTATATAAATTTAAAGGTATTTCTCGGAGTCCCTTTATTTACCACGAAATTTTGGCAAAAGTCTATTTAATAAAATAAAAGTATCTACTACAGTGTCTTTAATGCAATCTTTAAACTGTATTTTTACTAGACTATAAATGTTGTGACCCGGGTTTTTTTATGCTTTTATGAATAAGTTAATTTCAAAATTAATGTTTAGTGTGGTGCAATACTTAAAATGATTAAAGTATAATGCATGCATGCATATGCTCACGACTATATTCCCTGAGGGAGTAGTCAGAGGTATAAAACTAAAGGTAAGTGTTAAAGTAGGATGTAATAATAAACACAACTTTCAAGTTTAAAACTCCGAAAGAATAATTATTGATGTACACACGGCGACACATCAAGCTACCCAAAACCAAAAAAAGCTGGCCGCGCGCAGGCATGGTAATGTATAACGTCGCGCAGCCAGCTTATTTTGGTTTTGGGTAGCTTGATGTGTCGCCGTGCGTACATATAAGTTTATGGTAAATTTCTAGCCGAGCACTGCTAATGTTGGCCACTCGACGCCCACGGAGTAATAGATAAGTACTCTTTCTGTGAGCACGGCGCGTGGCGTGTCTAAGGTGCCGGCACATGTCCACGTCTATGGTGTATCTACGTATCGTGAGCGCGATGCGGGTGGTGCGGGGAGAGGTAATAAGCTCCGCCCATTCACGCAAGGTCATTGGCGCCTGTATTAGCCTTAAAACTGAATGTGAAATAATGATTCATGAGAACTTTACAATTTGGCAGTGTTACTTGACACGTTATTATAACTCAAAAAGATACGCTGGGTGTAAAATTGAATGCATTATATAAATTGGGTACTTCAGACCATCAAACTGAACAATTTCCACTACGCGTAGTGGAAATTGTTCAGCGGGACCAATAACTAAATCGCGAAAAAGGCATCAACGTAATAAGCAACATACATTTACAAGTTTATCCCTTCTTGGGTTAACGAAAGTAGGAGACGTTTTGATTTAATTCCACCAAAAATATAATTTCTTATCCTTAAAAATAAGACTATTAATATGATCATAAAATTTATGGCATGCGCAATCATAAAGGAATCGAATTCTGATTTTATGACACCCATAAAACGCATTTTATTAGTTTTTGTGTAACATTCTTGGACTTTCGTATGTCAAAGGCTTTTATTTAGCTTTGTGTGTAGAATTTGTCGTAATGTTAAGGTTATTGTAACGTAAGGCAGTTTTTTATTACGGTTGAGAAATTTTGTTATAGGAATTGCAGAATATACCCAGTGGCGTAGCGTGTATTTCTGCCGCCCGGGGCACAGACCGATTTTGCCGCCCCTTATCTATAGAAGAAGGCCTACTAAAAAAATAACGGCGCGAGCGAATCGAGCTCGAAATTTTAGCACTACTAGGTATTCTAGGTATTTAGGTAGTGGTCAGATACCTTTTGGTTTATGCTTGTAAAAATTCAAACTTAGAGCAAGCGAAGCGAGCTTGACTTTTCTACTACATACAAGAAACAGAGCTTTTTACGTACAAAAATAAGTGCAAAGTATCCTAAGTAAAAGCTATGGATCAAGCGAAGCAATCTCGAAATTTTTAGCACTACTCATTTTTAGCTGTGGTCGGAACTCTTTTGGATTATGTGTATGTACAATAATTAAAACAGAAACTTAGAGCGAGCGAAACGAGCTCGACTTTTCTCTGTTCTACTAATTGGTTATAGACAGATCTCAATTAATCAATATTTATACCGAATTTGCCGCCCCCTAGTAAAGTGCCGCCCGGGGCATTTTCCCCTTGCCCGCCCCCCTCGCTACGCTACTAAATACCCACATTTAAGCATAGCACAGCACAAGGCTGGCTAAACTCCGGGCAACGAATGGGGCTGTGGCTGGGGCCAACATTGAAATCGCGAAAAAAGTCAGCTGTTCCAGTTCCATAGAAAATGTCAATAGCTACTCGACCAAAACAGTGAAACGGATGATTTTTTTTTCACCATTTCAAAGTTTGTCCCCTAGTAAATTAAGTTGTTCGGTTTGATGGTCTGAAGTACCTTCTTAAGGCTGGGTATTAGTAGAGCAAGCCTCTCTTTCTAACAAGCAAACTTTCGCAATTAGCCATCCCTCTTCAATTGAAAGTAAGATCGCAAAAAAACGTATTTTTCATCAATATCTTTTCTCTTGGGTGTTTGGGGAAAAATCCATCGGGTAGAAGCCCTGCTATAATTATTTACCTTTCAAATGATGGTATATTCAGAAGAAATGGTGTAGGGTGATTCTTGTAAAACTGGTTATAAATCTGAAATCGAGCTTACTTTGCTCCTCTTTTCTATCGAGAAAATTTAATAGAATCGTGTTTTCAACGGTTAGATGCCCTGCAGAAAGAACGTATCTACACTGTTATGTGAACTATTCAGGGTGTAAATTAAAATGGGACAGCTACTTAAAGGGGTGCTTCAGACCATCAAACTGAACAACTTTCTCTATGGGACCAATATCGAAATCGCGAAAAAAAAATCTGCTGTCCCATACATTTCAGTCGAGTTATGTTTGCAGTTTTGTATGGGAGAGCGGATTTTTTTTTCGCGATTTCGATACTGGTCCCATAGAGAAAGTTGTTCAGTTTGATGGTATGAAGCACCCCTTTGAGTAGCTGTCCCATTTTATTGTACACCCTGTATATATTAAATGTAATAATTTGGTTATCAAACATCGATTCGAAAACAGACAAAATAGGTATGACCCCCCCCTCTAACACTTTTTAAGGGAATGATCAAACCATAAAACTGAACAACTTTCTCTATGCGACAAACATCGAAATCGCGAAAAAAATCAGCTTTCTCGTTCTCATTCTCATTTTATAGGTTTTGCGGTTTTGTATAGAAGAGCTGTTTTTTTTCTCGCGAATACAATGTTATTGCCATAGAGAAAGTTGTTCAGTTTGACGGTCTGATCATCGCCTTAAAAAAGTGTTAGCATATTAAGAAAGACCTTATATTGTTACGCTTTAATTTTACACCTAGATACATAATCAATTGTTATCGGGCACAAACGTTCCACCGCGGTTTGACTATATTGGTAATAGGTAGTACCTACAAGGAAACCTAATAAGGTCATGATAAGACCCATTTTTTATATCGTTTTGCGAGATAAGTATAAATAAATATAAATAACAATTTGTGTCAGTTGGTATTACAGCCTTGCAATAGTCGGATCTTTGACCGGGCGGCTGTAGGTAGGGATCTCCTGAACCGACTGACAGAACATGTCAGTTTTTGCACTGTTCGTGTTCGCATCCCTGCATATTCATGCATATTCATTTTTACCAACCATTCCACTTTCTGCACTCCAGGGCCTATAGACAAAGTAACATTTCTATTGGCGTAGACGCTAGTAGACATGACAGAATGTATGGATTTGATGGCCATCGAAACATTTTGACGTTTGCTTTCGCCACCATACGTCGAGTCCATACATTTTTTATGTTTTCTACTGTCGTTAACGCTAATAGAAAGTACTTTGTCTAGGGGCCCTGGAGTGCGATTTTTGAATCTCATACGCTGAGTTCAGTCGTTGAAAATGTCAAAATTACTGTGGAAATATGCATCTTTCTACTGCTAATTTGACTTTGAAAAATCATACTTCAGGAGTGCGATTTTTGAAAGTCAAATCAGCAGTACAAAGATGCGTATCTCCATAGAAATTTTGAAATTTTCAACGCCTGGAGTGCGATTTTTGAATCTCAATCGCTGAGTTCAGCAGTTGTAAATGTCAAAATAACTACGGATATACGCATCTTTCTACTTCTGATATGACTTCCTGAAGTATGATTTTTGAAAGTCAAATCAGCAGTAGAAAGATGCATATCTCCACAGTAATTTTGACATTTTCAACTTCTGAACTCAGCGAATGAGATTCAAAAATTGCACTCCAGAACTCAGCGAATGAGATTCAAAAATCGCACTCCTGGTCCATCCCCATCATGAGATGTTCTACACCCTATGAATAACTGAATCAGCCTTGCAGCTGATGATTACAAAAAGTACGTCTACATTTATAATTTTATTTTATAGTTTTTATACTATGTTTTTAAAGCATCGATAATTTTCTATTTTAGTTCGCATAATTACTGACATGCTGCTAGAGACATCTATGTAATTCTGTATGAACAAACACAAATTTTCGGGCAACTGCTTCACAAACTGGATATCTGACAAGGTGAGTCCAGTAAAAGGTTCTTAAAAAGTTCGGTCTTAAATTAGTAGATGTCGCTTAGTCTTTCAATTCTTTTTTTTTTACCTTAGTAAGTTTGTGAGTCTGTTTAATACCTATTTTTGAAAACTATTGTATAAGGAGAAGCCTAAGTATGTTCCGCAGTTGACTAGTACAGTCACCCTCAAAAAGATGTATACGTAGACAATAAGATCATTACGACGACGAATCAGTAGGTACAGTTTTTATTCCAAAATATTGTACACACAGATACATAACTTAATATAAAGTACATTATAATGCAGACTTAAGAGGGCTATCGCAGTCCAATGGCGCCCTCATCACATTAAAAAAGATTTCTCAATAAAGAAAGCCTAAATTAAAAAAGTGCTCAACAGATAAACTACAAAAGCCTTCAAGCCATTGTTATACAATACTTTTATAGGTTCTAAACATTCCACTTTTACATTCCTGGTGAAGGCGGCGGGAAAACGTTGGATGAGGGCAGCGCAGGACTGGTCGTTATGGCGATCCTTGGGGGAGGCCTATGTCCAGCAGTGGACGTCCATCGGCTGAGATGATGATGATTCCACTTTTAGACAATTTCGAATAAAAACAAAAGCGGCCGTTTTTTTTCTTTTTTTTTAATTTGTATGTTTAGACCTAGTAGGCTTTTGTAGTTTTTCTGTTGAGCACTTTTTTAATTTAGGTTTTCTTTATTGAGAAATCTTTTTTAATGTGATGAGGGCGCCACTGGACTGCGATAGCCCTCTTAACGTAATGTTTACTGGTCATTTTAGTTTTTCTTGTCATTGTTAAAATACATATAAAGACAGTTAAAGAATGGTCAATGTTAATAACAATGTTATTGACACGAAGTACGTATTTCGAATGATATATGTATTGTAGGTATACATCTTTTTGACACACAATTTGGTTACTTAGCTAAGTTAATAGCTTGTACAGACGTTTATGTACTATAAGGTTGTATAGAAAGATTTAGGTTAATTTATACTTCGTTGTGGTGCAACATAATGAATATTAAGTAATTTAACTATTAATGTTTACGATATTTTGGAACTAAAGCTGTATCCGTCGTAATGATCTTTTGTCCATATATACATCTTTTTGAGGCAGACTGACTGATGATGATTTAATTAGAAATTCAATCATTAAAATTTAAAAATATTTTATAACTTTGTAGATTTTTATTTTTTAACAGTGACGCAAAAAAAAGGATGTTTATGTTTTGTTAAAATTTTTCTTACGATTCAGTGGAAGCAACAGATTTTGAAGAAAATGAGAAGCAGTTTTAAAACGACATAACAAATTTTATTATATTTTCTATGATATTTCACTAAGCCTCGTAAGGCCTAGGAGGCCTTTATTTTATTCCTATATTTAGCTTGAATACTTCCAGCCTATATGTGAATTTTTACACTCAAAAAGTATATTATTCTAATAGCGGTCGAAAATAATAGCCATTTACAAACTCATATTTTATACTTAAAATAGATCATGGGCCTTACGAAGTTAAATAGGTACCTACATACAATTGACTTTGTTTTATTTCACATCTTTTTTCTCAGCGGTAAGCTCAGCTGAGAACACATCGATCAGGAATTGTTTATATTCTTCAGCTTTCAAAGAATAAACCACTCGGACATTTGCATCTTCTTTATCCACGAATATGTTAGTGTTTATGCCTCTCTTGTCACCTGTTAAATAAAAGTGTATTTAATTTCACTTTAACAAGAACAAGAATATTGTTTGACAAACATTTTTTTAGTACGCGCTGAATATATTTTTATTTTTTATACTTCAGAAAATTTATTTATTTACAATATTTACAGTGTAGGTACATTAACAATAATCTTAACAATAGCCTAGCCTAGTCAAACTGAGAAAAAACTTAAAAAAAAATAATAATTATAAAATAGAAAAAATAAGACATAAAGGCAAAGGAGCACAGGGTCCCGGGAGCACATCTTCTACTCGGCTCATGCTAAATAGAAGATGTGCTCGAGGCTGCCGTCTTGTGGGAGTGTACCTTATACTTCACACCAAGTAAGGACAAAAAGATTATGCGATTTCTATTCAGCTTTCTGGCCAATTTTGATTAGCATACATTTATTATTTTTTTTATTTTTATTTATTTATTTATTTGGGTTACCAACAGATGAAACACATTACAAACTCAAGAGACTACATAAAATTAGGCAAACATTGTGTACATTAGCAAATACAATGTAGGTATTTATCAGAAACATAATTATACTATCCGACCAAGACATAATATCATGGAAGTAAAAGCTGTTCTAAGAATAAGTGAAAGCAGTGTATTTAAAATCTCTTTTTCTGTCATTCTAAATAGCATTGAAATTTCGTTACTATTTGGAATGAAGTTTACCTTAGTTGGGAGACCGGTCAAGTGACCGGTTCGATGTCTTTGATTTTTTTAATATACAGGCCCAGGGTGTAAGCTAAAGATTTCTTTTTTCGTTCTGACAGGTTTGCTCCCTTAGTAAAAATTGTTCAGTTTGATGGGTAGAGTAAGTGGTTTAAAGGTTAATGATACTTTTCCTTACACCCTGTATAATTATTATTATTGGATCTATGCGCCATGTATTGTATCACAGTTTATGAATCGTTCCCGTTGTTTCATTTTACCGCGTTACCAAAAAAAGGGAACCCAAGGGACGAAACGAAGGGAAGTTTTAACAGAAAATGATGAAAAGATTTTACTGTAAGACGATCTATCAAATTTCTTAAACACTTGCTAAAACGAGTTTTTTTCGAAGTTACTTATATTGTGTTCTGTGTTGGTGTGGCACGGAACCCTCGGTACGAGTAGCCCAACTCGCACTTGACCTGTTTTATTTTCTTAAAAACCTACCTACTGAACGCAAGAAAAGGTGCTTACCACAAACAATAATGTCGTTCTTAGAATATTTGTACTCCTTTACTAGATCTGGTCTGACTACGACAGCCAAGACAGACGGATCCAGAGATGCCCATCTATCGGTCCTCTTCAGTGATACCTTCTCATGCTTGTTTTGAGCTCTCATTATTTCTGTATCTATGGTGCCAAGGACATCTTCTCTCCAGGTCTGGAAATTTAATATCAAACATCAAAATCATTTTCTTTTATTAATGGAAAATATAGAATTAATCCTGGAACAGGCATGGTACACATCAATGACAGTAGTAAAATCAATTCCTGCATACAGTAGGCCTACCATGAGTTTACGCTGTAGTAAACTACAGTAAAACTATTGTAGTAAACTACAGTTTTTGTACTGAATTTCGTACAGCGATTCTAGTGGCTACGTTGAGAATATAATGCTGTCATACAAAATTGACACCGCAACTCATGGTACCCATATAGAAAACCTGCCTATCATACGGCACAACCCCGTCGACCGATGGGGGGAAATCTGATATTTCGTGCCAACTTTGCGATCCTTTAATGGAGGTAGCCTACGCTGGTTTAGTATGATACTTATGCATCCACGGTTTAATTTTGGCTCGCTTTATTTTTCATATGTGCGTTTATATCAATTTTAGAGAACGGGTATAAAATGTTTGCTGTGCTTGAACATGTAAAATGGAAAACATTCGTATACTTTTTTACGTAGCCTATTCAATGTCCCACTGCTGGGCAAAGGCCTCCCCTTTTACTCGGCCCTTATTCGTATTCGTATACTTACATCACAGAAATATTTGTCCTAGGATTCGAACCCAGAAACCTGGGTTTCACAGTTAGTGTACCGCCAACAATAACGATATTATATTATAGGCTATCCAGGTCATCTACGAGTAGATACAAACTTTACTAACTAAAAAACATACCTAGATAGATTATAATACGATTCACGTTATTAAATACATTAGTTATATTATGTATACTGACCCTTGGGAAATTCAGATCTGTTTTGGTCTGGGAAAACGGGAAGATGGTCACTTTATCAGGGTGCGCATGTTGTGCTATTATGTGATAGGCTTCTACATCCGTGTGTGCGTTGAATTCCGGCGCGGGGTTATCTTCATCTAGATAAATACAAAGGACCTTTATTATTCATTTACCACCCCGAAAGGGATCATGTATTGTGAGACTGTGAGTAGTCAATTTCTCTTTTAATAATTATGTTTTTATTACATACACACATGCATGTTCTCATGTCTATATCCCACTGAGGCAGGATGTGACAACAGATCGCCACATGCTACGATTCTAACTCATACAAGCATGCTCATTGCTCCGGGTTCATTTTAAATCGCCCTATAATTATATCTATGACGACCCCTTTTAATTTTAAATAAAGATATCACTAAGCACTCTTTTTTCATCTTTTTAATGTCAATAATACTTATACTCACTGTGAATATGTCCAGCACCTACGTATAAATGTTCCAATCTTCCTAGAAAATAGGGATCCAACTTGATGGCTAGTGCTACGTTTGTGAGGGCTCCTATAGTCACAACTGTTAGTTTTCCTGGAAAAAGATAATCAATGAATAAGATGGATTCGGGCATCTCGGTCTGTTTCAATATAGTAACTGAAAATGCTCTAAGTCTCCTCATAATTGTGATGGCATTTTCCACTAAGGTAAAAAGCCTGAAAAAAAGTAGGAAAAGAATTTTCTACATATTATGAACTGCATTTTTTGATTAAATTAATATAGCGGAAGATAGGTGACGTTCTTACATTACGCACTCGAAAAATGGGCCTGCTTTTCATCGAGCGAAAAGTAATTCTTTTTGATTTTTTTTCTTTTCGATTGATTTTTAAAACGAGTTTTAAGCACGCGAACCTAAAGGTTCGCGGGATAAATCCCGTGAACCTTTATACCTATAACCCACCTAAAATAAAAATAAAGATCTCAGACACGCAATGCCGCTCTAAGTAAATTAGGCGATGGGGCCTAATTTATGCGGTCCGTGCACTATAAGAGTCACCTGTCTTGCAATTTTAATTTTAAGGGGCGTCCGCCCGGTTTTGAGTAACTTTGTAACCATTTTATACATTAGCTATGGCACATTTAAAGCAGAAAACAAAACTGAACAATCTACAGGATATGAGAAGTGATGTGGTTTTTCTCGAAATCTATTTTAATTAATAAAAACTGAAGAAAAACGAATCCAATGGCACCTCTTTTTTTCCAGTTGTAACCGTTTTACTCTTACATTGTTGATCAGAAGAATATGAAAATTTACAATATTCTTCACAATACAATGTAAAATGATGTGGTTTTCTTATTTTTTGAAAATTCATAAAAAATCGTACAGGTTTTCAAAGAAAACGGAAAATTCTGACCGGAGCCGCGCAATTGAAGCGGGATGGCTAATTGCAAAAGTTTGCTTGTAAGAAAGAGAGCCTTGCACATGGAAGGAGTAGCCTTTTAATTGAACCTGTGCCTGAATCAGACTTTGAAATACAATGGTCGGTTCTCGAACTCATTATTTTAATATCGAATTCATTATCTACTTATTATTCATTTAATACTTAAAATTATGTGTGGCACGTCTTAAATTTTTGATGCATTCGATACTATGACAATTTTATAATTATGGTGAACAATATTTAATTTTCTTTTTTTTTCTTTTTACAGAATGATTATGATCTAGAATAAACAATTTCGCTTCAAAACTCCATAAAGAGTTTTGCGGTAAATCCAACTACCTTTATACTACTTAAATATTTAGTATAGCATGAGTGCATGCACAAGACTATATTCCCCGAGGAGTCAGAAATACTCTGAAGACTCAGAAAATCATTCTTGTATACGTTTATGTCGCACTTCCGTGATTCGCAATTTGTGTGTCGCACCTCCGTGATTCGCAATTCAGAAATGTCGCACTTCCGTGATTCGCTTATTGGTAGTGTCGCAACTCTGTGGTAACATCGTACCTACTTATCGAAACTCTGACTAGTAATGTGACGGGGTTTGAGCCTTATAATGCCTACAAGCCTCGAAATTATGCAGGTTTCTTCACCATGTTCTCTTTGACCAAAAAGCCAGTAGTGGTGTTACATAAATTCCGAAAAACTCATTTGTTCGAGTTGGATGGGGATCGGAACTTAAATACATATTTTAAACTACTAAATAACTCAAATATCGTGAATATTTACCTTTATGTATCTTAGATTGTTCAATGAGTGCTAAAACAGCATTCTGTTTATGTGCTGGCACTAAATCAGTAACGACATCGTCGTTGTCTCCCATTCCATCCTCTCCATAATAATTGCTGGAGTATGGTGTGTGTACTATAGATGATACGGAGCCTCTGTAGATTGGCACCTGGAAATATAGGTATAGAGAAACAGAGTTATTATTACTGCAAATATTTTATACTTTTGATTTTTGTAGTTACTCTAAAAAGTAGGCAAAACTCTTAGCTAGATTATTATATTGTTTGCTTTCTTATGGCTTTCTTGTGTCGCTGTTTTGTTTCTGATTCATATTGGAATTGTGTTGTTTTTCTTTAATTTGTGTGTTTACTATAATTATAATATATTTATCTCGTGCCTTGCCTTAGCCATCCAACGGGGTAACGCCTCAAGCATCATAAGCTCGTTTAGGCCCGAAACGAACCGCGGCGGATTTTCCGAATAGTTTAGATTTTTATGTACATTTACGTTTTTTACACTATTATTACTATTAACCATTACTGTCTTTCTCTTCAATAAATATATTTTTCTCAAACATGCTTGGAAATGTGAGCATTATTTTGACAACCTTCTTCGAGATAAATCGAAATTGCTGTACTGGCCAACTACATGCGCGCAGCGGCCGGCAATGTTTGTATGAAAATCCATATCTGTCGTGTTTTGCGGCCAAATAAATTACATAGTAAACTCATATCTGTCGTGTAATTTAAAAATGGAACGATCTTTTTCTCCTAAACATGGCGACCAAGGAGGTAACTCAAAAAAGGTTTTATTTAAATTTCGAACTAACTTGCAAATAGAAAGCTGTTTATTGAAAAAAAAAAACAAATTGTTGTTCGTTGTTCGTCATTGATTTTGAAAAGAGTTTTAATTTCCGCGAATTATTTGAGAAAATTTACTGTTTTCATTTCCGCGCATTATTTGAGAAAAGTACTATACAAGCCTTGGCCACAACTAGGCATTGATGGACTTACGTATGTGTGCCTCGGCTTCAACAACAAACAAACAACAAACAAATATACTTTATTTACACCAAACACATAAATACAGTACAGAGCAGGATACAAAAATAATTATGGTACAAATAAGGCGGTCTTATCGCTAAAAAGCGATTTCTTCCAGACAACCTTGGGGTAGAGGAAATGTTAACTTAGAATACGGGTCGGTGTTACAAAAAAATTTAAAGAAAAAAAATTATATAAAAACAAAATACCTAACAAAAATAAATAAACATATAATTCTTATTTACATAATTAATACATATTTGTTATCATAAATACCTACCTATAATAAATATAACATATAAATATATATATATATATATATATATATATATATATATATATATATGTATATATATAAGTATATAATATATATATATCATACATGCGAAAACCAGCAATGAGGGAGAGGAAATCAGGAACAGAGGTCCAGGAAATGAGCTTTGACTTTCGACATAAAAACATCCAAGGAAGGGGCTCGTCTAATCGACTCTGGCAACAAGTTCCAAAGTCGAGCAGCTTGGACTGTAAAGGAATGGGTGTAGAAGTTAGTGGAGTGAGGAGGGATATTGAGAGACAGGTTCGTAGAGGAACGTAAGGGACGGCCAGTAGTGAGGGAGGAGAAGATGAAACGTTCTTTGAGGTAGTGAGGAGTCAGTGGGTTAAACAGGATAGAGTAGAGGAGGGACAGGACGTGAGTGTCTCTTCGACGCCGGATTGGGAGCCACTTCAGTTGAGTACGGAACGCAGACACGTGGTCGTACTTCCGTAACCCAAAGATGAACCGGATGGTAAGGTTTTGGAGACGTTCTAGTTTATTAAGCATCTCCTCTGTGAGGTCGAGGTAACAGGAATCAGCATAATCAAGGATGGGTAACAGGAGGGATTGTGCGAGCGCAATTTTAGTAGTGGTGGGGAGAAAATTCCGCAGTCTTTTCAGAGAGCTGTATGCGGCGAACATCTTTCTACTTACCTCGGTGACCTGCGGTACCCAAGACATCGTTTTATCAAAAAATATTCCAAGATTTTTAACCTTCTCGCTGTAGGGTATACAGACACCGTCGAATACGACAGAAGGCAAATTTTCGAAGCTGATCCTCGAAACAAGCCGTGGACTACCGATTATGATCACTTGAGTCTTAGAGGGATTTACTCTGAGTCCAAAAGCTCTGCTCCACTCAAGGATACGAGTCAGATCATCGTTTGTCGTTTGGACTGCTTGTGAAATATCATCCAAGTTTGATTTGGAATAAATCTGTAGGTCGTCTGCATATAGATGGAAGGAGGAAGATAGATTTTGAGTAATGGAGTTTATAAATAGAGAAAAAAGAAGTGGAGACAACACGCCGCCCTGCGGTACACCAGCACGGGTATCACACCACGAGGAAAAGGTGTCTTCAACCCGTATACACTGCCGGCGCCCGTACAGGTAACTTCGAAACCAGTCAATTGCTGTTGGAGATACATTAAGAGAACGCAATAGGCCAAGTAAAATGTCGAAGTCCACTGTGTTGAAAGCATTGCTAAAATCAAGTAACGTTAAGACCGTCAGTTCTTTATTATCCATGCCAAGTCTAATGTCGTCGGAGATCTTGACAAGAGCCGTCACCGTGCTATGACCAGGACGGAAGCCGGATTGGGAAGGATTAAGGAGGTTATTAGTGGAGAGAAATCGGCTCAACTGCTGATGCACAAGGCGCTCTAATACTTTGGATAGGAAAGGGAGAATGGAGATGGGACGGAAATCAGAGAATACAGTAGGATTGTTTTTCTTCTGTAATGGTATGATCTGTGCATCTTTCCAGATCGTGGGAAAGGTACAAGAGGAGACGGATTTATTGAGGATTTTGGTAATGATTGGAGTGAGGATATCGATGAGAGGGATGATCATGTTACGGCTAATGTTGTCACCTCCAACGGCATTAGAAGCAATGGTGGTGATGTTTCTCTTAACGTCACAATCGGCAAATTGAGTAAAGAAAAAAGGAGGGAAGTTAGGTGTTGGTGTGGAAGAGAGAATATTTAAAGTGTTTGTCTTGGAAGCAGCATCCAGAACTGAAGCAGCAGAAAAATGTTTATTTAAAGAATCAAAGTCAATATCTTTAGGGACAGAATTATTACGAGATTTACCAACACCTAACGTTTTAAGAAATTTCCAGATTTTAGCTGGGTCTCCATTTTCAACAGATTGGTGAATGTGGCGTCGCTGTGCGTCCCTACACATTCTATTGCAGCGATTCCTTATAAGATGGTACTTGTCACGATTTGCTTCAGTAGGATCAGCCTTGAATTTCGCCTTTGCACGGTTTTTGTGGACAATTATAGTTTTGATGTCATCGGTCAACCAAGGAGCAGGAAGATGCTTCACCCTAGCGGGACGTACAGGAGCATGAACGTCGTACAATTCAATCAGTAGGGAATTGAACAGTTCAATCTGCTCGTCAACTGAGGCTGCGTCATCAATTACTGACCAATTAACATTCAGGGCATCTTCGCGAAGACGCCCAGCATCCATGTTCCTAAAATTACGCTGCATAAGGATTTTGGCCTTGGCTTTAGGAGGACGGATTTTGTAGGAAAGGTAGACGAGATCGTGATATGAGAAGGCATCAGCACCATACTGTCCATGTTTGGCAACATGAGCAAGAGAGTTTACCATTATAAGATCAAGAAGAGAGGGAGAGCAGTTAGGAAAAAAATGAGTTGGACCGAGAGGAAGTATGTTCATGTTGCTAGAAGTCATAAGATTCGTGAGACGACGAGATCGAGAGTCATTTTTAAGAAGACAGGTATTGAAGTCACCCATAATGATGGTGTGTTGATAGGAAGGAGTAAAGTCTTCTAGGAGTTTTTCCAGGGAGGAGAAATAATCAATCTTACGATTAGGACTGTAGTAGACTCCTAGAAGCGTTTTCGTATGAGATAGGGTGACTTCAATAAAGAGATGCTCCGCAGTGTTGGGAGGAGGAGGTTGTGGGGACTTGCTGATAATGGAGTATGGAATGTAGCCGCGGAGGTAGATGGCAACGCCTCCGTGCGACGTGTTGGTACGATCATTACGGACGAGTTTGAAACCAGGTAAGGAATAGGAAGTGGAAGGTAAGTTAGGATTTAGGAAAGATTCGGAGACGAGGACTGCGTGGATGTTTTTACTGTCGAAAGTCATAAGCAGGTCAGGATAGTGAGCTGGGATGCTTTGGGCATTAATATGGACCACATTGAAATTTTTCGCTACGTCCAAGAACTCAGAATTTAAAAAGTCGCCAGGGGATGGCATCGAAACGCTATGAAAACTGTTATCATCACTCAGTTCATCAGATGTAGAAAAGGACAGGAAGTGTTCACTTAGTTCACTAGTATTTTGCATGTATGAATGTATAAAAAATAAATATTACAAATAAAAAATAAATAATTACTTAAACAATAAATAAACAACAGAGACACCTAGTCGACCTGCTGACCCTACCTGCCAGCTGTATGGAAGTGGAAATAAAAATATGAAAACATTAAATGCGTAGAATGAAACGTGACGAAACAATTTATGACAGGATGAACCGATTATACAACTTCGCCTCGGCCCACATTTACACGTTCGTCCATCAATGCCTCTGTTGCTGGCCGCTGCAGTAATGTACTATAAACCTTTATCTTGTCCTTGTGTAGATAAAAATAAAGTTTGCTTATTTGTATGTAGTCTCTAAAGTTTGTAATGTGATTTATCTGTTGGTAACCCTAAACAAATAAGTAAATAAAAACCGGCCAAGAGCGTGTCGGACTCGCCCAAGATAGGGTTTCGTAGACATTGCATAGACAGAATAAGAAAGAAGTTATAAATACGATTATCTTATCTAAAAGAAAATGTAAAAACTTAAAGATAGCGCGATTTAATTTCCTGTCATGCCATCTAGTTTGTAATTAGAAAATATATTTATATGTTTTTTTTTCCTTTTTTTGCCAAGGTTTTTGCCACGCGTGGTGACAATGTCAGCCTCATGGGGTAGTACATTTTTTTTTATCGATCTAGGGCAAGGGACAGCCCAACAAACTGGTATAAGCCTACTGCTCTGCTAGACAGCGTTATGTTTGAGGTTTTTTCAGAAACTGGTTAGGCTACAGGCTCCGTTATAATTTTCATTGAAAGTACTCACGTAAGCTACTTATATTTTATAATATTTTCAGATTGTTTACTCCAGTATTTCAGAAGTTTAACGTATTTTTAAGTTTGTACGCCTACTTGTTATTTATTTTGAAGACAGAATCATTAACGATTTAGTTTTTATGGGAGGTTTATTCCATTGACAAGACCTATCTAATGACACTTCACTCGATTTATTAAACCCCTCTTTCGTTATATAGAGGGTCGAACAAAATGAGTTTCTTCATAATAACAACATTTCTGTTTTTGGGTTACTGTTGTGTGAATCGAAATTTGGCATCAATAACTCGCTTATTTCTGCACCTAAGTGCAAAAATGAGCGAGTTATTGAGGCGCGGCATACAGACAGACAGACAAACAGAATGGACGAAAGTATAAGGGTTCCTTGTTTGACTACGGAACCTTAGTGCCTACAAAGTATCAAAAGATGATCTTGCCTGTATTTGTCCCTTTCGAAATGTGTTACCTACACATAATAGCTGATAAAATATGTCCGAAAAAGCATTCTTCAAGTTTGAGAAAATTTTATACCTACCTTGAAGAATATGCTTCACTCTAGCCAGCAAGAAAGGATAAATAAACCACGTTGCATTTATATTATGATTTATTTTACTTACGTCTTGTCTTTGTGCAATTTTAAGTATTTTCTGATTGTTAATGTAAACGTTCTCTTCTATAGTATTTCCGTTTCCTGTTGTCAATCCAACTAATTGTGGTCTGAAAATAAATGTAACCAAGATTAATAATCAATCAGAAATGACAAACAGTTCCTGACCTAAAACAAATTCCAACTTATCGCTATTTTATGGAAAAAATTATTATTCAATATTAATGGCCTCACAGCATATACAGGGTGTACAATAAAATGGGAAAGCTACTCAAAGCGGTGCCTCAGACCATCAAACTGAACAACTTTCTCTATGGGACCAATATCGAAATCGCGAAAAAAAAATCCGCTCTCCCATACAAAACTGCAAACATAACTCGACTGAAATGTATGGGACAGCAGATTTTTATTTCGCGATTTCGATATTGGTCCCATAGAGAAAGTTGTTCAGTTTGATGGTCTGAAGCACCCCTTTAAGTAGCTGTCCCATTTTAATGTACACCCTGTATAATCTACCTATAATTGAAAGATGTTATATGGTCTTAGACGGAGCGCAGCGGAGATCAAATAACATCTTGATTTATTCCTTGTTAAAAATATTAAGATGGTACTCTGGACTTAGTTACGACTAAGTATGTTATTATGATAACAGCTGCTAGTCGTCTTACTATATCTCGGAAACATGATAAGAATACAGATAGAGATTGATTTCGTGACAGGTCATGAGGTACAAATCTTATTCATATATCATTCATAAATTATTTGCCCCTAGCAAGATCCGAAATATTTTTTTTCTAAACTATTTATTTCTATAGTATGTCAATAATAGGTAATTTGAACTAAGTATTCACATTGGAGGTAAAATATAGGTAACTCAAATTTTTATGGGCATTTTTTGAATTATGTAGGGTCCTTTTTTATATGCTGACACTTTTTCAGACCGAACAATCCGGGTTTTTCCGTCTTTTTTTACGAACATGGAACTCGCAAAAAAAAAAATCACTTGTTCCACACAAAACTGCAAAACTACTCGAGCCAAATATATGGGACAGCAGATTTCTTTTTCGCAATTGTTGTCCAGTTTGATGGTTTGGTCATCCGCTTAAAAAACTGTCAGCATATTAAGAAGGACTCTGTATAATAATATTTCTAAATCAAACAAATTTTCTGGTTTTCGACAGAGCGGAGCGGAGATCAAAGAGAATTAGAACTAGATCGAAAAAAATCGATGAACAAGTTTCATGTATTTATTATGACTTATTATAAGACTAGCTATGCCTGCATGGAATTCTAACGGGATAATAATAATAATAAATATCTTGGACATCGTCACACAAATTATCTAGTCACATTTAAAGTACCTACCAGAATCTAGACTGGATTTGTATTATAGTGAATAGACAACGATTTAGAATACATAATTATATATAATTCGTTGTGAAAGTTTGTGCACTGAATAAAAAGTAACCCTGTATAGATACTAACATCCATGACTCTGGTACAAATACTCATATTCCTAATACAAATATTTGTCCCTTACGGGATTCGAACCCGCGACCCTCAGCACAGCAGGCAGGTTCACTACCGACTGAGCTACCTAAATTGATGAGTAGTTTCGCAGATTACATTCGAAATGACAAACTTTATCTTTTTGTAAATATTAGTGTAACCTACGGTAAAATTAAAATGTTATTGTTGTTCAATTTGACTAACAGCATTTTGAAATATTCAAAAAACATTATATAATTGATAAATAGCCCATTACTATCCATTGTATTAAAGTTAATAAACCAAGAAGGTGCTTACCCGTTAAAATATTTCTCATTCAAGAGTGTTAGAAATATTGCCATTGAATCGTCACCCCCAGCATCGTTGTCTATTATTATTTTACTCGTCTGCCTGTAAATTAACAGAATCACTATCATTTCATGTAAAATATACCCACAGATGGACAACTTCTTCCAATTATTTCTACAATAGTCGAACTTGTCTTGCTAGGGTTGTTTTGATAGGGGGTAGATGGTAAAACTGCGGTTATAATATTCGTAAACTAAACTTAAAGCTATAATTATCCTACTTTTATTTATTGTTGTATAGAAAGAGCAATGAAAGATGGAAGATCGTGAAAAGGTGAGAAGTGCCACAAAATATCATTCATCATGTAATTTTGCCCACAAAATACAGCATAAAATATTTTTATTTTATTTTCATTTCTTTTTTTCCTTTGTTGCCTCGTACGACTTACTCCATCCCATTTCTTCTTGTACGTAGGCATGTGTGCCTAATCTTCTGTTGTGACAGAAGATTAGAACGACAATAATGAGTTAAGTATAAAGAAAAAGAAAGAAAGAAAGAAAATATTTTTATTTGCAAACAACAAAACACACTGACAAAATTATATAGGTACTTATAAAAACTAAACTAAAAAACATAATTTAAAAATTACATAATTAAGAGCAGTGTGTGCCGCAGCAGCAGCAAACAGGGTTACGACTCAGCATTATGCTGGGCTCAACGAGCTCAGCGCTGATTTTCTGTCGCACCCAAAGTATATGGTATCGTCATAATTTAGCATCATCATCTCAGCCGATGGACGTCCACTGCTGGACATAGGCCTCCCCCAAGGATCGCCATAACGACCGGTCCTGCGCTGCCCTCATCCAACATTTTGGTTAGTAAAGTTTTTTTTTTTCAATTTATTTTACAAAGATGTACTTAACTCGCCAAAAGATTTCTTAATGTTTAGACCACTCCAAAGGGGATTACGGTCGTGAGTTTAGGTATTAACATATGAGATTATTTTGTTCCTTTTAGTCTCAAATCAAATTAAAATTAACTTACATAACAGAAGTTAAAAAATACGAGAAAAATAATTCCAATACCATTTCTTTGTCACAATCAAATAAGCAACATTAAATTATGTATGCTATGCTAGTAGTTCATTTGTAGTCATACCACGGTATGACTACGGGTTTTATATCAAACTCACATAATTGGAATTCAGTAGACGCGAGTCTATTGACAATTTATTAATTTTGGAAACGTAACAAAGTAATAATAAACTGGGTATAGGTAGGTGCCGTAGAAGCGGCAGGAATTGTCGCTCCCGAATTATCATTTGAGACTTGCTGAATGGGGAAGACTAAAGGAAGAAACGAAGAAACAATCGAAGAATTAGTGAGTCGTAACCAGTAAATAAGAAAAATTGAGCAGTCTCCAGGAAGACTGGCTAGCGTGTCCCGTCGTACAGAAATGGCATCTAAAAACCCACGAATAATAGGTCCGACTTATTATGAGCGACTTCCTGAACATCTGAGGAATGTAACCAATGACGAATCATTTTATCGCCAACTAAAAAGTCTTTTGCTGGATTGTGAATTTTATTCTGTAAACGAATTTCTTTTGTTTGACTTTAAGTAGACTACAATAAGTAATTGTAGCGACATTTTATTTGAATTGAATTGTATTTTCTTATGTATTACATTATTTATTTGACATTGTTACTCTCTATATTAGTGATGTTGACATTTTATTGTTCTATTTTTTTATTTTTTATTCTTGACGATCATATTATCCTTTGACATTTTTATTTTTTATGTAACGCACTTACATGTAATTATGAATTTGATAATATGAAATAAATAATTCTATTCTATTCTATTCTATTCTATTATATTCTATTCTATTCTATTGACAATTTATTAATTTTGGAAACGTAACAAAGTAATAATAAAGTGGGTATAGGTAGGTGCCGTAGAAGCGGCAGGAATAATCGCTCCCGAATTATCATTTGAGACTTGCTGAATGGGGAAGACTAAAGGAAGAAACGAAGAAACAATCGAAGAAATAGTGAGTCGTAACCAGTAAATGAGAAAAATTGAGCAGTCTCTTGACTATCTCTGAGAAAAGATGCGACTGTGTGGGTATACTGGGTATACGGTAGTATACCCACACAGTGGTAACAGAAACACGAAACTTAGTTCGAGTATGTGTTCGAAATCTTGAATCACACCTCAAATTCGACTGGTGAATTAAATAATAATAGTAATTCAATGATAAAATGCGATATGGGAGATGAAACTAACATTATTCTTTTCTTTTTATTTTCAGTTTTGTCTACTATCTTATGAAAACATGCAATTATTGTTTCTTTAGTTTGTAGTGGCTTATTGCTAATAATTTTTTTATTAATTGAAAGTGTACTAACCAAAGTACTATCAGTTTAAAATAACAATGTGCATGACCTCGCCTGCAAATGTGACGTCACTCAATCACACGAACTTCACTCGAGTCATTCAAATTATTATTTCCTTTACATAGAGTCTATATTCCTTTACAACCGAGTGAAGTTATCGAACGGCCCTTCAAGGTCATGCACATTGTTATTTTAAACTGATAGTAGTTTTTAAATGATTTGAACAAATTTTCCACCTGTGTTTCTTTTAATGATCGGTAGATTAAAAACATTTTTACAAAATTTTTTATTTGTGACAAGTTTAAATCAAGATTTGTTAATGATTGCCTCTCCAATTGTTGTTTAAACTTAACGTGATGAAAGACTGTGTACTTAGGTCTAATTCAAAACCAAAATAAAACTGATTGAGGCACTAACTTGTATGTTATGGATCTCTAACCGCACCGATTCCCGCAAAAAACAAAAAACTAACTTTTGATCATAACTTAAAAACTATGAGACTTGTCATAATACTACAGGGTGAAATTGATATCATTTGCATCCTTTTAAACTAAGAGTCTACCCATCAAACTGAACAACTTTTACTATGGGAACAAACCGATCGGAGCACAAAAAAATCAGCTGTTCCATACATTTGAGTCGAGTAGGCGTTGCAGTTTAGTATGGAACAGCTGAATTTTTTTTTGCTCTGATCGGTTTGCTCCCATAGTGAAAGTTGTTCAGTTTGATAGGTAGACTCTTAGTTTAAAAGGATGCCAATGATATCAATTTCACCCTGTATATGTGGTTTAAAATGTTCATGAAGGTGCTCTCAATCAACTCAGAAAATATCTACATCGTTCTACCAAACACCCTGTATATGTACTTAAGTCAGTTAATAAAATGATTTAAAAACACTTACACATAACAAATATTGATCACAGATATTAAAAATAAAATGAACACAATTTGTTTGCTCATAATTCAAGATTTTCAACTGACCACACAAAACCGTGCTTCCGTAAAGACGATTTCAATAATACTATCTCTTTTATTCAACCGACACAAATAAGTGATGTAAGACGCGAGATGAAGTTTGTTTACACTTTAATTCTTACTTGAAAGTTACATTCAAGTGTAACAACCTGGTCATTCATATAATATGTAGGTAGTTCAATAAAGTCCAGAGCGTATTGATAATGACTTCTGCGCCTTTTTCCGATTTCGCACTATTCAGATGTATAAATGACATTATGCAAGATGTACGGAGAGTTTGGCAATATGCAATGTAATATTTTTTATAATACGTATTGTAATATAGACTAATATTATGATAAAAATACAAACCCAATAATAGCTACAAATAGAGTCGTTTCGTGTTACAAAATATTCAAAGTAATATTATGACAGCTCGATGTATTTTATACAAATAGCGCAGTTAGCAATATAAAAAAAGATTTTTAAGGTAAACAACAAAATAATATTTTTCTACAAATTGAAAGAATTAAATTATTTTTATAAAAATGCAAGTCTAAAAATATATTTTTCAAATTTTTAATTAAAACTTTGTTTTAAAACAAAATCTAACTCAGAAAAATTTTCTGTATTTTTAAAAATATACGACGTGTTCATGAATTAGCGCAAAACCTCATACACCCCAACTGATTTATTACAAAAGAATTAGATTGAAACAATAATTTCATTATTTTGATAGTAAAAATTTCAAGTTATTAGCATTTTAAGTTTTGAGGCAAAAATGATTTGTTATCATTTCAGCACTGAAAAAAAGCGCTAACATACCTACTCATGGATACATTTTAATCATCTTGTTTTGGTAGTAAGTAGAGTGAGTGTGCCCGTGCGGTGGGTTGACATCGGGTTCAGAAAATTTTAAATTTTGCAATAAAAATATTAAATATTTTGAAAAAAATTACCTATGTTGAAACCATGATAATTCGACTCCGAACTACTTTCTAGTTTTGCGTTAATTCATTAACACGTTGTATAACCATATAAAAATCTGAAAAAGATCCTGAAAATTAAAAACAATGTAAATGCTAGGAAAATTATCAGGCTGGCACTTACTTGCATAGTTTTTTTTTCTATACCTACCCAAAAAACTACCACCATAAAAATGATCTTCAGTTATTATGTGACCACATACCAAGTAAGTGCCAATTTATAGTGCTTGTCATCATGGTAGTACGTATGGAACATAATTGCCCGAGTCCCGACATGCACTTGGCCGGTTTTATTGGCCGAATTTTACTTTAACTTTATAACAAACATTATGAGGTAGGTACCAATCTATGTAAATCATTTTATCGTCTTCTAAATGGTTCATCAGATACTCAGCAGTTTTTCTTTACATGTACCTATACCTAATCTAACTGCGATTTGATTAGGGGATTTCCACTTAGTCTTTCAGTTTATTCGTAGCGAAGAACGTGTTAGAAAGAAATGATAAACATGTTGGTGCATTGCTTGTAAGAAGAAGCGAGATAGACATACATGTGTAAGTTTCTGCTGAAGACTGAAGATAAATTATGCAATTATTTTCGTATCAGTGAGTCATGTTGGTGATTTTCAAAATTTAGTTCAATGTGGCTCAGTTCAATGTACTCATAATAAAATGCAAATGCTTTGGTGTCAAAACATTTTGGGTTTACGAAAACTGGTTATCGAGTTTTGAAATGAAATAATTATTGTGAAATAATTTACTCAATTAAAACGATACTATTGCTACACAACTGCATGCTTTAAATGATATTTGAAGTCTCTGACCACTTCAAAGGTGTGAAGTCGTAAGTTTACGTATAGCCCAGTCATTTTACGGTTTGAGCCGGGACTAATTACTAATTGCATTTTTTTTTTTCACTATAATATTGAAGAGCCAATTTGAGCTTAGAAATGTACCAAAATAAAAAAAAAATTACGTCAGCAACAGTTCCAATTTTAAAATAAAGATATTATCTCGTTCTAAAAAACCTGACGATAATTTTTTTTTGCACATATTTAAGTCTTTACACATACTTCAAACATGGTGTAAATATTTTTGCCTACTTAGAAGGTTTTTAAAAATACATTCGTATTTTCTAATAAATACCTCATTTTTTAAATTTTAATGCCTATTTTATTGATCAAAAATAATGTATATTGTTAAATCGAATTAAAATAAGTGCATTGGTATTAATATTATTAATTTAAAAGCCTTCTGGGACACGAAATTTCGATTTCTATGTTGCGTAGCAATTTTTTTTAAATATGGTTTAGGATAGTATTTTTGTCACTAAATGGTGCCAGTTACAGTTTAAAAGTCCAATTAATAATTACTCTCTACCCCGCCTAACAAAACTTCGTAAAATGACTGGCCTAGTATGTATTACAATAAAATTTGTAATTATAGACACAACCTTGACTTTGCCGGCGACGCGAGTTTTACTGCGTTATCACAATCTAACGCATGAACTCGAAAATAATGAATAAAAAAACACTAACTACATAGTTCTAAATTCGGTCATAGTAAGGCACAAAATAGTTTAGATACCCACATGGCAATTGTAGGTACAAAGCATTGGGTACAAAGTAACTAACTATAATAACACAGGTGGTCAATTGTCATACACTCACAACAATGGAGACCGGCAATTTCAGGTTATAAAAAAAGTACACTAATCAATAAAGCTAATCTTCTGTAAGTATACTAATTTAAATACATGCTACTATAAAAATACCTTAATTGATTAAACTTACATATTATTTCCCGCCATAGTGTTTATAGTTTTGGAAAATGTTATACAATTCAATGTTTTCACGTATTTTCAGTAACAAACGACCATGCAAAGCTGAAGCGTAAAACGCACTAGACAGTGTTGCCACCTTAGTTTTAGTAATGGGGGCACTTGAAGAAGCTAAAAAGGGCTAGATCCATCTATGGAGCCACGGAATATAATTACCAAGAAAAGACTTGCTGTAAAAAAAAGGCAAAAAAACACTAACTAAATGTGTTTTTTTTGCCTGATTGATGAAATGATTTCAATTATGTATTTATTTTTTAGTTTGAATCACAATAACATTTTTCAATATTAAACTTCTTCTTATCCTGTGGGCAGAGCCCTGGTGTCAGAGTTTTTTCAGACCGCCTTACGGCCTCTGACGTGGTTTTTATGTAACGACTACTACCACCAGAGTTAGTAGCCGGGACCAACGGCTTAGCGTGCCATCCGAAGCACGGAATCATTTTTCTTTTCGGACAATCAGGTGACAACTTTTTCATTCAGTTTAAAAAATATATATAATTATAGTATTTAAGTTAAACCAAACTAAACCCGGATCGGCGAGGCTGCGGTATGTTGCCATAATCAAATGTATCTACCACAAAAATATAAATAAATCAATATCTATGACACAAATCGTGAAAGCTCGACGTTATCGCGATGTTAGCATGGCGCAAATTTCAGATTTTAGTGCAACATTTTTAAGAAAACGAAAAGCCTGAAAAGGGCTAGATAGCCCTTTCCGGGCTAAATTATTAAACAACGAGTTCACCTACAGTAAATAGTGCAAGATCTAGCCCCAACAGGGCTAAGGTGGCAACACTGGCACTAGATTTCAAGCGAAGCGCTGCCAGTAAGCGCCGCCTCATACAGAACATGAAGCGCTGTAGGGTATAGGTACTTTAGTATCACTGACTTGAGACGTAGTATAGAAATGAGTTCTCAGTATATCCAGATTACTGAATCTGTGTACAGTAGTGGTACCAGCAATGCAATTCTCGAAGCGTGATCATCGTCACAACCTTAATTCGTCGTTGAAAATTCGACGATCTGAAGGATGCAAGAGGGATGTTACAATTTTGTGAGCTCGTCGATGTTTCTGACAGCGATGTGACGCTTGCACTCCAGGTTTATACAACGTGTTAATGAATTAACGCAAAACTAGAAAGTAGTTTGTTTAGAATCGAGATCAGAATCGAATTATCATGGTTTCAACATAGGTAATTTTTTTCAAAATATTAAATAATTTTTTTGCAAAAAATAAAATTTCCTGAACCCGATGACAACCCACCCCACGGGCACACTCACCCTACTTACTACCAAAACAAGATTATAAAAATGTATCCATGAGTACGTTAGCGCTTTCTTTCAGTGCTGAAATGATAACAAATAATTTTTGCCTCAAAACTTAAAATGCGAATAACTTAAAATTTTAAGTAGGTATGAAAATAATGAAATTATTGTTGCAATCTAATTATTTTGTTATAAATCAGTTGGGGTGTATGAGGTTTTGCGCTAATTCATTAACACGTTGTATAAGTCTCACCAATGTACCTGCGCAGATGACAAATTTTAATAGCGCGAACTTATCAAATCAACAAATATAACACAAACAGTATATACAAATCAGTATGTGCCATATTCATTCCCTTGCCACGATTGGCTAATTGTTTTCGTGCCCCTTTCGTTACTGCTATCCGACTTTGCATCCTTTGATTACTAAACGACTGGGACTGTGCAAACGAAAATTGACGAGGGGAATTATTTTTCTGGTCGTACTCTTCTACCTAAAGAAGTTTGTGAAATGAAATCGAAAATGTAGTGTACGGCCCGCTACTGCTTGTCTGCTGGCCGTAGATGAAATGATAGGCGATAGGTATTGATGTAGATTTGTATTTTAAAAACTTAGGTCGAACTTCACAAAATGTCTTTGATTAGGTATTGATTGATAAGTGAGCACGCGCAACGTACTTGCTTGCTGAACGCAAACTGTATATTTTGTTCATTAGGTAAATTATAAAATGTCAAGCTTGCATTGTACGTGGCTCGTACATGTAGTGTCAAAATAATTTATTACAAATTTTAAGTTGTTTCTCTGTATTCGTGTACTCTGTACTCACGTTTTTGATCGCATAAAAGCGTTATATTACCAGCATTCACCACAAGTAGTATCTAACGGCTTATTTAATCATTTTATCTATTGGCAAACATTTTGTTTTATTTACTTTGTTGTTCAAATATCATAATGATTAACTGATAATTATCATAAGATACAGTTTTCTTCTAGAATTTACTTGTCCCAGCCTTGTATTAAAATATTAACTGGCATGTTATAAAGTACTATAATTTAATACCATCAGCATTATAATCATGAATAAGTCAAGTTTAAGCCGGGTCCGCTGCGCCATGTTAGATGTTAGCAAAACACGTTAGCAACCGTTATCCATTTGCATCGGAAAACATCACCCGCGTTCGCCTGCGGGGGAGGGGAAAGTTAGAAAAAAATGTTAGCAAACAAGATAACATGGCGCAGCGGTCCCCGCTTTAAAAATATTAACTTTAGCACCCTTAATCATAACGGCATGCAAAGACTTAGTGTGTGGATATTTAATTCGATGAGGTAAAATGCGGTGTTTACGGGATCCACGTTTTTCACCACACCGGTAAACGTGCCAAGCTGCGCCCTGGCAGACCAAGTTTTTATTAATTATTTTTAGTCTACTTTAGGTGCATAATAAGTTTATCTATTAATCTTATAAGGTAAGGTTGACTGTCGTCAGCCACCGGTCTATTACTAGACAGTGGTTCATCATTAAATCGATAATGTAAACAAAGCATAGTATTTTAATAAACCAATTTTATTGATTACTAGCTGTTGCCCGCGACTTCGTCTGCGTGGACATGTGATTTTGTCTCATGTCTCGTCTAAGGGTCATGAAGGTCATGGTCAGAACCAAGTCTAGAAACCCTGGCATGTAACATTAAAATGGCCATTAAGGAATGGGCTGATAAAATACACATGCTAGAATGCTCTGGATTCTTGGGTCTGCAACATTGCAGGAAATTCATCAGCAATATAACACCACGAATCCCACAGTTCATACTGAACAACAGCAGGAACAAAGCTCGTGCTATCGTCGGAGCTCTCACCGGGTACTACGCCTCACAGGCATGATAAAGCTCACCCTAGATCCCAGTTGCCGAGCGTGCGGAGAGGAGGAGGAAACCATGGAACATTTATACTGTGTGACTGCGATGTCTTGGTGGCTAAACGTGTGTGTCCTGAGACTGAGAGATGGTTATTCAAAACTGGGAGATTACAGGTTTCTTCCCCTGAACACTATTGCCTCTCTCATTTTCCACGTTTTTCAATGGAAAAAAATAAATATTAAGTAGGAGTCAACACAAAAGATAGGTACCATTGGGTTGATGTGTTGCTGGCTTGCCAGCCCCCATAATAGGATAAGAATAGGATAATAGTCATGAAATTGAGCTGAATCAAAATCAGAAAGTACCAACATTAAGTAAGTATATAGGTATAAAAAAAAGGCATTCACAGATCCTTCACTTGAATTTTTCTACTGTTCGTCGGTTATTAGTGTTTTATTTATGTCGAGCAGCATAATAATCATCTTACGACCCACTGCGGATCACAGACTTCCACTCACAAATAAACGTTAGAGGATAGAGGATAAGCGGAAAGCGCAGCGTGGGTAGGCCCCTCACACGGTGGACAGACGACCTGGTGAAGGCGGCGGGAAAACGTTGGATGAGGGCAGCGCAGGACCCAGGACCGGTCGTTATGGCGATCCTTGGGGGAGGCCTATGTCCAGCAGTGGACGTCCATCGGCTGAGATGATGATGATGATAGAGGATACTCCACCACGCGGGCTAGTGCACAATGGTGTAGGCAAGAGCTAGAACGATAATATTCTAGCAAGCAAAATGGTCAACTTGTTAAAAGAATTATTTTCAAGCCACATTTGTAAATCTCTAACCTTACTTAGCTATTATGAAAGTACTTAGGCACAATACCAAACTGTGGTGTTATAAGGACTTTTTAGATAAGTAGGTACCTATCTTTTCATAGATTGTGGTCGATTGATGTTCTATAGTTAAGCTACACAAATCCTCAAGAAATCATAATAGAACCGAAAATCAAACAAAACGAACATTTGGCAAAATTTTCTGCAACAAAATTATTATACCGTAGAATTGGCTCAGATTGGGCTCAAACTACCACCATTATTACATACAAAGATGTATTCAATCAATTTGTAAGCTCCTGCTAGAGTTAAAAATACGCCTAACGATATCTATGAAGATTAAAACGATACTACAATAACTTTAGAAAAGGTTAAAAGAAAGAAAAATATTTGACGACCCGTTTGGTGTAATGGTTACCACGCCGGACTGCCAAACCAGGGAATCCCGGTTCGGTCATGGATGTAATATGTTTGTGCCGTTGTTGTATGGTTTCTATAATAAAAAGCCTATACTGCTTGCTTCGGATCATTACAATGTATGTGACTGTGAGCATTATTTATTTAATTATTTTTCAATTCACCCGGTAAGTTACTTTACAATCAAATCTGTAAGACCAAATTTCTGAGACGCCTTGAGCGTGAGTTACGAGTAAGTGCAAGTATGGTCGAAATGTATGAACTTTGAGATCAGGGATTTATCAACTAAATTAAGCTCCTGCTAGCCTTTGCTGCTAGCTAGGTTTTGGAATAAATAATTCTATTGTTGCACACTTGCATTTAAAAAACGCCTCACGCCATCTATTAACATGAAAACGTACTACAATAACTTTAAAAAAGGTTAATAGAAAGAGTATTTTTTTATATTTGACGACCCGTTTTGTGCAATAGTTACCACTCCGGACTGCCAAACCAGGGTCCTGCGCTCGAATCCCGGTTCGGTCATGGACATTATTATGTTTGTGCCGTTGTTGTAATGTTTCCATAATAAAAAGCCGTGCTTGCTTGGGATCACTACAACGTATGTATTAAAATAAGAAAAAAGCCAAAGAAAACGTACTTTCCTAAAATTGGATCTGATCTAATCTCAGGATATTATTAAGGTCAGCAAATTGCTTCTGTCAAATCCGTTGAAAAATGGATAAAAGTTTTAAAAAAAAAAATCTCACCCAAGAATCGAACCTCCAACCTCTTGCGTGAAAATCTGACCATTTCCCAACTACGCTACACAGCTCTTGAGAGAAGTGTTGAAAAAAGCAACCACTATTTACTACTGGAATCTACCCAAATACATCTGTCAGCGTCAAGTCGGCGCTAGTGAGCATGATAAAACATTGGAAATTATCCCACAGACTCCCACAGTAACCCATTGCTGGGATAAAAAGTATCCTATGTGTTAATCCAGAACACATTCTATCTGCATGCCAAATTTCATCTAAATCTGTTCAGCCGTTTAGGCGTGATTGAGCCACAAACACACAAACATCCAAACATCCAAACATCGTCACAAACTTTCGCATTTATAATATTAGTGAGAAGTGAGATAATAGTAAGAAAATGTGATAAGTTCTGTTACACGAGTGTTGTAGATAAAACTTGATGATAATGTTTTATTACGCAATTCATGCTGTTAGAACTGAGATAACCCAAATTATTATGTTATGTGGGTTCATCAATATTAATATTTCAATGTATGGTAATTACGTAAAATTTTTAATAAATAAATAAAATAAATAAATATCTTGGACAATGTCACACAAATTATCTAGTCACATTTAAAGTACCAGAATCTAGCCTGGACTTGTATTATGATGACTAGACAACGATATAGAATACATATATAGATAGATACAAACATCCATGACTAGGGTACAAATATTCATATTCATCATACAAATATTTGTCCCTTACGGGATTCGAACCCGCGACCCTCGGCACGCCAGGCAGATTCACTACCAACTGTGCTACCGGGCCGTCAATAGGTAGGTATTAACTTGTAAGAGATTTGCCTTTTATTATGCAATGAATTTTTTGGGCACCCATTGATATAAAGAAAAATTTACAACTACCTACCTACAACTAAATTTTGTAACTGTGTTTACAATGGACTTGTCAAAATCGTATATTTTTTTAAATTCTGTTTTATTTTTATTTTAATTGGAGCTTTTTACCCTGAGGTTATGTCAGCCCCAGGTTAGCAGCATTTAATTCGCCGGCCTGCTTACTTCCTCACCACCCTGCAGCCACAGCGCCTACGCCAATATGTACCATACACCATACGTACAATCTGCACTTTCAAATTTCAATGCTTCCATCATACAATACATATACTCACGCCATACATACATAATTTATACCATCCCACAGGGGTAAGCAGAGACTACGGCTCGCCACACACTATGATTCTGACATACTTCTCTCGCCACATCCACTTTCATACATCTCTTCATGCACTTCCGTCGGTTGAGGCTGCTTGCTACGCACTTGTCTTTTTCGGAGAAGACCATTTATTTGGTCGTGGTAAGTTCTCCTCGGACGCCCTTCTCGACGGTTCCACTCACATTGGATCAATAAATCTCCCTTAGTCTATTCTCATTCATCCTCTATAGGGTGAAATTGATATTATTAGCATCCGCTTAAACTAATAGCCTACCTATCAAACTGAAAAACTTTTACTATGGGAGCAAACCGATCGGAGCAAATAAAAAATCAGCTGCTCCATACTAAACTGCAATGTTGACGCGCGAGTTCGCGACTCAAATGTATGCAACGGCTGATTTATTTTTAGGCAACGTGTGCTACCATAGTAAAAATTGTTCAGTTCGATGGGTAGATTCTTAGTTTAAAAGGATGCTAATGATATCCATTTCACTCTGTATACGTGACCGAACCACCTAAGCATACCTCTTTCAATCCTGGTTACCATATCATCCTTCAGCAGTTAGCCTTTCAGTCAGTCGTATAACTGAGTGCGTTCCTGCGGTAGTGGAGTGGTACAGGAGGGTATCAGCTCTTTCGCGCGTCAAATTTCACACCCTCCCGCACCGCTCCACTACCGCAGGCATTTCCTCTGTAGTACTTTGGATTCTATCAGCGAATACAAGTCAATGCAAAAAAAACAAATTAGTACGTATTTAGCGTTTAATCATCTTAAACACAGTCGTTATAATTCAGCAGAAAATATATTTAGTAACAAATTCTTATATCCTTCTTCATCTGGTGCGAATGCTACTTTAGCATTTGCTTTAGTCACATCATCCGTAAAATAGTTCGTGTTTATACCTCTTTGTTTAAAGTCTGTACTGTCTGAAAAGAAAGATGCTTTGAATTAATCTTCCTGCCTACTTGCTTACTGCGTTACTGCCTACAAACAAGACTCGGTTACAGTTAATAATATTAATTAACTTTTACCAAATTCAGAGATTTATGATGCAATGACGAATAGAATACACTGAAAAAAAAAATTGTTTACTTCAACCAACATCATGACTTCTCCGACTAATAGAACTTTGTTAAACGAATTCGGCTTGTTATTATTACTAACCATCTTTTGTTTTTAGTAAACAATCATAACGTCATTTTAATTATTTTGGTGTTTATTAAGAGTATTATTAAGAGTCTTAGTAGGCTCGCATTTTTTTCAATGTAGATTAGAATGGAATAGATTGACCTATCTCTCTCTAATTAAGTCAGGCCAGCCTTCTATAAAAACAATAATTTTGTAAAGAATCACATTAATATTATCATGTGATAATTATTATCCTAAAAAACATAACTAGTCTGGTCTATCATCATGAATAGCTCTATATTCATCCCCCTCCAGGGCATAATAGGCCGCCTCTTGCTAAATAATAGTGACTAAATTATTAATAACGTCTACGTGTATCTAGTCAAAACTCTTCTTGTATTATAGTTGAAGACTAGATTTTCAATTACTTTGATACATTTAGTTTGAAGTATCAATTCTAGTCCGTTTCCACATGAGTAGTGCCTTCATGAGTTCAAAAATTACTTACCACATAAAATAATACTGTTCTCAGAGTACTTTATATCTTCGAAGATAGTACTATTTAAAGCTAACGCCATGACCACTGGATCTAGATTACTCCACGTAGTCTTGTTATTTTTGCCTATTGACAACCTTTCAAAGTTGTTCAATGCTCTCATTGTATCAGTTTCTATCGCACCCAGTACATTCTCACGCCACTCCTGAAATCAAATAATTATAGAAACTGCGTTACAATTTGAAGGACTTTTTGATTAGGATGGGAATTAGATTTTGGTCACGTATGTTAAATTATCATCATTATCATCACTCGTTTATACATACATACATACATAAGCTCACGCCATTGTCCCAAGGGGTTAGGTAGAGACCACGGATCGCCACACGCTACGACTCTGACACACTTCTCATTGCCATTCATACATCTTTTCATGCACTTCCGTCGATTAATGTAGGTATACCTCTCAATACCTTTATGTGCTGTGTTTCTTAGTCTCACAGCAAGTTGACCACCAATTTGCCTCCAACAATCTACATTGCGAGAGCGTCGGTGGCGCGTTACGGGAGGTTCGGGTTCGAATCCGCACGGAAGACATGTCATGTACAAATGAGCTTTTCTAACGTATGTTCTTAATACCGACTGTTCTCAAACGGGTAAGGTAAACATCGTGAGAAAATACCTGCATTCGCGGAAGAATAATTGCCGATGCATAGCTATGTGAAGTCCACCAACCCGCATTAGGCACGCGTGGTGGACTAACACCTATGCACCCTGCCTGAAGATAGGCCTGTGCCCTGGGTACGTATATAGGCTGATGATGAATCTACATTGGACATGCGTAGAGTTCTTTTCAACCTTATTTCTAAGAGCCTTTGCTATGCAAAGAGATCTTTCAGGTTATAACTGTCATCATCATAGGCCTTGCAATCTGTTGCGGATAATTCAAGCAGTGTTGTGGGAGAAGCACTCTTTCTCATGGCTTTACAGTCCTTTACAAGAGCGGCACCTACGTCCAGCCTCAACAACAGAACTGCACACCTGTCGATGACGGATTGTGACAGCATTATGACTTCTGTCACGTTTCTCTGCCATGTACGAACCTGGCTTCATCATGATCATGAGTAGTCCGATCATCTCTTATTTTCTTTCTCTATCCTCCTTTATACAGGGTGAAATTGATATCATTAGCATCCTTTTAAACTAAGAGTCTACCCATTGCACTGAACAACTTTCATTATGGGAGCAAACCGATCGGAGCAACAAAAAAATGTGCTATTCCGTATTAAACTGCAACGCCCCTACTCGACTCAAATGTATGCAACAGCAGATTTTTTTGTGCTCCGATCGGTTTGCTCCCATAGTAAAAGTTGTTCAGTTTGATGGGTAGACTCTTAGTTTAAAAGGATGCCAATGATATCAATTTCACCCTGTATATTTTCTGCGAGCTTTTTCCTATTTGCGTGACCGATTCTTTAATAGCCCTGGTCAATTCGGATGCGCGACCGCCCCAGAAAGGAAGGTACTTTAGAAAACGAGAGTCTTCCATTCGGTTGTTATAACTTTACTCACCCTAGAAATGTTGAAAGTTTCCAATATCGGAGAAAATGGAATAAATGTCACTTTATCTGGATTCGAATTATTTGCTACTATATGATAAGATTCCACGTCAGCCAGGGCATTGAATTCTGGTTCTGCACTTTTTGTACCTGCAAAATATTGTGTTTGTTAAAAACAATAATATGATCCTACGCTTGCTACTATTCCACGAGATATGATACTATGTAATATTCAGAATATCTATGTTTCACTTAAACCAATAAATTTATAATTATGTTACTACTAACTAAAACTACTATATTCAGTGTGGTAGTTGTCACTCACACCACAACAGCATGTAGGCGCAAACAAAATATGCGTGATCAGCGCTAAGGCGCTAAATTGATCATTAGTTATACTCATATTATATTCCGTGTCATTGGTGTAATTGATGATCATGATTTCTTAAGTGCTTTAGAAAGGTGGAAAGACAAAGCAAACGTTGATAGGCCAAACGGACCTAATTAGTTTTAAATACGAGATTATAAAGAAACTTACCATAAACATGTCCTCCACCAACGTACAGATGGGACAATCTATTTATGAAATCTGGATCAAGTTTTATTGCCAACGCAATGTTTGTTAGAGCACCTAATGCTACTACTACCAAGTTTCCTGGAACCAAAAGTTTTTAATCTAATTTTTAATTGAATAATCACGATTATTCGTGTAGTATTATAATGCATGTTTGCCTGCATACCTATACCAAAGTGAATATACTAATAGTGAGGGCGCTCTCGGGTCGCGACAGGCCTATCGTGCGGGGGGTGCGGGTGGCGGGGGGCGCGGTCCCAGTACCGACCCACACAGCACAGAATGTCTACTAAATATCTTTTAGATATTTTCTAGACACTTAGATATTTTGTAGATATCTATTAGACATCTTGTAGATGTTTGTGCTGTTGGGGGATGCACCTGCGCGCTGTACCCTAACGGCCGGTGCCTCATCCCTCCGCACACCGCACGAGCCCCCCCCCCCGCACTCCGCGCGAGCATAGACCCAACGCGGCCACTAAGCGCACCCACTTTATTGTATTTACGCTATGCCTATACTCACGACTAGGCAGGAATATTCCTCGAGGATCAGGATATCTAACTACAACACATTAAAAATATCTACATTTCACTAGCAATGTTCTAATCTAATGTGTGTAATCCGACAAGGTGTTTAAGCCTGTTGCCACTGTTAATGGACTGAATATTATTATTATTGTTGGCAGCAAGATAATGTATTCTTGTAATAAGTCCTGGTTCATTGTGTTTAGCCCATGCTCACCCATATTTTACACATACATCTGAAACATTTTTTTTTCAGTCTCGGGTAGATGCAGGTTTCCTCAGAAGGTTTTCCTTTACCGCCGAGCTAGTAGTAGATAATAATAAATACAACCGTACATAAATTACTAGACTATCATCACTATAATGCATACCTCGAAATAGATACCTAATCGCACGATTTTTTTACTGGCATATGTCATGCATAGGTCCACTGTTCCCACTAATGTAATTCCTGTAAACCAGGATCAACAACAGCAGCAATTACTCACATCACTAGAGACAATGAAGTACAGAACACCAGGGATACGACTCTTAATCAGTCTTGGAACCAGCAATAAATCTAATCAAAGAAGATAGGAGAAGGGAAAATCACGATGCTTTTCTTCACCAAAAAGCTAGCAGTGTTACTAATTGTACATTCGTTCCTAACTCTTTCAAAATTCATGGATCCTACTGAGTCGGCTTTGTCGGGTATCGAACCGTAGTCACAGAATAGGTATCGGAAAAGTATTTATAGTTTGCGATTTTTGAATATCATACGAGCCACTCGGCAGTAGATGATTCTTAAAGATTGCTTAATCTCCATAGTAATTTTGAAATTTTCTACTGCCGAGTCGCTCGTATGATGTTCAAAAATCGCACTTCTGCAAGTTTGGTACTTGCCGCTAGACCACACGGTTCTTTACAATAATATCTGCATTTTATAAACTTAAAAAGAACAGAATAGATCTGCCAACAGCCCAACCTTCATACTTCTTCGAAAGTCCAATGAGCCCCACAACAGCATGGTCTGCCTCAGGTTCTATAGCAGCAAAAGTAACATTCTCCATATCACCGAGGCCGTCTACTCCAAAATAAAAGTCAGTTGGTTGATTGATGACTAGTGAAGAAGGACAGCCTCGGTATATTGATACCTGAAAAATACAACAAATCATCACATAAATAGCTATAATGTAAAAGTTGGTACCTACATTGTAGTTTCTTTACCTGACTACCTTAGAAGGTGGGTTATATTTTTCAAGTGTATGTGTGTATGTATACAAGGTCCACTTTTTTCAGGGGATGCTCAGACCATCAAACTGAACAACTTTCTTTATGGGAATAACATAGAAATCGCGAAAAAAAAATCTGCGTACCATACATTTTGCTCGAGTACGTTTGCAGTTTTGTATGGAAGAGTCGATTTTTTTATCGCGATTTCGATGGTGGTGCCATAGAGAAAGTTGTTCAGTTTGAGGGTCTGATCATCTACTTAAAAAAGTGTCAGCATAATTAAGAAGGACCCTATATTTGTACCCTAGGTACAATGAACACATAATAGGAAATGGACATAGGTATCTAGCTAGGTATCTACCTATGGTAGGCATATATGTCCTATTTCTTTACATGTTCTGCATATTAAATGGCTTGATGGATTTAAATTTTAATGTAATATGAGGTGTCGTTAAATTCGAAATTCTCATCTAAAAGATAAAAAAAAATTACTGTAGTCAGTGTCAAGCCAAGCAAAAATAACTCGCGAATCGCACCAGCTTTAAAAGACGTTGGTTCTACTATTATTTTGAACATTTTAGTTTTGAAGTTGGTTATAAATTAATTTATAATTTTTAATTTATTAATTTTTTGGAAAAAAAATTATAACACTTTTACAATGGCGCAATACAATTGATATTACTTAGTCTAAATGCATGGATACGTCACAAAACGATTTCTTCATTCGGCGATGCTTTGCTACCTGCACACAAAGTTGGTGCAGCTACGAGTAGTGTAGAATAATCCAGACTAAAAATTGTATGTATACTTACATCGTTTCTATCGGCAATGCCTAAGAACCTTTGGGTATTCTTAAACGATTGAGTTTCATCAACATTGCCATGGGTGGTTGTCAGGGCAACAACTTGTGGTCTGTAATAAATATTATGCATAATTTATTATACAAAAATGTTAGGCTGTGTAATTTTTTGTCAATTCCTGTGAATCACAAGAATATTATTATTATTTATTTTATTTTTCAACTAGCAACCCGCCCCGGCTTCGCACGGGTGCAATGCTGATACTATGCATGTATTATATACATATAAACCTTCCTCTTGAAGCACTCTATCTATTAAAAAAAACCGCATCAAAATCCGTTGCGTAGTTTTAAAGGTCTAACCATACATAGGGACAGACAGACAGCGGGAAGCGACTTTGTTTTATACTATGTAGTAATGATTTTGGACACAATCTCAATAAAAACAATAATATAGGTATCTAAAACTAGTAAACAGATATCAGACTTGGAGGTCCCAAAAGTTACTTTTTACAATTTTATAAAAATACATCGGTGTTTGTTGATTTAATTTGTATTCAGTATAAAAGTGCTAACCGCCTTATAAGTACGAAATCAAACATAATTATCATGAATCGGCTAGAGTGTGCTAGCACTGTAAAATGATACTGTACGCTTGTATTTTACTTACCCATCGAAATATTTTTCGTAAAGCAAAGCCATAAAAATGGCCATAGCATCATCCGCGCCACCATCATGGTCTATGACTAACCTTGGACCCGAGGATGCTACTTGAGAACTGAAAGAAAAGAAACAGAAATTATTATGACGAAAATCAAACAAATCTCAAATCGAGACAAAATTATTGGGAAAGAAATCTTGTCGACCAAACTTTGCTGTGACAATCGTAACTTGATCGTAACTATTATAAAAGTGTAATGAAAGTGGTGTACATTGAAGATATTTACAAGAAAAAAATTACGATGGTTTCTTGGTAGAAACTCCAAATCAACCATTTTTAGAATATTTGTCTCTCTGTTTGTTTGTTTGTTTGAAACAGCGTCACGCAAAAACTATTGAACATATTTTGATGAAGGTTTTTTTGTTTGGTAGCTTATGATTTGACTTAAAATCTGGTAAGTATATAACGTGTTAATGAATTAACGAAAAACTAGAAAGTAGTTTGTTTAGAATCGAATTATCATGGTTTCAACATAGGTAATTTTTTTCAAAATATAAATAATTTTTGCAAAATTTAAAATTTACTGAACCCGATGACAACCCACCGCACGGGCACACTCACCTTACTTAGTACCAAAACAAGATTATAAAAATGTATCCATGAGTACGTTAGCGCTTTCTTTCAGTGCTGAAATGATAACAAATCATTTTTGCCTCAAAACTTAAAATGTGAATAATTTTAAATTTTAAGTATCAAGATAATGACGTTATTGTTGCAATCTAATTATTTTGTTATAAATCAGTTGAGGTGTATGAGGTTTTGCGTTAATTCATTAACACGTTGTATAATTTTTGCGGAAGAAGTCACAGGTAAACTCTAGTTGTAAATATAAGCATGCTTTCGAGGAAGGAATTGCTGTAAGTATAATTTTTATACAGGGTGTAACAATACAACCAAGTAATATTAAAGGGGTAGTCTCAACTTTAGACCATCAAACTGAACAATGATTTATTTTTTTAATTCTGTTGTGCCTTCAGTAGAGTCGATACTGCATTTTTTTACGAAACGGCTGATTGTCTTTACGCGATTTTGAAATTGGGCACCATGATTGGATGGATTTTGGATTTTAATGATTCTTACCCCTATGGAATTGTCTTAATCTTGCAAGTTTGTGTGACTAAAAAGACATGACAAACTTAAAAGTATTAAATTAAAAAGTAAATTTAAAAAATTAAATTAATAATGGACCCCGACTGTTAAAGTCGCTAGTCGCATAATTCTAGACGACTGGACTTGTTTTTTTTCTTTTAAGTTTTTTTTAAAGTTCATTTTTTACGCAGACAGGATTTTTGATTTTATAAATTTATTGCAAAGGTCACCTTAACAAACAGACAGCGATAATGGCGAACATAATATTCACTAGCCTTGTAAACGTGCTTGTAACGTCAAGAATTAATTTGTTAATGTCGCTCATTCTAACTGTTCTGCTATTTAACCGAATATGCTAATTATTATTCTATGTAGGTACTTTGAAAGGATGAGATACATTGTAATGCTAAATTAATACTTAGTTTTGTCTACACTGAAGCACAGTACCTATAAGAAAGACTATCTATATTACTGAAGTACGCTTTTAAGATTATTATAATACAGGGTGTTAGGATATACAGTTGCATTACTTTAAGGGTGATTGTATCCATGATTGATGATGATGAGAGCGTCGGTGGCGCGTTGCGGAGAGGTATGGACTCCCAATTATGGGGGTCCGGGTTCGAATCCGCACCGAAAACATGCCATGTACCAATGAGTTTTTCTAACTTATGTACGTAATACCGACTGCTCTCAAAACGGTGAAGGAAAACATCGTGAGGAAACCTGCATACACTGAAGAAGAAATTCTGATGTGTATGTGAAGTCTACCAATCCGCATTGGGCACGCGTGGTGGACTAATGCCCATACACCCTTCCTGAGGGTAGGCCTGTGCCCTGCAGTGGGACGTTTATAGGCTGATGATGATGATGACACATAGCTTTTAAGATTATTATAATACAGGGTGTTAGGATAAACAGTTGCATTACTTTAAGGGTGATTGTACCCATGATACTGAACAACATTTCCTAAGAAATGGAAACAGGAAATTCGAAAACAAAATTAAAAAAAAAATTTGGGCTTACCATATTAAATGCAATCAGCTGATCGAAGTTTTGTATGAAAGGTAGATTTTTTTTTGCGTATTTCCTATAGATTTCTTAGGTAAAGTTGTTCAGTATCTTGGCTACAATCACCCCTTAAATTAATGTTAGGGTAAACCCCCTAACACCCGTTATATTAATAAAATAATTGTTACGCAGTACTGTATGTAATCATATAAAAAAAATAGTTAAGATGAGTACTTAATTTTAAAAATCGTGCAAACCTGAGCACGATTTTATAACGACAAAAAATCTAGTATATGGTTACACTGCAACTTTGTATGATCACTGGTCTACCTACTTGTACTTGTATGTCTGGAACATTTAAAACCACTTAAAATATATCAAAAAATCCTCCTTAATTTCCAGTTTATTTCAAGCTATGCGTGATAATTGCATTTTAACGACATAGTCTTCGGAAAACAATTACTTAGGGATACAGAAATTAATACATAATTATTATAGAGTACCTATCTAAACTGGTTTGATTGAGTTTTAGGCCACAACATTACAAGTGACTTGCATCTTTTTGTACACACAACTCATATTACACCTACGAAGGATATTTTCAGAGAAGCAATGCTCACTTTTATAGAAACTCTAGCGTTTGCCCGCGACTGCTGTCATGGTAGCAATAGCAATATAAAGTATCTATCTATAAGTTCGAAATACACAACGTGTTAATGAATTAGCGCTAAACCTCATACACCCCAACTGATTTATAACAAAATAATTAGATTGAAACAATAATTTCATTATTTTGATGGTTAAAATTTAAAGTTATTAGCATTTTAAGTTTTGAGGCAAAAATGATTTGTTATCATTTCAGCACTGAAAGAAAGCGCTAACATACTCATGAATACATTTTAATCATCTTGTTTTGGTAGTAAGTAGGGTGAGTGTGCCCGTGCGGTGGGTCGACATCGGGTTCGGGAAATTTTAAATTTTGCAAACGAATTATTTAATATATTGAAAAAAATTACCTTTGGTGAAACCATGATAGTTCGACTCAGCTCTCAATTCTAAACACACTACTTTCTAGTTTTGCGTTAATTCATTAACACGTTGTATAAACTTTCAAACTCAAAAAGTTTCATCAAAATTGGTCCAGTAGCTTTACAAACAGGCAGATAAAAACATAACCTTTCTTCTGGCGCACTCGGGTAAAAATAAAAAAATAAAAATCTCTGATTTGGTTGTACCTAACCTGGGGGAGTTGGGGCAGATAGATACGATTTTCTTTTTAAGCAAAAAAACAGTGTCAAACCAAACGGTATTTAAAAAAATAACGATTTGAATGTGTTCAATGTTTATCTAAGTTACTTTTGTAGAAATGAATTCATCTTAATATTGTAAGGAAAAAAAGTTATAACCTTATATAACAAAACCAGAATTCGTATCAAACTGCCCCATACGCGGGGTACATTGATACACGGTTATAATTATGTAAAATATCATAAATTATGATGTAAAACAAATAATTTTTATATTTTTATAGAATTTATTCATAATTGGCATAGAAAAATAAAGAAACAATTCTTATAACGAATCTACATAGTCATTTAACTCTCCAACAATAAACTACATAATTAATTTTTAGAAACAAATCTAATGGCAATCAGTCTTCATAAATGTTTGTA
The DNA here is from genome assembly GCA_922987775.1 of Agonopterix subpropinquella. NCBI lineage: Eukaryota > Metazoa > Arthropoda > Insecta > Lepidoptera > Depressariidae > Agonopterix > Agonopterix subpropinquella. The sequence goes on along the minus strand of OV277696.1, from coordinate 7,090,922 downwards.
TTTTATTTAACCTAGGAGTTAAAAAGATGTTCTAGGTACTCAGTCAGGCAATCAGTCTCAAATTTAAGATTTTTAAAGGGAAATGATGCGTATCAATGTGCCCCATAAGTCGTTGAATAAATATGCCCCAAAACGTCATTTTAAGAAGAAAAAAATTACGTCAAAGAAAATTTCCAAGATTTACTAAAATTCCACTCTATACCAAATTTTGATAAATATTAACATGCCATTTAACGTAAAATATAGCGAATTATACGAAACCCCATAGGTTAAATCACATTCGAAAGGTGAGGAAAAATTTTACTTCCGATTCTACGAAACGTGTCTTGACTTCTCAAACGCGAACGGCTGACTGACAGCTGCTGTCATTCTGCCGTGTGGTTGGTTACACTGATACCCTACGTATGTGTGTATCGACGAGCTTCGGCTACGTTCAGTTTAAATTTTATAACGACTGTATCTATGTGCCCCGTGCATCAATGTACCCCTATTCCCCCTATCTACCTAAAGTTTTTGTGTAAATATTTTAACCTTTTGTTAGTACTAAATGTATTTTTTTTTCTAAATATCTTTAAATAACAGACACACTTATGTTAGCTTTATAATAGTGTAGATTTATTACAGTAATGAAATTACATCAGTTTATTGCCAAAAACATAAAAAGAAAAATAGGTACCTACTTGCAAAAACAGCGTTGTAACAACTGTGGTTGGAAAATCCCCCAGATGATTCACAGATCTGGGAAATACATCTTTGAGTTGCTTAAAACACACACTACGCGTGGTATGATAATAAACGCACTTGCTCAGGTTTTTTACATCTTGGCTTGGCATCTTAGCACAGCTTTGAAAAGTGTCGAAAAGAAAAGCAATGAGGACTTTTCTGACAGCTAGTAATAATTCAATACGGTAGTACCTACATATTGTTTTTGAGTAGGTACGACTTATGCCGTTGACGTAGGTAAGTTGCATGCGAAGAAGGAAATATAGGATAAATATAAAAACAAAATACCTATACATAATTATCATTGAGTCAGATACATTCGCTGACGAAGTAGTTCATATTTTTCTGCTTACATAAAAACGTGAATTATTAGGTACGATTTTTTATTTTAGTATCTGCAAGGTTGTTCATCCATCTCGCGTCAACGTCATCTATCGAGCCATTTGGAACTTATTTTTCTTTTTAATGCCTTTCGCAAAAAAGTACATCATTAGAAACTCCTTCATAAAAAAATACATCGTACCTGGAGTGCAATTTTTGAAACTCATTCGTTGAACTCAGCAGTACAAAATGGTAAAATAACTATGGAGATAATGCATCTTTCTACTACTGATTGGACTTTTAAAAATCCTACTCCAGAGTGCGATTTTAATTAAACTTAAAAAAATTATAATTAAACTAATTTATAATTGTATAGTAATAATTTATATTAAACTAATTTTTAATATAAATTATAATAAAAAAAAACTTATAAAAAATTAAAAAAATACATCGCTACAAAATTGCGTAGGTACTTTGGTTGTTAGTATCATAATGTTGGTTACCTTTTGGATACTCATTAAAATAATATAAATTTGTCAATTCTTTGCAATTTGTTTGATTTATGACTATGGCAGTAAACATTACAAATTCCCAGCATTACTTTTTATCTCTCACGATACATAAAACCAGATAACACTATTAGGTATAACAGTATTTTCCTTAGAATCGTTCGAATAAAATCAACGGAATGTTTATCTAATTTACTCTCCCTACATCTCGAGCGTTGTCTGGCCAATGACAATCAATTAAACACTTTGTTCTTCCACTGATAAAACACATAATCTTAAAAACTTACCTTGGAATAAAATGTAGAGTCACAAATACAACTGCAAGCACTATAGCAGCAAACAATACTGTTCCCCCAACGTATGCCAGTATCCTTCTCCTTTCCATTATCATGATCTAGTTTCTTTTGCTAACTGATAAATTGATTGTCTATCCCTGTCACTCTCCAAGCGTTTCGGTGTTTTTCGTCACGTTCCTGCGTATAGAATCATGAGTCTTTATAGACAATTATAATGTTTGAATTAGTAGTAACAGCTGTTGTGACGTTTTTGTTGCAAAGGAGAATATCTTTTAGTTATACTTACTTACTTATTTATAGAGTTTGGTATAAAATGAGAATAATTTTATTTTAATTGATATGTTTTAATCTCTAAACGAAGCAAAGCTCTGTTTTGTAAGTACCTACTTTTAGAAATTCATGAAAAAAATTTAAGTCGCATATCTATTTAATATAGGTAGATACTGGGTGATTTTTTTATCGCTTTCCAAAGAATATTGGCAAATTTGGACCCAGCCATTTTGACGAAAACTAAAAGCTCTTCAGGACGGCGATCATAATTATTATAAGCAGAAAAAATTGAGGCATTTTTTAAAAAACTTCCACATCTCCAGAAGTCCGGATTCAAAAGTAGAAATTACTAGTAAAATAGACAAATCATCCAAAAATAGTAAACGCAACCACGATAGTTATTTTCATCTAATATTATCACTGAGGTATTTTTTTGACGTTACGGAACGTATTTGGCTTGGTTGAACTGATAGAGTGTGTGATTCGTTTTCTTCCATTGTACGGTTATCGTGAATTTTCATTGAAATAAAGACAATTAGAAGTACAAGTAGAAGATTCAGTGGACTATCTAATAAGAAAGATTATGAGTTTCACACACTTGATACAAAAGGTATCACAAGGAGAAATACCTTTCCCCCAACTTCTAAAGGTTACAACAAATTTACTTTTTTGTTAGTTTTGTTTCATTCTACGCATATTACTAAGTTTCATTCATGTACGGGACTTCTAAGCCAGGGTCTCAAATTACATGTCCGTTCGCCAAACTTTTTTTCAGGTGTGGTTCAGACCATAAAACTGAAAATTTGTTGCTATCGTAGCAAACCTAAAATCGCAAAAAAATCAGCTCTTCCATGCTAAACTGCAATGCAAACTTGACTCAAATGTAAATGGTGTTTTAGCCTATGGTAAAAGTTATTCAGTTTAATAGTCTGAACCACCCCTGAAAAGGAAAGAGTTTAGAAATCACCTAGTAGTTCGCTATATCGCTATTTGCCAATGTTTGAAAAGAAGAGCCTCTTTTTGCCCTAATTAGTACCCTGTTAGTACCTACTACAAGTTTCCAAAATAATAAGCAGTCAATTGTTTTTCAGTTAGCATGGTTGGAGTTAAAAACGGTGGTATTATTAGGTACTAACCTAACCCGTTGATAGTCACTATGATCCAGCAAAAAATGTTAATATTTACGAGTTTGTTGCGCAGTTGATAACAAGAATTTATAATTTTTATTATGTTAATAAATGTCAAGTGTGTAAAGATTTGTTGCTTTATCAAAGATAATCGTGTTTTTATCTATGCAATATTGTTCTATTTGTGTAGTTATGACGGACGAAAGAAGGAATGTAGATTATTATTTTTCTCGTGAATTCATAAATGTTAGTGTAGGGTACCGTAGTCAAATTTTGCTGTTTACGAGTTAAAAAAGGCAGTGTATTATAAAAGACAATGCGGGTTTTGTATGTAAGGTTGGTGCCTTATTTTTCGCCGTTGTTTTTGGCGTGACCAGCAACCAAACTTGAATATTTTATTTCAGAATAAAGTAACAAACAAAACTTGTTAACATGTATATCCCTAAACTCAGTCCGCATGGAGATATGAAGGCTTGAAGTTGAAAATATTACCATTACGTGCACTTCAAGCCTTTATATGTCAGTTCGGACTGAGTTCTAAGATATTTGAAATAAAAAGTTTTGTTTTTAACTTTATTCTGAATACAATATTCAAGTTTGATTGATGGCCGCGCTAAAAAAAGAAAAAAGTTAAAACTTTAATAAATACATTTTCTATACAACAAATTGCCACAAAAGGGTCTAAAGATTTTTGTGTTACGGTGCGTGCCTTGCCTATCACGATTTTTAATAATTAGCGTCCCTTGATAATTCTTACAGAAATCGTTAAATAACGTCAATAAAATTATGAAATGTTATTGTTATCGTCACATTGCAAACAAAGTTATACTATTAAGACAAACTTCAGATGCTTAATATCTTCGAAATGTGACGCTTTCCAAAGATTTGCCAAAGACCATTTCTTATTTATATTGAAGTTTTCTATCGATTTCTGTAAGATTTTCCGGGGACGCCATTTTTGAAAATAGCTTGCGAAAACGCTTCTTTAAATCCCTTTGATATCGTAGTTATGGTTAAAGTTAAATGATACCTAATCATTTTGATCTCTATTATAAGAATTATAAAATTCGAAGCCAATGTGGTGAAAGTTTTTTACCTTACCTGTTTTTGTCCTGCAGTGGGATCCTATACATAATATAATATAACCTTCGTTCCTTATGAAGTTTGGAAGTAATAAAGTATATTAACTCTAAATAGTACGGAATACTTAAAACGATGGAATGGAATTTAGCGACCAAACATTTTGACAGAAAATTTACATAACCTATCTGCATAAATTAATTCAATGAATAATTATTAATTTGCAAAAAGTTATAATAAAATGTGTTTTATGCTTGAACACTACAGACTAAATGGTAAATAATTTTCAAATAATTTTGTTTGATTACTAGGTGGATTACTCATACTATACCCGATAACCCTTGACTTCTTGAACTTTAATTGTTTCTAGGGTTCCGTACTTCAAAAGGTAAAAGCGGAACCCTCCATTTGTCAAGGCCCTTTTTCTCTGGAACCTTTTTTGACCCTCGCAAACCAAAACAATTGACTCCAGTTTTGGATTCGCAAATCAAAACCTAATAATACTTTTCGTTGACCTATAATGATAGTGGAAAGAAACAAGGTTGCTTAGCACAAGTAGGTAAAGGAATAAGCAAAAAAATACCGAATAATTTATGGTTAATCACATAAACAATTATTTTTTTCGATTACAAACTTTCATTTTAAGTTGAAGCATCGACCGTGATAAAGACCGATGATAATAGTATGAGACAACATTTTTGTCAACTGCAAAGCTAAGTTTGTCTTTCATAATTAAGTTTGTACGGAATCCTGAGGGCGAGAGTCCGACTCGCTCATAGCCGGTTTTTTTGTGTGTGAAGTTATGATAAAAATCACTACTCTTTTAAAATAAGTATAAGTATGATCAATAATATCGTGTACGTGTGGGTTTTTGAAAGTAAAAAAGAAAATCGGAAGCGGGCTTCCCAACACAAATGGCTCACAGCATCATTCGTGGCCACTCTTTATGATTGACCACCTCCCTATGTAGGGGGCCAAATTGAAAAATAGTGTTGACCAAGTCGGTCAGCATTATGCTGAGTCTGGCCTTTTGTCACATTTTAGCATTCAGTTCTATGTATTTTTTTCAGTCTCCGTATTCTTTCTTATCGTGTGGGCAGAGCCCTGGTGGCAGAGTTTTTTTCAGACCGCCTTACGGCCTCTGACGTGGTTTTTATGTTACGACTACTACCACCAGAGATAGTAGCCGGGACCAACGGCTTAACGTGCCATCCGAAGCACGGAATCATTTTTCTTTTCAGTCAATCAGGTGATTCAGCCTGCAATGTCCTGACCAACTGGGGAAAAACGCACAAAGTGACATATCACTAGGTGTGAATCGAACCCACGACCTCCGTGTCGAGAGCCAAAGCTCTTAACCAGTAGACCACGGAGGCAGTTTTGCCGCAGTCTCCGTATTGAAACGTGGCAATAGCGTATTTTTTTCATTTTAATTTTTTCATTTTTCAGACGTACTTTTTGCTATCATCTGCGCAAGGCTGATTCAATATTCATAGGGTGTAGAATCTACACTGCAGACTGTAGAGCATCTGTGTGATGGGGATGGACCAGGTTTGCCTGCATAACTCCAGTTACAGCTGTTCAAAGGTCAATAAATTACGGTTGCCAAAAATTAATATTAATGCATAAATATGCAGGTATTATTGCAATTCGCACTCTGTATAGCTATGGCCGTTCAACACCGGCTGTATCTCCTAAACCGACTTCCTAAACAGATTTCCGTTAAAATATACAGGGTGTAAGTAACAGCCTAGCAAATACTGAAACGGTGAACTCAGACCATCAAACTGAACAACTTTCTCTATGGAGCCTTCCTCAGGAAACGCGAAAAAAATCTGCTGTCCCATACATTTTAGTCGGGTAGGTACAGCACTTTTGTATGGAACAGCCGATTTTTTTTCGCGTATCCTGAGGTAGGCTCCATACTGAAAGCTGTTTAGTTTGATGGTCTGAGTTCACCGTTTCAGTATTTGCTAGGCTGTCACTTACACCCTGTATAGTTTCATGATTGGATTAATTTAAGAATTGTATGGAAAATCTTGAGCCACGATCACTTTTTTGAAACTATACCTACCTATATTTTAATGGAAATCTGACAAATGTAAAGCACAGAAATTGGTTTCTAGATCGTGTCTAAAAATTGGATTGACTTTAATTTCATTGGTTAGTATTGAAAATATAACTACACTTCCTTTGTATGGAGCGCGCTCCAAACTATATTTTTTTTTATTCATAATGGGTTTGCGCTTGGCTTCAGCTCACCTGATGGAAAGTGTAGATGAAGCCGAGGATGTAGCGCGCTCGCCCAGAAAAAGCCTAAGTATAAAAGCCTAAGTTTGTTTGTAAATATCCCCAATATTGTGATGAGGGTGCCTATATACTGGAATACTAGGAATACTGAACTGTAAAAGGACTCATAATGAGCCTAAATAATGTTTTGCCTAAAATTTAAACAATCATAAATTGCAACGACATCTGGAAGTAGTCAGACATTCCTTGTCTTTTAGAATTGCATTATAGTAGTAAAGATAGACCCTTGTTTAGCTAGATGGCGTTCTACTCCATGATAAGCTTCAGTCCAGCTTTGCATGGTTCCGGTTATAAATTCCTCTGAAGTTTAGTACGGATTTCACAGATGTCGCTACTTGTTGTTAAGGACGGTCATCATCTCTATTTATTATCTGGTAACAGAAGTGTGTATGTAGTCTGTACATTAAAGATATTTAAAAAAAAGTTACGATACGGTTTTTAGGTGTCCCTGATTCCAAATTACCAATTTTTTGTTTGTCTTTGTTTGTTCGCGCATCACGCAAAAATTACTGTACCAATTTTGATGATTTTTTTTGTTTGAAAGCTAATGATTAGACTAACAACTTGGTAGGTACACCAAAAACAATTTTTTTAAACATTTTATTTTACCACTTTTTCGGCGTGATGAATATGTAGGTATAATACCTATGCCAAATTAAAGCTTTCCTTGTACTAAGCGTCTCTGAGCTAAGCCGCAGACGGATGGACATGGCGAAACTATAAGGGTTCCTTGTTTGACTTCGGAACCCTAAAAATCATACTCCAGGAGTGCGATTTTTGAAAGTCAAATCAGCAGTAGAAAGATGCGTATCTCCATACATTTTCAACTGCTGAGTTCAACGTATGAGATTCAAAAATCGCACTCCAGGGCCTATACACCACTAGTTTTTAATTACTAACGTAACTTTAAGGGTGTATTCAGACCATGAATCTAAACAACTTTCCCAAAGAAACATGGGTCGAAAAATGAGAAATTTTTTTGGACCTTCCATACAAAAGTGCGGATCGGCCGATCGATTTTCTATGGGAGGTCCAAAAAAATTTCTCGTTTTTCGACCCATGTTTCTTTGGGAAAGTTGTTTAGATTCATGGTCTGAATACACCCTTAAAGTTACGTTAGTAATTAAAAACTAGTGGTGTATAGACAAAGTAACATTTCGATTGGCGTAGACGCTAGTAAAAATGACGGAATGTATGGATTTGACATTGGCGATCGAAACATTTTGACGTTTGCTTTCGTCACCATACGTCAAGTCCATACATTTTTTATGTTTTCTACTGTCGTTAACGCTAATAGAAAGTACTTTGTCTAGGGGCTCTGGTCGTGGGTAAATAAAAAAATAAAATAAAATAAATCTCTAATAAGATAAAAAAGGTCTAGGCTGGAAATATTACTTACACCTAATATATGAATAAAATGAAGACTTAAAATGTAGTTCGGGCCTAACGAGGTTAAGAAAATTTTTCACATGCATTAAAACAAAAGTAATTAGGACAACAAGTTTTTATTTAAGTAGAAAGTAAGTAAGTGAAACAATAGAAGACGAAATTGTTAAGAAGTATACAGTTTTTTGGTTTTTGTTTGTTATTTCAATCCTTGAAAGGTTTGTAGTCAAACTGTAATTAAAAAGAGAACAAAATATGAATCTCAAGTTTAGTGTTAACAATAATAAGTTTTGAGTAGGAGTCACATTACAAGTTTTGCTGCGAGCTGTTGTGTCATTCGCGTGCTGTTCGCGCGCTTCGCAATTGAGCTTGCCACGTGGTTACGCCATCTAGTTCTCAAGTGTGTTTTTATTCATGAAACAATCCTCGAGATAGGGATAGAATTCGATGCTCCTAAAAACTCCTTGACACTGGCAGAAATGCAGTGTCACAAAATGTCACGTCAAAAAAAGCCCAGTAACTTATTTATAAATAAAATGTGAATTTTTTTAACTTTTTTTTTGTGCCATGAGATTCTGGATGACCTATAATAGGGCCCGTTGTCATCTAAAACATTTTGTATAATCGACATTTGGTAATTGAAGTTTCGCAGTTCGCGAGATTCGGTTTTAATGAAGATAATCAGCACAGCATGGCGAAATTATCCGCCAACATTATCTCTAAAATGCTCGAGTTGAGACATAAAAGTTGGTTTATGGCACCACAGCGCTCCAGCCGTAACAATCTTTACTGTTTGATGATTACCATGAAGGGACGCAGTAATAAAATTACATACATGACATGCACGACCTTCCCCTTTTTATTAGAGTTCCGTAACTCAAATGGAAAAACGGCACACATACACCTAGGATCGTTTTGTTGTCTGTCCATCCGTCTGTCGAGACTTAGTCTAAGGTCGAGACCCTTTTTCTCCGAAGCGGGTAGAGGTATCAAGTTGAATTTAAGGGGCGTCCGCCCGGTTTTGAGTAACTTTGTAACCATTTTATACATTAACTATGGCACTTTTTTAAGCAGAAAACAAAACTGAACCATCTACAGGATATGAGAAGTGATGTGGTTTTTCTCGAAATCTATTTTAATTAATAAAACTGAAGAAAAACGACTCCAAAGTCACCTCTTTTTTTCCAATTGTAACCGTTTTACTCTTACATTGTTGATCAGAAGAATATGAAAATTTACAATATTCTTCACAATACAATATAAAATGATGTGGTTTTCTTATTTTTTGAAAATTCATAAAAAATCATAAAGGTTTTCAAAGAAAACGGAAAATTCTGACCGGAGCCGCGCAATCGAAGCGGGATGGCTAATTGCAAAAGTTTGCTTGTAAGAAAGAGAGCCTTGCAGATGGGAGGAGTAGCCTTAATATCAAATACGGTCCCTTAGAGATGTAAAAAAATTAAGTTTTTATGTCAACGCAATCATGACAAGACCATTTTTGTCACATATTTTGAGACTCGCAAACTCACCCATCAAAACCTATGGGGTATTACTTCCCGTTGACCTGGAGTGCGATTTTTGAATCTCATTCGCTGTGTTCAGCAGTTGTAAAGGGCAAAATAACTTTGGAGACCTAGACTATGCATCTTTCTAATTCTGATTTGACTTTCAAAAATCATACTTCAGGAGTGCGATTTTTGAAAGTCAAATCAGAAGTAGAATGATGCGTATCTCCGTAGTTATTTTGACATTTACAAAGGCTGAACTCACCGAATGAGTTTCAAAAATCGCACTCCTGGAATCATGAATTTAGGCGAGAAGCAAGTTCACAAGTAAAGGAATAAATCCAAAACTCGTTATTAGTGTTCAGTACCAAAATTAGCAAAACGGAACACTTATGGAATCAGCTCGGTGTCTGTCTGTCCGTCCGTGCGTCCGTCCGTCCGTCCGTCTGTCACAGGCATTTTTCTCAGAGACCGTAAGACATAGGAAGTTGAAACTCGGTACAGATATAGCAATTGCTGGTCCAATATCATAAACTAAGTAAAAAAGCGTAATTTTTATATTGGGGGGCAATTTGGGGAGGTATAAAGGGTAAATAAAAAAAAAAAATATTTTCTAACCTATGGTATGGGGTATCAATTGAAAGCTTATGAAAATACAAGTCTAAAAATATACTTTTCAAATGTTTTATTAAAACTTTGTTTAACAAAATTTTCAATTAAATCCGAGTAATTGCTGTCCCCACCTCTATTTCAAAAAATATAGCCGTATAAGATCTGAAAAAAATCATGAACATTAGAAATAACGTGTAGATTGTGGAAAACTTTTCAGGGTGGCTCTAACTTGAGTAGTTTTTTTCTATACCCAAAAAGCTAACACCAGAGAGACCAGTGTGAAATGATCTTCAGTTACTTTGTGACCACATACTAAGTGTCAATTTATAGTGGTTGTTATCAATGACCCATGTTAAACAACTGGTAGTACAGAATACTAAGTGCCCGAGTCCCGACTCGTACTTTGTCGGTTTTTTTCTTATGTTTACTTGTTGTATTATTGTCGACTTTTCGACGTTCATTCTCCATGGAGAAGCACTTTTTCTCATAGAGTACTTACAACACCTGTACAGCCATGCCATTTGTAGTAAAACTATAAAATGTAATTTACGATTCATATGACTTAGATAAAAATTTTGAACTAGATAACATATTGAAAAATAATGTAATTAATTGTTGCATGCTGACACTGGCAAGTTACAGTTGTGCAATAAAGAATATTTGTATTTGTGGTGCATTTTTCCCACAGAATTAAACGCTGCAAGACGATGAAATTATTGAATTGGTTTGTTTCCATCTGGCGCAATAAAACTCATGCAAAACGGCACAATACGGCACCACTGCATGCTTATAAATTTACTTGGTAGGTACCTTAGGGTTGCCAGATGGTCGGGATTCGTCTGAATTGTCCCGACATTTCATATTATGATGTCCAGACTCCCGACAAAATACAAAATGACCCGACAAACAAAAATCACCGCGCATTTCAAAATCAGTTTCACTCAAGCCGAATTAATAATTAGACTTAACTTTGATGTAAACTGTTTGAATTTTAAAACTTTTCAGAGTACCAACTTCTCAAGGTTCAAAATTGGTGGATTTAGTAAAATCAAATGTCAAGTGGGTACATTGCGGCAAACATAAAAAATAAGTGTGTATTAGTTGTTATAAATATAAGTGAACTATGTCATGCAAATGTGCCAAAAAATATAAGTTTCTATGTCATTATTTTAATTTAATACAAAGTAACATTTTGAATTGTCCCGAAAGTAATACCAAAATCCCGACTTTTTGAAAGAACTTTGGCGAATTTGGACCCAGCCATTTTTACGAAAACTAAAAGCCCTTCAGGACGGCGGTCATAATTATTATAAACACAAAAATTTAAGGCATTTTTTAAAAAAACTTCCTCATCTCTAGAAGTCCGGGTTCAAAAGTAGAAATTACTAGTAAAATAAACAAATCATCCAAAAAGCAGTAGCAAAACGCAACCATGACAGCTATATTCATCTAATATTATTACTGAGGTAGTTTTTGGACGTTCCGGAACGTATTTGGCTTTATTGAACCTGATAGTGTGTGTGATTTCGTTTGATTCCATTATCATAATATTTTACGGTTATCGTGAATTTTCATTAAAACAAACACAATGAATGCGTAAAAGATTGAGTGGGCTACCTAATAAGAAAGATTATGAGTTTCACACACTTGATACAAAAGGTATCATAAGGAGAAATACCTTTCCTCCAACTTCTACCGATTACAACCAATTTCCTTTTTTGTTAGTTTTGTTTCTCTCTACACGTATTACTAAGTTTCATTCATGTATGGGACCTATATGTCTGGGTCTCACATTTGGCCTTCCGCCAAACTTCTTTGCCTAGATATTTTAGTCTTACCATCTGGCAACCCTATAGGTACCGTACATAACAACATTCAATAGTGAGGGGATGCCATATTCTATCCCAGGATCATACGGATTGTTTGTGCCTAAAGCACAGGTCCGGCACTTCAAACAACGTTTTAGATTTGACATGATGACGTTTGCACATGCGCACTTTGCAAAAATTGTGCATGACATATGTGTAGGGTTGACTTAACACCTATGCTTAACACGCATCGTATGAACTACATTATACATTTCGTTACTTTTTATAGTTCATTCTGTTATTAAAAATAGTTTTTAATCTAAAGAATCACAGAAAATGTGAATTTAGCGTTATTTTCCAACGTTTATTTTTACTTTGTGGAGAAAAATTAAATATATTTTATGTAGTCAAATCACAACGGGTGCGCGCGCCTGACTGCATTCCCTTGCTCGGCTTCCCTCAAGTTACCACAGAGAGTGTGAGGGGAGGTGAGGTAACTGAAGTCATTTCATTTGTATGCCGACGACGTACAGGTTTATATTCATGCAGATCCCCTTGATGTTGCCCCTTCCGTCCAAGAAATGAACCGCGATCTTGACAGGATAGCCTTGTGGTCAAGTCGGAATGCATTAGTTTTGAATCCATCAAAGTCAAAATTCATGGTATTAGGTTCTAAAAAGCAAATAGAGAATAGTTTGTCTGGACCTTTAAACGTCTCTGTTTTGAATTCAAATGTAGAACAAGTCAATCAGGCCAGAAACTTGGGTATTCTTATGGACAGCAAACTCCGTTTCGAGGACCATGTTTTGAATGTTGCCAAAAGTTGTTTTTTTCGTTTGAAAGTTATGTACAAAATTCGTCATCTTCTTAGTCGAGATATTAGATTAAAGTTATGCGAGTCATTGGTCCTTTCAAAGTTGAATTACGGAGATGTGGTTATTGGTCCATGTTTACTGGCCGTGACTAAACGTTTGATACAACAGAATGCGTGCGTTCGGTTTTGTTATACGGTTCCTCGCCGTAGTCATATTACACCGTTTCTCGTTAAGGCTGGACACTTAAATATGGATTTCCGACGACAATTGCATTTTGCCGGCTTGTTACATTCAGTTATACGGTACAAACGACCAAAATACTTGCATGAAAAACTGGAATGGTCAAACTTTCATCGGAGATATAACTCTAGAAGAGCCAATTGCTTTATTATGCTATCTCCATTTCATAAGACAAGGGCGTTTGAGGGAAGTTTTCGATACCAAGCGACAAAATGTTGGAATAACCTCCCTCCACCACTGAGAGTACCTCTTTCCAAATCAGTTGTCAAGTATCACTACAAGATTCATCTTTTGGCGGAGCAAGCCAAGCTCGTGTAGCTGTTTTTGTCGTAAAATCAGTTGTAGGGTCATTTCATTTTCCTTTATTCGAAGCATCAAACACATAAACATACACATAAAGTAGTTAAAGACAATATTTATACTTATCCACAACAGTTCCTAGTTTTTATTCGTACACCTATTACAAAAATTTATATGTAACATTTATTAAATTATCTATATATTTAAAGTTTGCGGTACGTTTTTTCGCCGGGAGTGGTATTTTTGAGAGTCACACGTTCAAATCAGTAGTGAAAATGTCATGATCACGATTTTGGGGGTGTGAGTCTCGGAAGTGGCACTTCTGGCATTTGGGTGCGACAGAAAATCAGCGCTGAGCTCGTTGAGCCCAGCTTAATGCTCAGTCGTAACCCTGTTTGCTGCTGCGGCACACACTGCTCTTAATTATGTAATTTTTAAATTATGTTTTTTAGTTTAGTTTTTATAAGTACCTATATAATTTTGTCAGTGTGTTTTGTTGTTTGCAAATAAAAATATTTTCTTTCTTTCTTCTTTCATTACCTATTCTGTGCCTAAAGTAAATTACAATGTTATACAGATTGTTACCTGGTTGAAGAACCACCAGGGTCTGCCGCTTTCATTTTCTTGTTCTTCTGGCACAAGATCAGTTATATCTGGGGCATCTTGGCTGATCTTTATATGATCGAACATGTGCTAGAAAAAAAATACACTATCATAACATTTTTTTTTAATCCATAGCCTACACTGAAAAAAAAAATTGTTTACTTCAACCAAGGTCTTGTTTATGATAATCATACATCATGAATCCATAATGAGCCTGTCAACATCATGATTTCTCTGACTAAGAGAACTTTGTTAAACGAATTCGGCTTGCTGTTACAACTACCATCTTTTATTTTTAGTAAACAATAATATCGTCATTTCAATTATTTTGGTGCTAATTAAAAGAAAATACTTCTTAGTTGGCTCGCATTTTTTTCAGTGTATTTTCATTCCACTGCCAATTTTAGCATTACGGAATTCCTAATTAGGACTATGATTTTGTATAGGATTTGATACCTCCGCAATTCCGAACGCAATTATGGTTAGGGAAAATCTGTACGAATTCGTAATCCTAACCCTCTAGCATGATTTCTCTACTTGAGCGCGACTCGGCTTTTTTCCATACAACAAGTCGCGGCAAGCGCGGCTTTCGCGCTCCAAAAAGCGCGGGAACAGGTTATTCCTACTCAGCAAAATACAGGATGTAAGTGACAACATAGCAAATACTGAAACGGTGAACTCAGACCGTCAAACTGAAAAGCTTTCACTTTGTTAGTCAGACTCAGACAATTAAAATTAACAATAAAAAAAAAACAGCTGTCCCATGCAATAATTTTGGGTTGGGTAGGTAAAGCAGTTTTGTATGAAACAGTGATTTTTTCCGCGTTTCCTGAGGTAGGCTCCATAGTGAAAGTTGTTCAGTTTGATGGTCTGAGTCCACCGTTTCAGTATTTGCTAGGCTGTCACTTGTTTACACCCTGCATACCGTAAAAAATACAGAAGATACAAAACAAGGCGGTCTTAGCGCTAAAAAGCGATTTCTTCTATACAACCTTACAAGTTATTGTACCTAGCACAGCTCCGATGCGGCCTAGCAATAAATGTGATGTTTTTTATGTATTTTGAAAGGTCGTCTAAAAACCCATGTAAGTATTTTTATTGGCCGCTCATCGGCATGTTCTCCATACAACCTTACTAACCCTTTAGCAGGCAGAGGGAACATTTTTACCACCATACATTTTGAATTCCATGAAAAAAAAGATCCCTTTTCAGTATTTTATCTTTTTTCTTCTTCTAAGATTGAAATTTACAGGTGCTATAAAAGACATTGCCCAATCCCGTTTCCCATACAAAACTGGTGAATTTGAATTTGAATTTTATAAGAAATCCCAATGCAGAAAAGTATAATTTCCATTTCATTGGGAAGCACGATATTCCTCCTATCGACTTGTATATTTTGTTCTTTAATCATACACATTCGCAAGCTGCGAAACGACCCGAAACGAATACACTGTGTCACGTGGGCAATGTCTTTTAAATTAAATTAATAATGAAATAAATTTCATAATTATTAATAATTAAAATTAAAAATTAATTTTTTTTTATTATATCTCAGTAAGAACAGAACATTGAAAACCCTAGCTCCTAATCTAGATACCTGAACCCTAGGAGCTAGTACTTAATTATTTTATTTAATTATTTTTTTAATTTAAATTTTTTCAGGGCATATTTTTTATCCTATAATAAAGTACCTATCCCAAAACCATAAACAGTTTTTAATTTCATTCGCTAGATCGCTTATGCCCGTTAAACGGCTAATACTCATTTGTAATTGTTCGTTACCTTAGATTTCGCGAACCAATTAAGTTTATCATTTTCCCCCGAAGTAAGTTCATCAATTTCATGTTCTTCAGAAGGTGCATTCGTGGTTGCAGCTAGTATCAGATCATGGTCATCATAAATGGCATCATCTTCTATATGAGTTACGTTTGAAAAATATTTACGAGTAATGTTCTGTCCGTGTCGTGTTCCAGATCGTTTTGTAATGTTGTCGTCTATTGAAGTTTGAGTATTCATTCGTCGTTTTTTTTTGTTGCCTTCTTCAGTACCTTCAATTTTGTGACAAATGCTCTCCACTTCTTTTTTATCTTATCAAAAATATTTAATTGATTACGCTGGTATAATTTGGGTTGAAAATCATGTATGTCTCTGAAAATTTAATATATTGGTTAAACAGGGTGAAATTGAAATCATTATCTATAATATACTTATGTACTTTAAATTCATGTCTATTTTCATATAAACATGCCTGTTTTAGGAAAGAATTAAATATAAAATTTGCCAAGGAAATAATGGGAATATAAATATAATGGAATATAAATGGAATAATGGAAAAACCGTGGAATTACCCTTATTTAAGTTGGACTCGCACATGTTTTTTGCTATTTGGTTACTAAAAGATCACTGTTATTGTCAAAGTACTTACGAATCGGACATAACATTGTCATCTGATTCTCCTGTAGATTCGTCCTAGAAAATTAAAAAAAAACAATGTTAAGATTAAGTACCCAGGTACATAAATGAATGAATGAAAAATACTTTTATTCACACCAAAACATACAGATACAGCCTAGAAAAAATAAACTAAAATAATAATGGATAAGGCAGTTTATCGCTAAAAAGATGATTTTTTCCAAACAACCTTAAGGTAGAGGAAATTTAAACAAAGAAAAACAGGTCGGTGCTTTATAAAATAAATACTTAGGTAGTCAATATCAAAAATAAAGGAGAAGCTCAAAAACAAATATTTATAGTAATGTAATAAATTAAGGATATAATAACTTGACTTACGGAGTGTTTTGAAGGTCTTTTATCATTTTCGAGCGGGTCTAAGATGTATATTATCAAACTGAAATGATAAATTGGTAATAAATTATGAATGTCTATACTTTACGGATGAAGTAACGACACAATAGTTTTTTTAAACTTACTCTCTTTTGGCAGGTTTCCGTAGTTTTTTCAATACTCTTAATATTCTGCTTCTAGTGTTTTTTTCTTTATCCTGAGAAAAAAAAATTACTGTACCTACTTATTGGTCTAAGCCTACTTAGCATAAATTATACTGCTGAATAAAACAAAAGAAGAACAAAAGTTAGAGCCGTTTGGCGTAATTGACTCGAGTAGAGCCTATTGTGCTGTCCCCAATCGTATATTTGTTATTTTCTTAAAATTAATTAATATCTTAAAATATTTCCAAAAAAACAAGAATGTCACATTGATAGGCTCGGTACACTCTTAAAATATAACACCTACTACGATTGGTGATACAACGTAGGTATCGTTACGAATATGGATTCTAATATTCTGATTCTTTTGATTGTTGGGCGATATGCGATTCCTTTCTATGATTGAGTCACAGTACTCACAGTTTGAATACTTAGTGCTGTTTAAAATAGTCTTTCACGGCACATTAATATTTCGAAGATCAGCGCAGCCTATTAAAATGTGGGTATGTCTTCATGAAAGAAATTAATTGGGTTATAATTTTTTTATTTTTTTATTTATATTAAATGGACTCTTGCTTGTGCGTTAGCACTGCATTTCCGCCAGTGTCAAGTGTAGTTTATTGGGAGAATCTATCCCAATCTCTGGGACTGTTTTTGGACAAGAACAAGAAGAGATTGAGGAATGTGGAGCCTCGTGGCAGGCACAAACGCGACGCGCGAAACCACGCGAGACGTGTACTCGGGTCAGTTCCTGCAACGTGACTCTGGGTTATAATTATGCGAAAATATTTAACTAGGCATGTTTTTCTGATATTTGCCGAATACGAATATTCGTTGATTTCGTATTCGCTACATTACTAGCTATAATCAATAATTCGGTATAGTAACCATAACAAAAACGTCAAAACCGGCCAAGAGCATGTCGGTCTGGCCCATTACAATAAAAAGCTTTTCCACGAAAGGAATCTTCAAAAGCAATCAATATTTCATTCAGCGCCATATTATATCGATAACTCAAAATCATTTTTTAATATTATGTTTCAGTTTTTTTTTCTACACTGATGATTGTGCCACAGCTTTCGTTATAATTTTATTGAAAGTATGTCTTACTGAGAGCTTTATTGTAAAAAATTTAACAATGAAAAGATTTAGAAAAAAATTGGTAAGTATACAGGGTGTAACAAAACACCCTGTATACTTAAGAGGGTGCTTCAGATCGTCAAACTGAACAACTTTCACTATAGAGCCAACATGGATAAATAAAAAATCTAAATAGAATAGAGATCGGAAAATCGTTTCGTCCTTATATGGAATGAAGATTTAGAAAAAAATTTGTTGGTATACAGAGTGTAACAAAACACCCTAGTAATACTTAAGTGGGTGCTTCATACCGTCAAACTGAATAACTTTCACTATGGAGCCAACATCGAGAAAAAAAAAGACTAAATAGAAATCGGAAAATCGTTTCGTCCTTATATGGAATGAAGTATAGAAAAGGCAAAAATATTGTGTAGGTACTCACCAAATCAAGAACCACTGAGGACATATCAAATCTGGAAAAAAGAAATTATTCTAGTACCACAATTTAAAATGATTGTACCAATACTATGTTGGGCCGTGTGGTTCCGGCTTAGAATGGATCACCCAAGGGCAAACGCATTTTTAATAAAATAAAATAAATCATTTCTCCCCGTGGGTGTCGTACGAGGAGAAAACGGGGTGCAGTGTTTTTGTGGGCCAAAGTCTAGCCCCTTGTCACCACATCACACGTCGTTCCATCGTTAAACCTGAATGTGCTAAAAGGAACCTTGTTTCGACTGCACGCTTAAAAATGTAGTTGTTAGTTATAACAAAAGCTTTTAACCACAGAACATTATAAAAGGGGTTAGAAGTGCAAAATAGGCGTGGAACTCGTCGCCACAAGTTATGCAATGCAGTTGTGCGAGCGAGAAGGCATGAGCAGTTGTAGCAGCGTGAGCGGGAAGACAAGTGGCGACAGCCGTCTCCGAAGCAAAAGCGCTACTTTGCATTTCTAACCCCTCTTGTAATTAATGATCTGTGCTTTTGACCACCCCGAAGGATGATAGTTCATACGAAAGAGAGCTTGCGACTCAATCAAGAGGTAGCGGTTTGATTCCTGACCTGTAATACCACTAAGTTCTACGGAATTTATATACGGTTGATATCACTATCTCGGCGGCGAAGGAAAACATTGTGGGAAAACCTACATACCCGAGAATGAATAGAAAATACCATAAGTTTGGAGGTATGCGTAAAATATGGGTGAGCTTGGGGCGAACACAATAGACCAGCGATGGTCGCAGCGTTACATAACGACCCTTGCTTGCAATAGCCCAAGCAACAATCAATGGGAACCACGCCGAAATCGGCTATAGCCGTGAAGTTTATGTATGTATGGTTGGGCCGATCTTCTCTCTACCTATGCCCTTTAGTGCCCGTGTGTGAAGTATATTTTTAAATATGGTTTTAAAAAAACCCTGTTTGTTAAAGGGTTGCTTCAGACCATCAAACTGAACAACTTTCACTATGGAGCCAACAATTCAAGTGTCCCATATGGGTCGACTCAGGTTGGCAGTTTTCTATGGGAGAGTAGTTTTTTTTTTCACGATTTCAATCTTAGATTAAAGTTTTTCAGTTTGATGGTCTGATCATCCCCTTAAACTAGTTTCAGCTAATTTTGTTAGTAATGTCTAACGAAAAAGGGTGCCGACCTACCAAGGGCATTTTTTTATTTCTTACGACAACACATTGACATTTGTGACAAACCTTCAAACAACCCCAAATGGAAGTATGGTCGTGTATAAGTTCGTGTGTATGATGTATGCGGAAATTCTTAGACTTACGTTGGTTTTCGATTTCTGTTCTTAGATGGCGACACCTAAAACAATAAATTTCGGCAAAACAATGAATTTCTTTAAAAAGCTTTGCGTATATCTATCTATAGCTTCATATAATTACCATAACATAGTCCCTAGGCATCCTACGGAACCCTGTATACAGTACTCGCTCATTTTTTCCATCATATCTAAAACAAAACGTTAGTTGCATTTTATTTGAGTTTCATAAAATAAACTTTAAAAGTATGATGAAGTAATATGACGTCATATTAGTGATTAGTAAATAATCGCGTGTTTTGACTTAGGATAAAGAGTTTTTTTTTTATTTATAATTAATGGACTCTTGCTTGTGCGTGCATTTCCGCCAGTGTCAAGTATTTTATGGGAGTATGTATCCCAATCTCAGGGATTGTTTTTGATGAAGAAGAGATTGAGGATTGCGGAGCCTCGTGGCAGGCAAAAACGCGACGCGCGAACACTGCGCGAGAGAAGTGCTCGTGTCCGAACCTGCAAAGTGACTCTCCGATATAGAGTGAGATTTATATACAATTTGTAACACCACTCAAAGAAAACATCGTGAGGAAACCTGCATGCTTCAATTTCGCGGCATAAAAAGAAAGAAAGAAATAAAGAAAAATCTTTATTCACCATTAAAGACACACGAAATAACAGAGTACATAAAAAGAAATAGTAGGTAGTAATGGTGTGTGCCGCGACGGTGAATAGGACAGGACTCAACGTAGTGCCTTACTTGGTAAGCAAGGCGTTAATTTTCTGCCGTGCCTGAGAGAAGAGAGCAGGAGTGCAATTTCCGAATCTCACACTTACCACTGCTGATTTAAACGTGAGACTCAAAAATACCACTCCTGTGTTGTTGTGTGCTTTCCGCAAACCAAGTGGCAACGGGCTCACTCTCCGTCACACTAGATAGAGTGTCGGTACTGCTAGTGAAATGTAGATGTTCTGAGTTTACAGAATATCTCTGAATATCCCCTCGGGGAATATAATTAGTTACCGTATTCCTAAATTGTTAATATTCCCGTTAACTCCAGCACCATTTTCCAGTTCTCTGTGTGGAAACTTGACGGCGGACTTGAGCATGCCCAAAGCAGGTCTTATGAGGGTGTGACCAGGTTGTATAGGCTCTGCTTCCGGTAGGTGACTTGGATAAGATGGAGCTCCAATAATCCCTCTCGATTCATGAGGATCGAAGTGGAAATCTGATCTTCTCTGGAACAAATGTTGGTGAATAGTTTTATTACATCTATATACTTATAAATAAAATACAGTTCTGTACCTGAGTGAATGACTGACGTAATAATAGTATAAGAGATAAGTGTTCTTTTTGCAACCATCAGTAGCAAGGCTGATTCAGTGTTTATGGGGTGAAGAGCATCTCTGTGTTGGGGATGGACTAGGTCTGCCTGCATAACTCCAGTCGGTTTAGGAGTTACTGATGATTAAAGGTCTGTAAAAAATAAACAATCAGCTGTAAGGATGATCGTATGTTATTGTTGTAGCTATGTGAACAGTACGAAAACTGTCAAGTTCTGTCTGTCGGTTTAGGAGATATAGCCGTTCAAAGGTCGAAACTTTGACTGATGAACCATGTCAGTTTTTGTACTGTTCACATAGCTATAGTGCATACTGCAACAATAACATACGATCAGCCTTGCAGCTGATCGTTAATTTTTTACAGACCTTTAATCATCAGTAACTCCTAAACCGACTGGAGTTATGCAGGCAGACCTGGTCCATCCCTATCACAGAGATGCTCTTTGCTGTTGATGGTTGCAAAAAGTACACTTATCTCTCGGAATATAATGACATACTAATGTAACAAAAACACGATAGTAATAATTTGACTCCATAGAAATTATTTTTGAAAGTAGTTCGTTTTATGATTTTTAGACCAATTTTCTCAAAAGATTTAATATGATACGGTTCTATAAAAATTGAACAATTTATTAGTTATCAGAATTTTCTAGTGTCTCGATCTTAAAAAAAATAAAATTTGGAGCTGAAGAATATTGATGAAAAACACGTTTTTTCCGATACTGCTTTCAATTGGAGCGGGATGGCTAATTGCAAACATATGCTTGCAAGAAAGAGACGCTTGCACTCGGATACTATTTTATTGACCATCAAAATAAAAATTTGTATACAATATATTATATTATATTATAGTATTCGATTTAAACTTACTGTAAGTACATTATGTCTTCTATTTTTCTGTAAAATATAAGTAATAATGAATTAATTAAATATAATTATTGTACTTGCACTTTACTCAAAACCGCCAATAAAAATACGACAGCAAAAAGCTGATAATTATGTACCAATAAATAAATAATTTTGAAATTTTCTTACAAATTATAGAATACATAAAAATTATTTAAATATTACAAACATTCATTATAGGTATTCACCATTCATTATTTGACATCCCATTCCATCAGATCAAAATGTTAATATACGGCATGAGATAGCTATAAGTACCTATACTTACTTAAACAGGATGTAAGTGACAGCCTAGCAAATACTGAAACGGTGAACTCAGACCATCAAACTGAACAACTTTCACTATGGAGCCTACCTCAGGAAATGCGAAAAAAATCAGCTGTCCCATACAAAACTGCTGTACCTAGCCAACCAAAATGTATTACAAGTTCGATGGTCTAAGTTCACCGTTAGGCTGTCACTTACACCCGCCCGCGGGGCAAGAGGGGGATGGGCGGGGGGGGGCTTTACAGGCGTTTCGGGGGTGAAGGCGCGCGCGCGCGGCAGCGAGTACAAGTGACGTTTCTCGGAACAAAAAATTGCTTGTGTATCGATACCCGCGCCCACCCCCCTCTTGCCCCGCGGGCGTACCGCGAGTTATATGGTTTACCTATAGTTATCTTTTTGACTTACCACAGCGCGTTCCAATAGCTGTCTTAAAGTCTCTGCATTGCAGAATACGACACTCTGTAAGAAATTGAAGTAAAAACGTTATACAGGGTCCTTCTTAATATGTTGACACTTTTTTACGGGGATGATCAGACCGTCAAACTGAACAACTATGGCACTAACATCGAAACCGCGAAAAAAAAATCAGCATACAAAACTGCAAACCTACTCGAGCCAAACGTATGGGACAGCTGATTTTTTTTTCCGCGATTTCAATGTTGGTCCCCTAGAGAAAGTTGTTCAGTTTGATGGTCTGAATACCGTTACAAAAGTTTTCTGTCGTTTTTAACCGACTGCAAAAAAAGGAGGAGGTTCTATGTTCGGCTGTATGTATTTTTGTTTTATGTATGTTCACCGATATTTTCGTCAGTTGTGAACCAATTTAAAAAGTTCTTTTTTTGTTTGAAAGGGAGGTGGTCCCATTTTAATTTTGTGAAGATCTGGTGATGCGCTTCGGAGCTATACAATAGAACTCCTCAAAAGTTGACAGTAAATCTTTTTATACACAATAACCACCATAAAGATAGCATTGTATTGCAAACTAAATGACCTATTTTGTTATTCTTACCATAAACAACACAAAAAGCTTACAGCACACACACAGCATACAGTCACGCTCGTAGGACTATACAGGCCCTGTACCCGGAGTTTCGATGTTCGATATATCGCCACTGTTTCGGTCCGCACTTCATTGTAATAGAGTTGACATTGGAACGAAAACGTTCACGCAATTGCGAAGTTCGAATGTGCGGGTACAGAACCAGGTTGTATGGAAAAGTTTCATTAACTTTTAAACCACAACCAACCACCAAACTGAACAACTTTTACTATGGGAACAAACCTGTCAGAACAAAGAAATATCCGCTGTTCCATACTAAACTGCGCCTTCCCGACTTAAACGTATGGAACAGCAGATTTATTTTGTTCTGATAGGTTTGCTTCCAAAGTAAACATTGTTCAGTTTGAGGGTTAGTTTAAACTTTAAATCTTTAAACTTTAAAGGCTAATGCTACTTTTCCTTACACCCTGTAAAGCTATACCTTACAGGAAATTAAAAATGGTGTTTTTGTTCTTATTTGTGTTAAGGACGTATACACGGAAAGGACGTATATCGTATATATCGTGAAGCGTTTAAAAACTGGCTACTTAATAAATAAGGAGGATCCTTTACAAGGTTTAATCTTATATGCATTACATATTTTAGGGGTTGTTGGTATTGTTTAGGGAGAACGCTAAAGGGAAACATCGTGAGGAAACCTGCATACGCTGAAGAAGATATTCTGATGCGTTTGTGAAGTCCACCAATCCGTATTGGGCACGCGTGGTTGACTAACGCTTATACATCCTCCTTGAGGGTAGGTCCGTGCCCTGCGGACGTTTATAGGCTGATGAGATGATGATGATGCCGTTTTGATTGTTGTTTTGCACCCCCGATAATAAATGCAAAGTTGGTATTTAAGTTTTAAAGAACTTAAAAAAATACTTATTTTATTACGCACATTAAAAATAACCAAAAATATAAATACGTCCATTGCCAATGTCCGGAACAAAGTCACTTTTATTTTTTCCTTTCTAAGACCGTAAAAGAATTTCCATTAATTTTAAGTCGTTAAACTCAAAACTCTTATAAATCAGATGAGCTATTTTATGACTATGAATTTTACCGTTTTAATTTTAAAAATGAAATGAATTTTTATGGTTTAATTTTCTCGAAATTTTTATTAAGATAATTTTCTCGAAATGGTACCTAGTAGTTGCGCGTTTTGGCCGATATTCGATATGCAGGATAAAAACTTAAAACACAAGCGTAGTAGGTCGGAATTGCATCTCCATTCTGCGCAGTGAACTCTGATTGCCATCTCTTCCTTACATAGGGTTCTAACGGACCTATATAGGACTTGAAATAAAAAATAAAATCTTAATAATCATATTTTTATCTAAAAAAGAAATTAAAATTATTAATCTTGCTTAACATTTGCTATTAGGAAGCACATTTCGGCATAAATTGGAAAAATTTATGCCGCTTAAACGAAACAGCAAGAACAGGCATACATTTTCGCCGCGCGGTAGAAAGAGAGGGGGCTTAAACGAAACAGCAGGAACAAGCATTTATTTTCGCCGCGCGGTAGAAAGATATGTCTGAACAATTTTCGATCAGGGTGACGTCATGGTCCTGACGCGAGTTTAACATTTTTTACCCATACCAAAAAGTGCACAACACCGCTAAAGAAGTTTTCACTTCAAAAATTCTAACCCCCTTTTCTTTGTTGGGAAGGACGAAAAAAGATGTTTCTTCTTAAGGCTACTCCTCCCATCTGCAAGGCTCTCTTTCTTACAAGTAAACTTTTACAATTAGCCATCCCGCTTCAATTGCGCGGCTCCGGTCAGAATTTTCAGTTTTCTTTGAAAACCTGTATGATTCTTTATGAATTTTCAAAAAATAAGAAAACCACATCATTTTATATTGAAGAATATTTTAAATTTTAATATTCTTCTGATCAACAATGTAAGAGTAAAACGGTTACAATTGGAAAAAAAGAGGTGACTTTGGAGTCGTTTTTCTTCAGTTTTATTAATTAAAATAGATTTCGAGAAAAACCACATCACTTCTCATATCCTGTAGATTGTTCAGTTTTGTTTTCTGCTTAAAAAGTGCCATAGTTAATGTATAAAATGGTTACAAAGTTACTCAAAACCGGGCGGACGCCCCTTAACTAAAAGAAGACAACTAGTGAATTTAGATTCCCGAGTATGGCAAAGCCCAAAACGAGGGTAGCGTGTACCTACCTACGAGCAACTGTCGACCCGTGTAAACGACTTTGTCGGAAGAAAGTCGTTGAGGTAGAAAACATTAAGAGGAATGGCGTCCAATTTAGTCTATACAAACTTATTACTCTGTTTCCTGCGTGGATAATGATTAATGACACAAGAGCAATATTGTCTCAAATAATAATAATAATCTCGACATAGATTGTGTGGTAACAATATTTTTGGTCTAGTGTGCCTCACTTTGTCATCATCATCATCATGATGATGGCATCATTCTCTTGCCCATTTCCCATTATTTGGGGTCGGCGCAATATGTCACCCTCTTCCATTCATCTCTCTTAGCCGTCGTCTCAACACTCACCCCTTTTTTACACATATTATCCTTCACACAATCCATCCATCTTTTCTTCGGTCTGCCTCTCCTACCACAGCCATCCACTTAACACTTAAAGCCATGTCCCTCGAAAAAAAATAAAAATCTGAAATGACGAAACATTTCTCAATTTTGCCGCTGTGTTTAGACAACCAGCCAACAAAGACAAAATAATATATACCTACGGACGGACATAGCCAAAGTCTTCAACATATTATTTTTAAAAAAATATTAAAATCAGTCTTATTTGGTCTTATTGACAAAATTGGTAAGACGATGACGTAAGATCACGTGACATTCGTAAGACGTAAGATCTCTTGGTTTCCATTTTTTTTAAGTCTTTCGGCTTCTTATAATTGCTATGATGACGCTCAATTCACCTCATGGACTGTTAATATATAAACATGCTGGACTGCCTCCGTGGTCTAATGGTTAAGAGGCAAGAGCATTGGCTCTCGATACGGAGGTCGTGGGTTCGATTCCCACGGGGGACACCTAGTGACATTGCAGGCTGAATCACCTGATTGTCTGAAAAGAAAAATGATTCCGTGCTTCGGATGGCACTTTAAGCCGTTCGTCCCGGCTACTGTCTCTAGGGGTAGTAGTCGTAACATGAAAACCACGTCAGAGGCCGAAAGGCGGTCTGAAAAAACTCTGACACCAGGGCTCCGCCCACACGATAAGAAGAACGTGTTAAAAGTTATTTTAAAACTGCAACGTGCCTTAATTCCTAGCTCAACTGCCACGTTGCATCGCTGAAGCCTGCATCCGAAGTCCGGAAGTTTGCCAGGGCGTGTCTATTTTCCTAATGTTCCCATTTGCAAAATTGAGGGCATGAAAGCTTTCACAAATGTAAACAACCGGCTTATGCTGGCGGCTATAGCGTGTGGATTTTTATTTATATTATGATTGAAGTCCGTTGGCTAGCTCTAAAAATACGAAGTTTAATTATATTTTGTATATTTATGATTTAATAACTGGCCTAGTGCGTGTCGGACCACGCGCATGATAGGATTCCGTAGTTGCCCTTCACAATTATTGTATGGTCTCAGAAGGAGGATTTTTGCTTTATACTACGGTTTAACGGCTAATAAAGTCTAAAAAGTACATTTTATAAGTTGATGGACTATTACTCGTAAACCTGTAAAGCCTACTTAGCGGTGATAGTTTTCCTTTTAAATTCGTTACATATGCTATTGCCATGAATTTTTTTACATCTCCAACTACAACCGTTTATTAATATTTCGCTAACGGATCCCTAAATCATGATTTTCCCAAACCCATAATATTTTTAAAAGACCTACCGAACGATACCCCACAACATGGGATAGACCAGAAAAAAAATGTCGTCCCCACTTCGCGTGTAGGGCAGGTACCCTAAAAAAAAATATTTTTCAAGATTTTATTTTACCACTTTGTCGGCGTGATTAATATCGAGCGTCTCTGAGCTAAGCCGCGGACAGACGGATGGACATGGCGAAACTATAAGGGTTGCTTGTTGACTTCGGAACCCTAAAAACTAATCTCTATGTCTGTGGTTTGTCAGAAAGAAAGAAGTCTGCGATTTCTCTGTTGGTCTCATAGAGAAAGTTGTTCAGTTTGATGGTCTGATAATGCCCTAAAGAAACTATCAGCATATTAAAACTCTGTCTTTCTCTACCTCTCTTCTATACAGGGTGTAACAGAACACCCTAGTAATACTTAAGGGGGTGCTTCAGACCATCAAACTGAACAACTTTCACTATGGAGCCAACATCGAGAAAAAATAAAAAAAACTGCTGTCCCATACATTTTAGTCGAGTCGGTACTGCACTTTTGTATGGGCCAGCTGATTTTTTTATTTTTTCTCGATGTTAGCTCCATAGTGAAAGTTGTTCAGTTTGATGGTCTGAAGCACCCCCTTAAGGGTCTGAAGCACCCCCTTATTACTAGGGTGTTTTGTTACACCCTGTATTTACTCAAATAGTTCTACTACTAAAATTAGTTTGTAATCATCTTTAATTAATATATTTGCCTTACAAGACTTTTCTCTTGATAAATTCTTCTCAACTGGTATAATTAATAAAAGTAGGTAACCAATACTCTAACCATTGTATTTGATTCAATTTACTTGATTAAAAGATAGAAACGCTATCGCGGAATCGTTGTGGGAAAAATATTGTTATATGTACACATCCCCAGTCCCTACACAACAACATACCTATCCTACTGTATTGGATGAATTATTTGTATTGATCAATGTCACAGAAATAGATTTCTGAGAAATAGAAAGAGTTGTGAATGAAAATCTGAAACACCCCCTTACGTAAGGGGAAAAGTTCGGGAATATTATATGCCCGTTCGGGGACATGGCCGTTCGGGTAAATGTCCGTTCGGGTAAAAGGCCGATCGGGGAAATGGACGAAACCGGGAAGTGGACGTTCGGGTCCATAGTGGACGTTCGGGGAAAAGGTCGTAACTGACCTGGACCTATAGACAAAGTAACATTTCTATTGGCGTAGACGCTAGTAGAAATGACAGAATGTATGGATTTGACATTGGCGATCGAAACATTTTGACGTTTGCTTTCTCCACCATACGTCAAGTCCATACATTTTTTATGTTTTCTACTGTCGTTAACGTTAATCGAAAGTACTTTGTCTATAGGCCCTGATCCGAAAATATGTTTTAAGACCTTTCCAATACCGTTCTGCTGCCATTATATGAACGATTTTAGCGGTTTACAAATTCTTTGACGTACTACGGAATATTGTCTGATAGTGCTGTCGAATCGTTTTATCAATTTTAAATTCAGTGGTCTGCGCGTATGAAGTCGCGGGCGCCGCTAGTTTAAAATAAATGCTTGTCTCTTAATGAAATGCAATTGGATGATCGGTATTGGCTATGTGCACGACACTAGCGCCACACTAGCGCGGCGGAGCGCATGAACTATGTCGGCCAGCCGTGAATTATCTACACTATTTATAGTACTGTAAAGACTCTGTGTTTGTTCGAGGATCCTGCCAACACTACTGGACCGATTTTGATAAAACTTTTTATATTTAAATGCTTATTATTAGTTTTAAAAACTAGCTTATATTTTATCCCGGTACGATGACGGGAGCGGATGCGGACGAAGCCACGGGCAAAATCTAAATTGTATCGGAATTCTCATACAAACTTTTACCTCCGTTTTAACACCTTTGGGGGTTGAAATACAACAAATCTTTTTTAAGTGAGCATCTAGATGCCAATAGAAACTTCCATGCCAATTTTAAGTTTGTAGTATTGACAGTTTTGGAGATTTCGTGTTTAGTTAGTGTGTGGTTTTGCATAGATTCAAGCATATTTTCACTGCTTGGCCCGCAACAGTAAAAATTTCTGCCACCCCGTGCGCTGCGATCGACTTGACAGTTCCCAACACCCACTTCGCACATAGCCAATAGTAACGCGTCCCTATATCGTTCGTCCGATTGCGATGAAACGTTGGTGGGTTGTTGTACGAGAGCCTACACCTCTAGTTATGTACTTATCACCTATGTAGGTTCTTGGGAAAAGTATCATCATCCTTTAAACTACATACTCTACATCAAACTGAAGAACTTTTACTATGGGAGCAAACCTGTCAGTGCAAAATAATATATCAGCTGTTCCATACTAAACTGCAATGCCTACAACATGAAAGAGCTGTTTTTTTGTTCTGACACGTTTGCTGCCATAGTAAAAGTTGTTAAGGAGACTTTTCCTTACACCCTGTATAAATTAAAACAATTTAGGATTGTCTGAATCTATGTAGGTAGGTACCTAGACTTATACTATAGGGTCTTACTTAATATCCTGACACTTTTTTAAGGGGATGATCAGACCGTCAAACTGAACAACTTTCTCTATGGCACCAACATCGAAATCGCGAAAAAAAAATCTTCTCGTCCATACAAAACTGCAAACCTACTCAAGCCAAAATGTATGGGACAGCTGATTTTTTTTTTCGCGATTTCTGTGTTTGTCCCATAGAGAAAGTTGTTCAGTTTGGTGGTCTGATTCACCTCTTAAAAAAGTGTAGCATATTAAGAAGGACCCTGTATAACTGTGTTTAAACGTTTAGTAATCATCACAATAACTTTTTTGACCTTTTAAAAATAAAATTTACAATGTAAGTACCTAGTATTTTTATGACAGAAGTTTCTCAGAATTAGTGTAATTTATCAAAATAAGGTTCTCAAAGTTTACGCCTTCTTCATGTTAGTCGTTTACGCCTTCTTCATGTTAGTCGACAAACGACTTAATTATTACGTTTTAGGATTCCTATTTGTATTTTGATTTTATTTTTGCTGAAACTGAGCTAATATCCATCCGCCCCCGAGTGAGAAACTTCATGAATTTCCACTGTCACGCACATGCGTGGGCTTTTGAAGTATGTGCAGTCACGTTCGTTGATAAAATGTTTGAAAAAAGTTAAGAGTTAGTTATATTTAAAAAAATTATGACTGTTATAAAATGATTATAGTACAGACAGAAATTTTAGCTTGAAATAATCATAATTATTAGGGCCTCTATCCGGACATTCGAACTTCGCAAATGCGTGAATGTTTTCGTTCTAATGTCAACTCTATGATAATTAAGTTTGGACTAAAACGGTCGCGATATATCCAAAATCCAAAGTCCGGGTACACGGTCAGAAGAAAAATTCAATTCAAAATTAAAAAATAATGTACAGGGTGCAAACTTAAATCAAATACTTACATACTTAAGAGGGTGCTTCAGACAATTTAACTCAAAAATTTTAGTATCGGATCAACTTAGAAAAAATTATCAGCTCCATTCCATAGCATAGCAAATATCAATATAGCTACCTACTCGAGCTAAATGTACCTACGAAACAGCTGATATATTATTTACGATTTCAATGTTGGTCCCATAGTGAAAGTTGTTCAGTTTGATAATCTGAAGCACCCCCACATTATTTGTAACGAATTTAATGTTACACCCTGTGTACGTTCGATTTGCACCCGCAAAATCAATGTGACTTAATGTGTAGGCGGTTTCGACAAACATACGAAGTCCAGCCGTACAAGCAATTTTGCTACTAACGCCGCTGGTGACAAGAGTGTTATTCAAAGACTTCTAATGGAGATTATGTCAAGCGTAGGCGTCATCCTGCCTACAGCTGTAATATTAACGCCTACGCATAAGCATGTCGCAAAGTGTTTACTTTGTAGAAATGCGCAAAGTTATTTCAGCTAGGTTAGGTATAGGTCATAGGTCGTTGCATAGTTGACGTAAGGTGATAGTAGTCTTATACAGGGTGTAAAAAAACACCCTAGTAATACTAAAGGAGGTGCTTCAGACCCTCAAACTGAACAACTTTCACTATGGAGCCAACATCGAAATCGCGAGGAAAAAATCCGTTCTTTCATACAAAAGTGCAGTACCTACCGTCTCAACTCAAATGTATGGGATAGCAGATTTTTTTTAATTTTTTCTCCACATTGGCTCCATAGTGAAAGTTGTTCAGATTGATGGTCTGAAGCACCCCCTTAAGTATTACTAGGGTGTTTTGTAACACCCTGTATAGGGTCCTTTTTAATATGGTGACACTTTTTTAAGGGGACGATCAGACCGTCAAACTGAACAACTTTCTCTATGCTCTTTGGCATCAACACTTGTACTTCGGTGAGTGTGCCCAAGAGCTACATGAGCTCATCCCGCCTTCCCCTTTCTACTATCGGACTTCCAGACGCACCGCGGGATATCATCCCTTTCTGGTTGACATCCCACATATCCGCACCAAGCGCCTTTTAGAATCTTTTATAATGCGCACAGCCAAGGAGTGGAATGCCCTGCCTGCGTCAGTATTTCCGAGCGCTTACAACCCGAATTCCTTTAAAGTACGAGTGAATAGGCTTCTTCTGGGTAAGGTCGCTACATCTTCGACCCCATCTTCGTCCTGAGGACTGGATTGAGGTCAAGAGCAAATCCAGCCGGAATAAAAAAAAAAAACAACATCGAAATAGCGAAAAAAAATCAGCTGTTCGACACAAAACTGCAAACCTACTTGAGCCAAATTTATGGACAGCTGTTTTTTTTTTATCGTTATTTGGATGTTGGTCCCATAGAGAATGTTGTTTAGTTTGCATCTGATACTATTAGCTACTGGACCACCATGGTTTTTCTATTGGTATATTAAATAAAATTAAAACTGAAAATGCTAAATTAATTAACGATTTATTGACAACGTTTATTTTAATATTCGCTATCTGAATGGTTTGTAGTCGTCCTGTAACAGAAACAAATATTCTGATTAAAAATATACTCTAGAATTTTTAATGTAGATCTTGGAATATATGGAATGAAGGTTTATGTGGTGGCTAGAAGTAGGTACATGGGGGAAAATATGGTCACAGTATAAAAAAGAGTATCACGAATCCTTAGAAAAAAGCGCAGCGAAGACTAATCCAAAAGCGTTTGGGGCCTATTTCATAAAGTAGAAAATTGTTTAATCGATCGATGACAATTATTTAGGGTATATTGCTGGTTATTTCAAATATTATGGATTTTTAAACATGTTACGTCCCTTCAAGACGCAACAGATTGAAAATTTCGTTCTCTGGCTAGTGGACTCGGTAGCGAAATTGGATAACGCACTTCCCCGGTTTGGAAGGGTGCGGGTTCAAGTCCCGCCCGAGACTAAATTTTTCAATCTTTAATTGATTGCTGGTTATGTATTTAAACTTATGGAGATAATCACATTTTGAGTAATGTATCTCAAGGTAAATTAACACTATCATGTTAATGGAACAGGTCCATGGTCCCAAAATTTTTCCATTGTAAGTACACCACCACTAAATTGTAATCAATTAAAAAAATATATATATTTGTATAATAATTATATAGAACAACATACCTGATTGAAGTACCACCATTTTCTACCAAAGAATAGATCGGCGCCAGTTGGCCCCAAATTATTGAATTGAGGGCCGTATGGGTTCACATTCATGTGATCTCCGTCCATCTGTTAATAAATATTTCAAGAAATATGTTATTAGTATCCTACTGCATGTAAAGGATCAGAATTAGAAGGTTAAGATGAAATGAACCATTTCTACTTCAGCCCAGTCTGACCCAGAAAAAGTACATAGGTATCACAGACTGTATAAAAGTCGGGCATAGGCCCAGCACACATTCCTATCACTGGATCAGCAGCGGCCACCATTCACAGCATTATAAAATGAAGTTCACCGAGTCCGGGGATGACTATAATCTGTCTTGGAACTCGCAATAATTTAATAAAAGAAGATAGGAGGAGTAGGAATAAGAAAAGCATGGCTATTAGCAAGCCAACTCCAGAGATCATTTATGGCAGAGTTGAAGACGCTACCGCAAAAGCACCAATTATACAGGGTGTAACAAAACACCCTAGTAAGACCATCAATCTGAACAACTTTCACTATGGAGCCAACGTAAAGAAAAAATTAAAAAAATCTGCCATCCCATACATTTGAGTCGAGACGGTACTGCAGTTTTGTATGAAAGAGCGGATTATTTTCGCGATTTCGATGTTGGCTCCATATTGAAAGTTGTTCAGATTGATGGTCTGAAGCATAACCACCATTTGGGAACCAACTATTTAGTCAGTTAAGAAAAATAATACCACCATAATAAAAAAAGAGGAACTTTAATCTATTGTACTAAAACTATGACCTTGTTTGCTTCTAGTAATGAGTACGGCAAAAACATTATGAAATCACAGAAGATATCCCTAGTTGCTATTATAAGCACAGAATCATTAATACTCGAAAGGTTTAATGGGTGTCAAATCGTCCAATCCCGAAACGTCCAGCGCACCAGTAGCCAATCAGCAAGCATCCTGATCGTCCTATCGGAACTGCACTAAAACAAACTAAAGATTCAGCCCAATATCACAAAGATTCAACCAATCCTTCTTTATACAGGGTGTACAATAAAATGGGACAGCTACTTAAAGGGGTGCTTCAGACCATCAAACTGAACAACTTTCTCTATGGGACCAATATCGAAATCGCGAAAAAAAAATCCGCTCTCCCATACAAAACTGCAAACATAACTCGACTGAAATGTATGGGACAGTAGATTATTTTTTCGCGATTTCGATATTGGTGCCATAGACAAAGTTGTTCAGTTTGATGGTCTGAAGCACCCCTTTAAGTAGCTGTCCCATTTTATTGTACACCCTGTATATGGATACAACGCAGGCACCCTGTTAACGTCATAAGGTTTACTTTAATAATAAAGAGTAAGAATAGCTGTATTCTATTGGCTATGTGCACGACACTAGCGCCACACTAGCGCGGCGTAGCGCATGAACTATGTCGGCCAGCCGTGAATTATCTACACTATTATATTACTGTAAAAACTGTGTTTGTTCGAGGATTCTACCAAAACTACTGGACCGATTTTGATAAAACTTTTTATATTTAAAAGCTTATTATTAGTCTTAAAAACTAGCTTATATTTTATTCCGGTACGATGACGGGAGCGGATGCAGACGAAGCCCCGGACAAAATTTAATTTGTATGGGAATTCCCATACAAACTGTTACCTCAGTTTTAACACCTTTGGGGGGTTAAAATGCGACAAGCCTTTTTTAAGTGAGCATCTAGATACCAATAGAAACTTCCATGCCAAGGAGATTTCGTGTTAAGTTAGTGTGCGGATTTGCATAGATTCAAGCAAATCTGACACAGCTTCGCCGTCAGTAGTTCAAATTTCTGCCACAGCGTGCGCTGCGTTCGACTTGAAAGTTCCCAACACCCACTTCGCACATAGACAATAAGACACTGGTTGTTTCCAACCACTGATCGTGAGGAAACTTGTATTCACCATTATACGCCGATGAAGAAATTCTGTTGCCATTTTGAAAGACCGCTTATAGTATTTAGCACGCATACCCAACTTCACCATAAGGCTAAGCAATTGCCCCAGCAGTAAGATGTTATCATTATTAGCCTTTGCATAAGGTTCAAAGAAACTTAAAGAAGGATTTCCTCGTACTCACAAAATGATTCCACAGCCAGTTCTGCTTATACTTGTTCTTATGCACTGTGTATGGATTCCCTTCATTCTTCTCAAAGTCTGAAGAACCAGAGTCATCCGAAGAATCTGAACCGCTACCACTCGATGAACAGTTGCTTTTGAATAAATCGCTTTCATTCGACCTGTCCCTGAATTTGGACTTCTTTCTGGAACGTCCTATCGGCATTGGGTCATGACTTGTGTCTTGTAATTTCATTCGATGTTTTCTTCGGTAATCATCCTAAATGTTACAGAGATAATTGTGTCAATTATATTCAAATGGCACGGGTGTAGCTTACGCCGTCGGATTAGTGACCTACAAACCGCCGAATTAACTTGGCACCTGGCTCGCAAGTGACTCGGAATTCGACACCCCTCCTGCTACCCCCCGCGGGACCCCACCGTTGCTGTGCGAGACCAGTAGCATAGCATTACAGTAACCGTTGCACGGGACACGTGCACGCTTCATCATTGTCAAGTTATTCTTTCCGAGTTTTTTATTCCGAGTCACGTGCGAGCCAGGTGCCAAGTTAATCCGCATGTGTTGTACAAACACCGCAAGGAACGCCTGCCTTACGCTAAGTATTGATACGAAAACAATATAAATTCAGTTATTGTGGTTATATGTAAACCCCTTTGAATATGTATAAATAAAAATAAAATTTATATTTATATTTTATATAAAAACGTAGGTAGGTAGTTTTCAAGTCAGGCATATTGTGAATGTGCGTGGGAAGTACATTGCTGCCTATACTTTAAGGAAAAGTCTGTCAGTAGCAGAAGTTATGTACCTATTTCAAAGGCACAGACACGGGCTTCACATCAAGCTTTACATAACCAGCGTAAGCTGACCACGTTTAGGTTCAATTACGTATAACGGCTCGTGGCCATCTTATGCTGGTTATGTACTATCGTCACGTTTGTCACATGTAGCTGTGTGTACATACCTGGAAGAAGGTTTCAGTTCAGTTTATGAAAGGGCTATTTTTACGTTGAAGTTACAATAATGAACATACTATTAATGTTGTTAGACTATTTATCGGAGACTTGCAGAAATAACAATTGATAATGAGAGAGCATAGAATGTCAATGTACACACGGCGACAGATCAACCTACCCATAGTTGAACTCTATGTTCATGGACATAAGGTCGAACTATGGGGGTTGATCTGTCGCCGTGTGTACACACGGCGCGACACATTAAGCTTATACAAAACCAACATAAGCTGGCCGCGCGATGCTATACGTTACTCGACCTACGCGCGGCCAGCTTACGATGCTATACGTTACTCGACCTACGCGTGGCCAGCTTATGTTGGTTTCATATAGCTTGATTTGTCGCCGTGTGTACCTAACTGATTTTATCGTATGAAAGAAATGACCTGCCCAATAAAGCTTAACAAGTTCTTTTATAAGAGGTTCTAAATAAAACTAAATCGTATTCTTGAATTTAACAATGTATTATATTCAAATTAAGATATTGTTTCAAAAATCTTGGTTAGAAACACTCACTCCTGATTCATCAGAGTCATCTTCATCATTATTTCTGTAACAATCAAATAGGTTAAGATTAGGAAGTGGACAGCTTACTACATTATTATAACAAAGGTATTTAGGGGAAACAGGTGTGGTCTTTAACATATTCACAGAAGTCAAGGTTTGCCAGAGAGCGACGGAACCTACCATATAGGGGATCAAACGGATAGATCGCGTCAGGAACACCACAATACGCCAAAAAATGCAAATACCAAATTCTTCTTTGTATCGTGTGGGCAGAGCCCTGGGGTCAGAGTTTTTTCAAACCGCCTTACGGCCTCTGACGTGGTTTTTATGTAACGAGTAATACCATCAAGAGATACTATCTAGCCGGGACCAACGGCTTAGCCATCCGAAGCACGGAATCATTTTTGTTTTCGGACAATCAGGTGATTCAGCCTGCAATGTCCAAACCAACTGGGGAAAAATGCACAAAGTGACATATCAATAGGTGTCCCCAGTGGGAATCGAACCCACGACCTCCGTATCGAGAGCCAATGTTCTTAACCACTAGACCACGAGGCAGTACCAAATTGAAATGGGATTGGGCCAGCCATATCCGTTGATTACATCCGGAAAGATGGGCCAAAGTCTAAATACCTGGGGATCCCGGAGAACGGTCGTCGCCTTCAGGGTCGACCCCGGAAGAGATGGAGAGATACTTGGATGCCTTCGACGAAGGGTAAAAAAGAATGGCAAATCGGGGGCGAATTTTTTCATAATTATTTTTTGTGTAAGTACAATAAAGAATCTGTGAATCTATGAAGGGTAGATGGAGCTGGCTCAGGACAGATAGATAAGGAAGAGGCTTTTGCCTAGCAGTGAGATGAAATAGTCTAAGAAAAATAAGAGAAAATGCGGTTTACAATGCATTTGAAGAATGTATCTTTTTAAATAATTAAGGCTGGGTATTAGTAGAACAAGCCTCTCTTTCTAACAAGCAAACTTTCGCAATTAGCCATCCCGCTTCAATTGAAAGCAAGATCGCAAAAAAACGCATTTTTCATCAATATC
This sequence comes from Agonopterix subpropinquella, assembly GCA_922987775.1. Classification (NCBI taxonomy): domain Eukaryota; kingdom Metazoa; phylum Arthropoda; class Insecta; order Lepidoptera; family Depressariidae; genus Agonopterix; species Agonopterix subpropinquella. Next base: position 7,053,543 of record OV277696.1, on the reverse strand, counting down.
TTTTCTCTTGGGTGTTTGGGGAAAAATCCAGCGGTTAGAAGCCCTGCTATAATTATTTACCTTTCAAATGATGGTATATTCAGAAGAAATGGTGTAGTGTGATTCTTGTAAAACTGGTTATAAATCTGAAATCGAGCTTACTTTGCTCCTCTTTTCTATCGAGAAAATTTAATAGAATCGTGTTTTCAACGGTTAGATGCCCTGCAGAAAGAACGTATCTACACTGTTATGTGAACTATATATATTAAATGTAATAATTTGGTTCTCAAAAATCGATTCGAAAACAGACAAAATAGGTATGACCCCCTCTTAAATGAACTCATGCTTGTTAGCACTACATTTCCACCAGTGTCAAGTGGTTTGTTGCAGTATCTACCAACGCAGAAGTGACAACTGCTGCTCGGACTGATTTTACCAATATAAAATGACGATTGAAAAACCATTTTAGTTTTTATATATTAACCCCCACATGAAACCCACAGAGCGAAATGGCCTCAGGCCAGCTCTTTAATAAAGATTTAAAAAAATATATACAATATCGTATTTCCCTTTCCTACTCCAAAACTAGACAAACAAAATGATCCTGTAAGGGTTCCCTTTTTACTTTTGAGGTCCGGAACCCTAAAAAACCGTGGCTGTTGTCAATCTCAACTTTGAGAAATATTTAATTAATGGTAAAAAATACATACCCATCCAAGATTTCATTCGCATTATTTTCTTCCTCAGATATCTGTATCAACAAATAAGTTTAACTGTAGTAACAAAGACAAAGTAAACTTGTTCAAAGGCAGTTTAGTTGTAAATATTTACCATTTGTCCATGACTCGTGAGTACTTTCAAAGCTCTGTAATGTCTGAAAATTCATAAACAAACTTAAACTTTTTACCTTTGTACTGGATCATTTAGAGTTCAAGCTTTATACAAATTTTGTTATACTAGGGTTATGTTGGAAATCCAATGAAGTGGTAAAATATAGTGATGGTAACTAGGCTTTTTCCAAGATTAGTAAAACGAAAAATCGGTAGATTGCAATATTATAATAATCAAATTAAAGATTGAAAAATTAAGTCTCGAACGGGACTTCAACCCGCACTCTTCCAAACCGGGGAATTGTGTTATCCAATTTCGCCACCGAGCCCACTACCCAGAGAACGAAATTTTCAATCTATTGCGTCTTAAGGGGACGTGAGCGCCATCTACTGGATGTTATTGCAAACTAACCAACTGGTTAGTTAGATTGAACATTCCGTTCTTTGGGTACTGGCAAGTACTGGTCTCGGTGGCGAAATTGGATAACGCATTTCCCAGGTTTGGAAGAGTGCGGGTTAAAAAATCAATAATATTTGAAATTTTATAAGGCAGGCATGGCATTTTTGAGGTAGGCGCTATAGTGAAAGTTGTTCAGTTTGTTGGTCCAAGTTCACCGTTTCAGTTTGCGGAGGAGTGTCCCGTACCTGTTTAGTAAGTACTAAATATTTTTCTCTGTGAACAATGACCATTGACGGCTACTTACGGCTGTTCTCGTGTTGGTGCTTCTGGCTTTATTATTACCTAGAAAATGATAAACTAATTTAATTTGCGTTCACAGAATTTAACAAATATAGTTTATAACCATTGTGACATACCTACAGGTCTTTTATACTATAGTATAAATTTTGACGCATCGATCGACGGTTGGCTGATCGACGAATATCGATCGATTCATCATCAGGCCCTGTACCCTGACTTTAGATTTTCGATAGGAATATCACGACCGTTTCGGTCCAAACTTCATTGTAAGAGTTGAAATTAGTACGAGTTGAAATTAGTACGTAAACGTTCACGTAATTGCGAAGATCGAATGTCCGAGTAGACCCCAGATTTTGCCGTCGATTTATTGGTAATTTAAAAATATGAATAGATAGTAGTTACACTATAGAAGCGAAAATATAGTTAAACCAACACGCGATTGGTAGGTTTCATAGTATCTTGACATTTTGTAGGCCCATCCACGGTCCGTGAGGTGAATCTTGACATTAAACGCGGGAGTTTCGTTTCTATAGTGTACAATTAGTACACTATACATCACTACATCACTATCACTACATAGTATAAAACAAAGTCGCTTCCCGCTGTCTGTCCCTATGTATGCCTAGATCTTTAAACTTATTTTGATGCGGTTTTTTCAATAGATAGAGTGATTCAAGAGAAAGGTTTATAATACATGCATAGTATCAGCATTGCATTCGTGTAAAGCCGGTGCGGGTCGCTAGTAGATAATAATAGTACACTATTATAGATAATAATAATTATAGTGTACTATTATTATCTATTCATTTGGTATAACAACAAAATAAAGAAATAAAAAATTACGTAGTATGTTTTTATCTGAATTGTATATTATCTGCTCCGTAAAATGAGAAACGCAAACATTCCATACCATACCTACTACATAATTATAATAAAACGCTAGAAAAGACGCTGCATGTTAATTTTAACTAACTAAATGCACAGTTGTTATTAAATTTTGCTGTGTTTAGTTTGTTGTTGCTAACGTGTATAGGTACAATAGTCAACAGTCATAGTAAACAGAATAGTGCTGCCTTACAATAGTGAAACTATACAGGGTGTTAGGGTAAACAGTTGCATTACTTTAAGGGGTGATTGTCAATGTACCCAAGATACTGATCCCTAAGAAACCTCCCTATAGGAAATTCGCAAAAAAATGTTTGGACTTCCCATACTAAATGCAATCAGCTGATCGAATGTTTGTATGAAAAGACGACAAAGAAATTAGCGAATTTCCTAAAGGTTTCTTAGGGAAAGTTGTTCAGTATCATGAGTACAGTCACCCCTTAAAGTAATGCAAATGTTTACCCTAACAACCTGAAGATAGTCTATTTGATACTGCCGTGACCTTGCAAAATTGTAACAATATCGATAGTGTACTATCTGTAGTTATACCTACTATCGATAGTATTGCATCATAATACTACCGATAGTACAGTACAGCTATCAAATGTTTTAAATTAATACTATCGAAAATATCGACACTATCCATTACATCGATATCGTTACTCTATTTTTCAACGTCTACTTCGGACAACACTGAAAAAGAACTTACCAATTGTGGTCCTCTGTAAAAACATTTTATCTTATTATTTTCTTAATATTCAACATACATTGTAGGTATACAGGGTGAAATTGAAATGAAAATTGAAAAATTGTGAAATTGATATCATTAGCATTGTTTTAAACTAAGAGTCTGTCTACCCATCAAACTGAACAACTTTTACTATGGGAGCAAGCAGATCGGAGCAACAAAAAATCTACTATTCCATACTAAACTGCAATGCTTACGCGACACAAATGTGTGCAACAGCAGATTTTTTTTTGCTCCGATGGTTTGCTCAAATAGTAAAAGTTGTTCAGTTTGATGGGTAGACTCTTAGTTTAAAATGATGCTAATGATATCAATTTTACCCTGTATAAATAAATAGTCTGGATTATTGAAATGATATTCAGTTTACAAATCTGTACAAAATGTTGTCTAGTTTTGCGTTCATTGTTAATTTAATGTACCTATTTAGAAGAAAATTGTGAAACAACGACATCACAATCTGTTGTTCAAAATTGCCGTTTTCAAAATAGCATGAGCCATGTTACTGGAGAAAGCAATTTAATAAAATGTTGCCTCTTAGAAGTTTTCACAGATCCAGTACACCAATCAGACAGTACCGACACTACAGGGTGTAAGTGAAGTTGCATTCGTAGAGGGAGAAATAATAGAAGTCGGAACGTGTTGTAATAGAGCGAATTTCCTATGTGCATCTCTAATTGAGTCTGATTATTATCTAGATAAAAAAAGAGATCGCTACGTTATTGCTGTCCTTATCGGCGTAACCAATTTTTTGGACTACGGCTACCTGACTCAAAAATTTTACTTCATATAAATTGAATAGGATTTTATGACTGTCGCTATCTCAGTTCTCATACCCGGTTACACTGACATTCCGTCCCACCACCCAATACCCACGAAAAAGCATTTAAACGAGAAAAACGTCATGTGCGCTTTTTTTGGTATTACGTAAAATAATAAAGATGGATACTCATCTCGATTTTTTATCGTTTTCTCGGGGGTGGCATGCAAGGCCTACTGCATAAGCGAAAAGTTCTTTGTCTATGAGTTGCATTACTTTAAATGGTGATTGTATTGATGGAACTAAACATTTTTTCCCTAGGAACCTAAAAACAAATTAGCATAAACAAAATGCTAACTGCTATCACTATCAGACAATATCGAATCTCTGTATTTCTCTTGCGTGATTTGTCTTGCATTCGATTGTAAACCTTATTTGTAGTAGGTTACGTGTTAAGTATTCACGTTGAAAGTGAGATTGTATTGAGCATATTTACTAGGGCGTTAGTAGCGCCATCTGTAGCACATCTATGACTTTACAGCTATATAGCTTGTGGGTGTTGACATCTGTTGCAAATCCCCACATAGTTTTAGTCTGCGATGTCAATACCTAGTCGCAACTTAGAACAAGTGTATTTCTTGCGAAGTCTATTTTTCACAGGTAAGAAAGCACATAATTCTGACAGTCTGTCGCGATGGGCCTAATGTTGTGAATGCGCGACTCTGCATTTATCAGATTCAGCCGTATGATATGTATTGTCACTACTACTTAATTGATGTATTGTGCAACAGATTTAAATATTTGTAACAGCTGTTGTGTTCACGTTTTGGTAGGTACAGACTGAGTTTTGAATTTACAGTTCAGACTCTGTAAATCTCTGAAAAGGACGTTTATTGTCTTTTCCTCGTTAATATCTGAATTCTAAAGATTTCTTTGTTGGTATTATTATTTATGAAAATTTAGGAAAGAAGTCAATGACCCAAACATTTATGTCCTTTTTATTAGGGTTCCGTACCCAAAGGGTGAAAACGGGACCCTATTACTAAGCCTACGTTTTCCGTTCGTCCGTCCGTCTGTCCTACCTATTTAGGACTGTAACTTTTGAACCGTAAGAGCTAGATAGTTGACATTTTCACAGAATATGCGTTATTATGGCGGATTTGCTAACAAATAATAAAAAAACCGGCCAAGTACGAGTCGGGACTTGGGCAATTAGTGTTCCGTACTACCAGTTGTTTAACATGGGTCATTGAAAAAAACCACTATAAATTGACACTTACTTAGTATGTGGTCACATAGTAACTGAAGATCATTTTACACTGGTCAGTCTGGCTTTCGTTTTTTGGGTATAGAAAAGAAACTATCCAAGTTAAAGCCACCCTGATAATTTTCCCGCCATCTACACGTTATTTCTGATGTTCATGATTTTTTTCAGATCTTCTACGGCTATATTTTTTGAAATAGAGGTGGGGACAGCAATTTCTCGGATTGAATTGAAAATTTTGTTGAACAAAGTTTTTATAAAAGATTTGAAAAGTATATTTTTAGACTCGTATTTTCATAAGCTTTCAATGGATACCCCACAACATAGGGTAGAATTTTTTTTTTTTTATTTACCCTTTCTTTCTCCCCAAATTGCCCCCAATATTAAAATTTAGCTTTTTTTCCTTCATTTATGATATTGGACCAGCAATTGCTATATCTGTACCGAGTTTCAACTTCCAATGTCTTACGGTCTCTGAGAAAAATGCATGTGACAGACGGACGGACAGACACCGAGCTGATTCCATAAGTGTTCCGTTTTGCCAATTTTGGTACGGAACACTAATAAGGGGGGTCTAAGAAGAACTAGTTTTTATCAACGTTTGTTCTTCTCGCTCTATGGTAAAAACGGTAATATACACAACCGTCAAACTTGGTGTGATTATAGAGCAAACTCTACAGTATAACAACAAATAATAAAAACCAGCAAAGTCTGAGTCGGTCTTGTGCTAAAGGTACCGGAGTAAAAAAAAATTTTTTTTACCCTAATATGTTGTGGTGTTATTGTAAGGAACCCTCGGCCTCGGTGCGCGAGTAGCCCGACTCGCACTTGACCGATTTTATTTATAGACCCTTCAAGTCCAGGCCCGGAATCTTCCCGGAATATTGAAATAAACCGTGTTCAATGACTTATTCTGGCCACATTCCAGACATGTTATGCATAGCTTCTGTTCATGACTATATTTCCCGAGGGGGTCAGTCAGATATATTCTGAAAATTCATAACATACACTATACTGTGGCGCGTTGCGGAGAGGCACTCAATCATGAAAGTCCAGGTTCGATTCTGCATGCACGGACTTCATGCCGTTTGTTAATGCATTTTTCTAACTTGTATGTTATACCGACTCGTCTTAGACGGTGAAGGAAAACATCTTGAGGAAACCTGCATATGCACCCGAACAGATCAGGCACGCGTGCGTTGAACATTATGCTTATACTACAGAATAGATTACCCCTAATAGATACCGCATACAAGGCCGCCGACGCGCGCCACACATCTATGATTTTGCACTGATATGAGCAACGCGAGTGAGTGATCTCGAAGTAGTGCAACCTTGAAATGGCCAATCACTTTGCATCGTTTCGTGCCCCGCTACCCGCACCTACCGCCAAACATGGTGACTTCGAGCGTGTACAAAATTTTCATCATGTATATTGGGGGTAATCTGTGGCCTTAGACTACTTATATCGGGACGCGTAACCACGTGTCATTCTACCAACAAACTTTCTGCCACTTTTTGCGGATGGCGAGGTAACACAGGTTGTGCCCGGAACCTTTGGGTATGCAGACGACAGCACTGTTGCTGACAGATATCTGTCCGGTGCAGGGGTCAAATTGGACGTTACTCAGTCTTGTCGAGAGGCCATGGTGCAGCGAATAAACTTGGCCCTTGAATCTGTGTCCGACTGGGGTGATACTAATCGGGTCAGTTTCAACGCAAGCAAAACACAGGCGTGCCTTTTCTCCACAAAACGGAGTCCCTTCGCTTTGACCCCGACTTTCCGAAATGTGTCCATACCGATAGCTGATCACCTGGAGCTCCTTGGCATTAAAATATCGTCCGATCTGAATTTCGGACGGTACATTGAGTCCATGGCGAAAACCGCAGCGAAAAAACTGGGCGTCCTCTCGAAGGTCAGACGGTACTTTACTCCGGGACAGCTTCTACAACTTTATCAAGCACAAGTCCGATCGTGTATGGGGTACTGCTGCCATCTCTGGGACGGGTCTACCCAATACCAGCTGACCGCGCTGGACTCAATCGACAGGCGTGCCAGGAAGCTCATAGGTGATCCAACCTCGGTGGCGAAGCTACAAAGTCTTGAGCATCGTCGCAAGGTAGCCTGTCTGTCTGTTTTTTATAGGATACATTTCGGAGAGTGTGCGACTGAATTACACGATCTGATACCACCGTCTCCCTTTCATCTGCGGGGGACTAGACGCAGACTGGGTTTCCACCCTTATGTCGTTGACCTACCAGCAATTCGCACGAAGAAGTTTGCTTCTTTTTTTATAATGCGCACGGCTAAGGAGTGGAATGCCCTGCCTGCGGACCTGTTCCCTGAGCAATACAACCTGGGCCTCTTCAAGGCGAGAGTGAATAGGCATCTTTCTAGGTAAGCATGCTACATCTTCGGCCTCATCATCACTCAACATCAGGTGAGATTGGGGTCAAATGCTTACCCATCAAACATAAAAAAAAAAAAAAACATGTTATCCGCAACTTTGGATTTTATTCCCTATGACTTTAGATTCTAATTTTGAATGTTCAAAATCATGAAAGTAGTCTCGTGTAAACCCAAAACGTTCTAAGTTCGAAATTATTGTTTCGCAATAATAGGCTGTCTAGTTTAGTGATAAGTTATAAAATTGAATGTAAGGTAAGGAAGGTGTTAGGGTAAACAGTTGCATTACTTTAAGGGGTGATTGTACCCATTATAATATTATACCCGTTATATAATGAACAACTTTCCCTAAGAAACCTATAGGACATTCGCAAATTTCATTTTCTGGTTTTCATACAAAAGTTAGATCAACTCTGCGACCAAATAACATAAATAAAACTGATTGCATTTAGTATGGGAAGACCAAAATTTTTTTTTACGAATTTCCTATAGGTTTCTTAAAGAAAGTTGTTCAGTATCATGGGTACAATCACCCCATAAACACCCTGTATAATCCTCCTTGAGGGTAAGCCTGTGTCTTGCAGTGCAACTTCTTTTATAGGCTGAAGATGAACTCACAAAAAGACAGATAAGTCACCCATTTCATAACTTCAGAAACGAAATTCAGATCGCGCATTGTTATCATTGTGTATACAATCATTTGGAAGGTTATTACGAATGCGAAATCATTTGAGAAATAAGATTGAAAGGATGCTTTGTTTGCTTTCGATTATTTTACCAATACTTACTTTTCATTTCCTTCTCCTTTCTCCGCACTTTTGACAGCATCCAGTATTGACTCCTGAAAGGTTTATCAGGGGTTCAATAATATCTAAGAGAAATGATGTCTTTTGTTTGAATGTCAATATTATCTGTAAGATCAAAGACCACCCTTGATTTATTAAAAATAATAATATACAAGTTGTTACAAAAATACAAATAAACATTTAAGGGGGTGGCTAAGACCATCAAACTGAACAACTTTCTCTATGGGACCAATATCGAAATCGGGAAAAAAAATCGGATGTTCCATCATCATATCAGCCGATAGACGTCCGCTGCTGGACATAGGCCTCCCCCAAAATGGGGAGATTTGCCTTCATCGCCGTGATTCGATGCGTTTGCGATGTTCCATACTAAACTACAGATCTGCTCGAGCTAAATGTATGCGACAAAAGATTTTTTTCTTCGCGATTTCGATATTGGTCCATAGTAAAAGTTGTTCAGTTTGATGGTCTCAACAACCCCCTTCAAAGTTTGTAATGTTTATTTTAACTTCTGTAACACCCTGTATACGAAACGCTTTGGGTATTGAAATTAAAAGTATATTTGATAAAGCATGAAAGAAATATGAATTTCAACAAAATGCATAACCATGCATGCATGTATCTAAGGGTATAAAACACAGGGTCCTTCTTAACATGCTAACAGTATTTTTTAGGATGATCAGACCATCAAACTAAACAACATTCTCTAAAGGACTAACATCGAAATCGCGAAAAAAAAATCAGCTATTCCATACAAAACTGCAAACCGATTCGACCCGAATGTATACATTTTACGGGGCTTAAGATGTTTTTTTACGATTTTGATGTTACTTCCAGTTGTACATTTTAATGGTCTGATGATCCCCTGGACGTGGGGTCCTTTTGACTGGTCTTAACCAGTCAAAAGGACCCAACTTTAAATTATCGACACATCTTTTTTGTTCAAATATCAACTCCAATACAACAAAGTTCCGACGAAAATTGATAACGATATATCGAAAATAGAAAGTGCGATTAAGGAGTCAGAAAAGAAGGGTTTATAAAAAAAACAAATAATAATTCGACTGGGATTAGGATAATCTGGAGTTCTAGACTAAGAAGAGGATTTATAATTTTTTGCCCGATTGCTTTTTATCAAACAAAAAGATGCACTTAAAAATTGCCTTACCATCAGTTCATTGCGTTTTCTAAAACTGGTATACCTAATACGATTTGGTGTTTTACCATACCTGTAACAGAAATAACAAGAGGAATCATCATTTTAATAAAAAAATTATACAAAGCTTTAAAAAATGAACTTTCCATTCATTTGTTCAAAACACCAGAATCGTATTACAATTTTTATTTTCCTTAGTCTATTCATCCCAGTCATTGAGGTATGGACTCCCAATCATGGGGGTCCGGGTTCAAATCCGCACGGACAACATGCCATGTACCAATGAGTTTTTCTAACTTATGTACGTAAAACCGACTGCTCTCAAACGGTGAAGGAAAACATCGTGAGGAAACCTGCATACACTGAAGAACAAATTCTGATGTGTATGTGAAGTCTACCAACCCGCATTGGGCAGGCGTGGTGGACTAATGCCCATACACCCTCCTTGAGGGTAGGCCTGTGACCTGCAGGGACGTTTATATGCTGATCATGATGATGATGATTCATCACATTGCTGGGCAAAGGACTCTTCCTTTATGCTCCATGTCTTGAGCCAGCTCCAATCACCCTTCGTCTTTCCATAGGTCTCCACAACGCTCCACCGACGCTCTATCGAAATATTACGGATTTTATTTTTATTCGTTTCGTTCAAAGGTAGTGTAACTAGATTTTACGTGGTACCTGACTTATTAATCTTATTATTAATATATTGTGACTAAACTAACTAAACAAAAATTCCGAAATGTTCCGACAAATAGGAAAAAAAAATATTTACTGGAAAGAGAAAAACAAGGGTATCGGCACCCAATACAAATTCATAGCATTCGGTGTCGAAACCCTTGGTCCGTGGGGTCCCGGCGCACAGGCGCGTTCTGGCAAAGCGCCTGGTAGACTCGACCGGGGATCCAAGGGCTGGCGCTTTCCTCGCTCAACGGATCAGTCTAGCCGTTCAGCGAGGAAATGCTGCCAGCATCTTGGCTACCCTCCCGCGCGGTCCAAACCTGCACCATATTTTAGGTTAAGTTAGTTTTAGGTTCTCAATATTTTTATTTATTTTTAATGTACTTATCCACTATTATTTGTTTTACCAATAAATTTATTACCAACAAAAAGAAAAAAAAGCTCTATAATCACTAATCAGCAACTTTGTTTGAGCAAATATAATTTCAATGTTATTAGGTAGGTATCACAAATGGGGACAAGAATGATAAAGCATACCTACCTATTGTTGGTTTCTGCAATACCTTCCAATTATATTTGCTCAAACATAGTTGTTATAGAGCTTGTTTTTCTCTTTTCAGTTAATAGTTTTTTTTTTCATGCAGTCGGGATTTTTGTTTTTTAAATTTTTATGTTTATTTCATTCTTTTTAGTCTTGTGTCGAAATGGTAGCATATAAGTACTACAATCTAAACTATTATAAAACTGTAACAGAAATTTGTCTGTACATTGAAGATATTTACAAAAAAAAAATTTCGATATGGTTTTTAGATGTCCCTGATTCCAAATCACCAATTTTTGGATTTTTTGTCTGTCTGTTTGTTTGTTTGTTTGTTTGTTCGTTTGTTTGTTTGGGTGTTTGTTTGTTCGAGTATCACGCAAAAACTACTGAACCGATTTTGATGAAACTTTTTTTGTTTGATAGCTTATCATCTGACTTAAAATCTGGTATATAATTTATGCGGACGAAGTCGCGGGTAAAAGCTCGTATATGTATATATTTGAAATCGTCTGTTTACTACCTTCATTTGATACCCATATTGTAATTTTTAACAAAAATAAATGTATTCCCCCTCTTTTTTTAATTCGCAGACGTGATATTAAAATAATATAGCCTATGTCACTCTCACAATTTTTACAAATCTAAAGACACCTCAAACGTTTAAATCCTTCTGGCGAAGTCGGGTAAAAATCAGCAACGAATACAATGTAATATTCTTGATTTTTTTTAAATGTTGTAATTCCAAGATAAAAATGAAAACAACAAAAATATATAAAAATGAGATCTTAGAGATAAAAAACCGGCCAAGTACGAGTCGAGACTCGGGCAATTAGTGTTCCGTACTACCAGTTGTTTAACATGGGTCATTGATAAAACCACTATAAATTGACACTTACTTAGTATGATGGACGGACGGATGGACGGACAGACACACACACAAACTGGCAGCGTTCCCCTTTGAATGGTCAAGCTAAGTTGTTGACCAAGGAAGCTGCCAGCTCTGCGGTCACCGAATATTGTATAGGTAAGAATATAAAAAAATACGATTGAGGGCAGCCACCGGGTGCCTCCTCAACATAAACTTACGTGATCCCCAGGTTGTCAATATTACCATAGACAGCATTTCTTGAATTATCTTTCTGAGGAAACTTGACAGCTGACCTCAGCATTCCCAATGATGGTCTGATAAGGGTGTGACCTGGATGAATAGGTTCTGCTTCAGGTAAGTCTTCAGGGTCTCTCGGTACACCTAGCACCTGATCGTATTCGTCACCATTGTGGAATCTTCTCTGTTGAAGAAAAGGGAATAATTATGATAGATATAGAGAAGAATAAGATCAAAATACCATACCATTATTTGGTGAAAAATAAATAAAAACACAGGTTGTTTTAAATGCATTACTATCGAATAGGGTGCTACAGAAAATAAAACTGAACAACTTTTACAATGGGACCAATATTGAAATCACAAAAAATTTACTGTTTCTCATATTTTTGTTGAGAAGCTATTGATATTTTCACCAGTAGATTTTTTCCGATTTTAATATTGGCTCTATAGTGAAAGTTGTTCAGTTTCATGGTCTGAAGCACCCTGTATGGGCTTCATAACTAATCAAACGTTTATAGTGGGGAAAAATAGTAAGCGTAGCTGAAGGTCTACAACCCAGAGGTGGTACTGTAGTATTAATACACACTACTCGCCCAGTATAAGTTCTCAAAGACTAGAACACTCTACAAAATTTAAAACTAAAATGGGAATAAAACCATAATATGTATAAAAACAACGAGATTACTTATTCCAATTAAAAGCACAATCCGCAACGCAGGCTTCGTCAAATATTAATCACACATACCTATATCCGCTACAAGCTTCGTCAATGGAGCGGAGCACACAAGATAAAATCCGCATGCAAGCTTCGTCAGACTATCACTAACTTAATCTAAAGGCACTGCTCTGCGCAACCCTGGCTCAAAGGTCCCAAAGATGCTGGCCGCATTGCCCCTCTGGATGGTCAGAGAAATTATCTGCACCAGATAGGCTCCCGAGCGTGGGTCCCCCCCTTTAGTTCGCATCCGCTGCCCTATCTCCCTAACAAAGTCCTTGGCATCGACTCCCCAAGGGCCAGTCTCAAAGGCGGCTGACACGAAATCGTACCCTTGCTCCAGGTTGGCATATATCGTCCGCTTTAGCCTCACCCGCTCTGTGGCAGAGCCAGTGACGCGCATTGTCCGTCTCAGGTAGGACGGAGCAAACGTGCTGACACAGGTTGCGTCCCAAATCAGGCAACGCCCCCTTTGCCAGGGGATTAAGGTCAGGCCATCGAGACGCTTACCATCGGTGCGGCTTAAACCCGGGGGCTCCAATATACACGGCACGTCCACTGAGACAAGAGCACGGCGAATTATGTCGTTGAGGGCTTGGTGTCGGGGAAATCTACCAGCACACCGCTGGCAGCTCAGGCCATTGTTGGCATTGGTGGCCATTTTCCTCCACCCAGCAACCACAAACGCACCGATGAGGCTCGCACACCTTGCAACCGATACGCAAAGCCGCAGCAATCCTCAATGTATCATTGTCCAGCAGTGTCCCCATATTGGGGGAAGGAAGCGCATGCAACCAAGCGGCCGACTCTGGCTCGGAAACTGCCTTCAAGCGCGAAACATCCACCCCAACAGCGCTGCCCATGAGTTGCGCAAACGATTGCCTCGCCGCGATCTCGTCCCAGCCTCTCTGGATGGTCAAGTCTTCCGGGCGCTCACCGTTCACAGTACTGACTGCCCAAGCCGCCAATGCGTCCGTCACAAAAGGAATGGGGAACCCGCCACCAAATACCGTATGTATAAATAATAATTGTACACTACTATTATTATTATTACCTATTCAATTATGGTAAAACTATTTACACCATCATGTTGTAATAAAAACTATAGTAGTTCAGCTTAACGGTCGCGGCGGTTCTATGCACCGGCAGTATTGGTACACCGCGCAGGTAAATTGGTACTTGGACACGCTCCTCCCGCCACCCGCACCGGTCACCCCGCGCACGATTGACCTGTCGCGACCGAGCGCGCTCACTAGTTTTATTACTTACACTATGATACCGGGCTGCGCTCTCCCCGGACCCCGCACACCCCGAACGATTGACCTATTGTGACCGCTGAGCTGAACTAACTATGACACTACTCAACTCATAGTACGACTACAGGTAATAATAATTAATCATTTCCCCTCTATAACGTGGAAGACAACTATTTAATACGGTCCAACAAGTTAGGAACATTCATAACTTTTGTGGACAAAGTCTTAGCAGACAACATAATGAAACAAAGGAAATAATTCCGTTCTCTCGCTTAAACTTCCCCTCTCTAAACTTTAGTTAGGTTAGGTGTTGTACAATTGAAGACAAATAAATAGGTCATTTTGTATTAACCACTATTGTCCGTGTGGTGTCGGCTAAGAATAGCACCGCCTCATTACCTCCCGTGGGTGTCGTAAAAGGCAACTAAGGGATCTACCGGAGGATGGGCAGCAGCATCCTCTGAGTAGACACATTCAATCCAACTGCGATCGCCAACCCGCCTGCCAAGCGTGGCGATTATGGCAAATAATCACATTTCGGGGGAGGCCTATGTCCAGCAGTGGACGTTTATCGGCTGATATGATGATGATGATGACTATTTAAAGAGAATTTGGTTTAAATTACAACCTTGTGGTTCCAGACTTAGAATAGACTGTGCAAATGACTACGAAATAAGGGAATTTGCATCTTTTTCCTAACCTAACCTGAAACTATAATCTTGCTATAAGTTGACTTTGATTTAATACCGTTCCTTTAAAAAAGATAGTTTGTAATATTTCTGACTACTAAAGTGTAAAAACATTACTAGTGTAATTAATGAGGTAGTTTAGATTAGACCATCAATCGGAACAACATTCACTATAATCATTATGGAGCAACATCAAAATAAAATAAAAATAAAAATTGCTGTTACAAACCAAGGTGTAGTACCGTCTCGACTCCAACTCCAATATATGGAACAAAAATTTTGTTTTTTGACTTAATCTGCATAGTGGAAGTTGTTCAGTTCTATGGTCTAACTAAACCACCCCTTTAAATATTACTAGGGTATTTTGTTACAACTTGTATTATTATTTTGTACCAGCGACCCGCCCCGGCTTTGCACGGGTGCAATGCTGATATAAACCTTCCTCTTGAATCACTCTATCTATAAAAAAAACCGCATCAAAATCCGTTGCGTAGTTTTAAAGATCTAAGCCATAGATAATGATCTAAGCATACAAATAGGGACAGATAGTATAAGAGATAAGTGTACTTTCTGCAACCATAAGCAGCAAGGCTTATTCAGTGTTTATAGGGTGTAGAGCATCTCTGTGATGGGGTTGACGTCGGTCTGCCTGCATATCGTCAGTCGGTTTAGGAGATACAGCCGTTCAAAGGTGAGTTATGGGTGCAAAAAATGGCCGATCAGCAGCAAGGCTGATCGTATGATACTATTGTAATATGCACTGAGGCTATGTGAACAGTACAAAAACTGACGTGGTTCATCAGTCGGTTTAGGAGATACAGCCGTTCAAAGGTCAGTTATGTGTGCAAAAAACGGCCGATCAGCAGCAAGGCTGATCACATGATACTATTGTAATATGCACTGTAGCTAAGTGAACAGTACAAAAACTGACATGATCCGTCAGTCGGTTTGGTAGGTACAGCCGTTCAAAGTTTCAAAAATTAATTGTAATAAAAAAAATAATCATCTCCCGAAAGGATGGTCATAGGATGTTATTTTAATATGCACTGTAGTTATGTGAACAGTAAAAAAACTGACATGATCCGTCACTCGGTTTAGTAGGTACAGCCGTTCAAAGTTGCAAAAATTAATGGTTACAAAAAAATAATGATCTCCCGAAAGGATGATTATAGGATATTATTGTAATATGCACTGTAGTTATGTGAACACGATAAAAACTGAGATAATCCGTCACTTGGTTTAGTAGGTACAGTCAGCAGCAATAAGTTGCATACACTTTTGTTCTACGCCGTAGTACTAAAGTGTATAATAACTTATTGCTGCTGACTGTACAGCCGTTCAAAGTTGAACAAATTAATGTTTATAAAGATTTTATGACTACCGGTAAGCCTGATCATATGAAAGTATTGTCATATACGCACTATACGCAGTAGATATGTAGACACTATTAAAACTGACATCATTGTCTAACAATTCACCGGTTATAAACGCTAAAATGAAAAAAAAAAAAACAACGGGTTGCACTCCGGGAGTGCCGGTAGAAGTGAAAAATTGAACACTAACGTTGTGCATTTTTGATATTTTGCAAAGGTTAGGGAATAATTTCGCGCAAATTGCTTTAATTATCAGTATGAAAGTATTTATAAGGTAAAATAAAATATTTTTTTATTTGCGCTACCGAACACAAACATGACAATTTATGCCGCTTAAACGAAACAGCAGAAACAGGTATACATTTTCGAGTTCGGTGACAACTCGCCAGTAAAAAATCTCGCCTTGCGGCGAGTTGCCACTCTTTGGAAATAGAAAGGGGACATGTCGCCTTCAACACAGGGCGAGTTCGGCATTTAAAAAAAAGGTAGACCCGGCCGGATTTGTGAAAAGGGCAAATTATAAAGGGGGAGGGGTAGGTAGGTTTGTAGGTATGTATGCAGGTAGCTAGGTTTGTAAGTATGTTTGATGTTTGTTATGTAGGTAGGTATGTAGGTATGTATGCAGGAAGATATGTAGGTAGGTATATAATGTAGGTAGGTATGTATGTAGGTAGCAGTGTGGGTGTGTGTATTCGTTAATTTAAGTAACGATTTATTTAAAAGTTTACCATGTCATTCTAAATTAATCCAAGAATCCACCGAAAACCTGGGCTGGGTGGACAGAAAACACACCTCCACATACACCCCCCCCCCCCCCTCCTTCCCTCCCGCATACACTCATGAACAAACGCACATGTCTGACTGAATCACATGGTTGCTTTCTTTAACTCTTTAGTTACTAAATCGTTTGCTCCTAAATTCGATATAATGAAGGTACGCGTGGACTCCGAACATCCCAACTAGGGTTGCCAACTTTTTTAGACCAAATATAGTATTTCAAGCCTTAGTGCCCGAAAAAATATAGTAGATCGGGGAAAAATAAGAAAAATATAGTATTTTTCGAATTCGTTAATTTAAATTTTTTCAAAAAGATTTTGTTTGCTACTTTTTGGTTTGAATTTTTAATTTATTGGTTTTTATTTTTAAGGAACAATCATTTCTCTATTTAATATTCGTTATAGAAAATAAAGCATCCTGTAAACGCAGAAGTCACTGGATTCGATACAGAAATAATAAAATTAAAAAAAAAAAAGATAAATCTGACTTTAGGAAAACTTGTTGTCACTTTTCAGTAGTATATTTAGTAGAAAATTGTTTATGGAACAAATTGTGTTGAAGAGAAAGAAAATTGTTAAAATAATGTTAAGTAATTGGTCATTTTTATTGGACCTAAGTACCAATATATTTAAATTCTCTATAAAGTATTTGCTCATCAAAATATAGTAGTTTGCCTACTATATATTTTTCTCAGAATTGTAGTAGTAGGGCCCCTAATATAGTAGGATACTATATTATATAGTAGGGTTGGCAACCCTAATCCCAACCAATGATATCTAATGCATCTTGAACTTTTTTGTTTCTCAATCAACCGATTGCTTCCAAAACCTGAGGGTCCGTGTGGACACCGAATATGAATCCAATGTCAGATTTGAGAAAAGTGGCCGCCATCTTTAACTTTTTGTTTCTCGACCGATTGCTTCCAAAATCGATGTCTGGGGGTTTCTGTGATCTTTTAACACGAATCTGACGTCAGATATAAGAATAATTATATTATATTATATTATATATTATATTATTGTAGTATGCACTAATAGAAACAGAATAAAAACAGTGAACAGTATAAAAACTGACATGATTCGTCAGTCGGTTTAGTAGGTACAGCCGTTCAAAGGTCAAAAAAATTTTACCGCCATTAAGGCTGGTTATAAGACGGTATTGTTATTAATTATTAACAATCCCAGGATCGTTTCGAAGACCCGGGATGGCTAAAATATCGCTATTAGAACTTGGTCGTGGTCGAGGTGTTCAAATGAACAACTCGAACAACATTAACAACTCGAACAACATGAAAAACTCGGGCAACATAAACAGCTCTGACGATTTGGTCAACTTATACAATGTTGTCAGAGTTGTCCAAGTTGACCAAGTTTTTCATGTTGTCCGAGATGTTTTGTTGTCGAAAGTACTTAATTGGACAACATGAACAACTTGAACAAGTCAAATCATTTGACCGAGTTGTCCGAGTTGTCCAAGTCGACCGAGTTGTTCATGTTGTGCAAGTTATTCTACCTACTGTTGACTACCTACGAGGTATGCTCGGATCATATCTAACTACCAAAAAGGATAGACTAAGTTTTCACTCCAAAATTTCCTTCGGCACAGTCCTCGGTAGTGTTGTGCCCCTTGATTTTTTCAACGTAATCGTAACTCACCTCTCTCTGCTAGCAGTGATTAAGACTACGGTTTACGTTAGTATATGTATATAACTATTCTTTGACTACGAGTAGTATGTTCCTTGATAACTACTGACGGACTGACATAATTAGCATGTCAGTTTAACAGTACTTACATAGCTACACCACATAATCAGCCTTTTATTGGAGATCGTTATTCTTTTGCAACCATGAGCTTTGAACGACTTTATGTAATCTGATTGACGAATCATCTTCATTACAAGCACAACATAGCATAGTGCTTTTGACTATATTCCCCTAGGGGATAGTCAGAGATACAAATCAGGAAGATATCAAAGAGATAAAACTCTGAACATTCACTTTTCAATACTAGTACCTAACGAAACTCATAACCACTTAACTACTTCTAATAATTTTTAGCAGTAAGTTTCTTTTTAACTAGGGGTAATAACTGTTAAACTGACCGACATTATCATGCAGTTTAAATAGTGTTAACATAGCTACTGCGTATAGTAACTACAGTGCATATTACAATAATATCCTATGATCATCCTTTCGGGAGATCATTATTTTTTATCGTAAAAATTAATTTTTGCAACATTGAACGGCTGTACCTACTAAACCGACTGACAGATCATGTCAGTTTTTGTACTGTTCACATAACTACAGTGCATATTACAATAATATTCTATAATCATCCTCTCGGGAGATCATTATTTTTTTTAACCATTAATTTTTGCAACTTTGAACGGCTATACCTACTAAACCGAGTGACGGATCATGTCAGTTTTTTTTACTGTTCACATAACTACAGTGCATATTACAATAATATCCTATGATCATCCTTTCGGGAAATCATTATTTTTTTTATTACCATTAATTTTTGAAACTTTGAACGGCTGTACCTACCAAACCGACTGACGGATCATGTCAGTTTTTGTACTGTTCACTTAGCTACAGTGCATATTACAATAGTATCCTATGATCAGCCTTGCTGCTGATCGGCCGTTTTTTGCACACATAACTGACCTTTGAACGGCTGTATCTCCTAAACCGACTGATGAACCACGTCAGTTTTTGTACTGTTCACATAGCCTCAGTGCATATTACAATAGTATCATACGATCAGCCTTGCTGCTGATCGGCCATTTTTTGCACCCATAACTCACCATTGAACGGCTGTATCTCCTAAACCGACTGACGATATGCAGGCAGACCGACGTCAACCCCATCACAGAGGTGCTCTTCACCCTATAAACACTGAATCAGCCTTGCTGCTTATGGTTGCAAAAAGTACACTTATCTCTCGTAATAGGACAGCGGGAAGCGACTTTGTTTTATAATATGTAGTGATGATGTAAGTTTGTATATTTCTAAATATATATGTAAGTATGATTCACCTCTACTTATTTGTTCTTCAAGCGTAATACTAAAAACAGTAAACTTTTCACATAAAATAAAATGTGTCTATACTTTTTCACGGCCGCCACTGGTCGTCCCTCATGCGTAATTTGCTTTGCAGATTTAAAAGGATTTATTCGTCTACACGTACATTCGCTTTGTAAGTCTACATTGTTGATGCACTTAATGCTAACTTTCAACCGAAAATCTAAACTTTAAGGCAAATTATTTAAGGAGGTTTGTTTGTGCAATGAAATGTTATAAAGATAAGGAAGAATACAAAGTTGTCAACAAAATGTAAGCAAGTTTTGATAACTTTGTAAAGAAGACATTGTAAAAAATCAATAACTGGACGAGATATCATAGTTTCTAGATAGGTTTTTATATATACAGAGTAAACAGTTGCATTATTTTAAGGGGTGATTGTGCCCATGATTCTGAACAACTTTCTCAAAGAAACGTATAGGAAATTTCGCATTTTTTTTCCTTTTTTCATACAAAACGTCGATCAGCTTATTGCAAATATTGCAATTTAGTATGGGATGTCCAAAAGCCTAAAACCTGCGCCTTTTTCTTTTTTTATCGCGGCCATCAATCAAACTTGAATATTATAGTTCAGAATAAAGTTAACTCAGTCCGAACTGAGATATAAAGGTTTGAAATGCACGTAATGGTAATATTTTCAACTTCAAGCCTCTATATCTCCGCCCGGACTGAGTTTAGGGATATACATGTTAATAAGTTTTGTTTGTTACTTTATTCTGAAATAAAATATTCATGTTTGGTTGCTGGCCGCGCCAAAAACAACGGCGAAAAATAAGGCGCCAAACTAACATACAAAACCCGCATTGTCTTTTTTTTGCAAATTTCCTATGGGTTTCAGTTGTATCATGGGTACAATCACCACTTAAAGTAATGCAACTGCTTACCCTAACACCCTGTATACAGGGGGGAAATTGATATCATTAGCATCCTTTTAAACTAAGAGTCTACCCATCAAACTGAACAATTTTTACTATGGCAGCAAACCGATAGGAGCAGAAATAAAACTGCTGGTGCATACATTTGAGTCGAGCAGGCAGCGCGGCAGTGGCGGTTGCAGTTTAGTATGGAACAGCAGATTTTTTTTTTGCTCCAATCTGTTTGCTCCCATAGTTGTTCAGTTTGATGGATACACTCTTAGTTTAAAAGGCTGCTAGTAATATCAATTTCACCCTGTATATCAAGATAATCTTTTAAAACCATTGGATTGTAAAGAGGCTGAATTCAGCTATTCCATACATTTGGGTCAAGTAACCATTGATATTATCTATAAACAAACATTTTCTTTTTCAAGATTTATTATGTTCAGTTTGATGGTCTGAATGTAATGTGGTGGCCTATTTGATAATTATGTAACGAAACGCATTTATTTGGGTCACTATCAGGATACCCACGTTGTAAAATGACAATATCGCCCATGATTATTTTACACCTCTGTATGTATAAAGAAATGGAGGTAGGTAAGCGGTAAATAACGGCCCGGTAGCGCAGTCGGTAGTGAACCTGCCTGCTGTGCCGAGGGTCGCGGGTTCGAATCCCGTAAGGGACTAATATTTGTATGATAAATAAATAAATAAATATGTAGATTCTGGTAGGTACCTACTTTAAATGTGACTAGATAATTTGTGTGACATTGTCGAAGATATATTTATTATTTATTAAGCCATATTCCCAGAGGCACCCATTTGAGCACCTGATAGAAATCTCACAATTTACATGGTTTTTTATCGGTCATTTAGCTGTTTCATACATTTTTATTGAGTAGGCATTGCAGTTTATTATGGAACAGCAGATTTTTTTTGCGATTTCAGTTCTACTCGTATAGTAAAGTTATTCAGTTTAAAGTTTTGAACCATCCCTTAAAATTTGGAGTTGTAGAAAAGTTTCTGACCACTCCGAAAATGAATATAGTCTTGCTGTTATGCATAGTCCTATGTAGTAACGCTTGCTCCAAAACGCTACACTTACTACTATTTTAATACGAAAGTCTAAGTGCCACTTAAACTGTGCTCTCGCATATTGTAAACTAATATTCCCTAAAGGCCAATATCTTAGATGACAACCCTATTCATCATACTCTAGATTTTACAACTAAAATTATTTCAACTACGCGATGCATAAAATGTAAACAAAACTAAAATTGCTTTAGTTATGAACTCAAACCAACTTAATTTGCTGACGGTTTTTTAAGGGGATTATCAGACATTCAAAACTGAACAACATTCTTAAGCACCAGCTGTTCTATAAATAACTGGCCAAGTGCGTGTCGGACCACGCGCAGGGTAGGGTTCCGTAGTTGCCCGTCACATAATATAATATGGACTTAGAAGAAGACTTATTGTTTAATACTACGGTTTAACGGCTAATAAAGTCTAAAAAGTACATTTTATAAGTTAGTCGACTATTACTCGGAAACTTGTAAAGCCTACTTAGCGGTGATAGTTTTCCTTTTAAATTCGTTATATATGCTATTGCCGTGAATCTTTTCACATCTCCAACTACAACCGTTTAGCTGAGAGAGGGGGGGGGGGGGGGGGGGGGACGACGACACTTGACTCTACCGAAAATTTTCGCTTTAAAGCTTAATATTTCGCCAACGGATCCTTAAATCGAAAAATGATTTTCCCAAACCCACAATATTTTTAAAAGACCTATCCAATGATACCGCACAACATGGGATAGACGAGAGAAAAAAAATCATCCCCAGTTCACGTGTAGGGGACCTCCCGTATCGAGGATGATGACCCTAAATTTTTTTTTATTTTCTAGTTTTTAGTTTACCACTTTGTCGGCGTAATGAATATGTATACATATGCCAAATTACAGCTTACAGTGTTAGCGTCTCTGAGCTAAGCCGCGGACAGACGGACGGACGGACATGGCGAAACTATAAGGGTTCCTTGTTGACTTCGGAACCCTAAAAACGGCAACGGCTACTCTACCCAAATGTATGGAACAGCCAATGTTTTATTCTCGATTTCGTCGTTGGCTCCATAGTTAAAGTTGTCAGAATATTCGCCTAGACTTGTATTTTGACGACTAGACAACGATATACAATACATAATAATAGATACAAACATCCATGACTAGAATACAAACAAGGGTATTTCACATGAAGAAACGGCAGTTAATTTGTTTACATTTAGTTCGTCGCGTTCTGAAACTGACTTTAGCAAGCAGTAACGAGTTTAATACTAAATCGATGGTGATGTGATGGTACCTTCACTAGATTATGTGAAATATATTCAAGGGCGGATCCAGGATTTCATATTGGGGGGGGCCCTCGGCCGACTCAGGCCACGTATTAAGATATAAAAAAATTTAGTTAGAGACACAGACCCGAGACGTCTTGTATACATACATAGAAAACTAAAACAATCAGCCCCGGATCTACGATTTTTCCCAGGCGGGGCAAAAACAGGAGATTGGCGCCGAGCCCGGGCCTCCTCTACAAGAGTGTAGCAATAATTTTTTCTTAGGGAGGCCAGGTTCAGGTTGAATGGTTGCAATAAAACGTTTAACATAGAGCGAGCGAAGCGAGCTCGAGATTTTACTGCAATATGATTAGGTCTAGTCAGAAATTCGCAATATGATCGAATTCTGCGAAAGGTTCAATTCAATTCAATTTCTTTATTGCGATAAATTACATGTTTTTGTAGGATGTTACGCAGAATACAATAAGAATGTCACAATGTAATTTTACCCCTGTGGGTGTAGCAATTTATACAAACTAATCAATCATGCATTTAAACAAGCAAGGTAATGCAATGAAAGCAAGGTAATTTCAATACAACAAAAAAACCAAGAGCGAGCGAAGCGAGCTCGATATTTCACTGAAATATAATGAGATGTCTGCAATAAGATCTAAAACCAAGAGCGAGCGAAGCGAGCTCGAGATTTCACTGCAATATAATGAGACGACTGCAATACGATCTTAAACTGAGAGCGAGCGAAGCAAGCTCAGATTTCGTAACTGCAATATAATGAGATGACTGCAATGAGATCTAAAACCAAGAGCAAGCGAAGCGAGCTCGAGATTTTACTGCAATATGATTAGGTCGAGTCAGAAATTCGCAAGATGATCGAATTCTGCGATAGGTAATTTCAATACAACAAAAAAACCAAGAGCAAGCGAAGCGAGCTCGATATTTCACTGAAATATAATGAGATGTCTGCAATAAGATCTAAAACTAAGAGCGAGCGAAGCGAGCTCGAGATTTCACTGCAATATAATGAGACGACTGCAATACGATCTTACCGAGAGCAAGCGAAGCGAGCTCAGATTTCGTCACTGCAATATAATGAGATGCCTGCAATGAGATCTAAAACCAAGAGCGAGCGAAGCGAGCTCGAGATTTTACTGCAATATGATTTAGGTCGAGTCAGAAATTCGCAATATGATCGAATTCTGCGATAAGTAATTTCAATACAACAAAAAAACCAAGAGCGAGCGAAGCGAGCTCGAGATTTCACTGCAATATAATGGGATGACTGCAATACGATCTTAAACCAAGAGTGAGCGAAACAAGCTCGAGATTTCGTCATTGCAATATAATGAGATATCTGAAATCAGGAGCAAGCGAAGCGAGCACGAGATTTTTTGCAAAATTCTCAAGTCGATGCAATATTTTTTTTCCATCTTGATTTTGGCTCTCCCTAAACCTGCCACCCGGGGCGTGTTCCCTTTTAATCTTTAGGATTATGTTATGTGTATAATCCTAAAGATTTCTGACCACAGCCTTGTTTTAATTATTGTACCTACACAGGTACAAATACAATAATTAAAACAGAAACACAGAGCGAGCGAAGCAAGCTAAAATTTTCTCCGCTCTACGAATTGGTTATGGACTACTACTACTTGTTAATCAATCTATGCCCTAGTAAAGTGCCGTCATTACTCAGCCTCGAAATTCAATGCAATCCGCAGAGGTCCGTGGGGGGGGCCATGGCCCCCTGGGCCATACATAATAATAGATACAAACATCCATGACTAGAATACAAACAAGGGTATTTCACATGAAGAAACGGCAGTTAATTTGTTTACATTTAGTTCGTCGCGTTCTGAAACTGACTTTAGCAAGCAGTAACGAGTTTAATACTAAATCGATGGTGATGTGATGGTACCTTCACTAGATTATGTGAAATATATTCAAGGGCGGATCCAGGATTTCATATTGGGGGGGGCCCTCGGCCGACTCAGGCCACGTATTAAGATATAAAAAAATTTAGTTAGAGACACAGACCCGAGACGTCTTGTATACATACATAGAAAACTAAAACAATCAGCCCCGGATCTACGATTTTTCCCAGGCGGGGCAAAAACAGGAGATTGGCGCCGAGCCCGGGCCTCCTCTACAAGAGTGTAGCAATAATTTTTTCTTAGGGAGGCCAGGTTCAGGTTGAATGGTTGCAATAAAACGTTTAACATAGAGCGAGCGAAGCGAGCTCGAGATTTTACTGCAATATGATTAGGTCTAGTCAGAAATTCGCAATATGATCGAATTCTGCGAAAGGTTCAATTCAATTCAATTTCTTTATTGCGATAAATTACATGTTTTTGTAGGATGTTACGCAGAATACAATAAGAATGTCACAATGTAATTTTACCCCTGTGGGTGTAGCAATTTATACAAACTAATCAATCATGCATTTAAACAAGCAAGGTAATGCAATGAAAGCAAGGTAATTTCAATACAACAAAAAAACCAAGAGCGAGCGAAGCGAGCTCGATATTTCACTGAAATATAATGAGATGTCTGCAATAAGATCTAAAACCAAGAGCGAGCGAAGCGAGCTCGAGATTTCACTGCAATATAATGAGACGACTGCAATACGATCTTAAACCGAGAGCGAGCGAAGCAAGCTCAGATTTCGTAACTGCAATATAATGAGATGACTGCAATGAGATCTAAAACCAAGAGCAAGCGAAGCGAGCTCGAGATTTTACTGCAATATGATTAGGTCGAGTCAGAAATTCGCAAGATGATCGAATTCTGCGATAGGTAATTTCAATACAACAAAAAAACCAAGAGCAAGCGAAGCGAGCTCGATATTTCACTGAAATATAATGAGATGTCTGCAATAAGATCTAAAACTAAGAGCGAGCGAAGCGAGCTCGAGATTTCACTGCAATATAATGAGACGACTGCAATACGATCTTACCGAGAGCAAGCGAAGCGAGCTCAGATTTCGTCACTGCAATATAATGAGATGCCTGCAATGAGATCTAAAACCAAGAGCGAGCGAAGCGAGCTCGAGATTTTACTGCAATATGATTTAGGTCGAGTCAGAAATTCGCAATATGATCGAATTCTGCGATAAGTAATTTCAATACAACAAAAAAACCAAGAGCGAGCGAAGCGAGCTCGAGATTTCACTGCAATATAATGGGATGACTGCAATACGATCTTAAACCAAGAGTGAGCGAAACAAGCTCGAGATTTCGTCATTGCAATATAATGAGATATCTGAAATCAGGAGCAAGCGAAGCGAGCACGAGATTTTTTGCAAAATTCTCAAGTCGATGCAATATTTTTTTTCCATCTTGATTTTGGCTCTCCCTAAACCTGCCACCCGGGGCGTGTTCCCTTTTAATCTTTAGGATTATGTTATGTGTATAATCCTAAAGATTTCTGACCACAGCCTTGTTTTAATTATTGTACCTACACAGGTACAAATACAATAATTAAAACAGAAACACAGAGCGAGCGAAGCAAGCTAAAATTTTCTCCGCTCTACGAATTGGTTATGGACTACTACTACTTGTTAATCAATCTATGCCCTAGTAAAGTGCCGTCATTACTCAGCCTCGAAATTCAATGCAATCCGCAGAGGTCCGTGGGGGGGGCCATGGCCCCCTGGGCCCCCCCCCTGGATCCGCCCTTGAATATATTCTGGTTTGCAATTTATCCTACGAATAATGCAGCTAAAGCTGACCTTGTTTATCGAACGAAAATGTTCTGTATGAGATCGAATAATTTTGACGAGACGATGAATTTTGTTACATTATTATAGGATATTGTGGGGAAAACAATCATTAACCTTTAATCCACATACTCTACCAATCAAACTGAACAACTTTTATTATGTGAGCAAACTTTTTTTTTACTCTGATAAAAAAATCTGCTGTCCATACTAAACTCCAATCCTACCTACTCGTCTCAAATGCATGCAACAGCTGATTTTTTTCTGCCCTGATCTATTTGCTCCCATAGTAAAAGTTGTTCAGTTTCATGGGTAGAGTATGTGGTTTAAAGGTTAATGATGACCCCCGCTCCGGTTCGTTCCTGGTGCAGAGGTTGGCCATAGCAATACAACGCGGCAACGCTGCTAGCGTTATGGACACCTTTGCACCTGGATCGATACGAGGCGGGCTATTCGATTAATGTGTTGATTATTAGTTGCATTGTTGTAAATAAATATATTGTTTAAAGGTTAATGATATAATGATACTTTTTCTTATATCCTGTATAATCAATTAATAATATATCGCAAAAGGTACTTCTGATAAAATAATTTTATTTCAAAACTGGCAGCGCCCGCGACATCGTACACTCAGACCATCGATAATCGATAATATTTGAGTGTACCACACGTTTTGTCTATGGTCCGCCATTTACAGTTTTTATTATAAAAGACGTATCTGGTCATTAGAAACGATGATTCCTTTACTACGTGTCCGGCTAGGACGTCACGCTGCCCAAAGTTAAGTATTACGGTATAACTTGTGTGTTAAAATAGAGTAAATAAATTATACACAACAGAGGGTCAATGCCCATACTAAGAAAGTTGCCACCTTCTTAGTTGAAGACTCACGCAAGTACAGCGACGGTGGTGAGTAACGGTACTACAGCAATGTTTAACTAAGTTAAAATGCGTGTTAAACACATTTGTTATTAAAATTTTTAAGAAAATTAATCTATATAATTTATTTCCGTGGAACAAAACTCAAATAATAGTGATCTAATAACGTTTAATTAAGATTTATCTCTCGTTCAGGCCAGTAGCGACATCTGTTTGCGCCAAGACTATACTAAATCTAAAATGTATGGATCTGACCAGACATGGTGTTACTGTAATTATTCTTGTGTACATTTGTTACACTCTGTGACTCTGGCATTTCCAGTGGAAACTTGCTTTTTGTGTATATTCAACGGCTCATTACCTGTCACACTGGACAAAATTTGGACATTTGCCAGGGAAATGTAGAATTTATGTTGAATTAGACTATAAGGTAGACAAACATAATAATATTTTAATATCAACATAATTATGTTTAGCTTTTACGCTAAACTTATATTTGCTCATCCCCTAGAGGTTGACATTAAATTATCTATCAACCCACACGTTTGTCAACCCACGCCAAAATAACTAAGGTTTTTCAGTTAAATAGAACATAGTTCAGCAAAGCGTGTATTACGTAATTATTGCGAAATTATGGAAATCTATTCCTATAATAAGGCGTAGGCATGGTGTAGGTGTAGGTATTTGAATTGTATTAATGTCAATTGGTCTGCATTTCATACCAAGTACAAACGGCGGCACGTAAAGCTATACAAAACCAACATAAGCTGGCCGCGCGACGTTATACGTTACTCCACCTACACGAGGCCAGTTTATTTTGGTTTTGTATAGCTTGATGTGTCGCCGTGTGTACATAAAAATATAGAAAAAAATGGGAACTGACATTTTGCGTATCTGTCATTTTGCTTTTCTGACATTATGGGTGCAAACCATTATAATGGTTTATGGGTACTGAGTACTTATAAGTGAATATAACCATATCGCTGGTCCAAAGGTGATAATCACTTATTACTTATTTTGACCAAAGTCTCTGCTATTTTGATAGGTTAATATTCCGGAAGTCATAAATCATTAATTAATTTTATTGAAATAGATTTAAAAAAATGGTTTTAAGAGTTTGTGTTTGTTTGCCTTGTATTATTTACTTTCTTTTTGGGGAGCTTACAGCTAAATAACAGTCAGATTTCTACAAGTACAAATTGATATTTAGATGCTGACAACAAGTTCCCATATATAGGGTTATTTTAAATTAGTTGGCGAAACTGAACCAGGGTACTTGTTAATGATAACAGATAGCATTATCAATGTTTATAATCTTTTATAATTGGTATTGATGAATAATAAAATTAATATTATCGTGCATAAGGTACGCGCAGTGCGTGCAATACGCGGGATTGACCTCAGAATCATATGTTCGGTTGGAGAGTCATTACCACATGCGTTTCTTAAGTTTCGCCAACTAATTAAATTAAACCTTATACAGGGTGAAATTGATATTGAGTCTATCCATCAAACTGAACAACTTTTACTGTGGGAGCAAACCAATCAAAGCAAAAATAAAAAAACTGCTGTTGCATACATTTGTGTCGCGTAGGCATTGCAGTTTATTATGGAACAGCTGATATTTTTGTTGCTCCGATCGGTTTGGTACCATACTAAAAGTTGTTCAGTTTGATCATTTTGATGGTTAGACTCTCAGATTAAAATAATAAATAAATAAATAAAAATAGTTTATTTCTCTCCACATACAATAATATACAACAAGTTGTTTAGGTGTAACTGACTAGTATTAAATACATTATTATAGTAATTATAATATAACAAGTTATAATACAACAAGTTGTTTAGGTGTAACTGACTAGTATTAAATACATTATTATAGTAAATATAAATAAGTGTCAGAGTGATATTGAGAGAAGAGTGAATGCCGGAAATAGGGTAAATGGAGCTCTGAATTCCTTTGTGAAAAGCCAACACGTGTCCAAAAAGGCACGGATGGCAGTTCATAATGGAGTGTTAGTCCCGACATTGATGTATGGAAGTGAATCTTGGGTATGGCAGAAGACGCATGAAAGTAGGATTAACGCAGTGGAAATGCGCTCATTGAGAAGTATGTGTGGTGTAAATGTGATGGATAAATTGAAAAATAGTTTTATTAGAGAACGCTGTGGTCTGAAAGAGGATGTAGTGACAAAAATAGAGAAAGGTATGTTGCGATGGTTTGGTCATGTGGAAAGAATGGATGAGAGCAGATTGACGAGAGCAATTTATAAGGCAAGCGTAAGTGGAAATGTTGGAAGGGGACGGCCTAGACGTACATATACGGACCAAATTGGCGACGTGCTTAAGAAGGGCCAGGTCAGATCTACCCGAAACCGACGAGCATGCATGAAAGGTCTTATGAATGTGGAGGAAGCTAGAGAGGTATGTCAGGATCGTAGCAGGTGGCGTTCCGTTGTCTCTGCCTACCCCAGTGGGAGACAGGCGTGAGAATATGTATGTATGTATGTATGTATGTATTATAGTAATGTGGAGACTGGTGCCTGGACTAAGTTCACCTTGCGGTGAGCTTGAAAAAGGTGTCACAGGACACCAGGCCTCCACCCGCACGGTACCTTTACAAGTAATTTGTCCAGGAGAAAGTTATTACAAGTAATTCTTATAATTGGATAATATGTTTTTATTTTTTAAACACTTTTAACTCTTATTTTCCAAATTTCTACCTACAATTTTAATGCTTATTTTCTATGATAGCTTAAGTTAGTTTATGTAATTTGTGTAAATGTGTGAGAACAATACCTATAAATGAGTGTGGGTGTGCGTTTGCGTGTGTGATTGCTACAGTACAGGGTGAACTTAAGACATTTACAATTTGAAATTGACCTAAATTGACCTTAGCCCTACTAAAGGATGCTAATCATATCAATTTCACCCTTTATAAATAAATATCGCAACAAGTGAGCATAATTATTTACCTACTAGTTATGTAAACTTAACCAAATATTTTACTTTTAATAAATCACACACATATAATAACATTCTAACCCTAAAAATTAAAAAAAAACATTAATCAAATAGCCCGCCCCGTATCGACCCAGGTGCAAAGGTGTACTAGTTATTATTTTCATTGCGTTTTAACGCCGTCGTTTCTGCGTGTATGTTTTTGCACTGAGTTTATCAGAACAGTATGTAAATTGTATAGTCCTTTATAACAGCGCACATATAGATTTATATTATTACTAAGTTACTTGTTCTTTTTTGAAGACAAATTTATGTGACGGCGTTAAAACGATAAGTAACCTAGAATGGCACAGATGTCCCGTTTGCATTGTCACGCCTTCAATTTTACAAGTTTTGACCCGACTGCGCCAGAAGGAGGGTTAGGCTTTTCGAGAGTATTTGTATGTATGTATGTATATTTGTATATAAATGAGGGGTAATAATTTTATTTTTGTTAAAAATGACAATATGGGTATCAAATGAAAGCTTATGAATAATAGTTCAAATTATATTTGCTCGAACCAAGTTGTTATAGCTGATTAGTGAATATAAGAGCTTTGTTTTCTCTTTTCAGTTAATTAGAATAGTTTTTTTATGCAGTCGGGTTCTTTGTTTTTCTTAATAATTTATTTTTATTCAACTTACCTTTATGAGTTTCAATATTTTTTCAATTTTTCGATCGAAACTGCTGTCTGCTTGTTCTAATGGCTGAAAATATTGAATGTGATAAAAACCTTTAAATTATCATGTATTTAATCATAACAAATACGACTCACAGACTGACACATCTCTCGTCCCATCCCGCAGGGCACAATACTTTGGGAGAGGAGGTGAGGTAGCGGCACATGAGTAAAAACCCCACAGAGAAAAACGTTTTTTTTTTTTGCAAATTCTTTAAAAGCTTTATTAAAATGCCTACTGTAGCCGTACTGTACTGCGCTGTGCTGTGTGCTGTACTGTACTGTACTGTACTGTATAATGGGAAAGCTGATGTTTTTTCTCGCTATTTCCATGTTGTCTCCATAGTGAAAGTTGTTCAGTTTGATGGTCTGAAGCACCTCGTTTAATATGTATCAATACCTCCTTAAATCATCACACTTCAGTGGAAGTTCGATGTCCCGTACGGCAATCAAATTTTACTGCGGGACCAATACTGAAAACGCGAAAAATATCAGCTTTTCCATACATTTGAGTCAAGTAGTCATTGACATTTTCTATTGAATAACCTATTTTTTATTTAGTATTTCATTATTGGTCCCATACTTAAAGTTATTCAGTTTGATGGTCTGAAACACCCCCTGCACTAAAGTATGTAACGCATTTAAGTCTACACCCTCTGCAGGGTGAAATTGATATCATTATACCCATCAAACTGAACAACTTTTACCATGCAAGCAAACCGATACGATCGGAGCAATAAAATAATCAGCTGTTCCCCACTCAAATGTATGCAACAGCTTTTTCTTTTTAATCCGATCGATTTGCTAACACGGTAAAAGTTGTTCAGTTTGATGAGTATACTCTTAATTTAAAAGGATGCTAATAATATCAATTTCACCCTGTATAATTATTCTCTCTAATTTATGGGTGGTTGCTATGAACGGATTTTTTAACAAACAACCACTAAACGTCTGAAATTAGGGGTACAGTATAAGACAGTAATCCATCTTCAACTTCAAAAACTTCCTCCATTCACAGGTTGTCTGGAAGAAATCACTTTTAGTGATAAGGCCGCCTTTTGTACCCTTCTTTTTCATGTTTATTATTGTGTTTTTTGTGTATTTTGGTGTGCAAATAAAGAATATTTATCTTATCTTATCTTATCTTATCTTCATACAATGGTACCAAATACGGCGTACGCCTCGTAGCACGCACACACTGACAATATCTTCGCGTAGCCCCGTCTGGCGCTGCCTTGGCTGCCTGAGATATCGTCGTACGTACTGGCGAGTTCGCAAGCACACATACAAGCCGCGTTTGGTACCATTGTATGAAGATCGATTACTGTCTTATACTGTGTTAGGGGTGAAAGGCTGTATGGGTATCATCGTAGCTATGAAGCTTGGATACAACTAGTTACTATATTAACTTACATTGTCTTCTCTATCAGTGTTGGTACGGCCGATATGCCGACCTCTGCAACAGTCCTAAAAAGATACGTTTGATTTTATACTTTTCTACGGTTTACATAGAGATTAAAATACATAACACAGATCGATAGATTTTATAGATTACTTCGTAACAGATATATCACTTCCTTAGAAAACGATAAGTATAATCGAATCGGATGAAACAGAGATTTTTGGGGACCTTCCACATCAGCGAAACCAAAAAATGTACCATAAATATTACTTACGAGCTTTTACCCGCGACTTCGTCCGCATAAATTATATACCAGATTTTAAGTCAGATGATAAGCTATCAAACAAAAACCGTTTCATCAAAATCGGTTCAGTAGTTTTTGCGTGATACTCGAACAAACAAACACCCAAACAAACAAACAAACAAACAAACGAACAAACAAACAAACAAACAAACAAACAAACAGACAGACAAAAATCCAAAAATTGGTGATTTGGAATCAGGGACATCTAAAAATCATATCGTAATCTTTTTTTTGTAAATATATTCAATGTACAGACACACTTCTGTTACCGTTTTTTAATAGTTTAGATACAGAGAGTCTACTCCGGGATTCGAACTTCGCAATTGCGTGAACATTTTTGTTCCAATGTCAACTCTATTCCAATGAAGTGCGGACCGAAACAGTGGCGATATAGCAAACATCGAAAGTGCGGGTACAAACTTAAATGCCAGGTTATAAACTTAAATGCTTTACATAAAGGCGGGTGCTTGAGACCATCAAACTTTTACCATGGGACCAGCCGTGAAATCGCGAAAGAAAATCTGCTGTTTCATGCATTTTGATCGGGAACCTATTGAAATTTTCTATTGCGATTTTGTCTTTGGTTCCATAGTGAATATTATTCAGTTTGATGGTTTGTAGTACCCTGTTTATTAATGTAACGCATTTAATTTTACACCCTGTACTTATAGGTAGTTTGACGACAATAATTTGGTAAAAAATATGTTTAATTTTATTTCACAAGCGTTTCACGTGATTCTGACAAACTTACCAAAACAATCAAACAAATCAGTATTCTCCAATCCATTTTTATTTTTTAAATAATTTATTATCTTGTAAACATTACGTCAAAAAAGAGTTTTAAAACTAAAACATTATTACGTAGAATGCAAGTTGGTCACAGTAAATAACTTTTCTCATCAATTCTCGTATCGACTTCAGAAAGTACACATATTGTGTTCAAACCGTGAAATGAAATTTCATATATACGATTATATAAATATAGTGTCATTATTTTAGAAAAGCATCAACCCAGATGGTTGTCATCGATGATTGTATACAGGGTTCAACTTAATAATGCTGACGGATTTTAAGAGGGTGATCAGTTCATCAAACTGAAAAACTTTTTATGAGACCAACATTTACCATTTTTTTTGACAACTATTTTAAATAAAATAAAAAAGAAAATCGAAAAAAAACAGCGTGTGGCGTTTGGCGTTTGGCGTTTGGCGTTTGGCGTTTGGCGTTTTGGTCGAGTAGCTATTGAATCATTTTCTATGTTTTTTTTCGCAATTTCAATGTTGGTCCCGTAGTGATAGTTATTTAGTTTGATGCTCTGAAGTACCTAGTAACCAGCAATGTACCCTGAATACATTTACAATCACTGCAACCATTTTCTATTCTCCTGATCGTTTCGAATATATTAGATGCGTTGCCCGCGTTTCAAAATGGCAACAAAAAAGTAAGGTAATTGCCCGGCTTTCTCATAGTCACGGGCTATCTAGTGTACGGGCTACACGTCACTATATCTTAAAGTGCAGTGATGTTAGCGTATGACGCGTCTATTTGTAAAACGTCATTGTATGTAATGTTATTAAATGTATCTTTAGGCAAATTATTTCCTTTATTAAAGGCATTTTAAGAACTAAATGCATTTTCTGTATATCATGTTGTTCATCATTAGATTTGTATTATTTGCATCTCTATTATTATAAAACTGTAACAGAAGTGGGTCTGTATACTGAAGACATAAGGTAAAACTTGGACGATATGATACTTGGACCGAATGATACTGGGACGATATGAAAATCGGACAAAATGAAAGCTGGACAGAATGATACTTGGAGTAAATTGCACTTGGACAGAATGATACTTGGACCAAATTGTACTTGGACAGAAGTTGGACAAAATAAGACTTGGACTACTTGGTACCGTAACCAAAAAATTGTTTGTTCGAGCATCAAGTGAAAACTACTGAAATGCTTTTGATAAAACTTGTTGAGTTTGACAGAAAGCTTTTGATCAGACTTAAAATTTGGCATACATACCATTTATCTCGCTACGATAACGGAAACCCGTGCAGACGAATTCGCGAGTAAACTGTAGTGGTGTTATTAAAAATATGAACAACAAGAAAATCAAGTGTGAAATGTTATACGAGGTTTTCATAAAGGGGATAAAATGGAAATTTAAAGAAACTCTTAAGCCCATCCATGCCTTATCTTCATCAGGCTGAGAACAAGTCCACTTAGAAGCTGGCCATTGAAGGCCGATTCCGAGAGCCCTCCACTTGCCTTTTCATGGCCAGAATATTATCATATTTCGAGAGCGAGATATTTATAAATCTGGAAGAATTTAATAAAGATTGTAACGTGACACTACTGTAATATTGTCTCGCTTGGATAAGTTATATGTCAAGATAGACAGTCAAATCTACAAATGCGTTAAAAAAATGCAACCAGTACTGGCCTCTAAAACCCATCCATATACACGCACACAGAATAATTTGTATGACGCCTCACGCACACCAACCTAAGAAAGTTGGCCCCTT
Organism: Agonopterix subpropinquella; assembly: GCA_922987775.1. Classification (NCBI taxonomy): domain Eukaryota; kingdom Metazoa; phylum Arthropoda; class Insecta; order Lepidoptera; family Depressariidae; genus Agonopterix; species Agonopterix subpropinquella. Next base: position 7,018,072 of record OV277696.1, on the reverse strand, counting down.
TTGTTTTATACGGTAGAAGCATGAGGCTCATTCTAGACATAATTATATGTAGGTATACTTTTTCTAAGGTGTCACGTTATAATTTTAATTAATTTCTTCAAATGTTAGAGTAACAAATTTTACATTGTCATACCTGTGGTAATAATTAAATTAAAAGCAATACACATCAAAATACGATTTTGTAATTTTAGTTCCATTGCTTTGTATTTTTCTATAGTTTTAAATAAATCTATACAATTTTGTTTGTATCTATTAAAAGTCAATCAGGTTTTAATCAAGAATGGTTCTGCACAAAGTGTCATTATAAAAATATTATCAACATAACATAAGTTTATAGTAAAAAAATATATAATAGTGTACAGTAATGCTTAGTCTAATTATTATATAATTTATTCCACTCAGAAAATAACATTAACATACTAGAAAAAATAAATATAACTGTTTACTAACTAATCATCGTAGAACTAATCTACATCCTTAACTAATCTATACGTAATCTTATCTCACAATAAATTAAAGCATACAGAACATTCTGGAATGTCACTTAATCTTTGGTTAATGAAACATCAGGAAATAAAACCGGCCAAGTGCGAGTTGGATTCGAGCACTGAGGATGCAGTGCCAACATATTTAACAAAAAAAAGTTTCCTCTGGGATTCTTAACGCGAGCCCGACACACACTTGCTGGTTTTTGTTATTTGTTGTTTTACTTTAGAGTATGCTCTATAATCACACCAAGTTTGACGCTTGTATTGTATTTCCGCTGTTTTCCGAAAACAAAAAACCCTGGTAGAAAACGTTTCTTGTATGTGGACCCTCTTAAATTTTTTAATTTTTGTATTTTTTATTATTTGTTAGCAAATCCAAAATAACAACAAGTATTTGTCTGAAAATATTAACTCTACCTATTTCTGTTGAATTAATACAGCTCTTTAAAGCTAGGACGGACGGACGAACGGACAGAGTGCAGGCTTATTATGATCCCATTGGCACCTTAGACCATACTAACTAGGGACCAGCCTCGCGTTAACATTCCCCTCTGCCACGTTACATGATCAATTGATCATGTGAATTTACATACCATTTTTTATACGGAACATTAAATTCAAACTTATCTCGTTTGGGGTTCATATGAGACTATTTTTACCAATCAAAATTAATGTAATCCAAAGTAATGAAATAAATTCCAAAGTTGCGGATTTCATGCTACCTTGTCGCCCACCATAAGTAGCGGAAAAGTTTGTTCGTCCATAGTTATTATGGTGAGAGGTTGGCACCTTTTGGGCACGGAACTCGAAAAACTAGTAAACTTATCACATAACAGGCGGACGAACTTTCTTAGCGAAACTGCCAATCATATTCCCAGGGGGGTTATAATTGGCCACAACATAAACATGACCATCTTTAGACCTCGCTATTCCGACACCAACTTCTTTAGTATCTTCCCAAATAACTTGTGTGAAATGACCGGTACCTAAGTTTGTTGGTTCCTTACCGAATTTATGATCTTTAATTTCACTGTACCATTTATCAACGGCATCTCTACCAGAGACAATAAAGTTAGGATCGGATGACCAGGCGTAGAAAATGTTCTCTCCATAGTCGTTTTGCTCTCTGTGCTCCATTTTACCTTTCTTTATAAGAGTTTTGGCCCATTCTTCGGCATATTTACAGAGCTTCTTGTTTAATTCCAATGGTGAAACACCGTGTTTTCTTCGATACTCGTTGTGGGCTTTCAAGAATTCTTCTTCAAATTTGTCTCCGGAAATCGTCGTTGATTTCAACTTGCTGACCAAATCTGTTGCAATTTCTCCCAAATTTCTACTATTACGGTTCGGTGATGGAGGCGGTAGGTTGTTATTTGTTCCTTTCAAAGCTGGATCTAGGGTATATTTTGATCTAAACTGCAGAGCTCCAGGTGGAAGAACATTCTTACTGAACAATCCACTATAGTTACCAGGTGGATAATAATTGACGACGACGTATAATTTCCCAGATTTGCTCTTAGCGCTTCCAACTCCGATCTCTTTAGTATCTTTCCAGACTATTTGCGTGAAGTGTCCACAAGTGAGCACTTCTGGTTCTTTACCGAAAGCGTAATCGTTTATTTCGCTGTACCATTTGTCTATACAATCTCGGGCAGTGACTTTTGTATTTGGGTCCGAAGACCACCCACTGTATACGCTTTCTCCATAAGTCTGATTCAGACTGTATGCCATGGAATCTCTCTTTGCCAAGTCATCTGCCCATTTTTGAGCTATTTTCGTGATGTCCTTGTTCAGGACCAGCGGTGGTACTCCGTGTTCCGACCTGTATTCGTTGTGGACTTCCAGCGCTTCATTTTCGAAATCACTGCTTTTTGAACCGAAGAACTTACTCTGAAATTAAAGAAACATTATCTTATTAGCAAATTAAGTATATAAATTAGGTATTGAGTTGCCGCCGTCAACATGAGTGATTAGTAGCATAATTATGGCCACGACTATATTCCCCGAGTGGAAAATAAGAGATTTTCTGAAAACTCAGAACATCCACGTTTCTCTAGTACTTATTACCTAGATTCGGCTTTGTTGTTAATTAGTACTCCTTTGTTAACTAGTAATTGTTTCGAGGTGACAAATCACAATGATAAAAAGTTAGTTTGTTTTAAACTTTTTATCAGTAATTTTATTTCCATAATTCTAACTTCCGCAATGAAATCCTGATTAGAGCTGACTCACAGCACATTCACGGTCATAAATTTAACCGTATTATCAGAACCGATGTTTGTACTACTTACTACACTTTGTAAGTACACGATAATACCGACCTATATTGACATTGTGACTAACCGAAGACTAGTATAAGCTTATAACATTTCTTAACCAGGCTTCCCTATTTAACCGTTCTCTAAAGTTTCAATATCCTTCTAAATGTATAGAACAAATCAGCATCAATTTATTTATTTTAATGTTTCGATTTTAAAACAATGTTGTTCATAGTTGTTATAGAGAGGTAATTTTAGCCCTATTTTTATAAATAATTCCTATAACATTATGTTTTATATTCTTTTGTTACTAAGCCTATTAAAAAAAAAGCGTGGTGGTTCAAAACACGCTAAACAAGAGTAATTTGGAGGGTATTGTTAATTGAAAAAAAGTTACCTACTTGCCTGTTATAAAAATAGGTCTATTCCCACCATTTGAGTGAAAACAGTTGTATATCTCGTAGTACCTCATCTCGAATATAAAGAATTCAACTTAATAATTATGCGTTTTTTAAAAGGATGATCAGACCATCAAACTGAATTACTTTCTGGGACCAACGTCAAAATTGCAAGAAAAATATCCCAATTATATTTGGGTAGAGTAGGATTGCAGTTTTGTATGAAACAGCTGTTTTTTTTTCTCTATTTTGACAAAGGTCCCAAAGGTAAAGTGGTTCAGTTTGATGGTTTGATCATCCACATAAATTACCGTCACCATATTATATTAAGGGGCGTCCGCCCGGTTTTGAGTAACTTTGTAACCATTTTATAAATTAATTATGGCACTTTTTAAGCAGAAAACAAAACTGAACAATGTACAGCATATGAGAAGGGATATGTGATGTGGTTTTTCACGAAATCTATTTTAATTAATAAAACTTAAGAAAAACGAATGCAAAGTCACCCCTTTTTTCCAGTTGTGACCGTTTTACTCTTACATTGTTGATCAGAAGAATATGAAAATTTACAATATTCTTCACAATAATATAGAATGATGTGGTTTTCTAATTTTTTTAAAATTCATAAAAAATCATACAGGTTTTCAAAGAAAACGGAAAATTCTGACCGGAGCCAGGAGCCACGAAATTGAAGTGGGATGGCTAATAGCAAAAGTTTGCTTGTAAGAAAGAGAGCTTTGCACTAGGGAGGGAGAGCCTTAAGACGGATCCTATATACAATTTATTAATGGACTCAAGTCCCAATTCCCTTTCAAAGCAAGGATCACTCAAGATTCTCGTAATAGGTTATTTGAATTGTCATGATATTAATTTTTGTTTGTTCGTAATAGGACTAAAAAGCTATGGAGTAACTCATAAAACTACAGGGTGTAACAAAGCACCCTAGTAATACTTAAGGGACTTTCTTCTGACCATCAATCTGAACAACTTTCACTATGGAGCCAACGTCGAGAAAAAATAACAAAAATTTGCTCTCCCATACATTTGAGTCGAGACGGTACTGCAGTTTTTTATGAAAGAGCGAATTTTTTATTCGCGATTTCGATGTTGGCTCCATAGTGAAAGTGAACAACGTTTGATGGTCTGAAGCATCCTTAATTATTACTAGGGTGTTTTGTTACACCCTGTATAAATGTCGGATAGGTATCGATAGTAAAATTGTAAAGTATTCTGATAGACACTTGTACTTTTCGTTATAGTCTTCTATTCTAATCTACTAATCCTAGCTTATAAAATGATAAATATTATTTACGAAAGTGGTTTCATTAGAAATATTATCGCACAAGTTTTCAAAAGGGGATTATGTTTTTACTTTGAAGCTGCATTTAATTGTCAGTTCGAATTTATTTTCCAATTCGACATGATGGTAACAAAAATTAAGTTATATCCACTAAGAGTATGCAATATTGCTCTTCTAATTCTAACGTTATGGTAGCACAGAAAAGATCTGTAGGCCATGAGGCCCATGAGTTTTCACTGTACTTTACTACCGTAATTGCGACGTCAATTTTGTATGACAGAATTAGTTCTCAACGTAGCCACCAGGAAAGCTGTACGTAATTCAGTACAAAAACTGTAGTTTACTACAATAGTTTTACTGTAGTTTACTACAATAGTTTTACTGTAGTTTACTACAATAGTTTTACTTTAGTTTACTACAATAGTTTTACTGTAGTTTACTACAGTGTAAACTCATGGTACTGAAAGACCTTGTTCGTACTACTAATACTTGTACTAGTTTGTTCTAGAAGCGGAGACGTAATGGAAACGATGAAGTCTCATCAAATTAAATAATTAAAAATCCATTCGAATAGCTGATTCAGGTGAAAAACTCGCAAAACTATTTTACAATAATTTTACCAAATATTTTTTATTGTATGCAGTCGGAGCGCAGCGGTTGGCAATGACCGTGACCCAATGAACAACCGAATTGCACGAGAACGGAAGTTGGGGTTTCGAATACCTAATAGTAATTGTAGGGGTCCAAACTGTTAGACTGAAACTCTCTGGATACTGGCAAATATAAATTTTAATAGACTTTTCCTCAATCTAAACTATTATTAAACTGTAACAGAAATGTGTCTGTACATTGATGATATTTAAAAAAAAAAACTACGGAACCGATTTTGATGAAACTTTTTTTGTTTGATAGCTTATCATCTGACTTAAATTCTGGTATACGAAGTCGCGGATAAAAGCTCGTTGTTGTATAAAACTATCGGATTGGCGTATGCGACTCGTGCCGAGCGCGGGGAGAAGGTGTCAGCTGTCAGTATTGACAGCTTCCGGGTGAAGGCAAAGGGGTGACCCATAGAGCACGCAGGGGGGGTCTGCCAAAAACCACATTTTCGCTAACAAAACAGACCAACAAAAGATGTCACAAACAAAATCGGATGACACATGAACATGATCCCGTGGTATAGGCAAGGGTTAAAGAATTGAAAATAACGTTTGCTTATCATAGCAAGTTATGGATTTACGAGGTATCATAACGATACAGTCATTTCTATTTTACCTGGAACAGATAAGTAGCAAATCGACTCAGTTCTCGATAAGTATTTTGATAATTGAATGTCTTGTCTTTATGTTCGTCATACTATTACGGCTAATGACTTCTTACATTTCATTAGATTAATTCAAAATTAAAAACTGCTTAATGTCTTTTGATAGTTACTTAATTGAATGTATAATCCAATGTCCAAGTTCTAGGAAAATTTTATTTGTTTAAAAAAATGTTTAGGTGCAAGATTTTGGACGAATGTGTTACTACGAACGGGACGAACATGTTACTTTTGGATTCAGCAGAAACTTGGCTACATCTATCAACCATTCCTAAGCCATTTTTAGGTTATTTTGGTTTCAGTATTGAAAAGGAGTGTCAAGTGGTGATAGGTGGCAAAACTTTCGCCCACGAATATTCTTGGTAATACAATTTTTCATAGTCGCCTCCTACGACTTCTACGAGACCCGCGAGAAGAAATAGAAAGGTCAATTCTTAAGGTGTTCCTACTAGGTAAACGCTGAGCCGGGCATATTTTGCTGGTTTTTAGAAGCTATCTTCTCATTATTTGATAGACATAAATATTATAAAAAAATATAGGAATGATGTTTAGTATCTTGGCTTTATTTCACATTTTATTTTTTCATATAACATTTTTGGTCTTATAACATTATGAAATCTGTGTCGAAAGGAAAGAATAAATACGAATAAGTACTGTATCTACATTATAAGTTGCAGTCGTTTTTACTTACGAATTTGCTATATACATACCATTGTGTAGACAATATTATGATCTAAAAAATGTATTTTTTGTTAAAAGACCACTGTTTAATGAGTTAATTAAGTAGATCATTTAAAATTTTGGTGCGAATTCTTATTCTTTTCGTATTTGATTTCCCTACTTAGTTGCTAGATGGCATCACAGTGACTTGATGAAGTACAAGCCAGTCAACAATAGGTATACCTAGCAAAATTACGTAGTTTAATAGAGGTGAAGCGGGGCTGAAAAGGTCAAGGTCGTTCAATGGGGGATACGCCTTAACCGAAAATCTCACGGCAGGATTCCTGTTAGTCAATGAAATCTTGCTTCCCTCCAAATTAAAGAACAAGGTGCAGATAGAAAGCCTCCCTAGACATTTTATTTTCTCTAACAATAACACCCCTATTTTTAATTAAGTCACACAAAATTTTAAGGGTGTATTCCGATATTGAAACTAAACAATTTTTCCTAAGGAACTTGGGACGAAAAACGAGAATATTTTTTTTGGACCTCCCATATAAAATCGATCGACTAATCCGCACTTTTGAATGGAAGGACCAACCATTTTTTTTTTTCAACCCATGTTACTTTCCTTAGGGAAAGTTCTTCCGATTCATTCTGGTCATTGGTAAAAATAGGGGATTGGACTACACAACAATTCACAGTGCGATATTATTATGTAGTATTGAAGTAGGTAACACTGATTTTTATTATCAACTTTTATCATTATCACACAAAAATAATTACTTATCGAAAAACACTGCCACAAACTACTAACGTTTAATAATGTTCTTTCACAGTCTTTTATTTTAACAACACTGGTGTTCAATACAAAAAAAGCTTGAATTTCGAAATTGAATAATATCGTCCAAAAAAATATTTAGGTCATATTTACCATTCTTTCCCACGCTTTAGATCAAGTCCAATAAAAAAGTTATAAAAAAATTTAACAAATTAATGCAACACGTCCCTTGTCAACTGAGTCAGAAGAGATCCTGACCAATTTATGTGGCCCACTTGTTTATGATCCTTACGATTGTACTTTTAGTGTTATCACAATATCGCCTCTCTGTCACTTATCATAAACTAGAGAAAGAAAGAAACATCAGTCGTTATCGACACTGTAAGTCACAAATGAAAATTGAGGGATTTTATTAAACGGTAACCATTCAAGGTTAGATTACCAATCAGCATAGAAGAAGCAAACGAGATTATACATTTGCGTAAAAAAAAAATTTCGAATAAACTGTCAGTTTGCCGTCTGTTACAAGACTCCAGGGTTTTTCTCTGACGTATTTTTTTGTAATCAAATTTTTCGCGTTTCGTACGTTCTTTGACTAAGTAATTCTTCCACAAGTATTTTTTCCAGTCAATGAACGAAGAAGACAAGGAGGTTTATAAACAAATTTTCGCAAACGATTAACTTTAATTCCCTATACACTGAGGTTTTTGACATTATGAACTTAGTCAACACAAATTGGTGGGAACAAAAGAATGGCATAAATACAGCGAAAACAAAAGTCACGAATGTAGATAAAACATGTATTTTACATGACATTACATTGCGTGACTGTACACATTATGGAATTAGTGTGATTCAAAAATTACAATCAGTACCTACCTATAACAGATAAGTACATCTCACACGCAGCACAATACACAACAGAAGGTACCAAACGTTTAAATACAGGGTGTTAGGGTAAACAGTTGCATTACTATAAGGGGTGATTGTACCCATGACACCGAATAAATTTTCCTAAGAAACCTATAAGAAATTCGTAAAAATAATTTCGGACTTCCAATACTTAATGCAATCGAAGTTTAGATTAAGATTTCCTATTGATTTCTTACGGAAAGTTGTTCAGTATCATGGGTACAATCACCCCTTATAGCAATGTAACTGCTTACCCCAACACCCTATATGTGAGCGTCGCGTCGTATGCACATGCACACAATGGAAAAATCTCAGGCAACCTGGGGCTGCGCACGTCAGGGTTCAGCAATGGTTAGTTTTACTCGTCGCATACGTGAAATAGTGGGACAACCCTGCGATCCAAGTTAGAATAGGTAGTTCCGTCCCACATAATATGGGTGCGAAGAAAGCATACTGTCTGTGTACCGTACCAAAAGATAGCAGCAAAAAAACCATGCAGGCAGAATATAGAATGATGTTTGTTACTATTTGCCTGTTACAGGTTTTAGACTTGTATTCAATACGACCGCGACCATGGCTAATCTATTGTGAAAACGTCTATTATATTATAATGCAGTCGAATTTCAATGATACAAGAGTAGAATGCAACGGCATAAACAACATATTTTTTCAGGGATGTACATTATAGCTCAGTCTACATGGTGGTGTTAGGGTAAACAGTTGCATCACTTTAAGGAGTGTATGTACCCATGATACTGAACAACTTTTCCTATGTAACCTATTGGAAATTCGCAAAAAAAAAATTGTGCTTTCCATACTAAATTCAATCTGCTGATCGAATGTTAGTATGAAAAGTCGATGTTCTTTTTTGGGAATTTCCTATTGATTTCTTAAGGAAAGTTGTTCAGTATCATAGATACAATCCCCCCTTAAAGTAGTGCAACTGTTTACTCTAACACCTTTTAGTTTGGAGGGAATCAAGTACCATACAAATATAGGACAAAAGCAAGGAGAGCTGATTAATTATTTCTATCATCTCGACCATTTAAGCGTAATCTGCGTACTCCACAGCGAGGTCGTAAGAGAAACTCATTCAAACTAAAACAAAATTCATATCTCATTATCATTAAAGATAGAAATGCATGCAGTGCCTGCTTGCTAGCTAGTAGTTGCAAATCCGGAGCATGTTCTACACCGCAAAACGAAAGCGTACCATTAAACTAACTATCGGTACGGATTTTCCCAAACTATCAGTCTTTATTTGAATTTAAAGCAAAACCACCGTCCACCACCACCACCATTTAGCTACCACACTACAATGGTAATGTATATCCAAAAGTCACATGTTCAGATCTTTGATTCCTCACTGGCCTTTTACAAAAACAACAAAAGATTTTTAAACACATTTGCTTCAAAATAAACAGAATTTATTTTTTTAACAGAAACTCAAAACAAAAGAGGCACGATTGTATTGCAATATTTGTTACAGTTCGCTAATTTTGCAACAACATTTTCGTTCGTTTTGCAGTACGGATACAATGATAACTAAATAATTTCATCATTCATCCGCGCATGTCAAATACCTCTATTCAAAGGCCTGTTATAACACTAAACTGTGCGTTCCACTTGAGTCTATCAGTTGTGTCCGGCATTAGGAGACATTAGAAAAAAAAATTGTTAAATTTTTCAAGGACGTGAACCAGTATTCACTTGCAAGCAGCGGTAAAGTGGCATTCACACTCCCCTTCTCTTTCCTCTTGTATTGTAAATTCTTTATTTGAGTGCGATCGCCAATCCGCATATGATTACCTAGCTGATTGTTTGAAGTGAGGTCTAACATTAGAGGTTGGATTAACCAACAAACTGAACAACTTTCACTACCAATCAAAACTGTAATCAACATCGCTAAGATTGAATTCTCAAATCTTTAATGGTAATTTTGGGGGGAAGCTCAAGTCCGGCAGTTAAATTTTAATGGCTGTTGGTGAATAATAAATATCAATGCCTAAAAATTTAAAATCGGATTTCCATCATCCGTAATAAAATATTCCATTCAGCATAGTTTAGATCTTTCTACTGGGAAAGACCATTGACAATGCCTGCCTCACTATAAATATACTCGCTCTCTTTCACGGGTATGCTGGAAGAAATCTCCTTAGAGATAAGCTCGCCCTTTGTAATTGTCTATTATGTTTTCATTTATATTTCCGTGTGTACAATAAAGTGTTTAAAAAAATGGATGAAGGAAATCAGAATTTCCATTTGATTAAAATTTCGTCTGTAGGTATCTATCAAGTGATTTAATAATCTGCCAAGGGCTCATAGTAATAAGTTGCAAGTGGAATAAGACAGTTAAACTTCGCATGGCCAGTGCCCCCGTTGCTAACAGACCGCGTCCGGCAAAATAAAAATAAAACTACTGAGGACTGCTTACATGTGGTTAACTAGTCGATTTGTTTTTTTTTTTACTTTTTTGATCGCATTATAATGACCGACTTACTTTTGTAGGTCAGAATTAATAAAAATTATATCTAATGGAATGTCTGAGGTGACGTAATGGGCTAAAATAATTCCATTCCAATTCCACTTACTAATTCCACTTCGAAATTAGTTTTACTTATGTAAATATTTATAACTATAATTTGGACAATAATAATGAATAATAGGGGAGCGGGCTGCATAAAATATATTTTTCTCAAACATGCTTGGAAATGTGAGCATTATTTTGACAACCTTCTTCGAGATAAATCGAAATTGCTGTACTGGCCAAATACATGCGCGCAGCGGCCGGCAATGTTTGTATGAAAATCCATATCTGTCGTGTTTAGCGGCCAAATAAATTACATACTAAACTCTTATCTGTCGTGTAATTTAAAAATGGAACGATCTTTTTCTCCGAAACATGGCGACCAAGGAGGTAACTCATCAAAGGTTTTATTTAAATTTCGAACTGACTTGCAAATAGAAAGCTGTTTATTAAAAAAAAAATTGTTGTTCGTTGTTCGTCATTGATTTTGAAAAGAGTTTTAATTTGCGCGAATTATTTGAGAAAATTTACTGTTTTAATTTCCGCGCATTGTTTGAGAAAAGTACTATACAAGCCTTGGCCACAACTAGGCATTGATGGACTTACGTATGTGTGCCTCGGCTCCGCCTCAGCCCACATTTACACGTTCGTCCATCAATGCCTCTGTTGCTGGCCGCTGCAGTAATGTACTATTAGTTTTATCTTCTTAGTAAAAAAAGCTTTTGAAAATAACGCTCTACTCACATTTGTAGCTTTTTTTTAAGCTAGAATACTATTTTTAATAACATGATGAACTATAAAGAGTAATTAAATGTTGATGACGTCACTTGTGGGTATTTAGTACAATTTTTCATACAGCGCGCGCGTTTCGACGTTCGATTAAAAGTTGCTAATTTGACTGATTGTCCCGGACTGTCCGATCCATCCGATCCCCTATTCACGCAAATAAAACAATTGAATTAGCTAAAATTCTTGGACGAATGAGCGACGTAGGACGTAGGTAACTATTTATTAACCCCCGCTTATTTGCGCGAGTTATTTACATAGACTGTTCATAATGAATCTCTTGATACAGTCTGTACCACGATACGCTAGAAAATTCCCAACTACTCTAGCCACTGAAAACAACTCAACTGTAATTACAAATTGTCAATTACTCCTCAACTGGAAGTTATCAAATGCACCAATGATGAATGACTCATCCATCACAAACAAACTGTTAGTGCGAGGTCAATCGTTTAAATTGCAACAATAAAAGATCATAAACTCTATGTAATTTCAGTAAATTAAGAAACATATTTTTATCACTATTATGGCACTTGCAGAACTAAACGAGTAATTCCCAAGTAACAAAGTTCTCCTATAGTGCACAGTTTACAGGCTTACAGCACTAGTAACTCTCTCTTAGTGGTTCCAGGTTTTACTTCCAAGCTTATAACAGGTTACACTGAGTTCGTTTAGGTTTATAGTAAACCTTTTCTTATAAGTTGACTTATAGTCGTGTATAGAACGAAATTATAGGCGCAGTAAAGGCTAAGATGGCCTATAAAAGTGTTGCAAAAGTGTAAATACACTTGAGAAAACTTGCTCCGGTAAGTTACACTTATAATCGCCTACAAGAAGTAATTATAAAACCGCTATAAGTGTCGTACGCTAGTAATGGTAATTTATAGAACTCTTAACACTTAGAACCATTTGCACTTGTTACTTGACCTTATAGGGGTGTATAAGTGAACTTTATGTGCCAATTATAATTGAATTAGTTCTACAGTGGTTTCTTCTAAGAGTAAGTGTACTTGGTATTACTGTGGACTCTCGAATGCTGTTATAGTCTTAATTTCTATTATAAAGGTTTCTTGTAAAACTATTAGTGTCCAAAGATATCTTCGTGAAGTCCATATAAGAAAACAATTGCTTTTAATATTTATAGCATCTTCACGGCCATTTTGATTTCTTTCGAGTCATTGGGTTTTCCTACATTATTACAAAAATGGATATGAACAAATGGAAACGGTTAAAAAAAAGCGGTTCATATAAGAGGAAAGTGCAGAAAACATACCAACAAATGATAAGTGTGCCGAGTACTAGATTTACATCGAGTCAAGAACGTTCTGTACAAGTTAGCGAGGGTTCCGGACGAAATAATAATTTTCAAGATATTAGTCCAGGAGTTAGCAGTGGCGTTTCTGTACAAAACAAGGTGTTACCCACCACACGTGATTTAAACTCAGACGATGACGAGGAACATATTTGTGACGACTCTGACTCTGTGCAGGAAGATGAAACTGACTGCTATTCAACATACGAGGAAAAAAATGAACTACGTTATGACCTTAGTAAATGGGCTGTAGAACACAATATTCCACATGTGGCGTTAAACTCATTATTAAAAATGTTAAATAAAAAGTTGAAAAATATCCTTCCTAATGACGCACGAACTCTTCTGCAAACAAATAAAGCAAATGTGGATATTATTTGTTCAGCTCCAGGGGAATATTGGCATAATGGCCTGAAAAAATGTTTAAAAAATATTTTTGAAGAGCTCTCCGTCCCACCTGAAGAAATTTCTTTAAAAATAAACATTGACGGCCTTCCAGTGTTTAAAAGTTCTAAGTACCAGTTTTGGCCCATTTTATGTTCAGTATCTGAAATTTCACTGCCGCCTTTTGTCGTCGGTAAGTACCTTTTGAGTCAGCTTCCTAGACAAAATTATGAAAATCATATAATATGACAATGTTTGCTTTTTTCATTAGGTATCTACGCTGGTGATGGAAAGCCTGAAGATCTGGACGTTTTTCTGGGACCTTTTGTAACAGAAATGCAGCAACTTCAAGAGGGACTTAAAATAACAGACAAATCACAAAGAGAAAAAATAATACATGTCAAGTTACGAGCATTCATTTGCGATTCACCTGCCAGAGCTATGATAAAAGGTTTTTGTTTCACTAATAAGTATAGTACAGTCAGCTAATTAACTAATTCTGCTAATTAAAAACATGATAACTGTTTCAGGTGTATCGAACTTTAATGGCAAACACGGATGCCTTAAATGCACGGTCGTCGGGGAATACTCTCACAAATCAAATACTGTGACATTTCCCCAATTTAATTGCCCCAAAAGAAATGACCAAGACTTCCGTGAAAAGAAATATGGGCAACACCACAAGTTAGACTCGCCGTTACTCAAACTCAACATTGATATGATTGAAGATTTCCCAGTGTCAGATTCGCTGCATCTCATTGACCTGGGGCTTATGAAAAGATTACTACTAGGATGGCGTGATGGCAATTTTGGTATTTATCTAACTAAATGGAGTGCTAGCGATATAGAGAAGGTTAATAATTTCTTAAATGATTGTGAATTGCCTACAGAAATACATCGGTCAGTTAGAACACTGGACGTTTTAAAACACTGGAAAGGTTCAGAGTTTCGTAGTTTTCTTTACTACCTTAGCTTTGTGATTCTTAAAGAGGTCTTAAAAGGCGAAGCTTATACACATTTTATGCATTTCTTTTGTGCTATCACAATCTGTTCGAATGAAAAACATTTTAAATTCCTTCGGATTGCTGAAGAAATGTTGGCACATTTTACAGAACAATTCAAAAGAATATACGGTAAAGACTATGTCACAAGTAATATTCACAATCTCTCACATTTAGTTGACGAGGTTAAAAAATTCGGGACTCTGCAAAATTTTAATGCCTACGAATTTGAAAATAAACTTCAACATTTGAAGCATATGGTAAGACATGGAAAAAAGCCATTAAGTCAAATTGCAAGGAGAATCATTGAAAGAGATTTAGTTGAGTTAAAAAGTCTAACAAAAGAGAACAACAAATGCCCAATAATAAAGAAAAGCAAACGCGGTAACAATGTTTTACGTTTAAGTACATTTATATTATCAAAAAAGAAACAAGACAAATGGTTTCTCACTAATGATAATCACGTGGTTGAATTCATATCAGCATATGTAAAAAAAAATAGTCAGACCCAGGAGCAAGATATGGTAATACGTGGTAATGTTGTGCAACAAACTCAAGATGCATTTGAAAACCCTCTAAAATCTTCTTTTTTAAACATTTATCAGTGTGATTATGATGAATTCCAACGCAATAGAGAGTCTGATATCTTCAAAATTTCAATTATTAAGTGTAAAATGGTGAGTATTTTGTATGGTAGAAAAATGTTTTTCATACCTTTGTTACATACTCTGTAAGTAATTGAACACAATAAAAGTCAAGAATAAAGAAAATTAAAGTTTTATTATTTCCACAATTATTTTTCTCACAATAATCTTAAAGCGAGACCAAAATCCATAGATTTATATATTACTAGCGTAAGGATAGGCCCGTCAGAATATTTTACAAAAACCTTCTTCATAAAACAAAAATTTGCGCCATCTGTCATAACTCGTATATACGAACTATATCGTGTCATATATTTGTAGTGCTCTAAATTGACATTTTTCCTTGCATTTTAGAGCCAACGAACTGGGGACAATAGTCAAGCTCATAGGCCATGTCCTTACGCTAGTAATATATATGTCTTTGCCAAAATCAGTCTTAAAAGGTAGGTATTTCAATCATGTTTCTTGATAGCAACATACACTAAACCAATCACGTTCCTTTCCTTTAGCATATTGACGAGAAACAGTATCAATCATTTATCACAATTACAAGACCTTCAGTATCGTGTGTATCAAATATGTTTTCCTAAAAATAATACCTACACTAATTTCTTTTTCTCAAACATGCTTGGAAATGTCAGCATTATTTTGACAACCTTCTTCGAGATAAATCGAATTTGCTGTACTGGCCAAATACATGCGCGCAGCGGCCGGCAATGTTTGTATGAGAATCCATATCTGTCGTGTTTAGCGGCCAAATAAATTGCATAGTAAACTCATATCTGTCGTGTAATTTAAAAATGGAACAATCTTTTTCTCCGAAACATGGCGACCAAGGAGGTAACTCATCAAAGGTTTTATTTAAATTTCGAACTGACTTGCAAATAGAAAGCTGTTTATTGAAAAAAATAAAAATGTTCGTTGTTCGCCATTGATTTTGAAAAGAGTTTTAATTTCCGCGAATTATTTGAGAAGATTTACTGTTTTCATTTCCGCGCATTATTTGAGAAAAGTACTATACAAGCCTTGGCCACAACTAGGCATTGATGGACTTACGTATGTGTGCCTCGGCTTCGCCTCGGCCCACATTTACACGTTCGTCCATCAATGCCTCTGTTGCTGGCCGCTGCAGTAATGTACTATATTTATGCTTACATATAGTTAGATAAAAATATACAGGGTGGAAAGTTAAGATGGGGCACAAAGAGCAGCTACCAGAAGCATTATAGCTACAAGAAAACGTTCTTAGGAGACTAACCCTAACTTTTGGATCATTTTACTTCTGCATTCACAGATTTTGAAAAAAGTGTACAGTCATCGAGAAAAACTGCAATTTTCACAAAACTTTTTTTTCATCCCATTCGATTCTCTTACTGATATGGAACACATAAGTCTCTATGGGGTCAACCGAGGTCGAGGTATTAGAAATCTCATGGAATGCAAAATTAAATTCACGTACAATAAGTAGGCGAATATCAAAATCACCGTAGTAATGATTTTGTAAACACATCCCAAATTTTTAGGGGCGGTTCAGACCATGAAACTGAACAAGTTTTAGTATGGGAGCAAACCTGAAATAGCCAAAGAAAATTTGGCTGTTTGATACATATGAGTATCGGCTATAGGTAAGGTAAGACCTGATTTTTTTTTGCTATTTCAGGTTCGCTCCCATAGTAAAAGTTGTTCAGTTTCATGGTCTGAACTGCTCCTAAAAATTTTGAAAGTGTTTAAAAAATCACTACTAGGGTGATTTTGATATTCGCCTACTAAATGTATGAGAATTTAATTTAGCATTTTCTGAGAGTTCTAGTACCTCGACCTCGGTTGACCACATAGAGACTTATGTTCCTTATCAGTAAGAGAATCGAATGGGATGAAAAAAAAGTTTTGTGAAAATTTCAGTTTTTCTCGATGACTGTACAATTTATTGAAAATCTGTGAATGCAGAAGTAAAATGATCCAAAAGTTAAGGTTAGTCTCCTAAGAACGTTTTCTTGTAGCTATAATGCTTCTGGTAGCTGCCCTTTGTGCCCCATCGTATATTTTCAACTAACCAAACGCGACTTTTAAACGCCAAAATTCAAAACATCCATTATTTAGCCATTATTTAACTAGTAATTATTAATACTAAAAGAAAGTTGTAACATGAATGAATGAATGAAAAAACTTAAAAAATTCAACATACAATAATTCTGCGCTTAAAAAATTAATCAACAGAGCTCACAATTCAAATAATAGTTGTGAGGAACACATTTTTTTAATAAACAGCATTATTTTGGCGCTACCTAGTTTGGGCCCGTTTAACTACTTATACTCCATTCAGGAATTCGAGCGACAAAATGTAAACAACGGTGATACCAGTGTAGAAAATACCATCTCGAAACGGAAGAAAACTTATCTCCGGAATGAATAACAGTAAATTATCTATTCTATTCGCAAAGGATTACGACAAATGATATGTTAATTTTGTATGGAAAATAAATTTAAAAAACGCAAGTATTATAGATTAAAAGAAAGCGTGACTGTAAATATTTTATTTCGTGGTCTGGCAACAATCAGATATTTTAGACCTTTGGTTCGTTTTAACAAAGTGCTTAATGAAAAACATTTTTTATTGTAAACAATAACGTAAACGCGTCTATTGATCGTTTGAGTCCGTACGCTATGCGCGGATGCTACGCATAGCACAAAAAGCCCACACAGACAGAGTAACGGGCTACATATAACATAATTTAAAAATTTCATTCATATTGTCACGATTGTTTTCATTATTTATAGATAGACAATACAATTTTAATGTGAACCTAGTTACCTAGTTGGGGCCCGTTTAACTACCTAGGCATTTTTAGAAGAAGAAAAAACTAAGCATTAACAAAAACTTAAAAAGTTCAACATACAAAAATTCTCTGCTTAAAAAATTAATCAACAGAGCTCACAATAAATTTAAAAAAAAATTGTTCTACACAACTATGGTAAAAACAGCATTATTTTGGCGCTACCTAGTTCGTTCGGGCTCGACACCTACAACTTTTTTGTGAAAAGTCGCAGCCATTGATGGAACTTCCATAAATCGATAGTTCGTTTCAATATAAATCGAAACTGAAGAGTGACAAAATCTCCTAAAGTGACACATTTCCAAGATAAAGGCTGTCAAAAGTTTGAAAACTTCAATATTAAGAATGGACAGGCCTTACGCGAACATTTCAAACCAGAAAAATGAGGCAAAACAATTGACAGTTTTACTTCGAAAATGTACTGAGATGACAGACCAAGTACCCTAATTTGTATTGAAGTGCCCTAGTTTTGCATGCTTCAACTTAAAGCGCTTTGGGCCTATCCATTCATTTTACTTTGATCTAAGCAATATTAGATAGTTTGATGGCCTGTATCTCGGAAATGTGACACTTTAAGAGATTTTATCACTCTTTAGTTTCGATTTGTATTGAAGCGAACTATTGATTTATGAAAGTTCCATAAATGGCTGCGACTTATCACAAAAAAGTTGTAGGTGGGACGCACGCAACCTGCACGCAAAACACAAATCTGCCAACCCTTTTCGATGGTTTTGTTCCCACAAGCAGATGATAGCATTCATCAATACAAACAGCTTTTACTATTAGTACTAAGTACTATTTTGTACATTGCTCGTTTACTTATAAATTTTAGGTATTCTAAAAATGTTGCTGTATAGGTACATCAAAAATCATCATCATTAAAATGAACGTAGAAAATAAAATAAAAACTGAAAAACTTAACCACTTGTTATGTAATATCACCATCAATAATTATCTCCACCTAATATAGGATTATTCAAAAATCAGTAACAAAAAGTGAATCGGGGTACCAAAAATGTATGTGCTAAAGGTTCAGCGTATATATGAAAACATTAACTACGTACTCAATTACTCGGGCATCCCTTCGTCGTTTTGATCAGGTCCATTTTGTTCGAGAATCTCAACAGTGTTTTGGTCAGATCTCTCTTCATCGGGAGTCCCGACGCTGTTTTGACCGGAGCCCTCTCCATTAACATTCTCAATTGGCGCATCTATTTGAAGAGTTGCCGTCGCTTTTTTCGCATCTATTGGAAGAGTTTTTGCCGTCGCTTTTTTCTTTACTACTCTAACTTTTGGAGCCGACATCCTCTGATTTGCTTCGCTGCGTTTATGAGCATTTTTCAAAATAGTTTTAAAAAATTTATCGCAGTCTACTTTTGTAAAACTTTCATCTGTTGCATGGATAATATCAAAAAAAAGAGAAATCGTTCTCGTAAACGCTTTAAAACATATTTTTAACGATTCTTTCTTCGAAAATCCAGTCCAAGTGCATTGCTTTAGAAATTTTCTTTCAAACAAAGAATCGACCAAGTGGTAGGCATTTACGCCGCCTTTGCCCAAACCTTTAGAACACACGCCGACAAATTTCATCAACACATTTTCTTTGAATGTTCTATTTGATAGATTTTTTTCAAATTCCTCAAGGTCTTTGATATTTTTTATTAGAGTTGGCTCTTCGTCAACCGTTTTTTTTTGTGATGCGCTCATTTTTATGAATGATCTTAGCTCTGTTTGTATTTCTGAGATCTTGGCACACGTATTAATTTGGATTTCATATAAGGAATTTTGGTTGGCTATAATGGTTGCTATGCTCTCCTTAATAGTTTTAATTTCGTTAGGTGGTGTTAAAATTTCCGGTTCTGTATGTGTATAAAGGAGGAAACTCTGTTCCGGAACGGTGACAGAGAAATTGTCCTCGACTCTACTAACAATCTGGTCTTGGGGCACAAAACAGCAATTTGTGTCTTCTTGGGATTTTTGGGCTACTTCAGTGACTGTTGACCTGGTACTTTGCTCTTGATCATGATTCTAAAAAGAAAAGATTGTATTATACTTATAACATTTTTATGATTAAAGTCTGTAAGTGGGATACCTACGAGGGTATTGCTGTATAATGGGCGAAAGGCTGACCACCTCTCATCATTAATGTATAAACTTGTTCTATCCTATAGTTATAACTTATAACCCCTTGTGTGTCAAACGTGGCATCTAGTGGTTCTAGAACAACCGGTGCTCTGCCTACCCCGTTAGGGATTATAGGCGTGAGCGTTATAAGATAACCGAAATATGCTCGAAAATAATAATATAAATAATGTACCTAATCTAATGTTGAGATGACTCTAGTTTGATTTTATTAATAATGTACTATGTTTGTGCTTTTATATGGGTTCATAGTGACCTGAAATAAATACAATTTCATTTCATTTCATTTCATTTCATTTCATTTCAATAACAAGCTAGCCGCCTGAATTGGGTGCCTAGAGCCTGGCAACTTACCTAATTACGAATATCAGGATTATAATTTTATATCTATACATAAGACAATAAAATCGTAATAGTACGAGATCCGACCGTAAAATTATGCACCTATTTCATAGGCGAACGAAATGTGATTCTGGTGTATATTTATACAGGGGTTAATTCAACGTCGCCAAGTTGCCTAGAAAAATCTTGCCGCAAGTACCTTTTCCATTATGATTTTCGGTATAACTTTTTGCACCTGTCTTTTAGGGAAGTAAATTCGAGGAAATGCAGCCAGCATCTTGCATGGGTACCACGGGATCCAAACTTGCACCACATCTTAAGATAAGTTACTTTTATTTTTAAATTTTTCGTTTGTTTTAATCCAGTAATTATGTTAACTTTCAAATAAAATAATTTACTTATTTAGATACCATAATACCCGGGTGAATTAACTGTGCACCTCGATATATGACGTCACTCCAACCATCCTACTAATATTATAAATGTGAAAGTTTGTGAGTATGTTTGTTCCGCTTTCACGCAAAAACTATTGAACGGATTTTCATGAAATTTGATACAGATAGACAAATACAAAACAAATACAAATCGTTTATTGCAACCATGGGTTTATAAGATGTTACATACAACGTGTTAATGAATTAGCGCAAAACCTCATACACCCCAACTGATTTATAACAAAATAATTATATTGAAACAATAATTTAATTATTTTGATAGTTAACATTTAAAGTTATTCGCATTTCAAGTTTTGAGGCAAAAATGATTTGTTATCATTTCAGCACTGAAAGAAAGCGCTAACGTGTTCATGAATACATTTTTATAATCTTGTTTTGGTAGTAAGTATGGTGAGTGTGCCCGTGCGGTGGGTTGACATCGGGTTCCGAAAATTTTAAATTTAGCAAACAAGTTATTTAATATTTTGAAAAAAATTACCTATGTTGAAACCATGATAATTCGACTCTGCTCTCGATTCTAAACAAACTACTTTCTAGTTTTGCGTTAATTCATTAACACGTTGTAGATTCCAGTACACATGGCCTGGATTAACACATAGGATGCTTTTTATCAGGGTAAAGCAGACAAAGTCGCGTGCAAAAGCTAGTCTTATATCTATCTATACTATTATAAAACTGTAAATTTTAAAAAAGAATTTTGTTTGTTTATTTGTTCAAGTATCACGCAAAAACTACTGAACCGATTTTGGTGAAACTTTTTTTGTTTGATAGCTTATGATCTGACTTAAAATCTGGTATATGATTTATGCGGACGAAGTCGCGGGTAAACGCTAGTTATATATAAAATTGGAGGTCCAGATTTACTGACTCATCAATGCTCAGCCCAAACCCTTATTTTTTCGAAATTCAGCCCCTAGGGGGGTGAAATGGGCGTTCAAAGTTTGTACGGAGAAAACAATTTTTTTGTAAATTTTAACTCGAATCTTTGTCAAGATAAACCTTGAAGCAAATAAACGTACCTACTTACACATATTTCACGGTTTTTTAAAAATCATCCCCTAAGGGGTCAAGAAGCTAAAGAGTTCTTTGCGCGAGCGAAGCCGCGGGAAAATGCTAGTACATTATACAAATCGCTACAAACAAGGCAAATGCGGGGGCCGCACGGATTAGCGGGAAAGGGGATGAATTTCAGGTTAAGGCACAGTTATTCATCCGAGTTGTAAGTAAAAGTATATCTATAGGTAAGTATAGGTAGCTTACATCTGTTAAAGTGGTCGCCAATTCGTTGAAAGATTTCTCTGGCAGGGGACATTTTTCCTTGCGCAATGGTCGACGGTTCATATCTCCTTCGTCTATTTCAGTTTCAGTGTCTGATTTGTCACTCATTGTATCAATTTCATACTGTGCCTCTTGAAACGTTTTGAGGTTTTTTCTTTTTACAGTACATGGCATGATTCCCCAAGAAGCATCAGGTGAACTATTTTCCTGCCTCCTTAATTTATCTGCTGACTTCTTTGGCCAAAAAAGTAATTTATTGTGCACCCACAGATCTGGTACGGCCGTTAATCTTAATTCGCCTTTTTCAATTGTTTGCACTACTGAAAAAGGCATGGCAGGAATCTGTAAAAAAATAGATAGGTACACATAACTATAAATTCATTTTACATCCAACCAAAGAAACAAACCGAACGTACGGAGACAGATGCAATAGTTTACATAGAGCCACAGAATAGGTAATATAGAGCTCCCTTTGCCGTTACATTGGCAGCATTGCGAATTGTTCAAAAATAATCCGTATCTCCATGCGATCCCTTCCTAGGACGTCCTTTTGCCCATACTTCAATGCACGTCCTTATTGCATGGGCATTCGGATTCTTTTTGAACAATTTTGCAATGCTGCCAACATAACGAAAGAGAGCTCAGTTATGAAACGCACTCCAAGTTACTTTGCACCTAATACTATTTTTGCTTAAACGATATAGGTACAATATTAGGGAGAAACGTAAGATTAAGTAAAGTAGTGCACAATATTAACTTTTCTGAGTAAACGAAAAATGATTGCTGAATATTATTCACGCACGTCTTCCGTCGTCACATTAGCACAGCTAAGAGCTTACTGAACAAGAACAGACACGCACGCGGCGGGCGGCGTGCGAGCGAGCACCGCACCAGCTGCTGCGCGCGCGGCTAACATTAGTTCAAACATTACACACAACACACAACACAGGGATTCCCCGCAGTTATTGGCTATGTGCGAAGTGGGTGTTGGGAACTGTCAAGTCGATCGCAGCGCACGCTGTGGCAGAAATTTGAACTACTAACGGTGAAGTTGTGTCAGATTTGCTTGAATCTATGCAAATCCGCACACTAACTTAACACGAAATCTCCAAAACTGTCAAGACTACTAACTTAAAATTTGGCATGGAAGTTTTTATTGGCATCTAGATGCTCACTTAAAACAGGCTTGTCGCATTTTAAACCCCCAAAGGTGTTAAAACTGAGGTAAAAGTTTGTATGGGAATTCCGATACAAATTAGATTTTGTGCGGGCTTCGTCCGCATCCGCTCCCGTCATCGTACCGGAATAAAATATAAGCTAGCTTTTAACACTAATAATAAGCTTTTAAAAATAAAAAGTTTTATCAAAATCGGTCCATTAGTTTTGGCAGTCCTCGAACAAACACAGTCCTTTACAGTACTATAATAGTGTAGATAATTCACGGCTGGCCGACATAGTTCATGCGCTACGCCGCGCCATTGTGGTGCTAGTGTCGTGCACATAGCCAATACTACCCTAAAAATACCTACCTAGGTAGTAATTTACGGATGATTTCCACCAAACAGCATTCTAAAAATATTTATGAAATGAAGTAGGTACCTAATAAAATAAAATTACCTAGTTCACATTCGTCACTGGTGAAATGGTCATAAACAGCGTAGACGTTGCAATTTTCACACCAAAATTTATTTTCTTTTAACAATAATTTTATGTGTTCTTCCTTCAAGATAATGTGAACTGGCCTTTCTCCAGAATATGTTGAAACTCTATGGCCACAACCATGGCAATTGCGAGATAATAAGAAATGAGTTTCAATCCAGGGCCATCTCGCAGTTTTTAAGGCTCGAATATCATTTTTACTCAAAAAACGGTCAACGTCCAGAAATATGACCATGATAGTTTATCAAAGTCACAGCTAAAAAATAAAAATAATAAACTTAGCTACTTATTAAAATTAAGCGTACCTACCTAAGACACATTGTGCAACCCTAATTCATAATAATATTTATGGCGAATATGCATTTTCCATCAAATGTAAAGACAATTTATATATTTTTATTATTTATACTGAATAAATAATTACTATTTGTAAAAAACAAACAAAAGTTTGAAAAAATCGTTGAGATATTGAAGTTTCACACTTCGTCTGTGGAACCCTAATTCGTCACAATATGGCGCGACAATGCTCATAGGACTAATATTATTTTTAAACACAACTTAGTCAATACGCCGTGTTCAAAAGGCGAACAAAAATTGAGATGTAAAACACAATATACTTCACCAAAAATACTTACGCGTTTGCCGTGCAAACACGTATGCACGT
Source organism: Agonopterix subpropinquella (assembly GCA_922987775.1). NCBI lineage: Eukaryota > Metazoa > Arthropoda > Insecta > Lepidoptera > Depressariidae > Agonopterix > Agonopterix subpropinquella. Next base: position 6,993,926 of record OV277696.1, on the reverse strand, counting down.
ATAATATAACGAGCCAAGTACTTCTTAATAAATTTTATATTTAAAATAGATGAACTTACCTTATATTTTTTTATTTTTCTCTTCAATCTTTCTTTTCAACACAATGAATTCACAAATGTTTCAAGTAGCTAGTAATAGAAGCGCGGAGCACGTTACAGGCCTGCCTGATTCTATTAAATGCTCATAGTGAGCTTCGCGGGAGCAAATGGTTCTCCGGAGTCTAACTATAAGTGTATTATGGGCTTAAATCGTGATGCCTGGTCCTATTAGATGCTCATAGTTGGCTTCGCGGGAGCAGATAGTTCTGCGTAGTCCAACTATAAGTGTATTATTGGTCTAAATGGTGCTCGCCAAGTCTACTATGAGTGTCTTATTACTAAAAGTACGCCTATAAAATGGGCCCTTTTCCGTCGTTATAAACTTTTACTACCCTGTTATAGGCTTAGCCCCGGAACCACTACAAGACCATATTTTGTCACTTGGGTTGCTTCAACGACAAGATCATAGCAAATAAAAAATAGAATCAATCCAAATTAGATTTTTAAAACTTATTGTCGATAAAAAGACTAAAAATAAATGTAAAGAAAATTACCGGATGTTATTCAAAATATGCAAAGTACTTCCTGTGGGCCTTAAGCATAAATATTTACTAGCATATAACAACCACAGCAACCATGAGCATAGATCGTATATTGATCATAGCATTGGCACCAGAGCACAAGTACAAGGTAAATATCAAACCGAAAGAGTCAACAATTACTTTGGAGGAAGGTTACTAAAACGTAAGTTACCATCGTTGTATAATGAAATGCCACCCTCTTTAAGAACTGAGGAAAATAAGCGAAGGTTCGGTAGATTATTTAAAATTCATCTGCTCAACTCCATTCAATAAATAGATATTTAGTATTATGTACTTACCTAAGTCACCCTAAGTTTTGTTTTATGTTATAAAATTTATAAAAAAAAATTAAAATATTGTATTGAGAATTTGAGACTCCTGATCCCACATACAAACCGTGGAAACGGTTTTGTGGGTCTTTCCTATGTATGTGTATTCAAGAAATAATGTTTTTGATTATTTTTTTTTTTTATAATGATGACGAATTCTGTTTTTTTTTAATGTTTGTGAAAGACTTCCTCAAGACCATTCCATTTTTCACGTCGACGAGATAAACAGAGTGCGGAAGTGCAATTTTTGCAAATCATACGAGCGACTTGGCAGTAGAAAATGTCAAAATTACTATGGAGATGCATCTTTCTACTGCCAATTCGCTCGTATGATTTTCAAAAATCGCACTTCTGATGGAACTTTTGGGGACAGATTTAGGAAGATTTATTCCATCTTGTAGTCAATGAGCGTTTCTTTTTTTTTTAAAGAAGAACGACCACTTCCCTTACATTCGTTTACCTGTCAAAATACTTTTTAATTAAGTCGTATAATAATCAACACACACACACACACATTCTCACGACTATAATAATCAAAGGTATACAGTTAATATTGATATTGGCAAAATGTAGTTTGATTCCATTTACATCGGCAATAATTTATTTCAATTTTATAATGAGGAATAAAAGTTATACATGTTAATAATTGTTAAATTATTTGACGGGTAAAAAGTAGACATCTTTCTTTTTTTCTTAAAAAAATCGACAGATGACATGTTTATCGCTCCATAGAAACGTTCGCGAAATCCTGTCCATTCGTAGAGGGAGTAAAACTATAGAGCAAACGTGACAGTGTAACCGGTTTTCTATCGGTGTCTGATTTGTACATGTGTGTGTGAATGTTACCCGATTGAACTCAATTTTCCCACAAATTTATCAATATCTCCAACTTTTCACAGTAGGCTAGTCTAAGTAATACATTTTGTTAATACTACTTTCCTAACACAAATCGCAGAAATATTCACAAATAACATTAAAATTTAATGTTACGGTGGTTTCAGTTCATACAAAAGTATGACACAGAATACGCGTAAACGGAATTAATAAAAGTAATATTTTATTTTATATATGGAAAAATAGTTTATAAAATCTAGATGCCGCGTTACAAATAACATTTGCAATTTATAATATAATTACGAAAATTTATAAAGCTTTTAAAATGTTGTATGAAAAATTTCAAAGCTTTATATCTTCGTAATTATATTATAAATTGCAAATGTTATTTGTGACGTGGCATCAAGATTTTTTAAACTATTTTTACATATGTAAAAAATAAAATTTATTTATTAAAAGTTACTTATACTTATACCGTCTATGCGTATTGTGCGTCAGTAAAATTGATTTTGTATAAAACTGACCCCTCTGCAACCACCTTTATGTAATAAAATTAGCCAGAATTTGAGCCTTGAAAAACTGTGTAGTTATTTGTCAAGCAATGAGGTCAAAGAGGTTATTTTTATCGAATTTGATCAATTTATTTATTTGACTGAAGCATGATGAAGGGTAATGGTAAATAAATAACAATTTGGAAAATAAATTTTAATGTTTCTTATTCTAACCAAATGGCTTTGATCAGGAATAGTGTTGTAAAAAAACAGTTTTTTTTCTACCGTTAAAAAAAACGTGGAAAAAAAATTGAATTTAAAACATCTGAAATCATAGCTTTAACTTTTAATTCCATAATTATATTGAGTAACTCAGCATTCTTCTTCATTAATCGTCTTTGCGCTAAACGAGCAGCACGCAACTTCTTTAGGCGCTTTTCAGCTAACTCACTCTTCAATTGAATTCCAAGACTTTTCTTCCTCAGTGTTTCTGTAATTTTTTCTATTATGACAGGTTGTCTGGTAGCTGAATCCTGAAAATGAACAAAACAGTGATGAAACCTAACCATTACTAGGTACCTATGTATTTTCCAAGTCAGTTTTCCCGTATTTACGGGTGTTTCAAAGGCCATAAGCTGGTAACACTGAATGACTGGTGATTTAGAGGTTATGGAATCAATGTTGACCTATAACTTGGTTTTATGATTTAATTTGTATTGTAATATCATTTTTACGTGTACAATAGACATTAATCTAATCACAAACAAAGTATTTGTAGCATTTAATTGCAGTGAAACGTACCTGTGAAACGAAACATTCCCAGCAGCACTTTTCGATCTGTTTTTGCATCCTAGGACACTGCAGACCACCATTTTCACTTCGATAATGATTATAAATTATTATATCATCAGAACACCTCACACAGCAGGTAATTCAGGCTGTTACAATTCCGTAATTAATAACTTTTGATAAGCCTAACAACAATACTAGTCAATTTAGACCGCAATACGTCAAAATGACAAGTTGCGGTCACCAAAAAAGTGGTTACACGGCGTTCATTATAGTCTTTCTCACTCTTTCTACAGACTAGTGTATAGGTTCACCTCTATCGAACATTAAAGATGTGTGCGTATCATTTACTCCATAGTTTTACTCCCTCTACGTGTCCATTATATTCTCATTGATCCTGTTGCGATCAAAATCATGTCAAGACTGTGCCTGCTTTTTTTAAAGGCCAAGGGATCGAGCCCATACAACCATGTCAAATGTAAATAGTTTCATAATTTTCGATTAATATGATAATGATTCGTAAATAATGAAATATTGAATCGAAAGATTTCTTTGGCATCTTTTTGATCATCTTCCCCTCTTTATTATTTTAAAGAATACTTTTTGAAATTTTGACCTTTATTCGTACAGACGGTAACGCCATCTATCGATCCCCTAGAAGACCAAAAGAAAAACGCTCATTAAGTATACAATTCACATTAGATTCTAATTTACCTCTCTAGACTCTAAACTTCTAAAGGATATTCCAGAGAGGAGGGGGATAATTGTAATCCAAATTGAAGACTTTATGGAGATGCTAAGTAGCATGTCCATAAAGTGGTAATGTTCCTCCATTGAAAAGGGAAGTACTTCCGCCAGGCTAGGTGTGATGCCTGGGGACCGGCCGTGGTCCAACAGTTTGTAGTTGGACCTTGTATATATATCGAATCTCTGTGATTATTTCTCAAGCAAGCAGATCTGCCACGTGGAGGTGAGCTCAGACACGTGGGCTGCGGGAGATCCTTCTATGCAGACGCTGACTGTCGTTGAGGAAGCTGCAGGCCCAGGAAGCGGTGTGAAGACAGCTGCGGTGGACCTGGTGCGGGCTTCGGGTTGATGGCGTGACTGCTGCTTGTTTGACCTGGTCGAGGGGGTGAAGGGTTGGTTGAAGCTAGTTGTTGCTCGTGGTGGTGCTGCTCTGCGGTGTTCAGTTTGCGATGTTCTTTGTCGAGGGTCACCAATATGGAGGTGCTACTGGGAATATTCCTCCATTGAAAAGGGAAGATCTTCCACCAGGCTATGTGTGAAGCCTGGGGACCGGCCGTGGTCCAAAACTTCTTAGTTGGACCTTGTATATATATCGAATCTCTGTGCGCGATTTATGTCTTGCATTCGATTGTGAACCTTATATGTAGTAGGTTACGAGTTAAGTATTTACAATGATTGTTGTCTTTGTATGGAGCATTTCCGAGAGCGACGGTATCGCCATCTGTTGGCATCTTTGCTATAACTTGTGGGTGCTGACATCTGTAGCAAGTCCCCACAACTTCGTCGTTAGAAACCGGTTCAAAAGAAGCCGATACCGACAAGAATCTATGACAATGGTCAAGGTCAAGTAATGTAATATAAATGTAAATATCTCATGAGGCCTAAGTAAAGACCCATAGCATACCTTGGACACTTGGCTGTCACTTCATACAAATGGCAGAAACTGACAAGAAGAGTTATCCACCATTGCTTACTATTTTCGGCCTCCCTTCCTTCCACTTGGTAAGAAGCGTGGGAAAAAAAGCGAGGGAGGGCGAAGTAAAAATTGATGTGGGCACGGAGTATCTATACTATAATGTAGTACCATACTCTTTTTCATAGTTCATACTGTGCATTCTCCGGAAAAAAAAGCAATTTCTCAATTAGAAATAAAATTCAACTATAGATTTACCTGCTCCTTCTAAATGTTCGTGTTACAAATATGTTATCGTATTTAGTCGATAAGGACTTTAGATACGGACTGATTACGTGTTCAACAACTGTACATGCTACAACACTACCAATACACTACGGAAGGCATTCTGTACATGTACACACGGTGACACATCAAGCTATACAAAACAAACATAAGCTGACTGCGCGTAGGTCGAGTAACGTATAATATCGTGCGGCCAGCTTATGTTGGTTTTGTATAGCTTGATGTGTCGCCGTGTGTACAATCGACAACGAAAGTTGATTTTTATCCATAATCATACATCCTAGACCGAGATTCGACCGTAAAAATATGCACCTATTTCTTAGGTCGAACTAAATGTGATTCTAGTGAATATTTATATGGGGGTTAAAAATCTTGCCTCAAGTTCTTTTTCCATTATGATTTTTGGTTTGATTTTTTTTTTGGGATGTAAATTAGGTGCCTTATCAGAAGGAGACTGATCTTAATATGAAATTCTTGTTTTTTAGAAATGTTGTACTTATAGGTATTTTTTAAGAAATAGAAAAAATACGATTGTAAGCTCGGTGCCCCCTCAGGAAAAACTTTTTTTTTTCAACCCCTTTGTCGTTGTATGGGAATGGTATACAAAAATGTTTTTCTTCTACCACATTAATTTCTGTTTTGGGGTTACTGTTATCTTGTTAAATTGCTTGGTGTCTTCAAAATTTCGATCCAATAGGTGCAATAATGAGGCGGGGCATACAGACAAACAGAGAGAACGGACGAAATTATAAGGGTTCTTTGTTTGATACGGAACCTTATTTCCAAGTATCTGAATCATCTGAAACTCCATATAAACTCTTTAACAAGCTACAGATATCAACCACACAAATTATTATACAAATGTAACATGACATGACTGTCATAAAAGGGACTCGCCTTGCGGCAGCATTTCCCCTCTGCCACGGTATAAGAACAATTGATCTTGTGCATTTACACCCAATTTTATACCTTATCACTAAACGAGACAGCCTATAATAGCGAAACAATAATTTTGTACTTAGAACGTTTGGGGTTCACAATATACTACTTTTGATGATTTTTAACATTCAAAATTAGAATCTAAACTTATGGGGAATAAAATCCAAAGTTGCGGATTTCATGTTACCTCGCCCCCCGCAAAAAGTGGCAGAAATGTTTCTTAGTAGAATGACACGCGTAACTCGTCCCTATATAAATTTTCTAAGGTCATAAATGTCTTACGCGGTCTGAAAATTAGAGCTTCATAAGCGAAAATAATTATTTCTATGTTACGGCATGAATTTGTTTCCCCCATGTGCGGTGTGATTAACTTTTTGAGATGAAAGATGAATTTTGATTAATTTAACAAGCTGACTAGGAAATATTTTGTGAGATCCGACATAAAAGTCATTAATAGATGGCGCGCACGAGCAACTTATGTCTCCGCAACTAATATGTCTCGCACATCAAGTCTATGGGTTTGTATGAAAGTGCGCGCATGTAACGACGCGACAGACGGGAGACTTTTCATATAAACCCTGTGAGCGACAAATTAGTTGCGGAGACAAAAGTTGCTCGTGCGCACTATCTCTAAATTGGGGCTTCTGCAGAGATACAGGAGTACGATTTTTGAACATCACTCGTTCAAACGAGTAGTAGAAAATGTCAAAATTATTATGGAGATTATGCATCTTTCTGTTTCAACATGTGATTTTCAAAAATCGCACTCCAGACACGGTTATTATTATTTTTTATATAAATAAAATAAATTATGATGGTATTCCACTACCTATTCTACTTATATTAGACAAATGAGACCTAATATTATGTAAGTAGGTATATTTCATCATCATCATTTCAATCATCATCATAGGCCTCCCCCAAGGATCGTCACAACGACCGGTCATCTTACATCTGGAAATTAGTGATGATGTTTGGATGTTTATGACTTAATCATGCCTAAACGACTTAACGGATTTGGATATTTGTTATGCAGATAGAATATGTTCTAAATTAACACATATTATTATAATACTTTTTAAAAGTCAAAGCTGACGAAGTTGCGGGCAATCGCTAATATTACCAAAACATTGAAACAATTTCGAAAATTAATCCAATTAACTCTAAATTTTTAAAACATAAGTACTATAAAACAATTATAAGTATAATATTCAATAAAACGTAACAAAACAAAGCTACACATTTAAATTACCCAATTTTTGAGAAAAGTAAGAGATCATTGTAAAATTCGTGTAGTCGTTTAAAAAAACTACTGTCTGCAATCTGAACTAAATTCTTTCTAAATCCACTTTTTTATTTTTTTTTATTTATTGCAGATAAGAAAATTAACTCTTATCTCTTCCAACTCACTTTCGTACAAAACGGCAAAAATATCAAATCCCATACTCACAATAAAAGAGCATCCAGGAAAAACACATGGCACCTTCATGCTTTAATATTTTGATGCGAAACGAAACCGATAATAAAATAATAGAATCCAATGATTTTACAATGTAACTATAGAATCTATCTATCACATTTTATAAAACATAATCTTCCTGATTAAAACAGCTGTGTGCAACGCCGACCACAGCGTCTTGGTACTGGCAGATTGTAATCGGAGATAAGTGACGTTTTGATGCTCGGCTCAAGTTATTAGATGAAAGCAATACAGTCAATTTCGCTCTAAAAATCACAGGTGCTTGTACTAATTTCATTCATTTAAATCAAATAATCAAATCCACTCACATCAATCTACGAGTACTTCTGGTTATATATACCAGGCCATTAAGCCTCCTTTTTATTGGGCCATTCTTCAAGGTCTTGTGCTAGGTAGTCTGATCAATTTCTAACCATCAATACATACAATATCGTCATTAATTTATTTACTACGGAAACGGCACTAGAAACATATTACCACAAGAATAAATACTAGTCAGAATTAATTACATTGTATTTTTGTTAGGAAGTGTTAGGTTTTAATTTCATTTTAAAAAAAAAAAACATTTTGTAGAGCTTAAGGATGCATGAAGCTGACATGGCCTCAGGGTTAAAAACTCAAATATAAAAAAAGTATTAAAAAAACATTGCAGGCACATTTCTTTACAGATTTTCGCATAATACATTGATTGATAACGTTATATTCATTGTTCTCTTGGTATTACGTGTTTATTTGCAATGAGGATTTTTTTGTTCTTCTACGGCCCTGATTTCTAGCTGAGGGTTGAGACGAAATGAAATATTATGCATCTAAGCAGGTGCGTGGTAGTGAAGCTCGCACCAATGCTCATGTTGGTCCTTACTTTATCATTTTGATTGACTCTACACGGGATGACGATGTATCCCAAACCCTATTTCTCTTCTTCTTCTTTATTTTTAAACCGAGCTGAACACTTACTCAAGACTTGGCTTAAAATGAGATCTCAAAACTTTTTAAGAATAAAAGGGTTGTGAGTCTTGGCTACTTTTTACATTTTTGATGGGATTCAATTTACGACGAGTATTTTCCAGACAGAGTCTCTTAGGTTTTGACAAGTTCTTTTCGTTTCAGAAATCTGTTTCGTCCGCTACTCTCCAAGTGATGAAACCTGAGTTGGTCTGGTGTACCCTGGGCCCAGGGCGGCCTGAGCCTCGATACGACCATCATCATGGCTGACTGCCTAATCTTTACACTACAGCGAGTGATTGTCATACGATATGTCTCTTGCTGACACGAAAGAAGAAGTCCGCTACTTCTAGCACTTTAAACCGGTGAATTTTGTGTAACAGCATCAAGAATATTTACTCTGGAAGATACGGGAGATAAGAAGAAATTTATAATTAAATGGCAGTAAAATACTGGCACTGAAGGCCGACATTATTGTCAATATTTGTTCCAAGGACCGTTTTTATCATCTCTTGCTATTGCATAATTTGGTACCTTGACCTAAAAACGCAGATTAGATACTACTGAATTATTTTGTTCAGGTTTCATGCCTATATTAAGCCACAGTCATACAGCTATTATCGGAGACCTGTACCTATGATTCACAATAAAGAATATTTATATTTCTATACCGCACGTAGGGGTAACAGGAAGAGAAGAAGAAGATGGTATACATAGGTATCATAGTGGTAACTTAAATGCATTATACAGGGTGTCCCAATACTCAACGTTAAGCCGCAAATAGGAGAAAGGGGAGTTTATAACTGTTCAGGGAAAAATACAAAAAAAAATCCAAGTTTGATAGTTTTCGAAATTTTGTCATTTTTTTTAACCCTGGAAAAATCGCCACCCTGCGCTGAGCTTCTAGATGTAGCTGCTACAAATTTGTAAATTTTTTCATGAAAATGCTTGTTACGCTATCCAAAATAATCTATTCAGCGGACCCAATTCAAAAATAAACTATTAGTTCCATACTTTTTACAGAAAACACTTTTTTCTGTCAGACTTCTGCGGTAACAATTTTTTCTATGTCAACTTCGAGACTACAGCCTGTATAAAAAATGTATGGCGGTAACTTGGCAAGTAATTTCAAAAGTTGGCCAATTTAATCAAGTTTTCAAAATAGTATCAAACTTGTCACTTCTTTTTCTAAAAAAGTACTAATAATTTTTTTTCTTGCAGAACAACCCGATTTGAAACCAATATAATTCCATAGTAAAATATCTTTGTATTAAACCACCGTAATTTAGGGCGCTGCACGTTTATTAATTTTAGTATGGAATTATTGTTTTGAAATGGGGTTGTGCGACGAGAAAAAAAATTATTAGTACTTTTTTAGAAAAGGAAGTGCCAAGTGTGATAAGTACCATTTTGAAAATTTGATTTACCAATTAAATATCTAATACTATCTGAAATTTTATGTTGTACCTACTAAATAACCGTATAATAAAAATAAAAAATAAAAAAAAATAACCGTATAGAGCAGTTTAATAAGTAGTCAGACTCTGTCATTACTGTCACTGCTGTTATAGTTTTTTTAACATTTTATTTTTAAGTTTTTATTTCATTTTTTATTATATATTTTCATTAGGCCCTTCTAACTTCAGTGTTGTTACCAAAATTGATTCTGGCATGTGTTTTTCTTAGTGAACAATGATAGAAATATTGCAAGTGAGAACAGGGTACAGCTGAAAATCAGGGCTGCGCTCGCTGTGATCTCTGATCAGATCACTCGGCCGGCACAAACCTGAGCTGATCCCTTTTGTCGCAAGCAGACTCTAAAAGTATAATTATTGTTATTATTATAACAATTGCTGTACATTCTGTTTGCACAATAAAACTTTTTTAATTTCAATTTCAATTAAATTGGCCAACTTTTGAAATTACTTGCCAGGTTACCGCCATACATTTTTTATACAGGGTGTAGTCTCAAAATTGACATAGAACAAATTGTTGCCGCAGAAGCCTGACTGAAAAAAGTGTTTTCTGTTAGTAGTTTTATGACTACGACTATGACATTATTAGGTAGGTATTCTATAGGATATGGGTTGTCGCCCACAAAACATAATGAACATAACATCATACCACGTGCTCAGTAATTAAGAGCAAAAACGAGTGCAGTGAAACTAGGCTGCAATTTATTAATCATTAGGTAAATAAATAATATTAAATTATGCTAATCTCTATGAAAAAAACCTATAATTCTTTTTCTTATAACTCAAATCGTTAATTTAATAAAATTAATGGTAGCCTTTTTTGGACCATACATCAAACTTAGGTATATTATATTATATTATAATATTGAAGTAACATTATTCCTTTATCAAAACATAGAGTAAGTTATTTCTAATAATAATAACTTACTCATTGTCCGTTTGTTATTATAATAACAAAATGGTTGCGTCTGTCGCAGTCCAAGACATCGATAAGGGCAAATCCCACCGTAAACTAAGCTACCAAACCTTTCGGAATACAGGGTATAAAATTAATGGGACACTTACTTAAAAGGGTATTTCAGACCGTCAAACTGAACAACTTTTCCCACAGGTTCCGCCGTCCCATACAAAACTGCAAACATTAATCCACTGAAAAACAACAGATTTTTTTCGCGGTTTCAGTGTTGGTCCCTTAGTAAAAGTTGTTCAGTTTGATGGTCTGAAGCACCCTTCTATGTAAGTGTCCCATTTAATTTTACACCCTGTATATTTTTGGCCTAACGGGTAGTATTAGTATTATGTGCCTTAGCTTAGCTTCTTCTATCAAGTCGATGGCATGCCATTCTAAATCTTTCCAGCTCAGTGTTTATCGCCACACGGAAGACATTACTGGCATCATCCATAAGCTCCGTTCATGAGCAGGTGTCTGGGCAGGAAGGGCAGGATACAAGATGGGCTATAGTCTGAGGAGCAGTACCGCATTCACACCTGAGATCGGACTCGTCTATGTAACCTTACTTAAACAGTTTGTCTTTATTTGGAGCAATCTGAGTTCGGAGTCTATTTAGCTCCTCCAAATTGGCCTGGGCCTTTCCTCGAGGAAGGCTTTCTACAAGAGGGAAAAACAGGTCAGAAAGAGAGGTTCTTTTCCGCCAGGGACTGCGTCTTGCTAGAGAAACTTCACTTTTAATTGGGTCTCTTGAATCTTTGGGTCTTTAGCTTAGCTTACATAGCATCTTTCGATTTCCACAGCAAACAACAGGGATTTTTCTCTTCCTCCATATCAGCATGAGCTATATCGCGTGACAATCATTCATGCTATACCTAGTGGATAGATTAACCAGTTAGTAAAGTCGTCCTGAAGCTTCTTCTTATAGTGTATAATCGCTATGTCTTCCTCACATCGTTCATTTGCAGTATCTTGCCACCACTGTTGCGCTGGCTGACGCGCTCATTAGGTCCTCCTCCCTACATTGTGGTCCGTCTGTACAGACTGTTAGAAGCGGGGTGGTTTGTTGTCCTGAAGCTGGTTTCGACACTCGGGGAGGCTCTTTCAGTAGCTACGTTAACAAAGCTACAGCTTAGTTTGCTGTGGGGTTAACGCTTTATACAATCATGTGATACGTGTAGCCTAAGTGCGCAGTCAAACGAGTTGCTTTTTAAGTGCAACACGACTGCAAATAGCAGTCGAAATGCAGTCAAGACCCTGTTTAATATGTACCCTGTGTAACGGATCTATATCCTTTTGGGAACAAGAAGTGATATTATGCAGGTACTCGTATATGATTGAAAATTTTATAGAAAAAATAAACTACGGATTGCACTCCGGGAGTGCCGGCAGAAGTGAAAACTAAGAGATCCTTACGTCTTTCGAATTGTCACGTGACGTCACGGTCCTGACGCGAGTTAAACATTTTTTAATCATCCCAAAATTTTACGTCACGTCTTACAAATTTTCGATCAGGTCACGTGACGTCACGGTCCTAACGCGAGTTTATCATTTTTTACCCACCCCAAAAAGTGCATAACGCCCGCCGCTAAAGAAGTTATCACTTCAAAAAGCGGACTGGAATCTATAATAATTTATATGAAAATCAAACAGAACAAACTATTAAACCTACAACAATGATGTCATAAAATGGGTACGCGGAATCGATATAAACAAATCCCATCGAGTTACCATCGTAAATTACCAATTTCTATTCAATCGCTAATACGGCATCGTATATCGCAATTCGTAATAGACGCTTAACGTTTTCAAGCGATGAGCCAAAGATTACTTTAGCAGATAAGACATCCTTATTATCTCGTCGGCTCTTTCTCTCACCAAGGGTTTTATGGCTATCTCTCTCTGTGATAGCGTGACAAACACCCGTTGAAGTGAATAGCCCGCAAGTTTTGTGATTGAACAATATTCTTATAATAGTTAGAGAGGGTAGTTTTAGCGAAGTTATTGAGAATAATATGACCTAATTCGGTTGATGTCTTTTGAAGTGAAGTTGAAGTAGAAGGAAAATTTAAACTATTTGATTATATCCGTACCATAACTGCTAGCAAAGAATAAATAAGAGTACAAATGCTGAATAGGTTATTTCCTTTTCAATAAAATGAAATTGACATTAGCAAATTGAAATTATAGTACTCTGTGCTATAGGTATTAATTTTTATGGAGTTACCTGTCTGTGATTAAGTCATAAAGATGGGTCTATATTAGAATCCATAATTTAAAATGCCTATATTGAAAACACTTAACACCTAAAACACATAATCATTAAAATCCATAATGTTAAAATGTATATGTTTAAAAAGTATATCTTTAATATTAATAACGTAATTATGCCTAACGTTAAAAAAACGTAAAATAAATACACATCATTTTAACACGAATTAAATTAGTATTTGTATATTATGTCCATTTCTTTGAAATGCTCTGCAGCCTAATAATGGATTTTAATGTATGTCTCGTTAGATTCGTAAAAATAGTGATAGTGACTTAGGATTATGTGAATATTATTATGGCGTAGGGAGTAGGGGGCAAGGTGAACCCCCCGAGGTGAGAAAAAAATTATTTTCAGGTGGACTAGGTAAACAGTAGTTTACACCACCTTCTCTCGTCGACGTTCTACGTCTCTCACTCGCCGGCCGCTGCTGCGGCACGCTCGCTGCGCTCGCTCAGCTCGTGCGCTGTGGTCGCAAGAAACCTAACATGCTTGTCGCTTCACTCCTCGCTAACCTAACCGACTGAGTAAGATCTGGGGTCTAAACACGAGTTTTTCAAAGTTACGGATTTTCATTTATAGTTTTTCATATTATGGATTCTCATTATTATGTCAAATAATGCTATATATTTTCATATTAAACATTTTAATTGTTATATGAATTAGCGTTATGTCAAGCCTGTTATGGATTTTCAAAATAGGATTATTAAAGTTATGGAACATAAGGGACACCCCATAAAGATTCTGATGCTCCTGACCACTCCGAAAGGAATTACGGTCGTGAGTTTATATATATATATATATATATATATATATATATATATGTCGAAAACCAGGGCGTGGTGATGAAGCGTTGCGCAGGTAGGTTACGTAGTCACCTTGGCATTTATCAGGATCCGTGGGCATGTGGGTAGACTCGGGCAGTAAAAGGCCGTGATGATATTTAGATGACGTTTTATTGCGTAGAACGTAGTTACGGAGTATACTCGTTACATGGACTAAGGACACTAGTAAGTCCACCGGTGGCAGAGCGAGTGTTTCGTTCAACGTCCAAACTAAGAATGCCTCGATCAACTCAACTCAGGTTTTCTTCTCGCGGCCCCCCGAAGGGGGGTCGCGGGGAGACAGTCACGAGGCAATGGCCTCTTTGCTGTGGTGGCTGGCGCCGGCTGTTAAAGCAGCCGGGTCCTTGGGGTGGCGCCTTGACGCCTGTAGCTTCAGGTAGTGGTGTGGCTGCCGGCGAGGTCGAGCCCACCGGGTGAGACCCCGTTGGGGGAGGCCCAGTGAGCGACCTACGAGCCGGAAGCGAGGACAATCTGTGGGGGGGGGGTGTTTTCGGCTGGGGGAGGGGCCCACAGTCCTGACGACTCGACGGGGAGTCGTGGACGTGAGCGGGCTCCCCAGCGGGGTAAGGTCGACGTGACGTACCTCAGGCTTCGGGTCCGTGGGCTGCGTGGTATCTCGGCAGGAGCAGCTCTAGCGCTTTCAGAATACTTTCCGATGCGTCTGGGCCGCTCGTTGCTGCAGGAACTAGCTCTTGTATCTTCATCCTTAGCATGAGTTTCTCCGCAGGTCCCAATTTCCTGACATAAGGTAACAGACTGTTAAAGAAGCCGACATCTTCATCCTTCGTCACCCCGTCAGGGTCACCCAATTCATTACCGTTTGAGACACTTTTTGTAGCATCATCATCATCGTAAAAATGAGTTTCTAGTGTAACGGGTTTTGTGTCAAATTCATCGTCTTTGGCACTGGTATCTACATTGTTAATGATGTTATATTTGATATCTTCAGGAGTAGGTTCGATGTTATACTGTTGATAACTAGTGCTTTGGTCTGCATCGTATTCTTGACTCATGTGGTCATCTTTGATATCTTCAGGAGTAGGTTCTATGTTATATTGTTGATAACTAGTGCTTTGGTCTGCATCGTATTCTTGACTCATGTGGTCATCTTTGATATCTTCAGGAGTAGGTTCGATGTTATATTGTTGATAACTAGTGCTTTGGTCTGCATCGTATTCTTGACTCATGTGGTCATCTTTGATATCTTCAGGAGTAGGTTCGATGTTATATTGTTGATAACTAGTGCTTTGGTCTGCATCGTATTCTTGACTCATGTGGTCATCTTTGACGTTCCCTTTGTAGTCATTGAATTGGTTGGTCAGGAATTGCAGTTTTGGAAGGAATTGCCATTCGGAGTCGAATTTTCTGACTTCTTTTCTAGCATTGTCGCGTAAATATTTCCACTTCGATCTTGCTTCCTCACCTAAAACATGAAAAAAAATATTTTTTGGTTGGTTGGTTATCTAAGTATCTTAACTATGACAGAATGCCTCGATCGACTGGCGAGCACGCCTTTTATACACTCTCCCCACTCCCGCGCCGGTGGCTCTAGCGCTTTCAGAATACTTTCCGATGCGTCTGGGCCGCTCGTTGCTGCAGGAACTAGCTCTTGTATCTTCATCCTTAGCATGAGTTTCTCCGCAGGTCCCAATTTCCTGACATAAGGTAACAGACTGTTAAAGAAGCCGACATCTTCATCCTTCGTCACCCCGTCAGGGTCACCCAATTCATTACCGTTTGAGACACTTTTTGTAGCATCATCATCATCGTAAAAATGAGTTTCTAGTGTAACGGGTTTTGTGTCAAATTCATCGTCTTTGGCACTGGTATCTACGTTGTTAATGATGTTATATTTGATATCTTCAGGAGTAGGTTCGATGTTATACTGTTGATAACTAGTGCTTTGGTCTGCATCGTATTCTTGACTCATGTGGTCATCTTTGATATCTTCAGGAGTAGGTTCGATGTTATATTGTTGATAACTAGTGCTTTGGTCTGCATCGTATTCTTGACTCATGTGGTCATCTTTGATATCTTCAGGAGTAGGTTCGATGTTATATTGTTGATAACTAGTGCTTTGGTCTGCATCGTATTCTTGACTCATGTGGTCATCTTTGATATCTTC
Organism: Agonopterix subpropinquella; assembly: GCA_922987775.1. Classification (NCBI taxonomy): domain Eukaryota; kingdom Metazoa; phylum Arthropoda; class Insecta; order Lepidoptera; family Depressariidae; genus Agonopterix; species Agonopterix subpropinquella. Next base: position 6,977,892 of record OV277696.1, on the reverse strand, counting down.
AGGAGTAGGTTCGATGTTATATTGTTGATAACTAGTGCTTTGGTCTGCATCGTATTCTTGACTCATGTGGTCATCTTTGATATCTTCAGGAGTAGGTTCGATGTTATATTGTTGATAACTAGTGCTTTGGTCTGCATCGTATTCTTGACTCATGTGGTCATCTTTGACGTTCCCTTTGTAGTCATTGAATTGGTTGGTCAGGGATTGCAGTTTCGGAAGGAATTGCCATTCGGAGTCGAATTTTCTGACTTCTTTTCTAGCATTTTCGCGTAAATATTTCCACTTCGATCTTGCTTCCTCACCTAAAACATGAAAAAAAATATTTTTTGGTTGGTTGGTTATCTAAGTATCTTAACTATGACAGAATGCCTCGATCGACTGGCGAGCACGCCTTTTATACACTCTCCCCACTCCCGCGCCGGTGGCTCTAGCGCTTTCAGAATACTTTCCGATGCGTCTGGGCCGCTCGTTGCTGCAGGAACTAGCTCTTGTATCTTCATCCTTACCATGAGTTTCTCCGCAGGTCCCAATTTCCTGACATAAGGTAACAGACTGTTAAAGAAGCCGACATCTTCATCCTTCGTCACCCCGTCAGGGTCACCCAATTCATTACCGTTTGAGACACTTTTTGTAGCATCATCATCATCGTAAAAATGAGTTTCTAGTGTAACGGGTTTTGTGTCAAATTCATCGTCTTTGGCACTGGTATCTACATTGTTAATGATGTTATATTTGATATCTTCAGGAGTAGGTTCGATGTTATACTGTTGATAACTAGTGCTTTGGTCTGCATCGTATTCTTGACTCATGTGGTCATCTTTGATATCTTCAGGAGTAGGTTCTATGTTATATTGTTGATAACTAGTGCTTTGGTCTGCATCGTATTCTTGACTCATGTGGTCATCTTTGATATCTTCAGGAGTAGGTTCGATGTTATATTGTTGATAACTAGTGCTTTGGTCTGCATCGTATTCTTGACTCATGTGGTCATCTTTGATATCTTCAGGAGTAGGTTCGATGTTATATTGTTGATAACTAGTGCTTTGGTCTGCATCGTATTCTTGACTCATGTGGTCATCTTTGACGTTCCCTTTGTAGTCATTGAATTGGTTGGTCAGGAATTGCAGTTTTGGAAGGAATTGCCATTCGGAGTCGAATTTTCTGACTTCTTTTCTAGCATTGTCGCGTAAATATTTCCACTTCGATCTTGCTTCCTCACCTAAAACATGAAAAAAAATATTTTTTGGTTGGTTGGTTATCTAAGTATCTTAACTATGACAGAATGCCTCGATCGACTGGCGAGCACGCCTTTTATACACTCTCCCCACTCCCGCGCCGGTGGCTCTAGCGCTTTCAGAATACTTTCCGATGCGTCTGGGCCGCTCGTTGCTGCAGGAACTAGCTCTTGTATCTTCATCCTTAGCATGAGTTTCTCCGCAGGTCCCAATTTCCTGACATAAGGTAACAGACTGTTAAAGAAGCCGACATCTTCATCCTTCGTCACCCCGTCAGGGTCACCCAATTCATTACCGTTTGAGACACTTTTTGTAGCATCATCATCATCGTAAAAATGAGTTTCTAGTGTAACGGGTTTTGTGTCAAATTCATCGTCTTTGGCACTGGTATCTACATTGTTAATGATGTTATATTTGATATCTTCAGGAGTAGGTTCGATGTTATACTGTTGATAACTAGTGCTTTGGTCTGCATCGTATTCTTGACTCATGTGGTCATCTTTGATATCTTCAGGAGTAGGTTCGATGTTATATTGTTGATAACTAGTGCTTTGGTCTGCATCATATTCTTGACTCATGTGGTCATCTTTGATATCTTCAGGAGTAGGTTCTATGTTATATTGTTGATAACTAGTGCTTTGGTCTGCATCGTATTCTTGACTCATGTGGTCATCTTTGATATCTTCAGGAGTAGGTTCGATGTTATATTGTTGATAACTAGTGCTTTGGTCTGCATCGTATTCTTGACTCATGTGGTCATCTTTGATATCTTCAGGAGTAGGTTCGATGTTATATTGTTGATAACTAGTGCTTTGGTCTGCATCGTATTCTTGACTCATGTGGTCATCTTTGACGTTCCCTTTGTAGTCATTGAATTGGTTGGTCAGGAATTGCAGTTTCGGAAGGAATTGCCATTCGGAGTCGAATTTTCTGACTTCTTTTCTAGCATTGTCGCGTAAATATTTCCACTTCGATCTTGCTTCCTCACCTAAAACATGAAAAAAAATATTTTTTGGTTGGTTGGTTATCTAAGTATCTTAACTATGACAGAATGCCTCGATCGACTGGCGAGCACGCCTTTTATACACTCTCCCCACTCCCGCGCCGGTGGCCGTACTTGTGCCGGTGCGCATGTGCACGGTGCGCACCTGCACGGTGCGCACGTGCGCACCGTGCACATGTCCGTACAAGTAGGATCTTAATGATAACTTAATAATTACTACAACTGATTTTCTGCGACACGGCTATCCTGGCATCTCAGTTGTCCTCGACTGAATTACCTGTGGACAAAGGTACCACATAGTATTTTCCGCTCGACTGTCCTGACCAAACTCAAAATAAGTGACTAGGTTTTATGATAAAATCTTACAAAAAGGTTTAAGCAATGTTTTTGTTTTTAACTCTTGAACTCATTAAGATCTTTAGCATGAATTAATCTGCAGTTGATTAAGCAAACATGTCATCATCAAATAAATCTCACTACAATCTCAACTGTGCACAGTGAACATCCGCTCCAACGAAAGTCACTTTAAAGTACAGGACTGGTCCGCACCAACAGCTCATCCATAATATCCGCACCAACGGATATTCCCTACAGAATAGGTCCGCCTCAACGGCCCATCTGCGTTGTCCGCACCAACGGATCTTTTAAGGACGTGTCCGCACCAACGGATCTTTTAAGGATGTGTCCGCACCAACGGATCTTTTAAGAGTTTGTCCGCACCAACGGATCTTTTACGAGTTTGTCCGCACCAACGGATCTTTTAAGGATGGAACCGCACCGACGGACCAGCATTCATTATCGTCCGCACCAACGGATCTTTAAAGGACGGGTCCGCGCCAACGGACCGAGAATTTAGAATACAATAGAGATGTGTGCTTAATCAGAGCTCCTAACATCTACATTCAATTTTCTTTTTGTTTACATCAACGGATACTAAATATAGCTCTTAGGCAGTTTAAGTTCAAAGCTTTCAAGTTTAAGCTGTTTATTAGATTTAACTTTGATTTTAACTAAACTTTTGCTAGTTTGAACCGCAGGCGAAAAGTCGAGTTAGAGGTACCTAAATTACACTGGTATAATTTTTCGACGCCACATATATCACAAAACGAGCTGTCTGTAGTTTAGTCTAAGAGTGAACGCGACTAGAAATGAAATATTTCGCGGCATCACGTCACTCCGCATCGCTGCATAGGCAAAGGTTGTAGGTGGAAATTATGCCCGATAGCAGGGCTACCAAAATAATCACCAGATAGAAGTTATAACAAAAACGACAAAGAGGCAGGACGTAGAAGCCTTGAATAAACTTATGAAAGATGATCTCAGAATTAAAGGGAACCATACCAATTTGGAAAACGGCATAGGAAAGGGCAAAAACCCCCAAGGGGCTGTAGCATCAATGGAATGAATAAACGATGTTTAGAATGTATTCTCGCATAAGGCATGACGTGACATTGCGAATAGACTTCACGCAAACTACTCATCGCTATACTTTAGGTAATAAATGACTCTTTTAATTTTATTTTAACGCATTGGTAAACTAGACGCATTTTTTTAAATTACATCTTACTCATTTTATTAAATCAACATTGTTTATTCATATTCGAACTAACAGACTAGCTTTTTAAAGGTTATTGTTTTTATGATTCTACCACCGCTTCGTAAGTGTTATGGCTATAGAGAAGATGCGGCCAGAAACTCTATAACAACACATTTATTACACACGCGATTGCACCAGTTAACATTATAGCATAACAAATAGAACTGTCGAACAGGCCTCAAAACTCATCATTATCAAAACTACGTACTTTTAAACAAAAACAATTGAAAAGTTGAAAATTCGTAATCAATGCAAAGCTCAGGAAGCAAAGGAACCAAACCCAACTGCCAACACAAAATCTGCAGACCGAACGCACGCCACCGACAAGTTCGTGGCCGCACTGCAACGGGCAAATCTAGTCCCGAATGGTCGGACCCTTTTACACCTACGACTACGAATGGCTGAGACTGCGCTAAGCATCAAGAATGCAACCTTGGCACTGAGCAACGCATAACGTATGTGGATTTTAAGTTTAATTGTAATCAACCAGAAGCATGAGATGAGTCCTGTTCCACTTACTGAATCTTGGGTCAGTCAATTCTTCCAGTTTCATAATCACAGTAGACAAGATGGTAATAATCATCACCATCACTAATATCGCCATCATCATCATCATCATATCATAATTATTGTCGTCTTCATCTTCATCATCAACGTCATTACCAGAATCACCATTACTATTTCAACATCATTCAGTAGACTACACAAGTTCCACTGCAGGTCAAAAGCCCCCTCAGATCGAACAAGGATTCAAAGGGAACGGAACACACTCCACCTATTGTCGCGATAGTAATAGTAACAACCTGTCACAACACAATTATAACGTCAATCGATGATGGAATCTTTGAAATGTTGACTTGGAAGAAGTCGTAACAACGTGCAAAAGAATTAAAGGAAGTAAACCAGCTACGACTCACCCGGAATTGTTAAATGTTGAAAGGTCAGGTTTGCTTAGCAAGCACACTGGCTGCTACAAATCGCACTCGCATCCCGCCGGTATTGACACATCTCTGGCAGCTGGATATCATGGTCAAGATCGCGTTGTGCGTGATCCTCTTCGTATGACTCTTATCTCACTAATTTCACAATATTCCTCGCTTTTTCACTTCGTTAACAATTTTTTTTTTCTAGTATGGGGGTAGACCGCATTTAATCCAATGAGAAAGTGTTTTTGAATTGGGTTACTTTTTCAATGCCATTATCTTGCTCTCTTCCACGTATTTAGAGTTCAGCAGGCATCACATACCAACTGTTATGGATGAGACTTGGTCGTGTTTTTCTTCTAGAAGGAATCACAGGAACTGCTAAGAACATGACGGCCTTGTGACTCATGTCTTTTAGCCGCTGACCGTTGACCATTAAAATTACGAAGGTCAAGGCCTTGAGGGGATCTAGGTGTCTATGGTCTGAGGTTGGTTCATGCCATCCACGCGGTCAAGCCCACCGGGTGAGACCCTGCTGAGGGAGGCCCAGTGAGTCGCCAGCAGCGGACAGCGGTTACTCAGTGTCTGTCCTGCATTGGTTACTCGACTCTTCAATGATCTTCCACATGTTTAGCCTTTGATGTTTCACACAATGCACAGCAGCCTTGAAGCAGTAGCCCAAGCTGATCCCACTTCTGATGTTGGAAACCAGGGCGTGGTGATGAAGCGTTGCGCAGGTAGGTTACGTAGTCACCTTGGCATTTATCAGGATCCGTGGGCATGTGGGTAGACTCGGGCAGTAAAAGGCCGTGATGATATTTAGATGACGTTTTATTGCGTAGAACGTAGTTACGGAGTATACTCGTTACATGGACTAAGGACACTAGTAAGTCCACCGGTGGCAGAGCGAGTGTTTCGTTCAACATCCAAACTAAGAATGCCTCGATCGACTGGCGAGCACGCCTTTTATACACTCTCCCCACTCCCGCGCCGGTGGCCGTACTTGTGCAGGTGCGCACTGCGCACGTGCGCACCGTGCAGGTGCGCACCGTGCACGTGTCCGTACAAGTAGGATCTTAATGATAACTTAATAATTACTACAACTGATTTTCTGCGACTGCTTTCTAGAAGTGACTAAATTTATGAAACTACGCTCAGTGTGACAGTAGGCCCGTTGCCATATTTTTATTTAGAGCAGGCATTTCGCTTCTCAGCAAGAATTATCGGACAAACAGAAAATCACTGCACAACTCGAGGACAATAAAATTAAGAGTGGTTTATTCTTTAACATGTTTTAAACATTGTAATAACTCGTAACTTACCCAGCAAATGCACGCCATGTTTCACTCTTATATTCAACAACAAAATTTTAATTAGCAGCTTCACAGCTTATTATAAACAATAATGAAATTAAAGATGAAAAAAAAAAACAAATGAATAAATCAGTTGTGACTGCCGCACATCAAGAACGACATACAAATAGTACTTGAGTCTTATTAATCTGACTATGAACAGGAAAACAAACGAAATATTAATTAAAGCGACAGGAAAGTGATAGGTAGGCCACTTAACAGACGGGAAGCGAAATTGTTATCGGGTTGACCACAAGGTTTCGTCATTTTCCTCAATCAATAATATTATTTTATTAATAGAATACAACTTTGTACCAACGTTACTCTTACTTCATATACGAAGGGATTATTGGCAAACTTTATCTGAGAACTTTTGAAGAGTGGCCAAAGAAAGTGGTCATAAGTTCCTCATAATCCACACCATAGGCCAGTCATTTTACGGAGTTTTGTTAGGCGGGGTAGGGAGTAATTACTAATTGGACTTTTAAACTGTAACAGGCACCATTTAGTGACAAAAATACTATCCTAAACCATATTAATAAAAATTTGCTACGCAACATAGAAATCAAAATTGTGTGTCCCAGAAGGCTTTTAAATTAATAATATTAATACCAACCAATGCACTCATTTGAATTAGATTTAACAATTTAAATTATTTTTGAGCAATATAATAGGCATTGAAATTTAAAAAAATTAGGTATTTATTAGAAAATACGAATGTATTTTTCAAAAGTAAGTAGACAAAAATCTTTACACCATGTCTGAAGTATGTATAATGGTAAAGCCTTATGTGCAAAAAATAATTTACCATCAGGTTTTTTAGAACGAGATAATATCTAAATTTTAAAAATTGGAACAGTTGCTGACGTGATTTTTTTATTTTGGTTCATTTTAAAGCTAAAATTGGCTCTTCAATATTACAGCAAAAATAAAAATTATATTATTGATTAGTTCTGGCTCAAACCGTAAAATGACTGGGCTAACCAATCGCGATATGTTTTCTACAGGGTGTAAAATTAAATGAGACACCTACTTAAATAATATGTTTTTATTAGACATAATCTTGGCGCTTCGCTTCAGCTCACCTGATGGAAAGTGTAGATGAAGCCGAGAAGATACTAAATTCGTATGTTTTTTTATGTTTGTTCCACGATAACTTCGACATTACATGACCGGTTTAATACTTTTTTGAGTTACCGCTGACTGAGATTGTCCCATTTGGTCAAGATCTGATGCAATGCTACGGATACAGACAAACGAACTCCTAAAATAAAGCAAATCAACGGCGAAAGAATTTTGTTTCGATGTACCTATTGCCTTAGATCCTATTGCACTACTTATTTCACGTACTTATACAATAAATAAATAAATAAATAACGCTTCAGGCACATACATTGTAGTGATCCCAAGTAAGCCATAGGCTTTTTGTTATGGGAATCATACAACAACAGTACAAACATATAACATATCCATGACCGAACCCTGGTTTGGCAGTCCGGCGGCGGCGTGGCAACCATTACACCAACCGGGTCGTCAAATGTTAACTTATTTAAAACAATCGTCAAATGTTATCAATGTCAACTTCACCTCTGAAAATAGGTTTAATTTTTTTTTTGTTTTAAACCGAGCGAAGAACCCAAGTCCCAAGTTGTTTTGAAGTCGATTTTCGGTGAATTTGCTTTTGAATAAATTACTTGCTACTACGATACGAACTAAAATATATAAATTATTTTCTTACCTGCTACGAGATGTTGCGTGCCTTTGCATACTAAGCAGCATTTTCTTACTCTTTTTCTGTACTTATTTTTCATCTTAATTAATCGATTTTCAGCATAACCGTCTCCGCTCTTTTCTCGTCTCTGTAAAAAAAGATTTATTAAAATAAAAACCTTCTCATATTTACAACCATTATCGTTCGGGGTAGTGTAAAACTTAATACCTTATTGGAATAAGCTATCATTCTTAGTTTCCGAAGTTGGTGACCTGGGCCCTGTTTAATAAACGTGATAATTGATGACTATTCAGAGTACATTACTGGTTACTAATGAGGCTAAACTTGCAAAGCTTCATGTTTCCTAGCATTCTCAGCAATGTACTCTGTATTGTCATTAACAATTGTCGATTGTCACGTTTATTAAATAAGACCTCGGATTCATTGCTCTTGAGTGTACACATCTCTCAATTTTCATACGTTGAAAACATTCCAAATAAGCATAAATAAAAAGTTTACGAGGCACGTGCAAATACCCTACCTGATCGCTCTATAGGTATATTTTTGGATTTGATTATATTTAAATGAATTCATGAAACCCCGCTACATATTTTATGACTCTCCAGAGGTCACGAGGACCCTTGAAATCGATCCGAGCACCATTATCACTACTTTACATCCACTGCTAAAATTGGGCCATGAAATTTAATTTAGTAAAGCGTATTTATTAAAGTTTTATTAGGTGTGCTCTCGACGTAAATTATACGACGTAAAATTTTTTTTTTTGTGGAATTTTAAAACTCGCAGTTATCATCATCATCAGCCTATATACGTCCTACTGCAGGGCACAGGCCTACCCTCAGGGAGGCTGTATGGGCGTCAGTTCACCACGCGTTCCCAATGCAGATTGGTCGACTTCACATACGCATTAAAATTTCTTCAGACTCGCAGTTATACTGTAATTTTAATGATAATGGTAGGTATATGTTATGAAAATAATAAATAATCTAAAAAACTAAAGCAAGGCTGAGTTTTTTTTTTAGGTAGATTGATAATATTCTGATAGTGGGTTGACTTGACTACTTACTGACCTCCGCTAATTCAAACTGACCCCACGAGGTTGGGTATGACCGGCTCCAACTCAGGCACATTTATAAAATTTATCATCGGCTTGTGTCTTGCAATTTTTTAATACTAGCTGTTGCCCGTGATTTCGTCTGCGTTACCCAGATAAAAACTACCCTATGAGTTAATCCAGGCCATGGTCTATCTATATGCCAAATTTCATCGAAATCCGTTCAGCAGTTTTGCGTGAAAGCGGAATAAACATCCATCCATCCATACTTAAAAACTTTTGCGTTTATAATATTAGTAGGATTTTAACGTTCTAGCTTTTGCCAGCAGCTTTTCTCCGCCTATGATGACAGGATGGTTATTAGTTTAGTTTAGTTTATTAGTTTTGGTATTTATCATTAAAAAAAATTTTACATACAATGTGTTTATCACTTTTATATTTAGCTAATCGCGTCTTTTGTGGCCAAATATTTAGGACCAACCTTGCTTTATTCCAATAGATCAAAACGTTACATGAATCCATTACTTTGTACCGAATTCTATGTAAATGAGATCGTTTTTGGTATCCACGAGTACATAATATATATACCAAGGTAAGATCCCTATTAGACAGTCCCGCTGGGTACAGATTGGGGAGGCGAAAGTTCTTTAGACTACATGTTAAGAGGAAAGACGTGATCCGTTTAGTCCATACAAATGCAATCCCCTATTATCTCCCTGTAGGTATGTATCCCTAGAATCATTCATTACACTACAGAAAATTTTTTTTACCATACAATATAATTATGATAAACTCTGTCATGTTCCTTTATTTATTTTTTTCATAAATTAATTACTATGACGACTAGGAGCCTTCGAAAATCATAAAAAAATAAAATTTTACTGCTGTGTTTAGAATTTCAGATAAATTATCTAGCAAGCAACTTTGACGAATATAAAAAATAAAATGACAGATACAGTCATAGCCAAAGTCTTTCTCATATTATTATTGAAAAATTGGTACATGGCGTTTCTAAGTATTGTTGTTCAAGTTTTTAAAGTAATTTCTCTGTTAACTGAAACATTGATGAAAAAATAAATACATAGAATTTTTTTTTGAATTGCTGTTTTGTTGAGAAAAAATGAAGGTTTGGTTGGGTCAAGAACCTTTAAAGTAATAAAGGATCTTCTTTCTTTATCGTGTGGGCAGAGCCCTGGTGTCAGAGTTTTTTCAGACCGCCTTACGGCCTCTGACGTGGTTTTTATGTAACGACTACTACCACCAGAGATAGTAGCCGGGACCAACGGCTTAACGTGCCATCCGAAGCACGGAATCATTTTTCTTTTCAGACAATCAGGTCATTCAGCCTGCAATGTCCTAACCAACTGGGGAAAAACGCACAAAGTGACATATCACTAGGTGTCCCCCGTGGGAATCGAACCCACGACCTCCGTGTCGAGAGCCAAAGCTCTTAACCACTTGACCACGGAGGCAGTAATAAAGGATGAAAGGTCTAGTAAATTGGCCCAAACTGATCGATACACACGTAAGAAAGCATATTTCGATTAACTTAATTAGGTTGTGTAACTTTTAACTGAATGTGAAATAACCTGTCCATCCATACAAGAGAATTCCATTAGGGCTCAAGGATTTTTTGGAGTGTAACTAAAAGTATCATTAACCTTTAAACCACATACTCTACCCATCAAACTGAAAAATTTTTACTAAGGGCGCAAACATGTCAGAACAAAAAAAAACAGCTGTCCCATACTAAACTCCAATTCCTACTAGAACCAAATGTATGAAACAGCTGTTTTCTTTTTTGCTCCGATCACTTTGTTCCCATAGTAAACGTTGGTCAATTCAATGGATAGAGTCTATAGAGTATAATGATACCTTTCCTTGCACCCTGTATAGATTTCTGCACAGTGAGCCCACAAGACGACACAATAACCATAATGTCGCACCTTTATACAGCATTAGATAGTCACAAACAGAAATACACTATTTAATCTACGTGCAGCACCAACACCCCCTGGTGAATTCTACAAGCTGAGCACCGCAGCTTGTTTTCGTTCCTTACAGATTATTTGAGCCATGGAAAACTAATCTTAAAGACTTAATCCATTAATTATTAAGACTGATTGTAAATTATTTATTATTTTATTTCAGGCAACAGTACAAACTTAATCATAACAGGCCCATAACTATTATAAATACCTTAATCTAGAATACACATAAGTCACAATATAAAAACAAAACAAACTTAACACTATCACACACACTCCCTAGGGTTTTTAGTCCTCGCTTCCCTAAAGCGTCTAAACACGACTCCAGTGGGCCATACGTCGGGAGCCAGGAACCTCTTCAGGTGGAGCAGCAGAGCTCTTTTTATGTTCGTGTGTGCTTATGTTTATTCAAGCAGGACTCAATTATGAAGGCTGTTAAAAATGGTGTACTACTAGAATTTAACTATTTCTTTTCCATTATGATTAAAGTAACTTATTTTGTTACACTTATTTGTTTGTTTCAACTGACCCACTTGCTGTTTTAACCGCTTCTGGTACGGGTAAGATTGAAACAGTGGTATATCTTTTTATTTTATTAAACGCGTCCTATCTAAGGCACGGTTTAAACAGAAGAGACGTGTGGCGGTGGCGGATAGTCAAATTTACACAATTTGAACCTTATTATTACGTAGCATAGCGCGGTTTAATTTGGCGTAAAGGAAAATCGCGCCCGCGCCACCAAGGCCCTGTTTGATAAACGCGACAAGTGACAATTGACAATGACAATTCAGAATACATTGCTGAGAATGCTAGGACACATGAAGCTCTATAAGTTTAGCGTCATTATTAACCAGCAATGTACTCTGAATTGTCATTGTCAAATTGTCATTTTCGCGTTTATTAAACAGGGCCCAGGCGATGTCGCCTGAAGGCACGGGCGTAATTCTCCAAACGACGCTATGCTACGTACTATAAAGTTTATATTGTCTTATTTTGACTATCCGCCACCGCCACACGTCTCTTCTGTATAAACCGTGCCTAATAACTATGACAGTTGTTATATAAATGTACTTGAAGACAAAAGTCTACTGTCTCATTATAAGTTTAGTTTAGTTTGTAATTATGTTTCATAATGGCAGTGCTACGGGTATTCAACGCAAAATTGTTTCACCCGTACCCAGTCTTCCCTAGCGGTGGTACAAAAGCAGAAAGCGGGCAGGGATGAAATAATAGAATCTGTTGTGTTTAGAATTCTATGTGATCGATACACGTGTTTGCTTATATGGGACGCTTATGGCGCGATTGTGCTTTGATTATGGTAACAAATTAGGCTGCTATCAGACGGACTGCACGTGTAAAGCTAAGACATCGAAATTTTAAAATAAAATTCGTCAAGTACGAGTCGGGCTACTCGCGCACCAAGGATTCCGTACCACAACCACAACAACGGGGACCCTTAGCACGAAACCGACTCACACTTGGCCGATTTTAATTATTTATTGTTATACTGTAGAGTTTGCTCTTTAATCACACCAAGTTTGACGCTTGAACGTATTACCGTTTTTACCGTATTATCCATTAGAGCGAGAAGAAAAAACGTTGATAAAAACTAGTTCCTTGTATAAGGACTCCCCTTAATTTTTAAGTTTTTGTCATTTTTATTATTTGTTAACAAATCCGCCATGATAACGCATATTTCGTGAAAATTTCATGTATCTAGCTATTACGATTCAATAGTTACAGCTCTAAATAAGTAGGACAGACAGACGGACGGACGGACGAACGGACAACGTAGGCTTAGTCCCATCCGTGGGTCCCGTTTTCACCCTTTGAGTAAGGAAACCTAAAAACTAGCTTCACATACCCGAGCTGAGTGTGTGCACCTGTTTGTACGTCCCACAAGGCGCGATAGTGTGAGTGCACCGGCAGCGCAGTATGTTTGAAGCTTCCGATCTGTAGGGATTGTAATCATGAAATGTGATGATATACTTACTGTATGCTTAGACCATTTATGAACGAGTTACGCGTTCAACTCTAGACTAACAAACTTTTCCGTCACTTTTTGCGGGGGACAAGGTAGCACGAAATCCGCAACTTTCGATTTTATTCCATTACGTCAGATTCAAATCTTGATCGTTAAAAATAGTTTCGTTTCGTCTCTCGCTCTCGTCTCTCTTCGCTGTCTCGTTTCGTAATGTGCTTTGAATAACAAGATATAAAATTGTATGTAAATGCACATGATCAACGATCTCGTAACTTGGGTATGCATCGACACCACACGATTGCTGCTGACTACACGCAGTGGAACGTGTCAACTGCACTCATGCAGTCGTCCGTCTGATAGCAACCTTAGTTGACACGGAACACTTGTTCATTATGGCTTCGATCAGTAATTAAGAAACTGATACACAATCAACGCTCCATAAACTGTTATTGCTATTGATTACATGAGTAAATATCCCATACAGACAACGGTTCATACAACTGCACTATGATAGGTACACTGCTACAAGGCGCGACGGTGTGTGTGTGACCTTTGATCATCCGTCTACTGGCCCTGTACCCGGACTTTCGATGTTCGATATATCGCCACTGTTTCGGTCCGCACTTCATTGTAATAGAGTTGACATTGGAAAGAAAACGTTCACGCAGTTGCGAAGTTTAAATGTGCGGGTAGAGGCCCTGTACTTTAAACCACGAGTTCACCTACACATTGCCTTTGGACAAAACCCCTGGGGATTCACCATACCCAAGGGTTTGTACCCTTGGTGCTAAGGATGAGTCCTCACTATACCCCTCTAAGTAGTGATATGGCCTAGAGTATGACCTACGTTACATACGAGAGCAACGTTTATTAAAATTGTCTAAAGTCCTTTCGACAACATAAAAAACTTGGACAACTCTGTCAACACAATCAACTGACTGAGTTTACATGAACAACTCGGACAACTTGGAAAACGCGATCAAAATAAATAATTCGGTCAACCTGTACAACTCCGTCAACATGAACAACTTGGACAAAAAATCTGCTGTTCCATACCAAACTACAATAAGGACGCGCGAGTTCGCGACTCAAATGTACGCAACAGCTGTTTTTTTTGCTCCGATTGGTTTGCTCCCATAGTAAAAGTGTTCAGTTTGACGGGTAGACTCTTAGTTTAAAAGAATGCAAATGATATCGATTTTGCATTGTATATGGGGTATTTAAGCAAGTTTATTCCTGTAATATCCCTACAGATTATATCTAACTTATAGACTTTACATAGATTGTGTTTGCAGTATTCAGATACACGTACACGAGTATATTATTGTTCGATACAACAAACTTAAATTAGGCTATAAAATAGCAAAAGTACTTTGCTGTGGCTACGGACTTATTCAGACTTTACCTAGTCATTAACTTACAGACATACCTAGGGAAAACTTAGTTCAGTTTGAAATAGGTAGGGTGGACGAGCTCGTGCCTTTAAAAGAAAACGGAAAACAAAAAATGACATACGATAATGATGACGATGATCATAAAACTACCAACGACTATACCTTCCAAAAACTACCAACAGCTTAATAAATCTTGGATTAATGTTTCCTTCGTTTGATCCAGTCAAGACCATAAAGATATTATACCTTACGGAATAGAGTAAGTGACATGAGTTGTCAAATGAAACCGTTTTCGGAAATTTTTTGGAGTCCTCGGCAGGGTAAAAATTCGATTTCCGTGTATTAATTGTCAATCTAACGTGAAATGGTGAATAATTTAATGAAACAGTGTTAGTATATTTTACAAAATTATCTACGATTTCACTTTAGGTTCAGGATTATTGACAGAAACTGAATTTTTACCAGGACTCCAAATCCCCAAAAATGGTTCTATTGCCTCGCGTCACGTATCTCTTTCTAATATACAGGCATGCCGCTAGGTACATCTCGCTCACTCAGCTGTCACCGTCTCGCTTACGTAGTACCTTTATGGTCAAGACACAATAATATAATAATATGAGTTAAATCTAGTCAATACCGAAATATAAAAGTTATAATTTAATAATATCTGTTTAATGAATGTACCTAATTTTTTTCAACCCTTCTTCGCTATTGGTACCGATTCAGACTGTGCCACGACTTAACTAAATTTATTCCTGTCACTTTCTAAAGTAAGATTAAGAAAAGACACAGAAAACCAACAGCTGACTTTAGTGCTGTCAAAGTGACGTTACACGCCCAAAATAAGATGCCATCATAATGTACGTCATCTTATTTAAAGCATAGAAATATTAATTTACTAATGATTTAAAGCGTTTTTGGGCGTGTAACGTCACTTTGACAGCACTAAAGTCAGCTGTTGGTTTCTGTCTCTTTTCTTAATCTTATTTTAGAAAGTGACAGGAATAAATTTAGTTAAGTCGTGGCACAGTCCGAATCGAGGCCATTGAATAATTAATTCTGTGTTTTTATCGTCCAGCTTAAATGTATCGGTCAAGTGCGAGTCGGGCTACTCGTGCACCGAGGGTTCCGTACCACACCACCAGACAACATTTTAACGACAAAAAAATTTTTTCTCCGGGACCTTTAGCACGAGACTGACTCAAAGAGAAAACGTTGATAAAAACTAGTTTCTTGTTGAGACTCCCCTTTAATTTTAACTTTCTGTCATTTTTATTAACAAATCCACCGTAATACGCATTATCCTTGCAAATTTCAACTGTCTAGCTATTACGGTTCAAAAGTTACAGCCCTAAATAGGTAGGACAGACGGACGGATAACGTAGGCTTAGTAATAGGGTCTCGTTTTCACCCTTTGGCTACGGAACCCAAAAAAACAGAAATTGTAGACTATAGAAGCTTGCAAATGTTATTTTTGTATCCTAAAACTTACAGTAGTAATAAAATTAATAATTATAGTAATCTGTGCTAAAACATTGCGCCTATTTACGTCCGTTTAAAATAAACCAAAGAGGCTATAACGGGCACGTTTACCCCACAGCAATATACTCGTACGTGATTAGGAGTAGTGATAACACTCCCAACATCGGAATTCAATCGAGAAGTGGAAACTTCGCTACTAAGCTTCCTCGAACGATATTCGCGAGCAGATTCTTAATTTTATTGGGATAAAGGTGAGGATCTGAAGTTGAGATATAGCGCTTCCTTATTAATTAAAACTAAGTACCTACCTACATAGTTGCCGTAGTAGAGCTTCGATATTGGAAACGATCAATGAAGTTAAGCTAAGTCGGGTCCGGTCAATCTTTGGATGGGTGACCGTTTAAAGGGGGGTGGAACCTATTTTGACCTTTTTTCAAACCGGTTTTTGATAACCAAATTATTACATTTAATATGTACGAGCTTTTACCCGCGACTTCGTCCGCATAAATTATATACCAGATTTTAAGTCAGATGATAAGCTATCAAACAAAAAAAGTTTCATCAAAATCGGTTCAGTAGTTTTTGCGTGATACTCGAACAAACAAACACCCAAACAAATAAACAAACAAACAGACAGACAAAAAATCCAAAAATAGGTGATTTGGAATCAGGGACATCTAAAAATCATATCGTAATCTTTTTTTTGTAAATATCTTCAATGTACAGACACACTTCTGTTACAGTTTTATAATAGTTTAGAAGATAGTTCAGTGTTTAGTTCAAATAACAGTGTATATACGTTCTTTCTGCAGTGAATCTAACCGTTCAAAACACGATTCTATTAAATTTTCTCGATAGAAAAGAGGACCGGTAGAGTCAAAAATGACGTCAAAAAGCTATCTATATGATATTATTTTGAATAAAAAATTTTGAATTGAATTTGAATTTGACCAAAGTAAATTCGAGTTCCGCTTTATAACCAGTTTTACAAGAAACACCAATACCATTTCTTCTGAATATACCATCATTTGATAGGTAATTAATTATAGCAGTGATTCTACCCGATGGATTTTACCCCAAACACCCAACAGAAAAGATATTGATGAAAAATACGTTTTTTTGCGTTTTTTTTTTCAATTAAAGCGGGATGGCTAATTGCACAAGTTTGTTTGTTAGAAAGAGTCGCTTGCACTAGGGATACCTGCCCTAATCTGGTACCTATTTCATCTCTAGTGTCTTCATGCTTTGGAAAACACGCCGGATACCTTCCGTCAGTTTGTTGTGTGACGGAACATTATCCATACTATTCGGATTCAGATTAGAATAGCTTAGATTAGAGGCAAGGGAGTTTGAAAATTCTCTGACAGCCAGTTGTTTTGTCTGACACTAACTTGCTCCACCAATCAGCACAGTGCCCACATGGATTATGGCAAACTCCTTCTTACCTTGCAGTGTGATCCTATAGACAGGCTATAACTTACTTATGCTTATGTTAAGGTAGTCTTCGTTCTTTTCGTGATTTTGTGAATGTTACAAACTTCGGTAATAAAAACGCCGCGTGTTCTTCGAATAGCACGAAACAAACTGGAGTTGTAAGAGGTAACTATAATAATACTTTCAGGCATTGTGAACAATTGTTGCAAGCGGTTCACTTCAATGTTATCTTAGTTCAAAATACGTGGAACGCAGATATTCCATAGACAGCTTCCGACATCTACCTGTGATGTATCGAAGCACTATGTTGAATTTATTGGGGAGTTGACTGCATCCAATTTATTTTAGTTTTATCTTCTCAGTAAAAAAATAGGTTGGAAAATGATGCTATACTTACATTTTCAGTAATTCTGTACCTTGAATACTATTTTTAATACAAGGATAAACTATAAAAAGTATCGAAACGACGAAGAAAAACAATGACGTCACTATGAATGATTTAGTAAAGTTTTTCATACAAAGCTCGTGTTTTGACGTTTGATAAAGAGTGGCTGATTTTACTAGTTAGAAACTCGCGGATTCACTAAGCGTCACATCGCTGACAAAAACATCGACGAGTTCACAAATGTTACATCCTTCTTGCATACTTCAGATCTTAGAAGTTTTTAAAGTATAAGTTTGACACATGACTCAGTTTGACACAAGTTTGGCACTGGACTCAGTTGAGCGTCGAACCAAGAGACTCATCGACGACGATGCACTCGTCGAGGCTAAGTTACATAGTCTGGAGCACCGACGATTGGTCGCTTGTTTGTCGGTATTCTATCGGCTACACTTCGGCGAATGTTCCCAGGAGCTACATGACCTGATTCCGCCATCCCCCTTCCATCAACGTACGACAAGACGCAGTGCGAGACTGCATCCATACGTTGTTGATATTCCAACAATCCGCAAAATTATAGGTTCGCATCCTCTTTTATAATGAGAACCGGTAAGGTTTGGAACTCTCTCCTTGCGTCTGTTTTCCCAAGTAAGTATAATCAGGATATCTTTAAAAGAAGAGTAAATAGGCTTTTTCTGGGCGAGCGCGCTACATCCTCGGCTTCATCTACACTCTCCATCAGGTGAGCTGAAGCCAAGCGCAAACCCGTTATGAATAAAAAAAACATGACGTAACCGCATTTCAGGTTGTGACGATGTTTGCGCTTAGAGAGTTGCATTGCTAGTACGATAGCGCGCTGCACCTCACCGCTGTAGTGTGTGTAGTGTGTATATTTGTTTGTTTGTTTGTTTGTTAGTGAGAGATTTCGCTCATATCAATCACTGTCTTGTTGGTCTAGTGGTCTAGACAACCGGCTTAAGTTTCCAGTAGCTATGGATCGATCCTCGTGTCGGCTGACCGTCTTTTTCAATTTATTTCACAATGTGGCGCCCTCTGGTGCTCATAAGCGGTAACGATAATAGTAGACTTATCTATATAACCTACACATAATTAATCTAGGGCTCACTTCACTACCGTAGCCATGGATCGTGTTCAAAAGGGTAAGGATCTAGTGTATCCACATAATCCTCACTTGACACGTCATTCGATCCTGAACATTCTATTTGCTGTAGGATAACCTTGTAGCTATGTTTCAGACCACCCCACAGTTTGTAGGTAAATATAAATTATTGGATAATAATACAGGGTGTAAGGCACAGCCCTCCGCAGACTGAAACGGTGAACTCAGCTCATCAAACTGAACAACTTATGGGACAGCTGTTTTTTTCGCGTTTCCTGAGGTAGGCTTTATAGTGATAGTTGTTCAGTTTGATGATCTAACTAAAGCATCCCGTTTAATAATAATGCATTTAATTTAACATCCTGTATTTAACAGGTTCAATAAGCCCATTACAGAAAAAGTCAGTAAACGAACAGTGAAATTCAAAATGGAAAATTTACGTCTCTGCGAAGATTAACTTTCAAACCGTTCACGTCGTTTTTCAGTAACGACGTGATTGGGAAACGTAATTCGATTTTCAGATGAAGAAGTTCTTATTATAGACTAAGATCCCGTTACAAATTTTCTGCACCCGTACTGTTTAGGAAATCGATTACTAACGTTGTAAAAAGAGGTAAACATTTTTTGTTTGTCCGCAGGAGGTAATAATTATCTCTAACTACTGAACTGATTCAATTATTATCGCTACTGATAAAGCTACACACCGTCTCTGAGTATTATAGGCTATCTGAATTACATAATTAACCACGCGGACGAAGTCGGCATCAGCTATTACAATGCAAATTTCGTATGCATATTTTATGTCCCTTGGACCTTTTGCAACCTCTTGGCAGTTCACTTACTTACTTACTTACTTTGCTAGCTCAGAGACCCGAAGTGGCTCTTGCCTCGAATAACAAAACACGCCGTTCATCTATTTTTTGTGCCATCTCAGTACCGTTCGACACCTCCGGCTCCTCGAGATCCTTGGTGATCTTGGCAGCTGATTACACAAAATGTTCTTCCTATGTAATCCAGTTAATGTAATATTTATTTTTAAATCCTTCCTAGAAGAGATGAGATTGCACCTGTGAAATAATTGTTGAAAACCTATTAATATAACTACAATTTATTGCCTATCAACGGGAGTAAAATTTTTTCACCCGTCTGTAAGGAAGGAGGTTGCAATAGTCCTAAGACGATAAAGGCAGCACCAATATTTTTTGTATAATCCTAATTTACTATAATCATAGATACGTAGTACTTCGACAGCCCGGTAACACAGTCGGTAGTGAACCTGCCTGCTGTGCCGAGGGTCGCGGGTTCGAATCCCGTAAGGGACAAATATTTGTATGATGAATATGAATATTTGTACCCGAGTCATGGATGTTTGTATCTATATATGTATTCTATATCGTTGTCTAGTCATCGCAATACAAGTCCAGGCTAGATTCTGGTACTTTAAATGTGGCTAGATAATTTGTGTGACATTGTCCAAGATATTTATTTTACTTCCTATCTCTATGACTATAATTATATTATAACTATGACATTTTGACTGGAATATGTATCATTGCCTAAACATTATGAGTACAGAAAACTTGAAGCGGGATCTTAGAATATTAGTGCAGTTAATTATTTTAATTAAGTGATTTATTCTTATTTCACCTGATAACTAGGGATGATTGTGTTTAATTAAAGATGATTAAGTAAGGTAATATTTCTTATTATCTTGTCATGTATTTTCATGAATTTATGAGAGTGGTATCATATTTTTGTCAAAATATATTTATTATGCTAACGGTTATAAAATTTTCAAGTGTATAATTTTATGGTAGATAATAAAATTCATGACAGTCATACTAGAAATGTAAAACATGGTCACAGTATAAGTAAGTGAATGGTACTAAACACAGTATAGACACATTTCCTCCAATAGATACGCAGTGTGTCCACAAGCATTTTATCAAGTAGGTATTTCACATTTTTCGCCAAAGTACACGTAAACAATCCAATTGATGCAAACATTATTTTTCATCATCATCATCATCATCAGCCTATCATCGTCCACTGCTGAACATAGGCCTCTCCCAAGGCGCGCCACAAGATTCTGTCCTCGGCCTTCCTCATCCAGTCGCTTCCTTCTACCTTTTTTGGTCGTCTGTCCAGCGGGCGTCCCACACTACTGCCAGTACGTGGTCTCCAATCTAGAACCCTGAAGCTCCATCGGGTCTCAGTTATTCGGCAGATATAACCTAAGATACAAAGAACAAACGCCGTTCCCCCTTGAAAAAATACCTTAAAATGTATAGAAGTTTTGACTGAAGTCAAATGTGTAATAAATTATGGGGTTTTATAAAAATGACTCAGATAGTATCATTTATTTTTATTTAAATAATTATTTAGTCATTTATTATTAATAAATTATAAAAAAACAGCAACCCCAAAATGGCTGTTAATGTTGTTCAGTAGGAGGTGATTGCAAGCACAATGTTTTTTTTTTAATAAAAAAATGATAAAAACTAATAAATCATTATAAAATAAACTAATGCCTGCAGTTATTTTCTAGTGTTCCATAGTCTATAATAAAAATAGAAGTACGGTATACATTTTCATTTCTGATGTGACCTCTCATTATTTCTACCAGGCTTAAAAAAGTTCTAACGAACCAAAGCATTCTCGTGCACCAGTAGTAAACCGGTAGTCGTTTCAGAAAAAGATTATACACTATCTATCGGGGTCGATGGTCCATATTGTGGGGCCCGACGGAGCACTGTTATAAATCACTGCTCAGGTAATTTCCGACCATTACTACCTTCTAACGACCTGTATTGTGTTCTGTATGCACGTTCAGAATGAAAAGCGAAATTGCATTTGAGTTTTTACTGGTTTTATTTGTATCGATTTTGGGAAACAATAGCTGTATCTAGAACTCAATTCGCTTTTTCGTGTGTTTCAGGAGTGGATGCAAGGCAAATAAGAGATTAATGGTAGGTTTAGACGATGACAGCCGACAGCCGACTGGGAGAGAATAATCCGTATGCAAAAACGTGCCATTCGAATTATTGCACGCGTGCCTTCAGACCATAACTTCAGACGTATCAGCACGCCCTTTTTTTGAGTCATTCGAAATAATGACACTGCCTTGTCTCCTAATATATCAGGTTGCCACGTATGTAAGAGCGAACCTCGACAAATACCCACTTACATACATATTGCACTTTGTAACATAATAATATTAGGAAAGATAATTTGTTGCCGAAAGTTGTTGAAAGCCGTGGTGGTCCAGTGGCGAGTAACCTTGCCTGCCGTGCAGGAGGCGATGGTTCGATCCCTGTCCAGGCCGACTCGTACCAATGAGTTTTTCGGAATTTATGTACGATTTGTAACACCACTGGCTTTATGGCATATGCTTATGATTCTAAAGATAATTTGAGCATAACATCAAAAAGTAATGAAAGGCTGTTGTCTGCCTACGTTGCTTCCTTATAATTTTATTTGGTTATTTTATAGCTTCCTTTTAACAACAATACTATGTAAATATACATTATACAAAATTTTACCCTAAACTTCGTCGCTTATATTTCGAATACAAACGTTGATTGATTTTAAACGGTAATATTTTTTAGGGTTCCGTAGTCCGGTATAGAGGCACTATTTATTTGACCTACGTACTAATTAGGCACTATTTAGGAACTATTTATTGGCACTAGTCCCAGCCAAATTCCTTTTATGTGTACGCTTACTATACGGACACGAGGGTTCCGTACCACACCACCACAGAACACAACATTATTAACTTAGAAAAAAACCTTTTTTCTCCGGGACCTTTAGCGCAAGACCGACTTACACTTGGCCGGTTTTAGTATTTGTTGTTATTTTGTAGAGTTTGCTCTATAATCACACTAAGTTTGACGCTTGTATGTATAACCATTTTTACGATAGAGCGTGAAGAAAAACCGTTGATAAAAACTAGTTTCTTGGTGAGAAAATAGGGCTTAGTAATAGGGTCCCGTTTCCACCCTTTGGGTGCGGACTACGGAACCCTAAAAAACATTAACGTTTAAAATCAATCAACGTTTGTATTCGAAATCTAAGCGGATGAAGTTTAGGGTAAAATTTTTTATAAATATATTTACTTAGTATTGTTGTGAAAAGGAAGCAATAAAATAACCAAATAAAATTATAAGGAAGCAACGTAGGCAGACAACAGCCTTTTATTACTTTTTGATGTTATGCTGAAATTATCTTTCCAAATATTATTACTTATGTTACAAAGTGCATTGCATACTTTGTCGGTACCAATAAAAATATTGAAAATATTATTACAGTATTTGAGTATCGTATGCTGAAATCAGTCAATCAGTGATGAGATGAATTTTGAGTAGGTGAAGCGGGGCTATTCCGGCAGCGGGGCTATTCCGGCATTTGGCTATAACTTTTGTTCTATAAGCTTTTGGTTAGTCGCTACACCTGGTACAGATAGAGAAAAAGCATATTTCTTCGATAAAATATAGATGGGGCGGCTAACGCGTGAATTGTTTGATTGGGAAGCCAATATGATGGGACACCATTTTTAACACTTGCGGTGACAAAAACGCTCCGCAAATTTATTTATTTTTTTAGTGGTTTTTGTGTTTTATTCGAAGATTATTCAAGTTAAGTAATATGAATAAGAACTGTAGATTCTTTTCTGCTTATTTGTTTTGCCCTACGCTTATTTATTACTGTGTTATTGAGTCTGACATAATAACCCCCCAAAACTATGATGGAGGGGCAATTCCGGCAGAAAACACTGGCGTAATAGCCCCACTGTTTTTGTATGAAGTTGCAAAATGCTAGTGATGTCCACAGTATCGGCATAAACATCGATATTAATTTCAGTACTTTTAATCCTAACAGATCTCGCATGTATATTTTTAAGTCAAATCAAGACAAAACATGTTTTTTTCCTGTTAAATATAATTAGATTATCATACGAGAATATATCTTGTATTATTATTATGATGTAAAATTTAAAGATTAAAAGAAAAAGCGTATTTAGTCAGAAATCAAACTTCGAAATGCTGTTGAAGGCGTGAAAAATAACTGCATTGAGCGGCACAGATGTGCAGGATAGATACCCAGAACTACAATAAATACCTACACTAACCTTTATTAGAAATTTAGAAGATTTTATAGGAAATCAATTTTAATGCGACGTTGTTTTATCATAAACTTTTAATTACTCGTACTCAAAACTTGTTTTATTTAATTAAGCACTAATTATAGTTACTTTAATCACTCTCATCCAATTTTTAAGTAATTTTTGCTAGGTTCCACTTATCGACTTTCACGTGTCCCAGCCCTAGCATGTATGGAGAGCTGACAGAATAGCCCCACAATTTTTTAAAACTGTTTTTACTCAAAAATGAAGCGTCCCAGCTTGTCATAAAGTTCATTCTTGCATACGTCGTATCGTCAATGTTGTATTGCTTTGAGTTTCAACGTCGTAGCTCCATAGATGGCGGAGATATTGGCGACTGCCGGAATTACCCCGCTGCGGGGTAATTATGGCCACATGGTATTTTTTCGAGAATTTCGCATCTTTTGGCAGTGTAAATATGCGTTTTTAACACAAAAATTAAGGGGAAATCATAACAGATAAAATTCCCTTTAATATGCATTAGTCAACTTTGCTGTAACTTTATAACAAAGGGAAATAATGAGGTTTAAACTTTTAGCTTTGATTTTTTGTGTCAGAATAGCCCCGCCTCACCTTATACGACGTTTTCTATTAAACAGCAGCTTTTTTGCGATTTCGATGTTAGCTCCGTATTGAATTTTGTAGCAACCCTTAATACCTATACAACGTGTTAATGAATTAGCGCAAAACCTCATACACCCCAACTGATTTATAACAAAACAATTGGATTGAAATGATAATTTCATTATTTTGATAGTTAAAATTTAAAGTTATTCGCATTTTAAGTTTTGAGGCAAAAATGATTTGTTGCCATTTCAGCATTGAATGAGAGCGCTAACGTGCTCAGAGATACATTTAAATAATCTTGTTTTGGTAGTATAAGTAGGGTGAGTGTGCCCATGCAGTGGGTTGACATCGGGTTCAGAAAATTTTAAATTTTGCAAACATATTATTTAATATTTTGAAAAAATTAACTATTTTGAAACCATGATAATTCGACTCTGCTCTCGATTCTTAGCTACTTTCTAGTTTTGCGTTAATTCATTAACACGTTGTATACCTAACTATGTTGGTATAATTATACTTTTTAGATCGATACTATCAATAGAAACCATAAACTCGAAAAACTATAGATTGATTGAGCTTTGACTATAACCATTTCGTAGAACAGAGAAAAGTCGAGCTCACCTTGCTCGCTCTAAGTTTTTGTTTTAATTATTGTACATCTACACATAATCCTAAAGAGTTCTGACTGAGCTAAGACGTGGTGCTAACAATTTGAGTTTGCTTCGTTCGATCCACAGCTTTTACTTAGGTTGCCCATGTTTTGTACGTAAAAAGCTCTGGCTCTAACTGATTCCTATATATTAGAAAAGTTGAGCTCGCTTCGCACGCTGCAAGTTTCAATTTATACATTTATAAACCAGTGTTCAGACATCTTTCTGAACACAACTCGAATTTTCGAAGTTTCGATTTTTACATTCATAAACCAAAAGATGTCTGAACACAACTTGAATTGTAATAAACTAAACAATTTCAAGTTCGCTTCGCTCGCTCGCTTGTTATTATAACATAACACCTACAATAAAAAATAACGGAGCGAGCGAAGCGAACTCGAAATTGTTTATTTTATTACAATTCGAGTTGTGTTCAGACATCTTTTGTTTTATGAATGTAAAAATCGAAACTTACAGCGTGCGAAGCGAATTGAACTTGCCGCCCCGTATCTTTATAGATAAGGGGCGGCAAAATCGGTATGTGCCCCAGGCGACAGAAAGCCACGCTACGCCACTGCTGGAGATGGCCGTAAAACGTTTAATAGCAGGAAATTGCTTGGCCGTGATTTATTTAGGATCCTTTATTGTGCAGTTAGGATAGCTATTTTAGTTAGCAGGGTAATTATTTAGACTTAGCGACTACGAAAAGGCTTTTAATGTGGGGCTTATAGTAGTTTTTAGGGTTCCGTACCCAAAGGGTGAAAACGGCACCCTATTACTAAGCCTACGTTGTCCGTCCGTCCGTCCGTCTGTCCGTCCGTCCGTCTGTCCGTCCGTCCGTCTGTCCGTCTGTCCGTCTGTCCGTCCGTCTGTCCTACCTATTTAGGGCTGTATCTTTTGAACCGAAATAGCTAAATAATTGAAATTTTCTCAGATTATGTATTATTACGGTGGATTTTTTAACAAATAATAAAAATTTCAAAAAGTTAAAAATTAAGGGGGGTTCTCAACAAGAAACTAGTTTTTATCAACGTTTTTTCTTCACGCTCTATCGTAAAAACAGTAATACAGACAAGCGTCAAACTTAGTGTGATTATAGAGCAAACTCTAAAAAATAACAACAAATACTAAAAACTGGCCAAGTGTGAGTCGGTCTTGCGCTAAATGTCCCGGACAAAAAAAGTTTTTTTTTCTAAGTTAATAATGTTGTGTTCTGTGGTGGTGTAGCACGGAACCCTCGGTGCGCGAGTAGACCGACTAGCACTTGACCGGTTTTATTATCTCTATTAATGTTGGGGACACTTGGTACACTCAAGATAAGGGCTACCTCATTCAGTCCTGTTACTTCTCAGACATCTTCTCAGTAGTCCGTGAGGCCGCAACACACAATTTTGAACATTGATTGTTTGGTGTATATTTAGTTTTGGTTATGATTGCCTCCGTGGTCTTATGGTTAAAAGCATTTCCCCAGTTGGTTAGGACATTGCAGGCTGAATCACCTGATTGTCTGACAAGTAAAAGTAAAATGATTCCGTGCTTCAAAGCCGTTGGTCCCGGCTACTATCTCTGGTGATAGTAGTCGTTACATAAAAACCACGTCTGAGGCCGTAAGGCGGTCTGAAAAAACTCTGACACCAGGGCTCTGCCCACACGATAAGAAGAAGAAGTTGACTCCGTGTCGATGCCGTGCGGAATTAGATATCGAGGTAAACATGAATTGTTTACTGTGTGACTGACAGTAGGTAGTAATAATTAAGTGACAATCAAGCTACGATTCAAATTGCTGTCAAATGATTAGCGCGATATCAAAATTTGAAAGAAATTGTGATGTGCTAGCGGTTCAGTGGACATTTATTTAGCGCGATCGGTCCCCTGGCTTCTCCATGCTACAGGTAAAATATATTTTATAGGTAAAATTTAACACTACAAACTTTTAGAGCCTTTTCCCACTCAGCGCTATCAGCGCAGCGTCGGATCGCAATGTTTGGACTTAACTTTCTTCTCGTGATTTTTTTTAAATCCCTAACATTGAAAATGAAGGATTCCATATATTATTATTAAAATAATGTCGTTGTTAAAACGATTAAACACTCTCGACGTCCTCCATGACCTGCTAACTCTGTGGTAAACTTAAAATAAAAAAAAATATATATAGCATATGCTCACGACTATATTCCCCGAGGGGGTAGTCAGGATGTTCTGAATCTTCAGAACATCCACCTTTCACTAGTAGTACCGAAACTCTGTCCAGTGTGACGGGGAGTGAGCCCATCGCCACTTGTATTGGACAGTAGGTACAATACATGCCTCGAAATTGAAGCATGCAGGTTTCCTCACGATGTTTTCCTTCACCGAAAAGCCAGTCGTGTTACAAATCGTACATAAATTCCGAAAAACTCATTGGTACGAGTCGGCCTGGACGGGGATCGAACCATCGCCTCCTACACGGCAGGCAAGGTTACTCGCCACTGGACCACCACCACGGTTTTACTCGCCACTGGACCACCACCACGGTTTTACTCGCCACTGGACCACCACCACGGTTATATATATTCACAAAATATATATATTTACAAAATATATATATTTACAACGAAATTGTATCTACTTAGTGTACGGTGGTCAAAATTCTCCAAAACCACTCTCATAGGCGTTCAAATAGTTCTGCAAAACTAAAACTTAGTTCTTCCGTTTTGCGACGGACGTGAAGAATTCCTACTTCTCAGCAGGTAGCTAGCTCGTAGTTACCGACGGAATTCCACTTACAACATTTCATGAATATGTTTCGTAGACTTGTACAGTTGGCAGCTTAAACTTTGTAGTCTGGGTAAATTACTGCATTATCTGTATACAGGTTGTAACAAAACACCCTAGTAATACTTAAGGGGGTGCTTCAGACCATCAAACTGAACAACTTTCACTATGGAGCCAACATAGAAATAGCGAAAAAAAAATCCGCTCTTTCATACAAAACTGCATTATCTACCATTTCGACTCAAATGTATGGGACGGCAATTTTTTTTTCTCTGCTTTGGCTCCCCAGTAAAAGTTGTTCAGATTGATGGTCTGAAGAACCCCCTTAAATATTACTAGGGCGTTTTGTTACACCCTGTATATTCACATACTTACAGACACAAACTTACGATCACAATCACTTCGGGAAGCTCTGGAAGCTTTAAAGTCTGATTTTATTCATGATACTGAGATAAAATCATCATCATCATGGGCCTTGTTTCATCTAAATAGATGTTTCAAACAGCGTCTGTTTGCTTAAGACACCGATAAAATACGTGGTGTAAAATTAAATGATATACTTACTTGAAGGGGTGCTTCAGACAATCAAACTAAACAACTTTTACAATGAGACCTACACTAAAAATTAAAAAAATCCGCTGTCCCATACAAAACTGCAAACATAACTCGACTGAAATGTATGGGACGGCAGATTTCGATATTTTTTCGCGATTTCGATATTGGTAGAGAAAATTGTTCAGTGTAAAAATTGTACAGTTTGATGGTCTGAAGCATCCCTTTAAGTAAATGTCCCATTTAATTTTACACCCTGTACTTATATGACTTTTTCTGAAATAGCATTCAAAGTAGAAGAGCAGATTATTTTGCACAATTCTTTTCATGGGTTCTTTATAAAACACTAGCCGCACTTTACTTACAACTTAACCCACAACTTCGTCCGCACAACTATCAAACAAAAAAGTTTCATCAAAATTGGTTCAGTAGTTTTTGCGTGATGCTCGAACAAACAAACACACAAACAAACAAACAAACTAATAAACAAACAAACAAACAGACCGACAAAAAATCAAAAAATTTGTGATTTGGAATCAGGGACATCTAAAAACCATAATTATCGTAATCTTTTTTTAATAAATATCTTCAATGTACAGACACACTTCTGTTACAGTTTTATAATAGTTTAGATAAGAAGTGGTAATTCAAGAAATATCTATTTAGCCACTAAAAAACATAACCCAATTTTATGTTACTGTACACTAAACCTGTACATTTTGAGATAAATATATCTCAGCTTGTTAAAATGATAGTTAGGATACGCTCAACGAATTCCCAGCCCATTTGTTGGTACATCTAGAAATGGATGCATTTGAATATCAAAGAACTTTGGCGGAAGGCCATAAATATTTGAGACCCTGACTTAGAGGTCCCGTACATGAATGAAACTTAGTAATACGTGTAAAGTGAAAAAAACTAACAAAAAAGTAAATCGGTCGTAATCTGTAAAAGTTGGGGGAAAGGTATTTCTCCTTATGATACCTTTTGTAGCAAGTGTATGAAACTCATAATATTTTTTATTAGCTAGTCCACTCAATCTCCTATCGATTCACTATGTTTATTTTAATGCAAATTCACGATAATATAATGATAATGGAAGAAAACGAAATCACGAACTATCAGTTGAACCAAGCCAAATACATTCCGTAACAACCAAAAAATACCTCAGTGATAATATTCGATGAAAATAGCTGTCGTGGTTACGTTTTGCTACTGCTTTTTGGAAGATTTGTCTATTTTACTAGTAATTTCTACTTTTGAACCCGGACTTCTGGTGATGTGGAAGTTTTTTTAAAAAATGCCTTAATTTTTTCTGTTTATAATAATTATGACCGCCAAGCGGAAGAGCTTTTAGTTTTCGTAAAAATGGCTGGGTCCAAATTCGCCAAAATTCTTTATAAAAATTAGACGTCTTATGAGAAATTTTTTACATTATTTTACAATTACAACCGTATTACCTTTAGGGTGATCACAAAAACGATCGAAACCGATTATTAGTTTTTCCAATAAAATTATAGTACAAAAGGCTTAGATCTACCAATGAGTTCGAGGGATCGAATATACGATACTATGTTGTAGGATTTTTTTATCTATTTCGAGGTGAATTAATATTTCTTTGAGTCGACTGTCCTTTAAAAGTACTCACTTATTATAATGCCAAGATATAAATAGATGTCACATCGAGGCTTACTGCCCAAAGTGTGCCAAACCAACAATGCATAGCATAGCTCACGACTACATTTCCTAAGGAGGTAGTCAGAGATATTCTGAAACCTCCGAAAATCCATGTACCGAATGATGATGTCTTGATGTCTCCGTGTATCCACTAGTTGTACCGAATCTTTGTCAGTGTGACGGAGATTGAGCCCGTCGCCACTTAGGTATATAATGGACAGTGGGTACAATACACACCTCGAAATTGAAGCATGCAGGTTTGCTCACGATATTTTCTTTCACGGAATTTCACCGAAAAGCCAGTGGTGTCACAAATCGTACATAAATTCCACTAACCTCAATGGTACGAGTCGGGGGTTCGATCTAGGGGGAGCGTGTGAATTCTCTATGGTTCGAACCATCGACTCCTGCACGGCAGGCATGGTTACTCGCCAACAGAGGCAACAGATACAATTAAATGAAATAGAATACTAGCTGTTGCCCGCGACTTCGTCTGCGTTACCCGCATAAAAAGTACCCTATGTGTTAATCCAGGCTATGGTCTATCTGTATGCAAAATTTCATCAAAATTCGTTCAGCAGTTTTTGCGTGAAAGCGGAACAAACATCCATCAATACTTACAAACTTTCACGTTTGTAATTAGTAGGATAATAAGACCTTTGTGCAAGACCGGATAAAACTTCATAATATACCTACTACTGCAAGACAAAGGGTGTGAACAGAATATTAAAATAAGAGAACGGCACAGTAATAAAATTACTTAGAAAGCAAAGTAAACACTCGGTTTCAACCTTTCATTAAGAATCATAGAGAAACAATAACATTTTCTCAGATTGGAAATTATCGAGGTTCCTTCTGCAGCGGAATTGTTATTGTGCCCGCAAAGAAATCGAGTTATGCCGAGTGCTCAGAAAATCGATAACAAATAATTGAAGAAAGAGGAAAACTAAATAAAAACGGAATAGGATTTCTTTAAAGTTTATCTTTTATTGCGGTGTATTTCTTTAGAATTAATTAGGTTTAGTAGCAAAAAGCCGTGGTGGTCCAGTGGCGAGTAACCTTGCCTGCCGTGTAGGAGGCGATGGTTCGATCCCCGTCCAGGCCGACTCGTACCAATGAGTTTTTCGGAATTTATGTACGATTTGTAACACGACTGGCTTTTCGGTGAAGGAAAACATCGTGAGGAAACCTGCATGCTTCATTTTCGCGGCATGTATTGTACCTACTGTCCATTACAAGTGGCGACGGGCTCACTCCCCGTCACACTGGACAGAGTTTCGGTACTACTAGTGAAACGTGGATATTCTGAAGTTTCAGTAAATCTCTGACTACCCCCTCGGGGAATATAGTCGTGAGCTTATGCTTAGGTTTAGTTTGCATACAGAGCGATGCGGTGGGTAGCTTTCGCGGCCCAGTGGGAATAGACCAACAAGAGATGACGCGACGACCTGAATACCCACAAATCAAAATGAACGCACGAGATAGAAAAGGCTTGAACAACAATGGATTTTTACACGGAATAGGTTGATAAACCTCTTTCTGGCGCAGTCGGGTAAAAAAAGGGTTTAGTTTAAACTAAATTACTTTTTCAAAGTAAGCGTCGGTGCGTTAGGAGCGTCGGTGGCGCGTTGCGGAGAGGTATGGACTCCCAATTATGGGGGTCCGGGTTCGAATCCGCACGGACAACATGCCATGTACCAATGAGTTTTTCTAACTTATGTACGTAAAACCGACTGCTTTCAAACGGTGAAGGAAAACATCGTGAGGAAACATGCATACACTGAAGAAGAAATTCTGATGTGTACGTGAAGTCTACCAACCCACATTGGGCATGCGTGGTGGACTAATGCCCATACACCCTCCTTGAGGGTAGGCCTGTGCCCTGCAGTGGGACGTTTATAGGCTGATGATGACTTTTTTAAAACACTAAAGAATGCAGATATGCTCACGAGTGTATTCCCCGAGGGGTTAGTTAGATTTATTCTGTGTGTACTCGAAATTGAAGCATGCCAATAGTGTTACAAATAGTATTTTTATATGAATTCCAAAAATCTCATCGGTATGAGATGGCCTGCACGGGGATCAAATCACCGCCTCCTGCACAACAGGAATGGTTACTCGCCACTAGACCAAAAACAAAACAATTTAAGTAATTTTTATCAAAATAGGTATTTGCCATAGTTTACGCGAATGATTAAAAAGTGAAATGATTCTGTAAAATAATCTCTTGAATTGAACAAACGATCATAGAATTCGAATATTTGAAATCAATTTAATTGGTGCTTGTTAGTTCATTGACTATTGAAATGTCTTCAAGATGTTCTTGAGACAGTTAAATTAGTTATAATAAAAAATCCAACAAAATTTTAACTAGAAAAATATTTATTGCTAGAAAATGTAAAACAATGCAAGGGCAAAAGGCATTCTGGTAAATTGGAATTAAAATTTTATAAGAAATGCCACGATAGGAAAGGATAATTTCCATTTCCTTGGAAAGCACGATAGTCCTCCTATCCTGTGTATTATATCAGCTATCATACGATTTGTATTGTGTTCTTTGATCATACACATTCGCCAGCTGCGAAACGACCAAATATACTTCGTCACGTGGGCAATGTATTTTATACAATCCCCGCAAGTTGATATTGCGACTGGCGGCCATCTTGGTGACGTAATTTTGACGTAGTCGACTGTGCACCATCAGTACCGTTCGCAAGGTTAGCCCGTGCTTGATGACGTCACTCAGCGGTTATTGTGACAAGGTTCCATCGCAATATCAACTTGCGGGGATTATAACTCTCATTTCACAACAATCCCAACAATCCATGGCCGTACTTCCAGCGACCGTAGTATGACGCGCGTAATAAGGTTATAACTATATCACGCCTTTTATCTCGTTCGTTCGCACGCAATTAGAAAGAGAGCGAAGGCACGATATAGCGCTATATCAAGATGCCATACTACGGCCACAGTACATAATAATAAGGCAGTACTAATGATCACCTTTCGACTTTTAAAACTGGTAAGTGGTACACAGGGTGTAAAGATGCGTTATATTATACTGAAGAGGTTACTTCAGAACGTCAAACTTTTGCTATGGGACCAACTTTGAAATCGCAAAATCTGCTGTTCCTTATAAAATGTTAATGCCTACTCGATTAAAATGTATGAAACTGCTGATTTTCTTCGCGTTTTTAACGGTGATCCCATACTAAAATTGGTCAGTTTGTTGGTCTGAAGCGCCTCTTAAAGTATGTAACGCATTTAAGTTTAATCCGATTATCCGAAAGTTGGTAGACTTTGTAGTTATTTTCATTGCTACAACTTTATGACTAACGACAGTAATCCCCTTTCGCAGTGGTCAGAAACACATTTCTATAATAAAAATAAATAGATAAGCTATAAACAACTTATCCAGAAGCTATAAAAGAGTTGCTAAACCGCCAATATTGCTATTTCTCTCAATAGAATGACAGATGAAGTCACACAAACTGTCCCGGAGGGAATGTGTCAGTTTCAGTCGATATCAATTCTCCTCCAAAGCCTCTCGTTTTCCACATCGTTGACCACGCATCCTTGAGCCGAACTGTATTGCCAGGGTTCTCAAATAATCACCATTTATGTTTAACCCAAATAAAATATCTGGTCACATTTCAGATCAGCTTGCATTCGTTCACAGGCACAGTTTATCAAGGAGTATCTAGTAGGTACTACGTAGTACAGACATCCATGCCCTTACCAATTTTAAGATGGTTTCAGGCCATACAAAGATTTGACGCACAATACGCGTAGACGGAATTAATAAAAGTAATATTTTATATATGGAAAAATAGTTTTGAAAATCTAGATGTCGCGTTACAAATAACATTTGCAATTTATAATTATAATTACGAAGATATAAAGCTTTGAAATTTTTCAGACAAAATTTTAAAAGCTTTGCAATTTTATTATAAATTGCAAATGTTATTTATGACGCGACATCTAGATTTTCTAAACTATTTTTCCATATTTTATACAAAGTTACTTATATTAATACCGTCTACGCGTATTGTGCGTCAAAGTTTTGTATAAAATTGACCGCTCTGCAACATCACTCCTGCTTGGTGGGAAGCGTGGTGAAAAATGTAGGCAATGGCGTATAATTCCTGACTTACTCGCACTC
The DNA here is from genome assembly GCA_922987775.1 of Agonopterix subpropinquella. Lineage (NCBI taxonomy): Eukaryota > Metazoa > Arthropoda > Insecta > Lepidoptera > Depressariidae > Agonopterix > Agonopterix subpropinquella. The sequence continues at coordinate 6,943,686 of OV277696.1, read as the reverse complement.
GCTCATTATCGCACATGCTCATCATCGCACAACTCTTTTTGGAAAATTTTCCCATTTGTTAGAAATTACAGATCTGTATCAAAGGTGTGGCACTGACCTCCTCTTAGGAATAAGAAGGAGCCAACTAAGTTCCACTGCTCTACAAAAAAAACCGTTTGTTATTATATATATTATAAAACTGTAACAGAAGTGTGTCTGTACATTGAAGATATTTACAAAAAAAAGATGGTATGGATATGGTTTTTAGGCTTCCCTGATTCCAAATCACAAATTTTTGGACTTTTTGTCTGTCTGTTTGTTTGTTTGTTTGTTTGTTTGTTCGTTTGTTTGTTTGTTTGTTTGGGTATTTGTTTGTTCGAGTATCACGCAAAAACTACTGAACCGATTTTGATGAAACTTTTTTGTTTGATAGCTTATCATCTGACTTAAAATCTGGTATATAATTTATGCGGACGAAGTCGCGGGTAAAAGCTAGTTATTATATAAACTTGATTTTATATACTCGTAGAGTTCAAACTCAGTCCAAAATGACGGACTGTAAACCCTTTTTCATGGAAAATGGATAAAATACATGACTTGTAATTGAAGGAATGTATATTTCCCCAAATATTATGTTTTTCTTTACCGTAAAAGCCTGTAATGTTTGGTCAAATCATACATTACTTTTATACCATTTTATTTTTGAAGTGAAAACTTCTTTAGCGGCGTTGTGCACTTTTTGGGATGGGTAAAAAATTTTAAACTCGCGTCAGAACCGTGACGTCACCTTGATCGAAAATGACAATTCGTAATGGTAAGACGATGACATAAGATCACGTGACATTCGTAAGACGTAAGATCTCTTAGTTTTCACTTCTGCCGGCACTCCCGGAGTGCAACCCGTTGTTTTTTTATAACCGCTCGCGAGCGAGCTGCGCATGCGCCTTCGCCAGATGTGGACGCACCCTTAGCAACTTTGTAGTTTGATACAGGCTACAATCGAACTGGCTTTCTCTGCACGGACGGCGGATTTGCTAGCCACCATCCAACCAAGATTTATTTGACAATTTTAATCTACTTAAACAGTAAACTTATTGCTATTAAATAAATCGATATGACAGCGAAAATAATGTATTTATGTCTCCAGCAAAGTACAAAAGTCAATACAATTATCATGGTACCACCCTTGGGATATCTTCTTTCCAACAAAAAAAGAATCATCAAAATCGGTTCATAAACGACGAAGTTATCCGCGAATACACAATAAAAATATTAAGGTCGAATTGAGAAACCTCCCTTTTTTGAAGTCGGTTAAAAAGAAATATAAAGGAAGCCAAACTTTGACTACCCCTATTGCATCCATAAATATCGGGAAGGGCAGCAAATCTCAGTTGGCCCCGTGACCCGAATAGACCACTTTCTGTTTAGGAAGCGGACTATAACATGTGGGCGTGTAATCGACTTACTTATTTGCTTTGTGGTTTTTATAAAGACCACCTTATTTCCTTTTTTCTTTCGTGGTTACTCATCAGCCTATACAACGTGTTAATGAATTAGCGCAAAACCTCATACACCCCAACTGATTTATAACAAAATAATTAGATTTAAACAATAATTTCATTATATTGATACTTAAAATTTAAAGTTATTCGCATTTTAAGTTTTGAGGCAAAAATTATTAGTCATCATTTCAGCACGAAAAGAAAGCGCTAACGTACTGATGGATACATTTTTATAATCTTGTTTTGGTAGTAAGTAGGGTGAGTGTGCCCGTGCGGTGGGTTGACATCCGGTTCAGATAATTTAAAATTTTGCAAACAAATTATTTAATATTTTGAAAAAAATTACCTATGTTGAAACCATGATAATTCGATTCTGCTCTCAATTCTAAACAAACTTCTTTCTAGTTTTGCGTTAATTCATAAACACGTTGTATACGTCCCACTGCACACAGTCAGGTCGCAAAATTTCCTTTTGATAAAAAACAGGCCAACTTTGAGTCCGATGCACGCACGGAGGGTTCCGTACCATCCGTATTTATAATTAAAAAAAAAATGTTGTCTATAGATGCAAGCCCGATACTAATTGATCGGTTTTTATTATTTGTTGTTAACCCCCGACGCAAAAGAGGGGTGTTATTACCTTAGAGTTTGCACTATAGTCACACCAAGTTTGACACTTGTATAATTTATTATTGCCATTTATACGATAGAGCAAGAACAAAACACCTTGAATAAATCACGAATCTTGTATGGAGACGCCCCTTTTTTAAATTATTTGCTAAGCAAATCTAAAATAATAACACATTTTCTGTGAAAATTTTAACTCGCTACCTATTACGGTTCATAAGATAAAGCCCTTTACAGCTAGTACTGGACGTAACGGACGGCAGTGTAGGCTTATGAAGCTTATGAATAGGGTTCCGTTGGCACCATAAAATATATTATAATACTTATACAACGTGTCAATAAATTAGCGCAAAACCTCATACACCCCAACTGATTTATAACAAAATAATTAGATTGAAACAACAATTTCATTATTTTGATAGTAAAAATTTAAAGTTATTTGCATTTTTAGTTTTGAGGTTAAAATGATTTGTTATCATTTCAGCAATGAATGAAAGCGCTAACATACTCATGGATACATTTTAATAATCTTGTTTTGGTAGTAAGTATTGTGAGTGTGCCCGTGCGGTGGGTTGACATCGGGTTCATAAAATATAAATTTTTTATAAAAAAATATTTAATATTTTGAAAAAAATTACCTATGTTGAAACCATGATAATTCGATTCTGCTCTCGATTCTAAACAAACTACTTTCTAGTTATGCGTTAATTCATTAACACGTTGTATAACTGAACTAAAGAATCAACGCTCCAAAAATAGCAGAGTCAAAAGAGCCCCCCTAAAAAGCTCTAATGTTGTCTCTAAATGTTAAACAATAAAATACCGAATGTTACTAATATAATTATTTGACCGCCATTTGTACCCTTACGATCTTTTATTCTGTTTTTGTAGCTGTGTGTTTTGGTGTGCAAATAAAGAATATTTATGTTATGTTATGTTATGTTAATTATTAACCAAATACAACGTATAACTGCTACCCAACATTAGGTATGTATACTTGATTGGTGTGGGTCTTGTGTCAATTCGAACAAAAATTTACTAAGGTTTTATGTACAGGGTCCTTCTTAATATGCTGACAATTTTTTTAAGGGGATGATCAGACCATCAAACTGATGAACTTTTTCTATGGAACCAACATCGAAATCGCAAAAAAAATCCGCTGTCCCATACATTTGGCTCTAGTAGGTTTGCAGATTTGTATGGAAGAGTTGATTTTTTTTCGCAATTTCGATGGTAGTGCCATAGAGAAATTTGTTCAGTTTGATGGTCTAGTCATTCCCTTAAAAAAGTGTCACCATATTAAGAAGGACCTTATATAAAACTTGGAGTTAATACTATTTAATTATGGTCAACGGTTGGCACCCTAATAAAAAGTAAAGGAAGATATTCTTTTATCCGGCACCGTCCATCGAACATATTCACGGTGCATCGCTGCAGAACTAATAACGTAGGCCTTCATTACGTGGTAGACATGCTATCAGATAGGTAAGATTAAATGCCTTTGAAGCAAAGCCTTTATGCATGGACGTGCCTTAATGGGACGTTCATCGGTTTTTGTATTCATACATATATACAGGATGTAAGTGTAGACAGGCATTACTTTAAAGGGTAACTGTACTTATGTTACTCAAGAAAATTCATCAAGGTCACGTTTGACGCGAACGTGCGCGCGTTTGTCTCGCGTGGTTTTCGCGCATCGCGTTTTTGCCTGCCACGAGGCTCCACAAACCTCAATCTCTTCTTGTTCTTGATCAAAAACAATCCCTGAGATTGAGATAGATACTCCCATAAACTAGTTGACAATGGCGGAAATGCAGTGCTAACACACAAGCAAGAGTCCATTAATAAAAAATAAAAAATAAACTTTCATCATGGAACCTAATGGCGTCTACTCAGCAAAAGTTGCCGATCTGCCTACATAGTATAAGAAAGAGTATCTAGTACTAAATACAGTACGGACACGGCATGAAGTTTTGGCGGAAAATGTAGGCAATGGCGTATTCCTGTTTCGCTCGCACTCACTCAGTATCGTTCCGTGGTACCTATCGCACATGTTTACCTCTTTTTGTAATTTGTTTCATGAAATGATAGCTAGTGACCAAGGTGTGCCGCCTACATTGTCGCCGATATGTCACTGACATGTCAACGGGTAACCCGTCCACACCGAAATATTGGCGGTTGGTGACTTTTAGCATTACTGGTGAAACTCAGCGGTCGCGGCAGGCCAATCGTGCGGGGCGAGCGGGGGCCGGGAGGAGTGCGTCCCGGCCCACGCTGCCTGCGCGCGTACCCTGACAGCGAACTGAGTTAGGGTACGCCCATCCCCCGCCGTACCGCTCACGCCGCGCGGGCATAGACCCGCCGGGATCGCTGAGCTTCATCACTATTATTTTAGTTACACTATGCTTTTAGTGTGTAGACACCTTTAGGGAAATACGCTAAATCGAGCATCGTGAGGAAACCTGCATGCGTCAATTTCGAGGCATGTATTTTACCTACTGTCCAATACAAGTGGCGACGGGCTCACTCCCCGTCACACTGGACAGAGTTTCGGTAGCTACTAGATGCTACTAGAGAAACGTGGATGTTCTGAAAATTCAGAATATCTCTTGACTACTCCTTCTCGAGAAATATAGTCGTGAGCATAATATGCTATGCAAAAGCGAGCGAGGTGGTTAACAATATACACCAGTTTATCTTAAGATATGTAGCATTTCGGACATTCTCAGTAACCATACAAAAATTATGTTTTACCAACAAACACGGTGTCGGTCATTGTCAATTCTGTCTTTAACTTCGGCAAACAATTTTCAATCGGTAGGCTATTATCAGTCGTTGTTTCCTAGGGCAAACAAAGCCCCACAATTTCGTGAACCTCAACTACAAAGCCACTCAACCTGCTGTCATAAACAAAGCCAAAATATTTCCAACTTTTCAAATAAACTACAAAGCCAATTTTAACTCTAAACCTCTTGAATTAAGTCAGAAATTGATACAGCAAGCTTGCGATTTAAGGTAATCTTTTAATACTGTGTCATCGGATGAATAAGCTAGTCGGGCCCGTCGGGTCAATATGAAATATCCAACATGGCATCGAGGCTGACATATTTCGAAGCTATTTTTAATTATGAACTGCGCTTGAAGCTGAGGTGTCGTTTTCATTGGTCTGTATTTTCTCTACGAATTTTTTTAGAAATTAACGAGTAGACTTTAAAACATACTAGCAGAGTACGCACGGCGACACATCAAGCTATACAAAACCAAAATAAGCTGGCCGCGCGTAGGTCGAGTAACGTATAACGTCGCGCGGCCAGCTTATGTTGGTTTTAATGGTAATGGTAATAAAACCTGAAATTATTTTATTTATTTGTAACAATGACATTTGAAGACGCTAAAGAATGATTAACAATTATTTTGTAATTGTTCTGTCAACTTTAGATTTATTGTTCAATTGGCAACCCGTGTAAGGCCGCGTTCAGACAACCCGCGCTCGCTCCGCGCTCGCCACGCGCTCTCCTTGCGGTCTAAAAATGCATTGCTTGCAATTTGAGTCTTATCTTATGACACGATAATAAATCTCGTATTGAGTTTTGACGAGCGGTCACAGGGCGAGCGCGGGGAGAGTGCGTGGCGGGTGCGGGGCGGGAGCGAGGCAGGCGCGGGTGCTCCCTCAAAATACAATACGAGCTTTATTATCGTTTCATAAGACTCAAATTGCAAGCAATGGAATTTTAGGGCGCGTGGCGGGCGCAGAACTGGTGCGGGTCGTCTGAACGCGGCCTTACCCAGTAGATAATCGCACGACCGCGTCTAGAAAATTATCGGATCCGAGCTTTTCTTAGAAAACAATTAAGGGCCTGCGTCATTCTATAATTACCTGAGTCTAATTAGTGATTCGTCTCACGTGCTTGGCCCGCGGGGGGTTAAGTCAATTATTTACTTAATCAAAGAACAGCCTTAATCAGATGTCGAAATAGGTAGAGTTTTCTCAAGGTGCTTTAGTTAGGTATATAATTAAGTGTAATTAATATAAAATGGGGACGGTATTCCCTTTTCAGGTATTCATAACTATTCATAATAACGAACTTTGTTGTAACAACTTATTAAACATGTATTTTTTTTTGGGTTTCAGGATAAGAGCCGTGTCACAGTTATTAGAAAGAGTATCTAGTACTACATTTTTTTTTTTTTTTTTTACGTAGCCTGTTCTATGTCCCACTGCTGGGCAAAGGCCTCCCCTTTTACTCTCCAATCCTCTCTGTTGTGTGCAACTTCTGGCCAACTCTCCAGGAAGGCATCCATGTTGTCTCTCCACCTTTTTCTGGGTCTGCCTCGACGCCGACCAGGCAGGGTAGTCCAGTGGCGAGTAACCTTGCCTGCCGTGCAGGAGGCGATGGTTCGATCCCCGTCCAGGTTTTTCGGAATCTATGTATGTTTTGTAACACCAATGGCTTTTCGGTGATGAAAAACATCGTGAGGAAACCTGCATGCTTCAATTTCGAGGCATGTATTGTAACCACTGTCCATCAAAAGTGGCGACGGGCTCACTCCCCGTCACACTGGACAGAGTTTCGGTACTTCTAGCGAAACGTGAACGTTCTGAGGATTCAGAATATATTTGACTACCCCCTCGGGGAAAATAGTCGTGAGCATAATGTGATTATGCTTTTCTTTCAAAATACCTGGTAGGCGTTAGCAAGCAGTTAGCAGCTCTACGAAATGGTTTATCGATTTTTTGTGCCTAATCTATAATTCGAGACCTTTAAAATAAAAACTTTATTCGGTTACGTTCGTGTTACAGAACATAAAAGTTAGGTTTGTACTAAAAATGGAGGTTTGATAAAGTTTTATCCAAATTGTAATTGTAATTTATAATATTTGATTAGGTTATCATGGATGTTAATTGCCTCTTTGAATATTAAGTAATTTTTATTTGTGTAACCAGCAGCTATACCGGCAGCCTTGGTCGCCTTCGTCGCTATTGCCTATAATACAGGGTGTAAAATTAAATGTGTTACATTTTGGTTACATTACAGAGAACATGTTGCTTCAGACCATAAAACTGAACCACTTTCACTACGAAACATACATCAAAATCGCGAAAAAATATTTTGGTCCAAAGAAAACTTCAATATTAGCTACTCGACACTCGACATGGTATGAAACAGCAGGTTTCAAAAGCAAAGTTATTCAGCTTGACAGTCTGAATACCCCGAAAATTACGAAACGTCAAAAAAAGTTGATTTTAATGTTGGCCTCATAGTAAAAGTTGTTCAGGTTTGTACTGTATCATCCGCCGTCGTGATGCGAGCTTCCTACCAAATCAGCTTCAATTAATCAATCATAATATTTCTATTCTATTCTATTCTATCAATACTAAACTGCAAAGCCTACTCGTTTATGAACCACTAATTTTTTTGCAATTTCTGTTACGTTCGTGTTACATAAAAGTAAAAGTTGAAGTTGAATCCTATTGTGTACCTAATAATAGCATGTCTATGGATAATATTTATCAATTATAAAATATATTTTGTTGAAATTTAATTAAGATTTGACACAATTATGTAATCATTATCCTTTTTCCAAATTTTTCCCGTATGCCTAGCGGCAGAATGCAGCGTACTGTTTATTCTCCTACTGTTACACCATCTACTAATGTAAACCTGTATTCACAAATTAATAAATGAATTGAATTGAATTGTATAAGTACTAAAAATGGAGGTTTGATAAAACAAAAACCAAATTGTAATTTATAATATTCATAATTCATAATTCATTTAATCATTTTTGATTGCACACGTTACATAAGATGGTATGATTAATTTGTGGTACAGCAATCTGCCTCTTCAAGGCATTCAATGTCATATATAATTTTTATTAAGAATTTACAATGTCAAACGAAAATTTATTTGAAATATTAACAGCGTGGTAATAATAATTAATATACTTAGTTTAAAGACTGTGTGTTAGGATAGGGTACATACATTAATAATTTTTTAATCTGATTACATTACAATAGAATTTATACATGCTCAATTGATAAAGATTTGTCATCCAGATATTCTTTCACATTGTAGTAACTTTTGTCAAGTAGTAGTTTTTTTAGACAATTAACAAACCCATTACCCTGAAGGCTTTTTAAAGTATTTGGCAAGTGGTTATAAATTTTCATAGCCATATATTGCGGTCCGTTTTGATACATGGAGAGGCGCGGGGTGGTGGGGAGGAGTATGTCATTGTTTTGTCTTGTCCTGTAGCGTCTGTCTATGTCGCTGGTACGTGGGAAGTAGCTCGGATGCTTCCTCACTAGAATGCAAAGTTCTAAAATGTACATGGATGTAACCGTAAGTATCTTGTATTTCTTAAACAGAACTCTACACGTTTCTCTAGGTCGAGTCAATGTTATGATTCTGAGGCATCTCTTTTGTAAGACAAACACAGTCTGAACGTCAGTTGAGTTACCCCAGAATATAACGCCGTATCGGATCCATGCGGCTGCATAGCTGTGGTATATTTGATCAGGTTATCATGATATTAATTGCCCCCTAGAATATTACGTAAGTTTTATTTGTGTAGCCTAATCTTTGTTACTTTTCTAGCGACCTATTATTATTTGTGGTTTGGGCTATTGCAAGCAAGGGTCGTTAGTAACACTGCGACCATCGGTCTTTTGTGTTCACCCCAAGCTCACCTATATTTTACGCATACCTCCGAACTTATGGTATTTTCATTCTCGGGAATGCAGGTTTCCTCACGATGTTTTCCTTCACCGCCGAGCTAGTAAATGATAAATACAACCGTAGGTAAATTCCGAAGAACTTAGTGGTACAGGCCAGGAATCGAACCCCGTTCTCATGATTGAGGCGCTAGCTCTCTTACGTATGGGCTATCATCGCTCTTACTCGCGACCTATCATATCTAAATGGTTATTTTATGCCCATTATAATGTATGTACTGGGTGATTTTTTTTCCGTTTCTACCTTTTCTGGGGTGTTTCTTACCATCAAACTGAAAAATTTTTACTACGAAAGCAAACCTGAATTCGAAAAAAAAAATGCTCTCTCATAATGTTTTTTCTGGTTTTTACACATTTTAAGTTTTCAATCAAATACTAAACTGCAATGCCTACACATATACTCGACTCAAAATTGGATAAATAAATAAATAAATAACGCTCACAGGCACATACATTGTAATGATCCCAAGTGAAGCACTGTAGGCTTTTTAATATGGTAACCATACAACAACGGCACGAACAGATAACATCCAAAATGAAATATATGTATATTTTTTTGAGAATTCAGATTGGATGATACTTAGTGAAAGTTGTTGCTACAACGGTTCAGATACCTGCCCTTACAACCCCATCTCAAAAATCCATCCTGTATACAGGTTGTACGGAAAAGGATCATTAACCTTTAAACGTGCCTGTGCCTGTGAGCGTTATTATTATTAAACCATAAACACTCTATAACTCTACTATAACTCTACCCATTAAACTGAACAACTTTTACTTTGGGAGCAAACCGATCGGAGCAAAAAAGAATCAGCTGTTGCATACATTTGAGTCGAGTTTGTATTGGAGTTTAGTATGGAATAGCTATATTTTTAATTTTCTCCGATCGGTTTGCTCCCATAGTAAAACTTGTTCAGTTTGATGAGTAGACTATGTGGTTCATAGGTTAACGATACTTTTCCTTACACCCTGTCGTAATGCTGATTATCCCTAATCTTCTTCTTCTTATCGTGTGGGCAGAGCCCTGGTGTCAAGAGTTTTTTCAGACCGCCTTACGGCCTCTGACGTGGTTTTTATGTAACGACTACTACCACTAGAGATAGTAGCCGGGACCAACGGCTTAACGTGCCATCCGAAGCACGAAATCATTTTTCTTTTCAGACAATCAGGTGATTCAGCCTGCAATGTCCTAACCAACTGGGGAAAAACACACAAAGTGACATATCACTAGGTGTCCCCCGTGGGAATCGAACCCACGACCTCCGTGTCGAGAGCCAATGCTCTTAACCATTAGACCACGGAGGCATTATCCCTAATGAGAGAACCAGAACCTCACATACAATAAAGTCACTACTGAAAAATTATGATTGGACTAACAAGTTATAATGGATATTATAGTGACAAGTTATTAGAACGCTGCCTATAATTTGGAACACTATTGCCCATTCGAGTTCCGACTTTATGGACAAAATATTCGACAAAATAGCTTTATGTACATCTACACCACGCTACGATTGCTACGAAATGCGTAGCACGTAGTCGATCCTCGTAGCACATTTTATTACACGTTCTTCGCTCTTAATAACGATTCACCATTGTATTTATGTACGGCCGTAAATTAAAGTTAATTTGGCACGTAGGCGTAATAAATATATTTATTTTAGAAATTAAGTACTTAATTCTTTTCGTTCTATTTGCAGGTTTCCTCACGATGGTTTTTCTTGACCGCCGAGCCAATGACAACTTACTGGTACAGGCCAGGATTCGAATTGCTGTCTAATTATTGAGTGGCTAACTCTCCATATGGACTATTAGTGGAGTCCCTGAAGGTTTTTACTTCGGAACCCGTTAAAACTACACCGATTTCGTTTTTTTTAAATGTATTTAATTTAAAATACTACAACCTTTACAGTTTTAAAATTGACGTTCTTTTCAGAAATATTTGAGCCAGTGTAACTTTGAAACTATACAGGATGTTAAAAACACCCTAGTAATACTTAAGGGGCTTACGGCTTGGGGTGCTTCAGACCATCAAACGGAACAACTTTCACTATGGGGCCAACTTCAAGAAAAAATAAGTTGTTCAGTTTGATGGTCTGAAGCACCCCCTTAAGTATTATTAGGGTGTTTTGTTACACCCTGTATATCATAACGGAAATCTGACAAACCACAGACAAGGATATTAGTTTTAGGATCGTGTTAAAAAAATCACTAAATTTATTTGGTTAATCAAAATTGAATAAAACTTCGTTTGTATGATGGAGCACGCTCAAGGTTTATTCGTCAGCCAGTCTCAATTAAAATTGCCTCAATGTGAAGAGATGTCCTGTTCTTACAGGAATTCGCAACTTGTGAAGCATTTTTTCTTAAAATTTGTATTTTGTGGGTTACAACTTTTTACATAACTAAGAGCGTAAATTTTTAAACTATAAAGGTTGTAGTATTTTAGATTACGGACGATTAAAAACAAATGAAAATCGGAGTAGTTTTGACCGGTTCCGAAACAATATACTTTTTAAAGCTACAGGTACTCCGGTATAATAAGCGCTCTCTTTTTTCAATACTTTATTTTAAGATAAGTTATATCATATATGTCAAGATAGATAATCGAAGCTACGAACGCGTAAAAAAAAATTGCAACCAGTACTGACCTCCAAACCCTATCCATACACACGCACACAGTATGACGACTCACGCACACCAACCTAAGAAAGTTGGCCCCTTTTGTTTTATACGGAGGCTCATTCTAGACATATAGGGTTATTTTAAATTAGTTGGCGAAACTGAACCAGGGTTAATGATAACAGATAGCATACCTAATCAATGTTTATAAATCGTGCGTAGGTACGCGCAGTGCGTACAGTATGCGTGGCGCGGGTGGACATTGACCTCAAAATTATATGATCAAGCAGGGGGGTCATTATCACGTAAGTTTACTTAACAGATACCAAATCCATTTCTTAAGTTTCGCCAACTAGTCATACTAATTATGAAATCAAAGCTGCACTTTTAGATGGAAGCAAGCCGCTTTGCACAGTGATAGTAGGGACCAAAATAAGCGATTTGACCCGCAGCAGCGCAACTTTCATCCCTTAGGATAATAGATGGCACCACTTCATTAAAAAAAACTTTAAAAAATTCTACAAGCCGAACGGCTTCACCGATTTCTATTATTAATATGTCAATCGAAAGAATATTTATTAGTTTATGATAAAAAAAATAAAAAATAAAAATATCTATAATGGCTGCCAAAAGCCATGCATTTTTGTAAATTTTTTAAAGTTATTTTTCCGTTTTTTCTTAATAACATTAAAAAAATGTATGAATTGTGTATATTTTTAATTATTCACATTGTTAATAAATCAATAACAAGTTTAATAAAAAAAACTGCATGTCAATATCTTTAATAGTTTTGAAAATATTTAAGATTACATAAGCAGGTAAGGGGCGCCCCAGTCTTAGTAATTATGCAAAAATTACTCAATTTGGTACTGGAGGCAAGCCGCTTTGCACAGTGATAGAAGGGACTAAAATAAGCAATTTTACCCGCGGCAGTGAGACATTAATAGTTTAGGATCACAGATGGCGCCACATATTTTAACAAACTTCAAAAAATTATTGAAACTAAACGGCTACACCGATTTTAATTATTTAGGTGTCAAACGGTTCGTCTTTTTATGTTTCAATTTAAAAAAAAATAATAGTAATTTATTTGTAGAAATTGAAAGTGTGTGCAAAGCGGCTTGCTTCCATCTAAAAGTGCAGCTTTTCCTTAAAATATCTCCATAACGACTAGGACTAAACTTATTAAATTTAACCTTATATACTTTTTCCAAGACGTTACTTTGTTTAGAACACTGATGGTCCATAACCGCCTTAATAACCTGTTCTAATAAGCTAATCTTTATTTACCTCTTCATTACATCAAAGAAAGCCTAGATGTCTAATACAGAACAATTGAGTTTCCACTAGTAACGGCTTCTCAATCGGTCTAACTCGAACGAAAATAAAAATAGAAAAGTCACTGTTTACTTTCTAGGAAACTTCAATTAATTTACTTTTGCTTGTGTGCGTTTTGCTCTTGTGTGTATATAAGTAAGCGTGTAAGCACGTAGCTGTTCTAGTGTGAGTTAAAGGCTGTAACAACAGGTGAAGGAAGGCTTCCACGCTTCCATTCGGCGAGTACCATCGTATTGGACGCACGCTTGCTCGAAAGCGCGCGGTATTCGGAATTTAAAAGTTTCGTCGCATTTTGTTTCTTTTCTTCGATTCGTAATTTAAACTCTATTAGTAGTTGTTTTAAGGTTGAAAAGTGTAGCGTGTGTTTAAATATTTAGTGTTTAATTTAATCGGGAACGCATTTGATTGGTTATTGTAAAATTGAAGTTGGTTGGAAGTGCATCTTCGTCAGAAAAGGACGTTTTGTTGAAAGGTAATTAATTATTTTTTTTAATTTTAATAATTTAAAAACTTTAAAATGATTCTATTTTGAATCATATATTTTATTATTTAAATTTTACGTTCTTCGACTAGGTAATTGATTGTTGAACGGCCTTAAGTAGGTATAATTCTTTTTATTCTTTAAATTGTGCAGCTGAATTTTAATTAAATCAAGTTTTTATTGTAAAATTAATGGTTGAATCATTTCATTGAAATAAGATAAAGAATAATTTTTAAAGGAATTTTATTCGAAAAACGATCCGAGTATGTACACAGATTTTTATTTTTAGAGCATTGAATCCTTAAGAGGGGTCATCTGAAGAAGGAAAATATTTTTAATAATCTACATTTCCATCGCCAATCCTGTCTATTTGGTCCGGTCTTTTTTTATATCCTATCAGGATTGGCGAATACTCTACCGACAAGAGCGTAGCTCTTAAATAAGATGATGATGATGATGACATTTCTATCGCAGTCATGACTTTTCTTTAGTCTTGCAAGATAAAAAAAATTGAGCCTAATAAAAAACATATTTTGATAAACCTCTTCGTATTTTAAAGCACCAGTATCTAAAATACATTTTTTTGTTTTTTATGCAAATTAGACTAAGTTCCGAGAATTTATTTTATTTTATTTATTTTTTATTTTTTTTAACTCAAAAATGTAGTTCTTTAATAAAACAATTTGTACCATGTACTTCGCAGTTTAGGATATATCTACCACCCCATTATTACGGGTGCCGAAGGACGAAAAAGGGTAAAGGTTTATTTTGCAGTGGTATTGTAGTCGAAAGGCCAACGTTCTTAAGTATAGCTAATTTACACGCACTGTGTGTCGTGTCACCCTGAAACCTCACCATCTGCCTATCATCGTCCACTGCCACATGCAAGATGTAATAAAACTGGTCAAGTGCGAGTCAGGCTACTTGCGCACCGAGGGTTCCGTACAACACCACCACAGAACACATTATTAATTTAGAAATAGAAAAAAAAACTTTTCGTCCGGGACCTTTAACGCGAGACCGACTCACACTTGGTTTTTAGTATTTTTTGTTATTCTGTAGAGTTTGCTCTATAACCACACCAAGTTTGACGCTTGTATGTATTACCGTTTTTTCGACAGAGCGTGAAGAAAAAACGTTGATAAAAACTAGTTTCTTGTTGAGAACCCCCTTTAATTTTTAAGTTTTTGAAATTTTAATTATTTCTTAACAAATCAGCCGTAATACGCATAATCTGAAAAAAATTCAACTATCTAGCTATTACGGTTCAAATGTTATAGCCCTAAATAGATAGGACAGCTGACGGACGGACAACGTAGGCTTAGTATAGGGTCCCGTTTTCACCCTTTGGGTACTGAACCCTAAAAATACACCCTAGTAATGTTTAAAGGGGTAGTTAAAACTATTAAACCTAACAACTTTCTCTATGGAGCTAACGACAAGAAAAGTAAAAAAATACTTGTTTCAAAGAAAACTGCAGTTTAATGGTCTAAAGATTAAGATTGAGAGTTTTGTTTGAATTTGAACGGGTGCTTTAGAGTCTATCCCCTTTCAATATTACTAGGGTGTTTTGTTAAATCCTGTAGGAATACAGGGTGTTAGGGTAAACAGCTGCATTACTTTAAGGGGGGGGTTGTACCCATGATATTGAACAACTTTCCCAAAGAACCCTATAGGAAATTAGCAAAAAAACTAGGACTTTCCATAGGTACTAAATGCAAGCTGCTGATTGAACGTTTGTATGAAAAATCTATCTTTTTTTTTTGGGAAATTTCATATATGTTTCTTAGGGAAAGTTTTTCAGTATCATTGGTACAATCACCCCTTAAAGTAATGGAACTGTTTACCCTAACACCCTGTATTGTGAGCCCAAAGCCCGCTATAAACTTAATGCGACTAAAAACGCTTACATTTTCAATCTATCATAAAAACACGCATTCTTATAAAATTTACAATAAACGTAATTATGTACTATTTCAGAATAAGTTAGTAACATCAACTCTAAAAGAAACACAATAATTTACCTATTATAAACCGTAAAGTTTAGTAACTTTTACTCTACTAAATGCCTCTTTAAATGACAAATCAATGACCAACTAAACATAAGCATTAAAAGCAATTACCGAAAAACATTTCATCAAACGATAAACAACAGTACTACCATCAGACCGAACTAAACCTTTCATTTGTAATAAATTTTCGTCACGCAATCCCTCTCTTATTTATTTACTAGATAACATCTATAATCCAAACACTTATCACTTTGGTAAATGTTTAATGGTTGGTACTGGATTTGAACATAAAAGAATGAGTTTGGACCAAGTATTTGGGAGCTAACATTTCCAGTCGAACATTCAGCTGAAATTAGGTGATAATAAATTGTGTAGAGCGTTGCGTTGGTGACGCGTTGCGGAGAGGTATGGACACCCAATTATGGGGGTCAGGGCAGTGGCGTATCGTGGGTTTCTGAAGCCCGGGGCACATACTGATTTTGCCGCCCCCTTATCTTCATAAGACCTACACGAAAAATTACGGAGCGAGCGAAGCGAGCTCGAAATTTTTTGACACAACTATTCGAGGTGTGGTCAGACATATTTTGAATCAAATTAAAGAATCTCTAATTTGATTCGAAATAGCACAACATGGCTGTAACATGTTTAAAAATCAATAATATTTGAACCATATTTTGATTTATAAATGTAAAAATACAAACTTAGAGCGAGCGAAGCAAGCTCGACTTTTCTCTTAAATACGAATGAGTTGGAGCCAGAGCTTTTTACGTACAATATGTGCAAAACGCTACGGATCGAGCGAAGCAAACCCGAAAATTTTAGCACCGCGTCTTAGTCAGAACTCTTTAGGATTATGTGAAGGTAAGGTACAACGATTAAAACAGAAACTTGAGCGAGCGAAGCGAGCTCGACTTTTCTCTGTTCTACGAATTGGTTATAGACAGAGCTGAATCAATCTATATTTTTCCCGAATTTACCGCCCCCAGTAAAGCGCCACCCGGGGCATTTGCCCCCCCTGCCCCCCCCCCCCCCCCTTGCCCCCCGCCCCCCTCGCTACGCTACTGGGTCAGGGTTCGAATCCGCACGGACAACATGTCATGTACCAACGAGTTTTTCTAACTTATATGCGTAATAACGACTGCTCTCAAACGGTGACGGAAAACATCGTGAGGATACCTGTATACACTGAGGAAGAAACTCTGATGTGTATGTGAAGTCTACCAATCCGCATTGGGCACGCATGGAGGAATAATGCCCATACACCCTCCCTGAGGGTAGGCCTGTGCCCTGCAGTGGGACGTTTATGGGCTGATGATAATGATGATGAAACTGTAAAAGTAAATTAGACAGATTAACAAAAAAGCAATGGCAACTATTAAGAGGACTATTACGAGCGCAGTGGCGCCCTCGTCACAATAATAAAGATTTCTCAATAAGGAAAGCCTAAATTAAAAAAGTGCTCAACAGATAAACTTCAAAAGCCTTCAAGCCATTGTTATACAATACTTTTATTTTAGATAATTTCGAATAAAAACAAAAGCGGCCGTTTTTTTTTTCAAAATTTGTATATACCTTTAAAAAACCTATAAAAGTATTCTATGAAAATAGTTTGAAGGCTTTTGTAGTTTATCTGTTGAGCACTTTTTAAATTTAGGCTTTCCTTATTGATAAATCTTTATTATTGTGACGAGGGCGCCACTGCGCTTGTAATAGCCCTCTTAAGCAATTACACTTATAAGAATCACGATTCAGTTCTTCTCTGTATACCAACACCTGCCTTTTAGATGACTAGACGTCATAATACATAATTTTGTATGATGAATATGAATATTTTTACCCGAATCATGGATGTTTGTATCTATATATGTATGCTATATCGTTGTCTATTCATCATAATACAAGTCCAGGCTAGATTCTGGTACTTTAAATGTGGCTAGATAATTTGTATGACATTTTCCAAGATATTTATTTTATTTATACGTAAGAACTGAATCGTTATTCTTATAAGTGCAATTGCTTAATAGTTGCAATTACTAGATAGTTGCAATTACAAGACTCTACTATACCTAGTTGTAGTAATGTTTCTGACCACCCTTAAAGGGAATTACCGTCGTAATTTTATGTATGTGTATGTAAATGTAGCCAATATTTATGAAAATTTATGATGGATCTGAAGGAAGAGAGAGAGAGAGAGAGAGAGAGAGAGAGAGGTATGTCGATGTTATTTATAACCGCCCAAAGCCGAGATCCAACTTTTTATTAGACACCCAGTAGTTTTGGAAAACAATCCAATATCCAATGAATGAATAATAAATAGCATTGTTGCCTATCTCCGACCTAATAACCTAATAATCTAATTAACTTGTAGAATTTAAGCGTTTCTGAACCAAACTTATTATTTTTCGTGAATATTTGAAAAGTTTGGAAACCGATTATGATCTAGCACAATTTTAATTTAGTTTAAACTGGCTTTTTCAATAATCATCATCATCGTTGCTTAAAATATTAAACCTGAATTTTTATCGAACCTTTCTTCGATATTATACAGGTTGTAAAATGTACTACGTTACATAATATTTTGGGTTGCGACCATCAAACCTATGCCATTAGTAAACAGTAATGGACAGGGTGAAAGCGCATTTAGTTGAAGCATATAAAGTGCCCTAGCGTCTAGGAACGTGTTTGAAGTCTAAAGTACGACTGGATTTGACGTTTACGAGATTTGTCGGAGAAAAATAAGGAAAAAATGCCGTAAAAATAATTATGCAAGATTTTTTTTAAAATAAATATAATTTTACAAGGTCTTTGTACCTGATAATGTTAAAGTTAATTTCGAATATTTCACGCACTACTAATCTTTACAACTGTAACGTACTTAATAATGTAATCCATTAACCCTAGTAGGTATACAACTAGCTTTCCTTTGAAGCCCGTTTTAAAGTTATTTTCCACATCGGTACACAATTGACTAAAATAGTCTATTATCTCAACCGTGTTACAGACTAGACATTTCCATATTTTTGCGACCGTCTGGTTGCTCCAATTCGATACAGCCTTGACTTTGCACGCTGCTGTGTTCATTCATTATAATGCTATGCATTGAACAAAGTAAAATTATTTATATCTACAACTCAGGATAATTATGAAGGTGAAATCGACTTCAAAGCAAAATAAAGAGAATACTTAATTTCATAAGGTATATACGGCTGTTTTTGATTAGTTTGCCACTTGCTCGAAATTCAACACTTATAAGCCCATATTAATAAACCAAACTTTGTCGTTCGCGGGGTCTTAACTTTACGTTGCATGTGAACGCGCGAGCCTTGAAGTTTGTTTTATTAATACGGGCCTAAAATTGTCTCATATTATCAATATTATACCTACTATACAATACAAAGTGTATCAAGTATTATCATAAAGAAATTACCCGTAGGGTAAATATTTTTCTCAGCAAAGGTACAACTTCTGAATAACCCATTAGTGATACGCAACTCCAATAATTTTTCAAAATCATAATCTCAAATGCATTTTTTTGTTTTTCGATGATTCATTTCGTTTTCGAGATACATATTAATTTTTTTCTGATCGAAACCGGGTGAAAAACGACCGGATTTTTCTCATTTTTTCGACTTTAAAAAAACTATTTTGGGTTTTTTCAAAATATTTTATGGCTTTTTGTAGCCCTCATTAAGACCCGCCTTGAAACTCAATCAGCAACGTAGTCTTAAAACCCACGATGCCAAGCGATGCCGCACTTTCGCTGAAAGGTAAAAAATTACGAATAATAGTTTTCTGAGTTTTATATAAAGGATCGTTCTTATCATACTTTTATTTCACTGAAACTAGAAGCAACAGGTCAAAGAAAATGTAGACGTAAATCTCTTTAAATAACATTCAGAATTCCTTGACAATCTAGCCCGGTTGAAAAGGACTCGCGCACCCTTGGGAATTGAGCCTTTCTAGAGAAGCGAGAAACTCTTCAACTTTCGCGTTGTTAACATTATTGTTATACTAGAGTTAAACCAAGACTTTGTCCGCACAAATTATATACCATATTTTTAGTCAGATCATAAGCTATCAAATAAAAAAAGTTTCATCAAAATCGGTTCAGTAGTTTTTGTGTGATGCTAGTTCAAACAAACAAACAAACACACAAAAAACATTGCTATAGTACCGTTACTCACCACCATCGCTGTACTTGCGCGAGTTTTCAACTAAGAAGGTGTCAACTTTCTTAGTATGGGCATTGACCCTCTGTTGTGTATAATTTATTTACTCTATGGTAAAACCCTAATAAGTATAAACATCGATATTAAAAGTAATTAAGTTAAAAACCACATTAAAGAGACATTCACGGACGGTAACGATGCAACGTTAGGTGGAAGTATCGATAAAACGATGTCAAGGCCACTTTGGAGGGCAAGATGGCATTTTTAAGCCTATATTCTAAGCTTATGGCTTCATACAAAGGGCAATGTTTCGATCTAGACTCGTATCTCAAGACTCAACCACTCAATGAGTCTTCCATCCCTGTACCGTAGTGCGAGCTCCAGTCTCATACGTAGTTAACCTATCTAATCACTCTCACAGACGAGCGACACTTTGCGGTCGCCGGGTGTCGCGGAGGGTGTCCGCGACCGTTTCGCGACCGTAAAATGTGTGAGCGCGACAACAACTTTTACTATTATAGGAGCAAACTGATTGGAGCAAAAAAAATCTGCTTTTCCATACTAAACTGCAATTCCTACTCGACTCAAATGTATGAAGCATCTGTTTTTTTTTGCTCCGATCCGTTTTCTCCCACAGTAAACGTTGTTTTAATGGGTAGGCTTTCAGTTTAAACGGATGTTTAATAAATTCCTTTCACCCTATTTAACTATCTTACATATGATTATTGTTTTTATTTTTATTTTAGTAGAACTGTCGTGCTATTTATAACACCACAAGCTTTTCGGTGAATCTATTTTCCTATAACTTGAAATTAAAGCATGACTGGGCTTTAATTTCAAGGCTTGTGTTGTGTTCATTGTCCAATAAAATGACGACGGTCTTAGTATACGTGCAGCGGGGTTTACAACGGGTCGATTTTCGCGGGCGAAAATTGACCGTGAAAATATCGCAAACGCCAAAGTAAACTACCTATATTACCACAATACCTATAAGAAAGAGTATCTATTATATTTACTCCCTGTCGACACTCCCTGCCTCCCACCATCTTTTTACCTCACCCGTAGGAGTCACCCCGAGTAGGATTCCAGTTTTGTATGGAACAGCATATAATTTTTTTTCAATTTCGTCCTTGGTCCCATAGAGAAAGTTATTCAGTTTGATGGTCTCATCATGCCGTTAAAAAACCGTCAGCATTATTAAGAAGGACCCTGTATGTATAAATACTCCATAACAATGGATAAAGTTGTGAATATTCTGAATATGATATGATAGATTTGAATATGGCTATGCCTATACTCAACTTTATTTCTCGAGCGTAACCCGAAGGTGTAAAGTCGTGAACATAATTATAATGCTATGCTAATATTCACTGTGTGAATTTTTTCACGTGGGCGTCATACGATGTTAGTAAGGGATACAGTTTCTTTTGCTATATTTTGTGTACACCATTTGACACGCCATTTCTTTGAAACCGTAAAGTAATTAAAATTGACCTTTTTTACAACTTAATTATGCTTCAATTGGATGGAACAGAATTTCTGAGTACCCATAAAATTGGTATTCCGCCCATTATGTAAGTAAAATAAATATTATGTTTTATAGCGAACTATACACCACTAGTTTTTAATTACTAACATAACTTTAAGGGTGTATTCAGACCATGAATCTAAACAACTTTCCCAAAGAAACATGGGTCGAAAAACGAGAAATTTTTTTGGACCTCCCATACCATATCGATCGGCCGATCCGTACTTTTGTATGGAAGGTCCAAAAAAATTTCTCATTTTTCGACCCATGTTTCTTTGGAACCGTGGAAACGTGGAATCTTTTAACACGGTAACAAAAATATTTAAATACCAACATAAAAACAGTAGGTAAAAACAAATTAATGTTCTTATGATGCGAACGAAAAAGTCATCGGCTGCAATATTATTTTTTAACTTTTTAGTTCTTTTGAAGGCGGTTTTAATTTTTTATTAAAATTTTGTTTATTTTACAATTTTCAGTGGTGAATTCATTTGTTCGATTTAATAGTAGTGCTTTAAATTAACAAACGCACTAGTCGGCACTACGATTTTCGAAGGTTCCCCTCGATTTCTTTGGGATCCATCATCAGATCCTGGTTTCCTTATCATGGTACCACACTTGGGGTATCTTATTTCCAACAAAAAAAAAATCATCAAAATCGGTTCATAAACGACGAAGTTATCCGCGAACAAACATTAAAAAAATATATATATATATACAGGGTGAAATTGATATCATTGGCATCCTTTTAAACTAAGAGTCTACCCATCAAACTGAACAACTTTTACTATGGGAGCAAACCGATCGGAGCAACTAAAAAATCAGCTGTCCCATACTAAACTGCAACGCCTACGCGACACAAATGTATGCAACAGCAAATTTTTTTTTGCTCCGATCGGTTTGCTCCCATACTGAAAGTTGTTCAGTTTGATAGGTAGACTTTTAAAAGGTTAGTAGACTTAGTTTAAAAGGATGCCAATGATATCAATTTCACCCTGTATACGAGTATATAACCATACCAAACCACCGACCACACGGTCGAATTGAGAAACCTCCTTCTTTTTTGATGTCGGTTAAAAAAGGTAGGTAGGCAAAATGTGATTCCTCACCCCGTATATTCCAAACCAAACATTAGAAGCAATGTATTGTATACTATTTGACGAGTGCTTATTTGGCAAATGCTCAATTTGGGAAATGGCTTGTGGCCGGACGCCCTCGCAAATAGCGGCTGAAAATAGACCCGTGTCAATAATGTGCGTGTGTGCTTTGCTACAAAACGCTGCCACTTTACAGTGCTCCTTAATGTGACTTGTGATTTGGTACTAATGGTTCATCTAAATTTAGGCAAAGCTTAGACAATTGAGTATGGACTCGTAACGCGTGCCATTCTCCTAACAAAATTTTCTACTTGCCACTTTTTGCGGAGGGCGAGGTAACATGAAATTCGCAACTTTGGATTTTATTCCTCACAACTTTAGATTCTAATTTTGAATGTTAAAAATCATGAAAAGTAGTCTCGTGTAAACCCCAAACGTTCTAAGTTCAAAATTATTGTTTTGCAATTATAGGCTGTCTCGTTTAGTGATAAGGTATAAAATTCAGTGTAAATGCACAGGATCAATTTGTCTTATACCGTGGCAGAGGAGAAGAGCTACCGCAAGGCCAGTCCTTACTATTAAATTGTCTAAGAGGCAAAGAGGCAACGCTGCAAGCGGCGGCAATTTAGAGGATATTTTTTATTTATAGTAGGTATATGTTTTTTTTTTCTTTTTTCTTCTTTAGTTTTTTTTGTTTTTCTTCTTTAGGTTAAGGCACAGTATAAGAAAGAGTATCTATTACTAGATACAGTACGGACACTCCCTTCCTCCCACCAACTTTTTACCTCACCCCTCTATCGCCCTCTGGTTACCGCGCACTGGTTACTCGTTCGTTTGGTTTCGCATGTGCTGACGTCAACTTGTCAATTTCAAATTTTTGTATGCATTGTCCGGGCTATGGTTAAGGGTTATATTTGTATCTATTTTGTTGTAAATAAATAATTAAATAGGAAAAAAAAAATAGGTAATCTCTTTCAACCCATGTTACCACATCATCCTTCAAAATGTATCTTTTATAAATCGTAAACAACAAAGTTTCCACCTTATTTAAGATTTGCATTGTATTAGTACAGATAAATTACACGCTTCATTGGGTATTGGTATATTTGTACTAAAGTTTACTAGTAGCAAGTTTAACTTAGGACCGTGAGGTGGGAGCCTGGTGACTCGTTATACCAAGCACTACCGCAGGTAAGGTTAATAAAATATCTAACTTCTTCTTATCGTGTGGGCAGAGCCCTGGTGTCAGAGTTTTTTATCTAATTTAAAAAATGTCTTAAGCTACTAAGCAATACTGTACCAATCTACCATTGAAATTGTCATGATTTATATTTTGTGAGAAGAAAATAAATACTACTTTTATTATTTTATTATAATTTGTCTCTAACCCTCCAAATCTATGTTCACGTACATAGAAGAGAAAATTTTAACATAGTTCCTTGGAGCTGAATTTTGTACAAATGCTACAGAATGTGAAATTTTGGGGAAAGTCCCTCGTTCAGTGCCACTCAGATTCACCCAGTATACGGTTTTTCCCAGTATACTCTGGCGTAGTAGGCCCGGTTTGGAAGGTGCAGGTTCAAGTGAAGATGACGTCATGATAAACTCATGCCTCTACAGTAAATCGACGGTAACAAGTGGCAAGTATAATCTGCTCCTAACCCTCCAACTTGTACACACGCGGTAGATTCAATTTGTCGCAGGTTACGCTGTTAACTCAGCTGGATGCGGAAGCCTTCCTTAAACGCTGTTATGAACTTAGTTTACTTTATTAAGGAGATTTAGCTTGATGGAACAAATTCACGAAACGTAGCTATTTATCTGTTGATAAATTTATCTGTGTCGACGACTTCGTACGTGCAATCCCTAAAATCGTAACGATACCACACCCTGGACACTTCATACGAACAGGCTCGTATATGCATGATGAGTGAGAGCGAGTGAGTGAGAAATACTTCCTGTACCACCCAGAGGGGTGAGGTAAACATTAGTGGGGGGCAAGGGTGTCCGCACGGTATATAAAGATACGTAGTCTTCTTATACTGCGCCGATACCGTATGTTCAGGGTTCCGTAACCAAAGGGTGACAAGACAACGGGACCCTATCACCCCCACTAAGCCTACGCTGTCAGTCCGTTCGTCCGATTTAGTTCGTTCCTTCAGATGGATGTACCTTTTGAATCGTAATAGGTAGTCGGTTGACGTTTTCACAGAATAAGTGTCATTATATTGGATTTGATAACGAATAATAATAAAAAAATTAATGAGGTCATACAAGAAACTAGTTTTTTTGCAACGTTCTTTATTCTTGCTCTATTCTAAAAATGGTAAAACTTACACAAAAGCTTTAAACTTGGTGTGATTATAGCTCAAACTTTGTATAACAACAAAAAATAAAAATCGGCGACGTATGAGTCGGGCCGTGCTAAAAAGTTCCCGGAGAAAAAAATATTTGTGGTGACCCGGTTTTTAAAACATCACATCTGCATTATAGGATTGAATGAGCTGGTTGCTCCAAATTAAGCTTGAAGTTTTTCTGGAACGTTCATTTGAACTAAACCAGTACTTCTTACGTGACATGCACAAACAAACAGCCCCAGTGCGGATTGGTGGAAGTTAGGGCTCTTACAGACGAGCGACACTTTGCTGCCGCGGTGGGTCGCAAAGCGTCGCGCTCATACACTTTACGGTCGCGCGAACTTCAGCGACACACGGCGACCGCAAAGTGTCGCTAGTCTGTAAGCGCACTTAGTTGCCAACTTGCTGTCAAAGAATTTTCAGACCGTCTTAAAAAAGGTTGAAAAAAGGCTTATTATCTGACCTGGCTAACTAACTAACAGGGTAACTAGAGGGTTGCCAGGTTCAAAAATGACTTCTTTGAACCTGGCAACCCTATAGTTGCGGCGGATTGAGAGGTGGCAGCCCTAGTTTTTCCAGTACTTTAGATCCGTCTCCTTTCGATGGCACCTCATTTACTTCCCAAATAGACAGGTGGAAAAAGTTATGCCAAAAATCATAATGGAAAAGGTACTTCGAGGCAGCTTGGCGGCGTTGAATTAACCCCTGTGTAAACATACACTAGAATCATATTTCGTTCGCCTAAGAAATAGGTGCATAATTTTACGGTCGGATCTCGGACTAATATGTCAGGATCATGTCTGGTCAGTTCCATACATTTTAGGTTTAGTATAGTCTTGGCGCAAACAGATGTCGCTACAAGTATCATCTGATCTGGCCTGAACGAGAGATAAATCTTAAATAAACGTAATTAGATCAGTATTATTTGAGTTTTGTTCCACGGAAATAAATTATATGTATAGATTAATTTTCTTAAAAAATTTAATAACAAATGCGTTTAACACGTATTTTAAACGTAATTAAACATTGCTGTAGTACCGTTACTCACCCGTCGATGTACTTGCGCGAGTTGGCAACTAAGAAGGTGGCAACTTTCTTAGTATGGGCATTGACAAAAGAAAGAAAGTAAGAAAATATTTTTATTTGCATGCACAACAAAAACACTGGTAATTATAATTACCTATACGGTAAAACTATACAAAAATACACAATTTAAAAAAATGCAATAATTAGGACCAGTGTGTGTCGCAGCAGCAAATAGGGTTACGACTCATCAGTATGCTGGGCTCAGCGCTGATTTTCTGTCGCACTCAAATACAGAAGTGCCATTTCTGAAGCTCGCACCCCCAAAGTCATGATCGAATGATGCTATGGAGACATAGTAATAATAATTTGAAAGTGCGACCCCCAAAAATAACACTCCAGACGAAAGACGCACCGCAAAATTTAAATAAATATATAGATTAATAAAGGAAATAAATATATCTAATCTAAACTATTATAAAACTGTAACAGAAGTGTGTCTGTACATTGAAGATATTTACAAAAAAAAAGATTACGTTATGATTTTTAGATGTCCCTGATTCCAAATCACCAATTTTTAGATTTTTTGTCTGTCTGTTTGTTTGTTTGTTCGTTTGTTTGTTTGTTTGTTTGTTTGTTTGGGTGTTTGTTTGTTCGAGTATCACGCAAAAACTAATGAACCGATTTTGATGAAACTTTTTTTGTTTGATAGCTTATCATCTGACTTAAAATCTGGTATATAATTTATGCGGACGAAGTCGCGGGTAAAAGCTCGTAATTAATAAATTGAAGTAATAATAAAAACTAGATACTGTTGTGGATAACTGCTAGGTGTTAAGTAGGCGCGTATGATGTTTTCTATTGCTCAATCATGTGTATAATGTAATGTTAATGTGTTTGCTGTTCTGAGAAAATCAAAAACGACTTTACAACTGAATTTGGCTGAAATTTATTGACGAAGACAAAAACCACTATCTAATACACGAGTTTGAGTATTGACCCTCTGCGGATTAATGTAAAACATTTCATATACATTTAAGTTACAAACAACAATTTAATCTAAAATTGGAAACATAAAATTCAAGCTAAAAGAATAATATTCTCTTTAAATTCCCTTTTTAAATGAAGTCATCACAAAGTTAAAATGGTCGCTAAGTAGATAAGTTAATTAGAAAAGACTTTGTTACCCTTTTGTCTGTAATACAAAAGAACCCTAATGTCGGGTACGTGGTAATGATAAATTGACTCAGATAATCTTTTCAACTGAAAACGGTTAAAGGAGAGGAGAAGTCATTTCATTAAATTCTTTTACTGACGAGTGATTTTTAGGGTGCCGTACCCAAAGGGTGAAAACGGGGCCCTATTCATAAGCCCACTTTGTCCGTCCGTCCGTCCGTCAGTAGGCTATATCTTCTGAACCGTAAAAGGTACCCGGTCAAAATTTTCACAGAATATGTCACAGGCACAGATCCAATGTCCGTTCGGGGAAATGGTCGAACAAGGAATTCGTGCGATGGACGTTCGGGGAAAAGGTCGTAACTGACCTGATTACTCCCAATAGATACCGCATGATGAAAATTTTGGAACACGCCCGAAGTCACAATTTTTGGCGGCAGATGCGGGTAGCGGGGCACGAAATAATGCAACGTGATTGGTGCGATAACAGTTCTAACTCTAGCACCATACTTGCCAAAAAATTATAAAAAATTACCAAGTAGGTATTTTTTCGAACTTAATATACTTAATTAATTATTCTTTATTAAAAAAAAAATATATATATATATAATTTTTATTTCGGATTACTTGATCCATATTACATTTTACACTTTACATTTACAATAAAAAATTACACATTTCATAATAATAAAATACAATACAATTACAATTTTACAATTCATAAAATTCATTTAATTTAATTTAAGTTTGTTAGTAACGACGCAACACTTATATAACTACGTTAGTACAGACACTTAAATGCAGAGTGGCCCAGTGCTTGATAAAGCGACTGTCCCACCTACTCGCTGCTACAGACAGAATACTGTTGGTGCTGTCGCGCACTCTGCGGAGCGTCGCGGCGCCTCGCTTCCGTAGTATCGCTTGGAAGCCGTCTACGTGCGCATCCGCGAACATGCCCGACGCGCTGCAGGCGCACGGCAGCCGCAACAGCACTCTGAACGCGTTATTATACTGAGTGCGCAGGGCCCTAAACGATTTTTGCGTATAATTAGTCCACAGACTGCAGGTATATAAGGATGTACAGTATGTTTTAAATAATGTTATTTTAACCTGTGCTGTACATCGACTGAATCTGTGTGCTATCATGTTCGCTCTGACCGCTAGCGCCCTGCGCTCTCTCTCCAAATCAAGATCGTCACTGATCGTCACTGTCGTCTTTATTGCACACCAAAAATATTACAATTACTTAAAATACCAAAACCAAAACCAGTCCCTATTGTCTTTGATTAAATTAAATTATCAAGATAAGTGAATAGCCTATAAGCGCATGGACCGCGTAATAGTATAAGAGATAAGTGTACTTTTTGCAACCATCAGCAGCAAGGCTGATTCAGTGTTTATGGAGTGTAGAGCACCTTTGTGCTGAGGTGGACCAGGTCTGCCTGCATAACTCCAGTCGGTTTAGTGGTTGCTAATGATTAAAGGTCTGTAAAAAATTAACGATCAGCTGCACGGCTGATCGTATGATGTTGTTGTAGCACGCACTGTAACTATGTGAACAGTACAAAAACTGTCAAGTTCTGTCAGTCGGTTTAGGAGATACAGCCAGTCAAAGTTCCGACCTTTGAACGGCTGTATCTCCTAAACCAACTGATGAACCATGTCAGTTTTTATACTGTTCACATAGCTACAGTGCATACTACAACAATAACATACGATCAGCCTTGCAGCTGATCGTTAATATTTTACAGACCTTTAATCATCAGTAACTCCTTAACCGACTGGAGTTATGCAGGCATTCTGGTCCATCCCCATCACAGAGAAGCTCTACACCCCATAAACACTGAATCAGCCTTGCTGCTGATGGTTGCAAAAAGTACACTTATCTCTCGGAATATAAATTGAGCCCCCGTTACCTAACATAAAACCGCCTTATAAAACAACGGTACGCACCTCGAAACTGAAACATGTAAGTTTCTCACAAAATGTCTGAATTCACTACTTTGAAAAGTCAGGGATGTTCCAAATCGTACACAAGTCCTAAAAACTGATGTGCACCATAGTTTGATCCAGGCTGGAATTGAAGCACCACCCCTTTTACTAAAGACGCGAATACTAGTCAATAAATGCTACCTTCAATTAAAATATGTCTTGATAATCTCAATCTCGACTCTATTGTAACTGCGTGGGTATAAAGCCGCGCCTAGGGCCACCGAAAATTGAAGCAATCAAATTGATTGAACCATCGTCGCTCAAACCCCTATTATTTCCTTTTAATTTCCATTTAGGTAAATGAGTGAAGCATCACTGTTAAAAAATTTAACGTTGATGGTTTTGAATAACAAAAACGTTATTTCTAAACGCTTTCAATTAAAAAACACGGGTGTATTTATTTCAGGAAGGGATAAAACGGCGTTAGATTTTTATGTCAGACTTTTATTTCGTCAAAGTACAATTTGAAGATCAAATTCTGTGATGTAAAAATGTCTGTGTGCGTGTGTTTGTGTATATGTTTTTGTGTAGATGTGAGTAAGGTCAGTAACTTTGCTATTTCTCAAGACTACTGCATCTTAACTTCAAGCGCAAAATATTGAACACCTACCTATATTATTAGTTGGAAGATTTCGCATCAAAATCCAAGCATACCCCCTAACCTAAGGGTTGATTAGTCAATTCGATTAAGTTCGCCTTTCATAATCTCTACCTAAAGACTATTGTAATATTATAGATATGTGTAAAGCCGTTCCCAGGGCTACTGAAATTGGAGCAAATCAAATCGCTTGGACCGTCTAACTTGTATTATTCCTTTTTATTATCGATTGAACAATGGATTCCGGCTTACAATCCCGCCAAAATTTGTTTTTAGACTTCTACTGCAGGGTACTGACGCAGTATAAAGACCAGGAGTGTTATTTTTGAATATCAAATAAGTTGATGGTAGTCGTTTTGTATGGAGTAGCTTTTTTTCTTGATGCCAGTGTTATTCCCATAGTAAAAGTTATTTTGTATGATGTTTTCACAGATTACCCCCAATAGATACCGCATACAGGGCCGCCGACGCTCGCCACACATCTATGGTTTTTCACTGATATAAGCAACGCGAGTGAGCGAGCTAGAAGTAGTGCGACCTTGAAATGGCCAATCACGTTGCACCGTTTCGCTACCCGCACCTACCGCCAAAAATGATGATTTCGGGCGTGAACAAAATGTTTATTATGCGGTATCTATTGGGGGTAATCTGTGGATGTTCATAAGCACACCTTTAAGTAAGTAAGTACGTAACGCATTTAATTTTACTCCATGTATTAATGTGTTACATTATTTTTAATCATCTATTTTAATAATAGATGGAGGTCAAAATTAATCAATAGAACATAAATCTATCATAAGTGACCTCACGTCAAGAAAATGTTTCCTTCGTCAAACACATTATTTATGTATATTAGTGACGTCCAGTAATGATAATTATAATTACAATTTTATTAAATTTGTTAAGCAAGCGAGCTAAACTTTAGACTAACATAGTGTGATTGCGGCGAATCTATTTAGACGATGGGATACTTGCTTGAATATTCGCTGTGTCCAAACTCCTGCACGAGAGAGGACTTAAATACAGAGTTATAAATCAGGCTCGCTGAATACCTGGCCAATCAAATATGGAACATCAAGCATAGATCTACATAATTTACATTAAAAGAAGAAGAAAAGAGCTACTATACAAGATCCTTCTTAATAATGCTGACGGTATCAAACAGGTCCATACAGGGTGTTAGAGTAAACAGTTGCATTACTTTAAGGGGTGATTGTACCTATGATACTTAACAACTTTCCCCAAGAAACATAAAGGAAATTCGCAAACATTGGACTTCCCATACTAAATGCAATCAGCTTATCAAAAGTTTGTATGAAAAGTCGAAAAAATAATTTGCGAATTTCCTATAAGTTTCTTAGGGAAAATTGTTCAGTATCATGGGTACAATCACCCTATAAAGTAATGCAACTGTTTACCCTAACACCCTGTATAATTGACATTAAAAGAAGAAGAAAAATAGCTACTATACAAGATCCTTTATTTTCCTTCATTAATGCTGACGATTTTTGATCAGATCATCAAACTGAACAACATTGTCTATGGGTCCAACAACAAAACCACGGGGAAAAAATCAGGTGTCCCATACATTGGGGTTGGGTAGGTTTGCAGTGTTGTATCGAACAACAGATTTTTTTTGCTATTTTGTCGTTGGTTGGTTAAAGAAAGTTGTTTAGTTTGATAGTCTGATCATATTATAATAAAACCGGTCAAGTGCGAGTCGGGCTACTCGCGCACCGAGGGTTCCGTACCACACCACCACAGAACACAACATTATTAACTTAGAAAAAAAACTTTTTTTGTCCGGGACCTTTAGCGCAAGACTGACTCACACTTGACCGGTTTTTAGTATTTGCTGTTATTCTGTAGAGTTTGTTCTATAATCACACTAAGTTTGACGCTTGTGTGTATTACCGTTTTTACGATAGAGTGTGAAGAAAAAACGTTGATAAAAGCAAGTTTCTTGTTGAGAACCCCCCTTAATTTTTAACTTTTTGACATTTTTATTATTTTTTAACAAATCCGCCGTAATAACGCAAAATCTGTGAAAATTTCAACTATCTAGCTATTACGGTTTAAAAGTTACAGCCCTAAATAGGTAGGACAGACGGACGGACGGACGGACGGACGGACAGACAGACGGACAGACGGACGGACGGACGGACGGACGGACAACGTAGGCTTAGTAATAGGGTCCCGTTTTCACCCATTGGGTACGGAACCCTAAAACAGTCAGCATACAAGTTTATGTGTAAAGATGTGAAGAGGTGACCAACCTTTTGCCAAAAAAATAAAAAAAATATATATTTTCTAGCTCTAGTATAAAGATTTAAAAAGATAAAAAAATGGTTCCTATTGTATCAATGGACTTCTCCATTAATTTGAAATATTTCCTCGTAGAGTTCGATCCAGGTCATCAATTAAGCAACTCTTTTGTGTCAGTGTCGAAACCACAAACTAATTGGACGTCGAATCGCTTTTGTCTGCACTTCTTTTACCCAACGGCGACGGCATTAAGGACTTCGATAAAATTTGAATTTCGAATGCAGATTTACAAGATTCGAACCGAAGTATTCAATCAAGAAGAATTGTCCCATCAAAGCGGGTAAATCCATAGGGTAACAATTTGAATAAAGGTTTTTGGAGAGATTACGTTTGCTTAGAATAGACACGTTGGAATATAGAAATTCTTGTGATATTTATTATGCATGGAAGTTATTCAAAATAGGCAGGTAATTTATGCAGAGTCAAAAAAAGAACAGTAGGCCCACCATGAGTTTTCTCTGTACGTTACTACTGTAGTTGCGGCGCCAATTTTGTATGACACAATTAGTTCTCGACGTAACCACTAGGAGCGCTGTACGAAATTCAATACAAAAACTGTAGTTTACTACATTAGTATTACTCTAGTTTACTACAGTGTAAACTCATGGTAGACCTAATAGCTAACAAAAAAAGGCACCCCTAGTTTTTCCAGTACTTTAGATCAGTCACCTTTCGATGGCACCTCATTTACTTCCCAAACAGATAGGTGGATTTTTTTTTTACCTGAAATCATAATGGACAAGTTACATGCGACAAGATTTTTCTAGGCTACCTGGCGGCGTTGTATTAACTCCTGCACATACACTAGAATCACATTTCGTTCGCCAAAGAAATAGGTGCATAATTTTACGCTCGGATCTCGGTTTAGTCAACGTTTTCGGCAAACACGTAAAATATAACATAATGTAGGTACCTACATAATATTAAACGTAATCAATGCTGCACATACGTTTCAGCAGAAAGCTGACATGTCCATTTCATTTAATGATGCCGCGCCGCCGGTTGGTGTCGCTTCGTGACCAACCGTCTGGCGACTGCCAATTTGGTATATTGCGTCATTCACGACCTACTCGCTATTACGATATTACGACGTGTATTTTGTGAGGGTGTGTTTAGGTTAGGTCTGTAGCTCTTCAGCTTTTAAATTCAGCGTTTCGACGGCGTCAAAATAATTGACTGTTCAGTGAAAACATGGCACTGGAGTTTAGTGACGTAAGACGGAAATTAAGAACTTTTAAATAAATAAATAACGCTCACAGGCACATACATTGTAATGATCCCAAGTAAGCACTATAGGCTTTTTGCTATGGAAACCATACAACAACGGCACGAACATATAACATCCATGACCGAACCGGGATTTCGAACCCAGGACCCTGGTTTGGCAGTCCGGTGTGTAAGCACTATAGGCTTTTTGCTATGGAAACAATACAACAACGGCACGAACATATAACATCCATGACCGAGTCACATTTATTTTTATAAGGTGCTGTTTAAACAGAAGTGACGTGGCGCGGACGTGACGCGGGCGGGGTGCGGCAATATAAACCTTATAGTACGTAGCATAGCGTCGTTTGGAGAATTACGCCCGCGCCTCCAGGCGACGTCGCCTGGTGGCGCGGGCGCAATTTTCCTTTTCAACAAAAACGACGCTATGCTGCGTACTATAAGGTTGAATATTATGTTACTTTGACTATCCGCCACCGCCACGCGTGTCTTCTGTATAAACAGCACCTAAGGGTCGGTCAGACTTAAGCATTGTTAGATCTATACCTAGATTCTTCATAGAAACAGGCTCGCACTGTCAAGCAGAGGTAAGCAAGTGCGATAAGTGCGACTGAGAGCGGAATATACCATTGCCTACTGTCGTCTTCCTCCCGTCTTCCTAGAGGGGGTGAATTTTTTTTTTAATTTATTTGTGTCATGTAGTGATTGCAAGTGAGTAACCGTTCGCCCAGAAAGCTACTACGTAAGAAACCTTGCCTTGTCATAAAATCTTGTCCCATAATCGAGAATGATTTGAAACAACGGCGATTTACTAAGGAACATGGTCTTGATATTCTAGATCACGTGCCGAAACCATAAAACCACAATTTATCTGCAGAATCTGCCCTGCCTTGTTCTATCGGATATCAGACAACATGGTCACCCCATAAGGATGCCTTCACATCGTACGTATAGCGCCACAAGGTTCTTTATTTATAAGTTATAACAGTACGACAGTAAAAAGACCACTGCGCTGAAATATTTCGTACTTCAGCGCAGTGGCAGCGCAATATCTTCATACCTAGTTTTGTGAAACTGAAAAGACATTCATAAGTGTCTCCCACATTCCTAAAGTACAGTCACCCTTTTACAAAGATTTAGATGAATGCAGCGCTGCTGTCAGATTTTATTATGAAAACATGAGCAACGGCTGTTTTTAAAGAAAACCTTTTAAATTCTGGTTTCCATTCTATTTATTTTATGAATTTAATATTTTTAAGCTTGTCGAACCTATTCTAAGGCGGTGTCCTATTGCCATCGCACGCGCGATGGTGCGATGCGATCTCATCGCGCGATGAAACCGATCGCGCGATCAAAAAACGTGTGTCCTAATTTGGTGCGATGCGATCGATCACCCTCCCTTGCTTCGTGTACCTGCACTCAGCGGGACCCTGTGTCCTAGAACGATGCGAGTATGTATGGGATTTAGTTCCGAATTTGTTCTATCGAATTCAATTAGAAATAAAAAAAAACTGTCAAAATGGAAGAATTAGATCCAGAACCATCAACGGTCTAGGGCCTAAACGTATAGGAAAGCTGGATTCAGTCTAGCTCGAAAATAGACGCCAAAGTACATCATTTAGCCTCGGTCTTATGACTCAAAGCGATATCTCGACAACGGTTCATGATAGAAAAAGTTTGTCTAAAAACAATTGTAGACAATGTTATGTTTTACAAGTTTTGTTATAACATTGTTCACGATTTGATGCATACGAAACTTGATATTTGCAAAAACGAATTAATTAAAATAGTAATAGACAGATATCTCGAAAATTGTTGATGATAGGAATAGTTTGTGTAGCATACAATTGTAGATAATGTTATGAAATACAAGTTTTGTTATAACTTTGTTCACGATTTGATGCATACGAAACGAGATATTTGCAAAAAATTATTAATTAAAATAGTAATAGACAGATATCTCGACAACAGTTCATGATAGAAAAAGTTTGTCTGAAAAACAATTGTAGACAATATTATGTTTTACAAGTTTTGTAATAACTTTGTTCACGATTTGAAGCATACGAAAAGAGATATTTGCAAAAACGAATAAATTAAAATAGTAATAGACAGATATCTCGAAAACGGTTCATGATAACAAAAAGTTTTTTAAAGATACAATTATAGACAATGTTATGTTCTACAAGTTTTGTTTTAACTAAGTTCACGATTTGATGCATACGAAACGAGATATTTGCAATAACGAATTAATTAAAATAGTAATAGACAGATATCTCGAAAATTGTTGATCATAGGAAAAGTTTGTTAAGCATAAAATTGTAGATAATGTTATGTTCTACAAGTTTTGTAATAACTTTATTCACGATTTGAAGCATACGAAAAGAGATATTTGCAAAAACGAATAAATCAAAATAGTAATGGACAGATATCTAGAAAATTGTTGATGATAGAAAAAGTTTTTTAAAAATACAATTATAGACAATGTTATGTTCTACATGTTTTGTTTTCACTTTGTTCACGATTTGGTGCATACGAAAAGAGATATTTGCAAAAACGAATTAATTAAAATAGTAATAGACAGATATCTCGAAAATTGTTGATGATAGGAAAAGTTTGTAAAGTATAAAATTGTAGATAATGTTATGTACTACAAGTTTTGTTACAACTTTGTTCACGATTTCATCCATACAAAACGAGATATTTGCAAAAAATAATTAATTAAAATAGTAATAGACAGATATCTCGACAACGGTTCATGATAGAAAAAGTTTCTTAGTGATAAAATTATAGACAATGTTATGTTCTACATGTTTTGTTTTAACTTTGTTCACGATTTGGTGCATACGAAAAGAGATATTTGCAAAAACGAATAAATTAAAATAGTAATAGACAGATATCTCGAAAATTGTTGATGATAGGAAAAGTTTGTGGAGCATAAAATTGTAGATAATGTTATGTACTACAAGTTTTGTAATAACTTTGTTCACGATTTCATCCATACAAAACGAGATATTTGCAAAAAATAAATAATTAAGATAGTAATAGACAGATATCTCGACAACAGTTCATGATAGAAAAAGTTTCTTACAGATACAATTATAGACAATGTTATGCTCTACATGTTTTGTTTTAACTTTGTTCACGATTTGGTGCATACGAAAAGAGATATTTGCAAAAACGAATTAATTAAAATAGTAATAGACAGATATCTCGAAAATTGTTGATCATAGGAAAAGTTTCTCAAGTATAAAATTGTAGATATTGTTATGTTCTACAAGTTTTGTAATAACTTTATTCACGATTTGAAGCATGCGAAAAGAGATATTTGCAAAAACGAATAAATTAAAATAGTAATAGACAGATATCTAGAAAATTGTTGATGATAGAAAAAGTTTCTTACAAATACAATTATAGACAATGTTATGTTCTACAAGTTTTGTTCTAACTTTATTCACGATTTGATGCATACGAAAAGAGATATTTGCAAAAACGAATTAATTAAATAGTAATAGACAGATATCTCGAAAATTTTTGATGATAGGAATAGTTTGTGTAGCAAAAATTGTAGATAATGTTATGTACTACAAGTTTTGCAATAACTTTGTTCACGATTTGATGCATACGAAACGAGATATTTGCAAAAAATTATTAATTAAAATAGTAATAGACAGATATCTCGACAACGGTTGATGAATTCTTTGATCATGGAGCCAGCAAGACAACAACATCAAGAAATTATTGCCGAAAGACTCAAGAGAACAGCCATTGACCTCAAAAGTGGGTCGGTGACATAGAAACTGAACTGTATATCATACCTTTGGCAAGAGTTTCAGGATAACCAAGTAAGTTATAAGTTATAAGAACAGTTCAAGGTCAACCCAAAAAAAGGATAAAATCAGAAACGAACAAAGCGATTAGTCATCAACTTTATTATCTCAACGTCGAACCACCAAGCACCTACATGCAATTTCCACAGTACAGGGAAACTCTCAAACCCAGAACGTTACTTTTGAAAGAGAACAGGAAGAAGAAGTTTCACATCATAATTTTTTAAGTATTCGAATATAGATTGTTATTGGAACTGGATAAATAATTTGAGCAATTTATGTTCAAATGTAAACCGACTTGTGCATGCCAGTGCACCAGAGAGGTGTATAATGCAGTTAAAATATTAGCACCTTTACTAACAAATGCAGGGAACTGGAAATTACACAGTTATGGAAACCTCGTGTAAAACTGACATTGGCTCCCGGATAAAGCTACATATTGACCACGACGTTAGAAAAGGAAACTTGAGGTACCACTATCATAATATTATTAAAAGAAAATATCGCACATCACCTTACAACAGAACCATGAGTTTGGCCACATATTATTCAACAGTTACTACCGTAACATATACCGCACTGTTCCCGATTTCACGCACTTTTCGAATTGCAAACTTTGCGCATAAGGAACGAAAAATAAAATGCGACTTATGTCAATGCGCGACAGCCCGTACCTCATGATTATGAGATACAAGGCGCCGTAGGGAGGTATTTATCGCAACTGTCAAACGCGAGTGAAGGAGCACCGCACATTCGAACTTCGCAATTGCGTGAACGTTTTTGTTCCAATGTCAACTCTATTATAATGAAGTGCGGACCGAAACAGTGGCGATATATCGAACATCGAAAGTTCGGGTACAGGGCCTGATTCGGCATCGAAATCTACTAGACAACCAGTGAACGTAATTGTGTTTCGTTCATACAGTATACCTACGAATAAATAAACAAGCAGTATACCAAGGTGTAAATCCTTACTTGATGTTCCTCCGCTATGAAAGCCACATGAAAGCATTCTAAACGAGTTCGTTATGATATTATGGTTATAATGATTGAAGAATAGTTCATATTTTCACAACAGAAATATTTCGATCTTACAAGAAAATGACCCACTGACCCAATGCTTCGATCCATGGATTTATTTGCTCAGTTCAATTCGATTCATATTATTTTGTTATTTATTTGCGAAACGAATCAACGAAATCAACAATCAATCGACCATCATCGTGACAACGCAACGGTGACAATGACAATCAATGACAACGACAACCATAAAAGACAACATAAAAAAACAACACTTGGAGTCATCGTCCAAAGAGGTGGCACAAGCCCGCTCGACCATGCAGTTGCCTTAACAGCTGACATAGTATTGCTATCCACAAAACACAATCGTGACTTTTATCTACGAACACCATCACATAATAATCACCGACTACATTATTTTTTGATCAAAAGTTACAATACATAAACTCACGGTCGTAATCCCTTTCGGTGGGTAGAAACATTGAATTAAAAATAACAAGTCCATAAACCGCAATTATAATTCAGTAACAAGGCACAGGGCCCAGCGACCTATTCGAACAATGTGGAAGTACAACCGCCATCCACAATCCAAATTCTATACACAATTTGGACCTCGTGTCACTTCTAGAAGAACAGGGGAAATCGAGGACAAGTTTTAAACGCCACAATCACGTTGGAAGGCAGTCAATGAATGAAACACATCAGCAAATAGACAGTCCACTTTGGTACGGAGTTCGACCTGATCTTACTGAACATGAAGCGACTTACGAGTCGGCTAAAGAGAGCTCTTAATTGCCTATTAAGTTCCACATCGCGTCAGCAACAAGCAGCCTCACAAATTGCGACACAACATTCTTCAGCACCTGAAGTGATCTTGTATACAGTAGCAGTCCATAACAGATGCAGCACCTCAAAAGCAAACTACTGAGGAAGCAAAAAAAAACTTTTATATCATCTCAACATAATTATTAACCGAAAACTACCGTTTCTCATCAAAACAGTTTTATTATTTTATGTAACTATGTTCTCCAACTAAAAGACCGGTTAAAACACACTGACATATCCATACAACACATACATTAATTATTGTTGTTTAGGCACGAAACAAATAGGAACAAGTTTGTATGGGTCAACGAACAGAAACATGCCTTTGAAATAAAATGCGTACAGCCACGATAAGAGCATGGAAACAATAAAAGCCCTTCATAAAATTTAGGCGTAGATACTACAACGATGTTTCTGACTACTGCCTGCCTTCAATCAACTATTGTGCATGCTGAGAAACAAGTTTACAGCTCAAGAGCCATTGCAAATGGATTAAACCAGGTAATGAGGGCACATAAAGCACAACACAGCAACATCCGACAAAATAATTTTCACCAAAGACTCTATTTCGAACAACAAACATTTATACCATACCAGCACGGAGAGAACCAGTCCATTATCACACCCTGGTCACCTCACACAACCAGGTCGAAACGCTGGCCTGCTGGCCTGGCACTGACAAAACCATTGCCTACTGTAGTAGTTATTCCATCTGTCTTTCCATAAAGAAGTGCAGGGAGTGTCTGTACTGTATGTACGGACTGTACTGTACTGTGACTGTACTATGCGATTATGCAGGATCTGTATGACGTATCCGTCAACTTTACTGTAAATCATTCGTCTGCTTGTCGCTATGGTTGAAAATGATTTTCTCGTCATTCCGCCACTAGCCATCTGGGCAGGTATACGTTTGATCATGTTCCATGTATTATAGGATGCAGATTGATGCAAATGCAGATTCAGCCGCTGTTTCTTTCGCATTAATTTGGGACCTCAGGATTATCATCACGATCCATTGGCATAGACTCTTCACGATCATCAATCAGGTCTTGAAACAAATGCAAATTTTAGCTGTCAAATTTTCGTGAACATTTTTCTCAGACGATTATATTCCTCTTTTGGGCGTAAGTTTGTCTCACACTTCTGATGTGGACGCAGGAGGGCCTTCGTCGGGAGCGGACATAGGGAATAGATGATCAGAGGGCTGCGGATAGACACTTCAATATCTGTATCATGGGTTATATTGTCATAACAGCATACAATCGTTACAATCACTACGATATCAATTTAGTAAGCAAATCTTATTGCCAAAGGGATCACTGCTAATTAGAAAACTGTTGAGATTTCACAGAACGTTAGCGATTCGTCGAGTAACGCGGAGGTTCAGCCATTTTCTATCCCAATCTTCAACTGAACTCTCTTTGACATGGCTGTCAACCGCTTTACCGACACCCGACGCTCCGCCAGACCGACACCAGAAGGCGCTGCAGCAGAGCACCATCATGAGTGTGCGATCTTGTTCTGTTGAAACTTGTAAGATGGCGCCAGGCGCCGTCATATATATATAATTTTTATTTCGGATTACTTGATCCATATTACATTTTACACTTTACATTTACAATAAAAAATTACACATTTCATAATAATAAAATACAATACAAT
Source organism: Agonopterix subpropinquella (assembly GCA_922987775.1). Lineage (NCBI taxonomy): Eukaryota > Metazoa > Arthropoda > Insecta > Lepidoptera > Depressariidae > Agonopterix > Agonopterix subpropinquella. The sequence continues at coordinate 6,903,563 of OV277696.1, read as the reverse complement.
TACAATTTTACAATTCATAAAATTCATTTAATTTAATTTAAGTTTGTTAGTAACGACGCAACACTTATATAACTACGTTAGTACAGACACTTAAATGCAGAGTGGCCCAGTGCTTGATAAAGCGACTGTCCCACCTACTCGCTGCTACAGACAGAATACTGTTGGTGCTGTCGCGCACTCTGCGGAGCGTCGCGGCGCCTCGCTTCCGTAGTATCGCTTGGAAGCCGTCTACGTGCGCATCCGCGAACATGCCCGACGCGCTGCAGGCGCACGGCAGCCGCAACAGCACTCTGAACGCGTTATTATACTGAGTGCGCAGGGCCCTAAACGATTTTTGCGTATAATTAGTCCACAGACTGCAGGTATATAAGGATGTACAGTATGTTTTAAATAATGTTATTTTAACCTGTGCTGTACATCGACTGAATCTGTGTGCTATCATGTTCGCTCTGACCGCTAGCGCCCTGCGCTCTCTCTCCAAATCAAGATCGTCACTGATCGTCACTGTCGTCTTTATTGCACACCAAAAATATTACAATTACTTAAAATACCAAAACCAAAACCAGTCCCTATTGTCTTTGATTAAATTAAATTATCAAGATAAGTGAATAGCCTATAAGCGCATGGACCGCGTAATAGTATAAGAGATAAGTGTACTTTTTGCAACCATCAGCAGCAAGGCTGATTCAGTGTTTATGGAGTGTAGAGCACCTTTGTGCTGAGGTGGACCAGGTCTGCCTGCATAACTCCAGTCGGTTTAGTGGTTGCTAATGATTAAAGGTCTGTAAAAAATTAACGATCAGCTGCACGGCTGATCGTATGATGTTGTTGTAGCACGCACTGTAACTATGTGAACAGTACAAAAACTGTCAAGTTCTGTCAGTCGGTTTAGGAGATACAGCCAGTCAAAGTTCCGACCTTTGAACGGCTGTATCTCCTAAACCAACTGATGAACCATGTCAGTTTTTATACTGTTCACATAGCTACAGTGCATACTACAACAATAACATACGATCAGCCTTGCAGCTGATCGTTAATATTTTACAGACCTTTAATCATCAGTAACTCCTTAACCGACTGGAGTTATGCAGGCATTCTGGTCCATCCCCATCACAGAGAAGCTCTACACCCCATAAACACTGAATCAGCCTTGCTGCTGATGGTTGCAAAAAGTACACTTATCTCTCGGAATATAAATTGAGCCCCCGTTACCTAACATAAAACCGCCTTATAAAACAACGGTACGCACCTCGAAACTGAAACATGTAAGTTTCTCACAAAATGTCTGAATTCACTACTTTGAAAAGTCAGGGATGTTCCAAATCGTACACAAGTCCTAAAAACTGATGTGCACCATAGTTTGATCCAGGCTGGAATTGAAGCACCACCCCTTTTACTAAAGACGCGAATACTAGTCAATAAATGCTACCTTCAATTAAAATATGTCTTGATAATCTCAATCTCGACTCTATTGTAACTGCGTGGGTATAAAGCCGCGCCTAGGGCCACCGAAAATTGAAGCAATCAAATTGATTGAACCATCGTCGCTCAAACCCCTATTATTTCCTTTTAATTTCCATTTAGGTAAATGAGTGAAGCATCACTGTTAAAAAATTTAACGTTGATGGTTTTGAATAACAAAAACGTTATTTCTAAACGCTTTCAATTAAAAAACACGGGTGTATTTATTTCAGGAAGGGATAAAACGGCGTTAGATTTTTATGTCAGACTTTTATTTCGTCAAAGTACAATTTGAAGATCAAATTCTGTGATGTAAAAATGTCTGTGTGCGTGTGTTTGTGTATATGTTTTTGTGTAGATGTGAGTAAGGTCAGTAACTTTGCTATTTCTCAAGACTACTGCATCTTAACTTCAAGCGCAAAATATTGAACACCTACCTATATTATTAGTTGGAAGATTTCGCATCAAAATCCAAGCATACCCCCTAACCTAAGGGTTGATTAGTCAATTCGATTAAGTTCGCCTTTCATAATCTCTACCTAAAGACTATTGTAATATTATAGATATGTGTAAAGCCGTTCCCAGGGCTACTGAAATTGGAGCAAATCAAATCGCTTGGACCGTCTAACTTGTATTATTCCTTTTTATTATCGATTGAACAATGGATTCCGGCTTACAATCCCGCCAAAATTTGTTTTTAGACTTCTACTGCAGGGTACTGACGCAGTATAAAGACCAGGAGTGTTATTTTTGAATATCAAATAAGTTGATGGTAGTCGTTTTGTATGGAGTAGCTTTTTTTCTTGATGCCAGTGTTATTCCCATAGTAAAAGTTATTTTGTATGATGTTTTCACAGATTACCCCCAATAGATACCGCATACAGGGCCGCCGACGCTCGCCACACATCTATGGTTTTTCACTGATATAAGCAACGCGAGTGAGCGAGCTAGAAGTAGTGCGACCTTGAAATGGCCAATCACGTTGCACCGTTTCGCTACCCGCACCTACCGCCAAAAATGATGATTTCGGGCGTGAACAAAATGTTTATTATGCGGTATCTATTGGGGGTAATCTGTGGATGTTCATAAGCACACCTTTAAGTAAGTAAGTACGTAACGCATTTAATTTTACTCCATGTATTAATGTGTTACATTATTTTTAATCATCTATTTTAATAATAGATGGAGGTCAAAATTAATCAATAGAACATAAATCTATCATAAGTGACCTCACGTCAAGAAAATGTTTCCTTCGTCAAACACATTATTTATGTATATTAGTGACGTCCAGTAATGATAATTATAATTACAATTTTATTAAATTTGTTAAGCAAGCGAGCTAAACTTTAGACTAACATAGTGTGATTGCGGCGAATCTATTTAGACGATGGGATACTTGCTTGAATATTCGCTGTGTCCAAACTCCTGCACGAGAGAGGACTTAAATACAGAGTTATAAATCAGGCTCGCTGAATACCTGGCCAATCAAATATGGAACATCAAGCATAGATCTACATAATTTACATTAAAAGAAGAAGAAAAGAGCTACTATACAAGATCCTTCTTAATAATGCTGACGGTATCAAACAGGTCCATACAGGGTGTTAGAGTAAACAGTTGCATTACTTTAAGGGGTGATTGTACCTATGATACTTAACAACTTTCCCCAAGAAACATAAAGGAAATTCGCAAACATTGGACTTCCCATACTAAATGCAATCAGCTTATCAAAAGTTTGTATGAAAAGTCGAAAAAATAATTTGCGAATTTCCTATAAGTTTCTTAGGGAAAATTGTTCAGTATCATGGGTACAATCACCCTATAAAGTAATGCAACTGTTTACCCTAACACCCTGTATAATTGACATTAAAAGAAGAAGAAAAATAGCTACTATACAAGATCCTTTATTTTCCTTCATTAATGCTGACGATTTTTGATCAGATCATCAAACTGAACAACATTGTCTATGGGTCCAACAACAAAACCACGGGGAAAAAATCAGGTGTCCCATACATTGGGGTTGGGTAGGTTTGCAGTGTTGTATCGAACAACAGATTTTTTTTGCTATTTTGTCGTTGGTTGGTTAAAGAAAGTTGTTTAGTTTGATAGTCTGATCATATTATAATAAAACCGGTCAAGTGCGAGTCGGGCTACTCGCGCACCGAGGGTTCCGTACCACACCACCACAGAACACAACATTATTAACTTAGAAAAAAAACTTTTTTTGTCCGGGACCTTTAGCGCAAGACTGACTCACACTTGACCGGTTTTTAGTATTTGCTGTTATTCTGTAGAGTTTGTTCTATAATCACACTAAGTTTGACGCTTGTGTGTATTACCGTTTTTACGATAGAGTGTGAAGAAAAAACGTTGATAAAAGCAAGTTTCTTGTTGAGAACCCCCCTTAATTTTTAACTTTTTGACATTTTTATTATTTTTTAACAAATCCGCCGTAATAACGCAAAATCTGTGAAAATTTCAACTATCTAGCTATTACGGTTTAAAAGTTACAGCCCTAAATAGGTAGGACAGACGGACGGACGGACGGACGGACGGACAGACAGACGGACAGACGGACGGACGGACGGACGGACGGACAACGTAGGCTTAGTAATAGGGTCCCGTTTTCACCCATTGGGTACGGAACCCTAAAACAGTCAGCATACAAGTTTATGTGTAAAGATGTGAAGAGGTGACCAACCTTTTGCCAAAAAAATAAAAAAAATATATATTTTCTAGCTCTAGTATAAAGATTTAAAAAGATAAAAAAATGGTTCCTATTGTATCAATGGACTTCTCCATTAATTTGAAATATTTCCTCGTAGAGTTCGATCCAGGTCATCAATTAAGCAACTCTTTTGTGTCAGTGTCGAAACCACAAACTAATTGGACGTCGAATCGCTTTTGTCTGCACTTCTTTTACCCAACGGCGACGGCATTAAGGACTTCGATAAAATTTGAATTTCGAATGCAGATTTACAAGATTCGAACCGAAGTATTCAATCAAGAAGAATTGTCCCATCAAAGCGGGTAAATCCATAGGGTAACAATTTGAATAAAGGTTTTTGGAGAGATTACGTTTGCTTAGAATAGACACGTTGGAATATAGAAATTCTTGTGATATTTATTATGCATGGAAGTTATTCAAAATAGGCAGGTAATTTATGCAGAGTCAAAAAAAGAACAGTAGGCCCACCATGAGTTTTCTCTGTACGTTACTACTGTAGTTGCGGCGCCAATTTTGTATGACACAATTAGTTCTCGACGTAACCACTAGGAGCGCTGTACGAAATTCAATACAAAAACTGTAGTTTACTACATTAGTATTACTCTAGTTTACTACAGTGTAAACTCATGGTAGACCTAATAGCTAACAAAAAAAGGCACCCCTAGTTTTTCCAGTACTTTAGATCAGTCACCTTTCGATGGCACCTCATTTACTTCCCAAACAGATAGGTGGATTTTTTTTTTACCTGAAATCATAATGGACAAGTTACATGCGACAAGATTTTTCTAGGCTACCTGGTGGCGTTGTATTAACTCCTGCACATACACTAGAATCACATTTCGTTCGCCAAAGAAATAGGTGCATAATTTTACGCTCGGATCTCGGTTTAGTCAACGTTTTCGGCAAACACGTAAAATATAACATAATGTAGGTACCTACATAATATTAAACGTAATCAATGCTGCACATACGTTTCAGCAGAAAGCTGACATGTCCATTTCATTTAATGATGCCGCGCCGCCGGTTGGTGTCGCTTCGTGACCAACCGTCTGGCGACTGCCAATTTGGTATATTGCGTCATTCACGACCTACTCGCTATTACGATATTACGACGTGTATTTTGTGAGGGTGTGTTTAGGTTAGGTCTGTAGCTCTTCAGCTTTTAAATTCAGCGTTTCGACGGCGTCAAAATAATTGACTGTTCAGTGAAAACATGGCACTGGAGTTTAGTGACGTAAGACGGAAATTAAGAACTTTTAAATAAATAAATAACGCTCACAGGCACATACATTGTAATGATCCCAAGTAAGCACTATAGGCTTTTTGCTATGGAAACCATACAACAACGGCACGAACATATAACATCCATGACCGAACCGGGATTTCGAACCCAGGACCCTGGTTTGGCAGTCCGGTGTGTAAGCACTATAGGCTTTTTGCTATGGAAACAATACAACAACGGCACGAACATATAACATCCATGACCGAGTCACATTTATTTTTATAAGGTGCTGTTTAAACAGAAGTGACGTGGCGCGGACGTGACGCGGGCGGGGTGCGGCAATATAAACCTTATAGTACGTAGCATAGCGTCGTTTGGAGAATTACGCCCGCGCCTCCAGGCGACGTCGCCTGGTGGCGCGGGCGCAATTTTCCTTTTCAACAAAAACGACGCTATGCTGCGTACTATAAGGTTGAATATTATGTTACTTTGACTATCCGCCACCGCCACGCGTGTCTTCTGTATAAACAGCACCTAAGGGTCGGTCAGACTTAAGCATTGTTAGATCTATACCTAGATTCTTCATAGAAACAGGCTCGCACTGTCAAGCAGAGGTAAGCAAGTGCGATAAGTGCGACTGAGAGCGGAATATACCATTGCCTACTGTCGTCTTCCTCCCGTCTTCCTAGAGGGGGTGAATTTTTTTTTTAATTTATTTGTGTCATGTAGTGATTGCAAGTGAGTAACCGTTCGCCCAGAAAGCTACTACGTAAGAAACCTTGCCTTGTCATAAAATCTTGTCCCATAATCGAGAATGATTTGAAACAACGGCGATTTACTAAGGAACATGGTCTTGATATTCTAGATCACGTGCCGAAACCATAAAACCACAATTTATCTGCAGAATCTGCCCTGCCTTGTTCTATCGGATATCAGACAACATGGTCACCCCATAAGGATGCCTTCACATCGTACGTATAGCGCCACAAGGTTCTTTATTTATAAGTTATAACAGTACGACAGTAAAAAGACCACTGCGCTGAAATATTTCGTACTTCAGCGCAGTGGCAGCGCAATATCTTCATACCTAGTTTTGTGAAACTGAAAAGACATTCATAAGTGTCTCCCACATTCCTAAAGTACAGTCACCCTTTTACAAAGATTTAGATGAATGCAGCGCTGCTGTCAGATTTTATTATGAAAACATGAGCAACGGCTGTTTTTAAAGAAAACCTTTTAAATTCTGGTTTCCATTCTATTTATTTTATGAATTTAATATTTTTAAGCTTGTCGAACCTATTCTAAGGCGGTGTCCTATTGCCATCGCACGCGCGATGGTGCGATGCGATCTCATCGCGCGATGAAACCGATCGCGCGATCAAAAAACGTGTGTCCTAATTTGGTGCGATGCGATCGATCACCCTCCCTTGCTTCGTGTACCTGCACTCAGCGGGACCCTGTGTCCTAGAACGATGCGAGTATGTATGGGATTTAGTTCCGAATTTGTTCTATCGAATTCAATTAGAAATAAAAAAAAACTGTCAAAATGGAAGAATTAGATCCAGAACCATCAACGGTCTAGGGCCTAAACGTATAGGAAAGCTGGATTCAGTCTAGCTCGAAAATAGACGCCAAAGTACATCATTTAGCCTCGGTCTTATGACTCAAAGCGATATCTCGACAACGGTTCATGATAGAAAAAGTTTGTCTAAAAACAATTGTAGACAATGTTATGTTTTACAAGTTTTGTTATAACATTGTTCACGATTTGATGCATACGAAACTTGATATTTGCAAAAACGAATTAATTAAAATAGTAATAGACAGATATCTCGAAAATTGTTGATGATAGGAATAGTTTGTGTAGCATACAATTGTAGATAATGTTATGAAATACAAGTTTTGTTATAACTTTGTTCACGATTTGATGCATACGAAACGAGATATTTGCAAAAAATTATTAATTAAAATAGTAATAGACAGATATCTCGACAACAGTTCATGATAGAAAAAGTTTGTCTGAAAAACAATTGTAGACAATATTATGTTTTACAAGTTTTGTAATAACTTTGTTCACGATTTGAAGCATACGAAAAGAGATATTTGCAAAAACGAATAAATTAAAATAGTAATAGACAGATATCTCGAAAACGGTTCATGATAACAAAAAGTTTTTTAAAGATACAATTATAGACAATGTTATGTTCTACAAGTTTTGTTTTAACTAAGTTCACGATTTGATGCATACGAAACGAGATATTTGCAATAACGAATTAATTAAAATAGTAATAGACAGATATCTCGAAAATTGTTGATCATAGGAAAAGTTTGTTAAGCATAAAATTGTAGATAATGTTATGTTCTACAAGTTTTGTAATAACTTTATTCACGATTTGAAGCATACGAAAAGAGATATTTGCAAAAACGAATAAATCAAAATAGTAATGGACAGATATCTAGAAAATTGTTGATGATAGAAAAAGTTTTTTAAAAATACAATTATAGACAATGTTATGTTCTACATGTTTTGTTTTCACTTTGTTCACGATTTGGTGCATACGAAAAGAGATATTTGCAAAAACGAATTAATTAAAATAGTAATAGACAGATATCTCGAAAATTGTTGATGATAGGAAAAGTTTGTAAAGTATAAAATTGTAGATAATGTTATGTACTACAAGTTTTGTTACAACTTTGTTCACGATTTCATCCATACAAAACGAGATATTTGCAAAAAATAATTAATTAAAATAGTAATAGACAGATATCTCGACAACGGTTCATGATAGAAAAAGTTTCTTAGTGATAAAATTATAGACAATGTTATGTTCTACATGTTTTGTTTTAACTTTGTTCACGATTTGGTGCATACGAAAAGAGATATTTGCAAAAACGAATAAATTAAAATAGTAATAGACAGATATCTCGAAAATTGTTGATGATAGGAAAAGTTTGTGGAGCATAAAATTGTAGATAATGTTATGTACTACAAGTTTTGTAATAACTTTGTTCACGATTTCATCCATACAAAACGAGATATTTGCAAAAAATAAATAATTAAGATAGTAATAGACAGATATCTCGACAACAGTTCATGATAGAAAAAGTTTCTTACAGATACAATTATAGACAATGTTATGCTCTACATGTTTTGTTTTAACTTTGTTCACGATTTGGTGCATACGAAAAGAGATATTTGCAAAAACGAATTAATTAAAATAGTAATAGACAGATATCTCGAAAATTGTTGATCATAGGAAAAGTTTCTCAAGTATAAAATTGTAGATATTGTTATGTTCTACAAGTTTTGTAATAACTTTATTCACGATTTGAAGCATGCGAAAAGAGATATTTGCAAAAACGAATAAATTAAAATAGTAATAGACAGATATCTAGAAAATTGTTGATGATAGAAAAAGTTTCTTACAAATACAATTATAGACAATGTTATGTTCTACAAGTTTTGTTCTAACTTTATTCACGATTTGATGCATACGAAAAGAGATATTTGCAAAAACGAATTAATTAAATAGTAATAGACAGATATCTCGAAAATTTTTGATGATAGGAATAGTTTGTGTAGCAAAAATTGTAGATAATGTTATGTACTACAAGTTTTGCAATAACTTTGTTCACGATTTGATGCATACGAAACGAGATATTTGCAAAAAATTATTAATTAAAATAGTAATAGACAGATATCTCGACAACGGTTGATGATAGAAAAAGTTTCTTAAAGATACAATTATAGACAATGTCTACATGTTTTATTTTTACTTTGTTCACGATTTGATGCATTCGAAAAGAGATATTTGCAAAAACGAATTAATTAAAATAGTAATAGACAGATATCTCGAAAATTGTTGATCATAGGAAAAGTTTGTTAAGCATAAAATTGTAGATAATGTTATGTTCTACAAGTTTTGTCATAACTTTATTCACGATTTGAAGCATACGAAAAGAGATATTTGCAAAAACGAATAAATTAAAATAGTAATAGACAGATATCTAGAAAATTGTTGATGATAGAAAAAGTTTCTTACAAATACAATTATAGACAATATTATGTTCTACAAGTTTTGTTCTAACTCTGTTCACGATTTGATGCATACGAAAAGAGATATTTGCAAAAACGAATTAATTAAATAGTAATAGACAGATATCTCGAAAAAATTTTATGATAGGAATAGTTTGTGTAGCATATAATTGTAGATAATGTTATGTACTACAAGTTTTGTAATAACTTTGTTCACGATTTGATGCATACGGAACGAGATATTTGCAAAAAATTATTAATTAAAATAGTAATAGACAGATATCTCGAAAACGGTTCATGATAGAAAAAGATTGTCTGAAAACAATTGTAGACAATATTATGTTTTACAAGTTTTGTAATAACTTTGTTCACGAGTTGAAGCATACGAAAAGAGATATTTGCAAAACCGAATAAATTAAAATAGTAATAGACCGATATCTAGAAAATTGTTGATGATAGAAAAAGTTTCTTAAAAATACAATTATAGACAATGTTATGTTCTACAAGTTTTGTTCTAACTTTGTTCACGATTTGATGCATACGAAAAGAGATATTTGCAAAAACGAATTAATTAAATAGTAATAGACAGATATCTCGAAAATTGTTGATGATAGGAAAAGTTTGTGCAGCATATAATTATAGATAATGTTATGTACTACAAGTTTTGTTAAAACTTTGTTCACGATTTGATGCATACGAAACGAGATATTTGCAAAAACGAATTAAATAAAATAGTAATAGACAGATATCTCGACAACGGTTGATGATAGAAAAAGTTTCTTACCGATACAATTGTAGACAATGTTATGTTCTACAAGGTTTGTTCTAACTTTGTTCATGATTTGAAGCACACGAAAAGAGATATTTGCAAAAACGAATAAATTAAAATAGTAATAGACAGATATCTAAAAAATTTTTGATGATCGAAGAAGTTTCTGAAAAATACAATTACAGACAATGTTATGTTCTACAAGTTTTGTTATAACTTTGTTCACGATTTGATGCATACGAAAAGAGATATTTGCAAAAACAAATTAATTTAAATAGTAATAGACAGATATCTCGACAACGGTTGATGATAGAAAAAGTTTCTTACGGATACAATTGTAGACAATGTTATGTTCTACAAGGTTTGTTCTAACTTTGTTCACGATTTGAAGCATACGAAAAGAGATATTTGCAAAAACGAATAAATTAAAATAGTAATAGACAGATATCTAAAAAATTTTTGATGATAGAAGAAGTTTCTGAAAAATACAATTACATCTCGAAAATTGTTGATGATAAGAATAGTTTGTGCATACAATTGTAGATAATGTTATGTTTTACAAGTTTTGTAATAACTTTGTTCACGATTTCATCCATACGAAACGAGAAATTTGCAAAAAATAATTAATAAAAATAGTAATAGATAGATATCTCGACAACGGTTGATGATAGAAAAAGTTTCTTAAAGATACAATTATAGACAATTTTATGTTCTACATGTATTGTTTTAACTTTGTTCACGATTTGATGCACACGAAAAGAGATATTTGCATAAACGAATTAATTAAATAGTAATAGACAGATATCTCGAAAATTGTTGATGATAGGAAAAGTTTGTGCAGCATAAAATTGTAGATAATGTTATGTACTACAAGTTTTGTTATAACTTTGTTCACGATTTGATGCATACGAAACGAGATATTTGCAAAAAATTATTAATTAAAATAGTAATAGACAGATATCTCGACAACGGTTGATGATAGAAAAAGTTTCTTAAAGATACAATTGTAGACAATGTTATGTTCTACAAGTTTTGTAATAACTTTATTCACGATTTGATGCATACGAAACGAGATATTTGTAAAAAATTATTAATTAAAATAGTAATAGACAGATATCTCGACAACGGTTGATGATAGAAAAAGTTTGTCCATGATACAATTGTAGACAATGTTATGTTCTACTTATGTTCTTACTTGTACAACAGTGGTTGATTATTTTAATAAAACAATTTGAGTTTAATTATTAAGGCTAAAGGTTTTATTTCTCACCTTTATCAAACTTCGATAAAACAAAATATTAATTTTCTTATAGATTCGAACGTAAAAGTCAAACTGAAATATTATTTTTAACTTTTTTACTTTGAAGTCGGTTTTCATTTTTTGTTGTTGAAACTTGAATTCTAGTCGTAAAGACCAAAAAAAATCTTTGCCTATGCCATTCTCCCATTTTGACGGAACACATTTTATTTCTAATTGGATTCGATAGAACAAATTCTAATCAAATTAAAGATTGAAAAATTCAGTCTCGAGCCGGACTTGAACCCGCACCCTTCCAAACCGGGGAAGTGCGTTATCCAATGGCTGTAATATGTTTGAAATCAATAATATTTGAAATTAGAACAAATTCTATAGAACAAGTTCTAGGACACGGGGTCCCGCTGAGTGTAGGTACACCCTTGCCTCGTCGCGCTCCTCGGTCGCGCGATCGAAATTAGGACAGTCAATACTGATTCCTATGTTTGATCGCACGATCGCACGATCGCGCGTCGAAAATCGAACAAATCGATCGCATCGCATGATCGCGCGATCGAAATTAGGACAGTCAGTACTGATTCCTATGTTTGATCGCACGATCGCACGATCATTTTCATCGGACGGACGCATGATCGCGCGTGCGATGGCAATAGGACAGCGCCTAATTGTTTTCATATATAACTGCAGGACTGCAGCACGTTGTCATCTTATGCATTTTTTAATGCCTTAAGGCTGAACCGAGCCTATTGTGCTGCCCCCAATCGTATTTTTTTTATTTCTTAATAATTAAACAATATTTCCAAAAAACAAGATCATGTCACATTGTAGACATTGCTGTTTTTCAATTTGTCGGGTCACTGCGGATTTGTTTTTATAATGTTTGTAGTCATTATCTTTAAAACCGCCAAAAGCGGCCACTTTTGGCAGTTTAAACGATAATAGCTACAAGCATAAAATATAATAATCCGTGATGTTTCGATAAATTGAAAGCCAATCAGGAATACAAGAATGTCACAATTCTTGTTTTTTGGAAATGTTGTTTAATTGTTTAGAAATAATAAAAAAATACGATTTAGGGCAGCACAATAGGCTCGGTAGGCTCTTAAGCAAAGCCTTAAGTATAGATTCTTTCGACATGGAGCTACCCCAGAAAATTATACCAAAGCACAAAGTCGAAGCCATGATAAGCGCAAATAGTTAAATGGTCTAATCTTAACCACCCCTTTCAATATTACTAGACTATCTGCCTCCGTGGTCTAATGGTTATGAGCATTGGCTCTCGACACGGAGGTCGTGGGTTCGATTCCCACGGGGGACACCTAGTGAAATGTCACTTTGTGCATTTTTCCCCAGTTGGTTAGGACATTGCAGGCTGAATCACCTGATTGTCTGAAAAGAAAGATGATTCCGTGCTTCGGATGGCACGTTAAGCCGTTGGTCCCGGCTACTATCTCTGGTTGTAGTAGTAGTCGTTACATAAAAACCACGTCAGAGGCCGTAAGGCGGTCTGAAAAAACTCTGACACCAGGGCTTTGCCCACACGATAAGAAGAAGAATATTACTAGGGTATTTTGTTACACTCTGTATAATGATGTAGTCAATTTCAATACAGTTGGATTAGCATGCCACCATGACAAAACTATAAAAATAGAGATGCGCCACCATCTTTTTTCTTTCTTTCTTTTCGTGTCAATAGTTCTACTACTGTTTCTATACAACGTGTTAATGAATTAACGCAAAACCTCATACACCCCAACTGATTGATAACAAAATAATTAGATTGAAACAATAATTTCATTATTTTGATAGTTAAAATTAAAAGTTATTCGCATTTTAAGTTTTGAGGCAAAAATGATTTGTTATCATTTCAGCAATGAATGAAAGCGCTAACGTACTCATGGGTACATTTTAATAATCTTGTTTTGGTAGTAAGTCGGGTGAGTGTGCCTATGCGGAGGGGTGAAGTTGGGTTCAGTAAATTTTAAATTTTAGACACTAATTAATTAATATTTCGAAAAAAATGACCTATGTTGAAACCATGATAATTCGATTCTGTTCTCGATTCTAAACAAACTACTTTCTAGTTTTGCGTTAATTCATTAACACGTTGTATAGATATTCGGTGAGCCTCACAGTGTCCAGTGTAGTACATGGTAACTATTAAAAAATCTGTGGTTAAGATAAGATAAGATAAATATTCTTACAACTCTCTTCTTTTCTTATGGTTTACAACTATGGTATGTTAAAAAGAGCGCGCATGACTATTTTCTCGTTTTGTCGCTTTGTCGTGGCATGCTAGCCGTGGGTTTTATGATTATGTTACCGCAGTGCAGTAGCAGCCCTGCATAACTAATGTGAATGTAGTCTTAGACCGGTGTTAGGCCTAAGTGCACCTTGCAATTACTGCCGGCCTTGCCGCAAAAGCGTGGTCGCATGAGAACTCTCCATAGTTTCAGGGGTGCTGAATTGATTTGTGACAAGGCCTGGTGATTAATCGTCCATTCATTTTGAATTTCTAAGCATTCCGCTTTTATTTTTCGAGTCTAGGAGATATGAATCGGCTGAATCTAGAGTTGGAATTTGTGTCAGTGAATCGCTTGTTTTTGAATGGACTTTACAAGTTGCAAGTTAAGTTAGGGATGATTCACTTCGGATTTCTTAAATATATGTTAAGAAATTGTATCTCATTCTTATGGAAGAATTTTCCTTATTGATGTTTACGGAAATGATAATGAGAATGGTAATTTAACTTTAATCAAAATATGAAACAACAAAGAAAGTAAAACTTTTGCTTTCAAGTATTTTATCTTTTTTAGTTTTAAGTATTTTTTTTTCATCTGGACTTTAGTATCATACTACCATAGTTTTTGTATCTAAGTATATCACAAAAATGATAACCCGTGGAAATAGCCTGTGGACTATTTGGTTCGAGAACGTGCGTGGCCAAAAAAGAAAAAGCTAATCAAATTAAAATCAACCTTATCTTCATTAGTCTTATAACTGAATCTTCATAAAATTTTCATAATTACTGATGTGATGACCTTTTTCAGAACAAAACACAGGTCATATCGACCATAATCACACACGCGTGCTGCATGCACCTGCATGCTACTTCTATTAAGGGGAAACCGGGTTTTCTGTTTTGTGATCTACATGCATGGTAGTATTTGTTTATTGCATTATTCTAAGTATAATATTATCACATTTTACTTAGCTAACATGCGTCTAACTTTGCGTTTGAGGAGTGCAGTGTGAGTGTGGTCTGGTGCAAACCAATCGGCATTGATCGTAGTGTGGCTTGTACCCTGTGTCTTGCTCCCTCCAGGACCTAATGGAGACTTCCCTTCGAGGAATAGAGGTGGCCAAGTATTGGAAAGACAAGGTGTGATCTCATGCACAAGAGAAAGAAGAACACTTAAGCAACTTAATCTCAATTAAGTATTTATTGAACTATTTTAGGGCATCAGATGGACTTATTCTGAGTAAAATATGTTTAACACCCCAAATTGCATATCAAAAATAAAATATTGAAATTCGGACCACAAATTTATTGTTGAGGAATTGAATTGAATTCAACTTCACTTTAAAGTTGTAGCGTTAAAGCCTTTAAAATACTCAAGCATGAAGCTCAGCAGGCCTTAGGTTGAGTGTCTCTGTCAGAACACTTTATTTTAATGGACTGTTTAAGTGTTTTTAACAACATAGAAGCTTCAAACGCTTTCTTTAATAGTACTTAATATATAGGAGAAAAAATGTAGTAATTTCCAGTTAATCATTATTAAATTAAAATAGTTTATTGATCAATAACAGAATTAAATTAAAGTTATTAAAATTATAGCTAAACTAAATCGAAAACTACAACTAAAACTAAACGAATAAATTTATACAGTGTGTAAATAAATATACAACTTTCGCTACTGCTCCAACATGGAAATTACAAAAAAAAAATCAGCTGTTCCATACATTTGGCCCTTGGCATTGACCCTTTTTATACTTAGTAAAAGTTGTTCAGTTTGATGGTTTTAATTTTTTACATAACATGTCTGTGTAAAAAATATACACAATACAGGGTGTAAGGAAAAGTATCATTAACCTTTAAACCACATACTTTACCCATCAAACTGAACCAACTTTTATTATGGGAGCAAGGAGCAAACCTTATGTTCATGATCTTTTTCAGATTTTATACGGCTATATTTTTTATAAGTAGAGGTGCACAGCAATTTCGCTTTTTAAAAATTTGAAAAATATGTTTTAAGACTCGTATTTTCATAGGCTTTCAATTGATACCTCACAACATAGGGTAGAATTTTTATTTATTTACCCTTCTTACCTCCCAAAATTGCCCCCCTCCCCCCCATATAACATTTAAGCTCCTTTTACTTCATGTATGATATTGGACCAGCAATTTCTATATCTGTGCCGAGTTTCAGCTTCCGATGTGTTACGGTCTCTGAGAAAAATGCCTGTGACAGACTGACGGACGGGACGGACTGACTGACACTGAGCTGATTTCATAAGTGTTTCGTTTTGCAAATTTTGATATGGAATACTAAAAATATCAGCTGTCCCATACTAAACTGCAATACCTACTAGATTCAAACGTATGGGACAGCTGATTTTTGGTTCTGACCGTTTTGCTCCCATAGTAAAAGTTGTTCAGTTTGATGGGTAGAGTATATGGTTTAAAGGTTAATGATACTTTTCCTTACATCCTGTATAGTATCGCTGGCACTAACTTGGATAGTTTTATTTCTATACCCAAAAAACTACCACCAGTGTAAAATTATTTTCAGTTACTATTATACCACATAGTGTCAGTTTATAGTGGTTGTTATCAAAGATCCATGTTTAGCAACTGGTAGGAAGGAACACTTTGCTCGAGTCCCGACTCGTACTTGGCCGGTTTTTTCAACGGGATAGATTTTCTAGATGCCATAGTAAAAGTTACTATTGGCTATAAGGTATATCAAATTAGCATTGGTTTCAACTTTGGGCCGCAACTTAAAAAACCGGTCAAGTGCGAGTCGGGCTACTCGCGCACCGAGGGTTCCGTACCACACCACCACAGAACACTACATTATTAACTTTTTTTGCCCGGGACCTTTAACGCGAGACCGACTCACACTTGGCCAGTTTTTTTGTATTTGTAGTCATTTTGTAGAGCTTGCTCTATAATCACAATAAGTTTGACGCTTGTATGTATTACCGTTTTTACTATAGAGCGTGAAGAAAAAACGTTGATAAAAACAAGTTTCTGGTTGAAAACCCCCCTTAATTTCTTATTTTTTGACATTTTTATTATTTGTTGACAAATCCGCCGTAATAACGCATAATCTGAGAAATGAGAAATTTCAACTATCTAGCTATTATAGTTCAAAAGTTACAGCCCTAAATAGGACAGACGGACGGACGGACGGACGGACGGACGGACGGACGGACGGACGGACAACGTAGGCTTAGTTATAGGGTCCCGTTTTCACCCTTTGGGTACGGAACCCTAAAAATTAGACCAATCTTTCAAGGAAAAGTTGCATTGTACTTTATTACTATAAACATCCAGAATAACGAAGTTTGTTTACGAAATTCAGTGAATAAATTTGTTGTCATGTGTTTGTGCTTCTATTAACGAAATTGTGACTGAATATTTATGAGTTTTACGTACCTACTCATTTAGTATTCAAAGCAAAACATTTTCATAGGTGGGAAAAAAGTTATGAATGTTATTATCATACTGTGTTTCTGTATAGTAGGTACTTACCATTTGTAGGAGCGTTTTTAAACTTTATCTCATCATCATCATCACCTCAACTGATGGACGTCCAATGCTGGACATATCGCCACAACGACCGGACCTGCGCTGACCTCATCCAACGGGTTCCTGCCACCTTCACCAGGTCGTCGGTCGCAGGCCGACCCACGGTGCGCTTTCCGGTATGCGGTCGCCACTCGAGAACTCTTCGGCCCCATCGGCCATTGGTTCTGCGAGCAATATGCCACGCCCACTGCCACTTTAGTTAAGCAATTATTTGGGCTATGTCAGTTACTCTGGTTCTTCCGAGGGCTCTGCCCACACGATAAGAAGAAGAAGAAGAAGAAAGCCTAAGCCTAGCCTTATTGATGGTCCATGGTACAATAATATACTGCGCCTGGTATTATCTTCCGATCACGTGACTGACCACGTGACTGACACAAGCCTACGTCATCATACCCTTTTACCATGTTTAGCGGCCATTTTTTGTGACGTAGGCTTGTGTCACTCTGGGAATAGAAGACCTTGTTTTTTAGACTATGTGATGGCCAACCTATAGGAGATATCACCATAAAAAGAAGAAATAGATGATAGAGCCACGCAACATTTGGGGATAGAAAATTAGTTCAAAAGAATCCTTATTTTTCATTAGATACATACAATGTTATTTACGAGCAAATCACTATCTAAATACAAAATTTCACCCAAATCGTTACAACCGTTTCCGAAAAACCACCATATTATCTCTTAGAGTCTTTCGGAGATAATCAGACCATCAAACTGCATGAACTCTCTATTAGACCGAAAAGCTTTTTTTTTTCGCGAATTCGATGTTCGTCCCATAGAGAAAGTTGTTCAATTTTGATGGTCTGAAACATCCTATTAACTATCTAACGCATTTTAAGTTTACACCATGTTATATACCTACTACCTATTCTGTGACCATGTATACAAGAATAGCTCCCAAAGTATTAAATTAGATAGGTACGCTTTATTTGTGTGCAATCACTGCTAAGTATTTTATTCTTGCGTGTTAGATTAACGAAATTAGGTTTACGGATAGATGTGTAATTAAGTTAATGTGTTAATTTAGGTCTCTCGAGAATTAATTGCAGCATTAGCTTTTACCTACAGTACTGTGTTGTTTTGTAGGTATAAAGCTTTTTGAGAATCGTGTGCTTATACAGAGTGAAATTGATATAATTAGCATCCTTCTAAACTTAGAGTCTACCTATCAAACTGAACAACTTTTACTATGGGAGCAAATCGATAAGGGCAAAAAAAATATCAGCTGTTCAATACTAAACTGCAATGCCTACTCGACTCAAATGTATGCAACAGCAGATTTTTTTTTGCTCCGATCGGTTTGCTCCCATATTAAAAGTTGTTCAGTTTGATGGATATAGACTTAGTTTAAAAGGATGCTAATAATATAAATTTCAACCTGTATTATCTCTATCTCTACTATTATAAAACTGTAACAGAAGTGTGTCTGTATATTGAAGATTTTACAAAAAAAAACTTATGGTTTTTAAGTGTCCCTGACTCCAAACCAATTTTTATTTTGTATTTTTTGTCGGTCTATTTGTTTGTTCGCGCAGCACGATAAAAATAATGGACCGATTTTGATATAGCTTTTTGTGTTTGAAAGCTTATGATTAAACTTAATATCTGGTACTTATATCATTTATTTCGCTATGATGACGGGAACCCGTGCGAACGAAGTCGCGTTTCGACTCTAGTGTTTAAATATTTATAAAGCTTAAATTAAAAAAAAATTATATTCTAAATAATAATTATCATATACTTACAGGGTGAAATTGATATCATTGGCATCCTTTTAACCTAAGAGTCTACCTATCAAACAGAACAACTTTTACTGTGGGAGCAAACAGATTAGAGCAACTAAAAAATCAGCTGTTCCATACTAAACTGCAACGCCTACTCGACTCAAAGGTATGCAACAGCTGATTTTTTTTTTGCTCCGTTCTGTTTCCTCCCATAGTAAAAGTTGTTCAGTTTGATGGGTAGACTCTTAGTTTAAAAGGATGCCAATGATATCAATTTCACCCTGTAGATAGCTTTTTGACGTCATTTTTCGACTCTACCACCGCGTCGGAAGTTGTTCCGTCGAGAGTTTCCGTTTATAAACATGATTACGATTACGGGTTAGACATTGTTCATACCTAGCTTAGCATTAAAGGTATTCATTTCAGAAATATAAATTAAATTACTATTAAAAAAAAATACAAATTTTATTGCGTCAAATAAACAATAGACACAGCTGTTAATAAAATACCCATTCCCTCTATCAAGACATCGTTTCTAACCGAACGCTAAAAACTTAAAAAGAACTTTAAAACAATGGAGAAACGTAGTCATTTGTTCTAAAACAAATTGCTTCAGAAGTAAAAAAGGAGTTAGACAAATAACTGTTCATTCTTCAAACGCAATTGAGAGACTAGCGACTGCAATCCATTTCCCTTTTGTGTCGGCGCGGAGACAAGATAATGCTAATTACTTAGCGCCTTAAGAAGTCCCTAAGAGCTCCTGATTCATATTTTTTAGGGTTCCGTAGTCAAACAATGAACCCTTATACTTTCGTCCATTCTGTCTGTAAGCCCCGTGTCAATAATTAATCGCTGATTTTTGTACCTATTTAATCAAAATTTGGCTTGAAGACATAATAGTAACCCAAAAACAGAAAATATGCAGCATGCTATGCTATAGAGTACATCGTCTCAGATCCACGTCTTAAAACCTCCTTAATACCAATAGAATAAATTAAAAGTAAATTAACTAGTAGTTACCTACACAAAAACAGAAAATATGGGAGTGGAAAATGAAATGTAAAATTTGATTTTCTTGTCTATTGATAGAGATGTCGTTAAACGTAATTAATTTAGGCTATCATTTCGTTTCAAGTTATTTTTAGGTAATTTTGACTAATGAGTACCTATCTGGTTGGATAGCATTCGATCCTCATCTGTCACTACTTACTTATACTTCGACTGCGGAACCCTATCATGGGTAAGTCTGACACGCTCTAGGCCAGTTTTTTTCTGAACCGTTATGTCATACTTTTCTGCACTATTTTATAATGCTTTTTCCAGTTACTTTACTCGGTGAGAGAATAAATAGAGAGAGCAGTTGGTTATTATTAGCGATAGTCTTAGAAAAATAATACACAAACGTATTTATTTTCTCGCTATAAAATAATACAACGCGATTCAACTTTTCTAATTTAGGAGCAGATTTCCGTATGCTTGTAGCTACCATGACAAGCCCATGACCTGTATAATAAAGTTCTAAAACATCCTGGTTTGCGGTAGTAGACAAAGCACGGTCACATTTTTTTTTATTAGCTCATTTCATCCCACTGTTGGGCCAACGCCTTCCCTTTCATCCTCCGACCATCTCTGTCGTGGGCATGCTCTGACCACGCGTCATCGAAAGCATCCAGATCGTCTCTCCACCTCTTCTTAGGACTACCTGGACGCTGACGATCATTTTCTGGGATCCAGGGCGTGACGATTCTTGCCCACCTTTCCTGGTGCATTCGACAGACATGGCCGACCCAATCCCACTTTAATCTAGCGGTTTTTTCCCCAACATCGGCTGTTCGTGTTTTTGAGCGCAGTGTAGTGTTTCTGATACGATCCGTTCTTTTAACACCCAGTATACTACGCTCCATTGCCCTCTGACAAACCTTGAATTTGGACTTTAGAGACTCAGTGAGAGACCAGGTCTGGGCACCGTAGGTAAGGATACGCAGGATACACATGTCAATGAGTCTTCGTTTGAGGGATAGCGGGAGTTTGCCCTTCATTAACTCCTTAGCACTTCCAGGCGTTGTTAAATCATAATTAATAAAAATCCACCGAAAGTTACAATGGAAATTATGCATCATTTGATCATGATTCTGATGATTCATAAATAGGACTTCTGGCGTGCAGTTTTGAATTTCATACCAACTCTAATCTCTCTCTCTCTCTTTCAACTCTATGGCTTTTACCTTTTCTTGTATGAATTGGAATTTACGTAAATACAACTGTGAAAATTAATTGGGGTGATTAAATAAAGAAAGAAGAAAGAAATGTAAATAAATATCGTTCATTAATTCTGTGGCATCTGGGAAAAACCTGTTATCTTCAAAATACTAAATCTTCAGGAGCAATTTAAAATAATTATTGTTTCTTATAAATCGAGAATAACAAATTATGTAGGTACTACTGTAGTACGGAATGACTGTAGTAAAACATCATAATATAATCAGATTATTTTGAGTTTTGAACTGCCTCCGTGATTGGCTCTCGACACGGAGGTCGTGGGTTCGATTCCCACGGGGGAAACCTAGTGATATGTCACTTTGTGCGTTTTTCCCCAGTTGGTTAGGGCATTGCAGGCTGAATCACCTGATTGTCTGAAAAGAAAAATGATTCCATGCTTCGGATGGCACGTTAAGCCGTTGGTCCCGGCTACTATCTCTGGTGGTAGTAGTCGTTACATAAAAACCACGTCAGAGGCCGTAAGGCGGTCTGAAAAAACTCTGACACCAAGGCTCTGCCCACACGATAAGAAGAGAAGATTTTGAGTTCAAAAATTGGCACAGTAGTTTAGTGAATGATGTGACTTATCAAAGTTCTACCAAGTAAAAAATAGACTTATCTCTGAACTAGCAAAATACTAATAATTATTATTTCTGTTCACAACAAAAGCTATTTTATTTTATTCATTTATTTTATTTTATTTTAAAACCAATAGCAATATATTACATTAGTAAGTACCTATAGTAGAAGTAGATATGCATTTTTTGTTTTGTTACGTAAGCGGTAACGGCGGTAACTTTATTTATAAAGTTGAAATCAATAACCTCAGTAAAGGTCTAAAAAAACTGTTAGATATCAGATTTTGCTACAAAAGACATTATGATATTGCACCAAAAAAAAATTTATTTAACAGGGTTTCACGATTTTTTTTTCTCTTACTTGTCAAGAGCGAGTAGTCGGGACTCGGGTAATTAGTTAAATTAAAGTTCAATTTCAAGTTGTTTAAAATGGGTCGTATACCAATTCATGAATTGATTCATGTAAATGTGACTACCATAGACACATCTCATAAAAACCGCAGACCTATTTAAGGGTATATTCTCAAAAATCCCAACATTCAGGAACATTGTTTTCAGTGATATGCTATTGCAAATCCAGTGTATTTATTATATTGATAATAAAAGATCTGCATTTACTTAAAAATCAAATGAATCTTTTTTTGTACGTTTCATATAATTTATTTTAGTAATCGCGTAAAATCCGGACACTGTTTGTCGAAAAATGTCGTCGGGGTTACTTTAGGAACATTTTCAGAAGATTATGTTACAAGGTTAAATTTACATCTTACGTAAAAAGAAAGATAATATAAATATAAAAAAAACTAATGAATCGAGTTTTTGAAATACGATTATAAAAGACACAATATTTTTGAAATATTTTAGTAAAAATGAAACAGTCTGATTACCATACAAAATGGAGAACAAATTCAATCTTTGACATCTTTTGACAACTGCAAATCTATACTTGTTTCTGATTTTTTCCATTGTACGGCAAGTGATGACGTCACAAACGAAAATATACCCTTAATAAGTATATACAAGAAGCTAAATAGAAAAGCCAAACGATACCGCAGACGAAGCCAAAACGTAGTGCTTATATCATACGCCGCCACTAATTCACTTACTCAGCTAAAAGTGGCGTTGTACATGCTCCCGCAAAAGGAATTGTAATTACCATAGCAAAGGCACACTCAGCGCTAAACAAGGATGTTTACTAGAGATGTGCCTATTTCATTGATTGAGTAATTATATACTTACTAGAGTGAACAAATTACAATTACAATACAAGAAATAAAAATAAATTAGTATTCCCACATTTTCGACTCAGTAAAGTCAACACATCTTTCATGGGGCACTGTATACGCTTTTATAATAAGATACCAGAGGATATTCTAAACTTACCAGACAAAAAGTTTAAGTCCCATGTTAAACAAGTCCTCTGTAAAAAAGGTTACTATAAACTCGATGATTATTTGAATGACCAAAATGTCTGGTCTTGACAATTTTACACTATGTAATGCAATATTGTATTTTAATTGTACTTTGTACATTTTGTTTTGTTTAAAAGATGTGTGTTGTAGAGTTTCTGGCCGCATCTTCTCTCAACGGAACACCTTCCGACGCGGTGGTAGAGTCAAAAAATTACGTCAAAAAGCTATCTATATGGTATTATTTTGAATAAATTTTTTTTTTTAAAAACTCAGCTTTTCATTGTCCCGTTCAATTATTGAGCGTTGAGAGGTATGGAAACTTTATCTTGAGGTGATTCGAATCCGCTCGGACGACATGTACTAATGAGTTTTTCTAACTTATGTATGTAATACCGACTGCTCTCAAACTGTGAAGGAAAACATCGTGAGGAAACCTGCATACGCTGAAGAAGTTCCAATGCGTATGTAAAGTTTACCAATCTACTTTGGACACGCGTAGTAGAAGCGCGCAAAAACTATTAGATAGCAAATAGAGCGGTAATATTATATTTTAGGCAAGCGAACGTGTCATATCCTTATTGGAAAATTAGCCCAGTCATTTTACGGTTTGAGCCGGGAGTAATTAATAATTGATATTTTTTTCGGTACAGTATTTAAGAGCTTAAAAATGTACCAAAAATAAAAAAATATTACGTCCGCAACAGCCCCAAATTTAAAATTTAGCAGTTATCTCATTCGAAAAAGCAGATGGTAATTTTTTTTCACATTTTTAAATTTTTATCACTATACAATACTTCAAACATGGTGTTAATATTTTTGTCTACTTAGAAGGCTTTAAAAATATTTTTTTTTTATTATTATTATTTTTTTTGTAATGAGTACCTCATGTTTAAAATTTTAATGCCTATTTAATTGCTCAAAGATAATTTATATTCTTAAATCTAATTAAAATGAGTGCATTGGTAATAATATTAATTCGTTAAAAGCCTTCTGAGAGATACAATTTTGATTTCTATGTTGTGTAGCAATTTTTTTTTAATATGTTTTCAGATCGTCTTTTTGTCACTAAATGGTGCCGGTTACAGTTTAAAAGTCCCATTAGTAATTACTCCCCACTCCTCCCTAACACAACTCCGTAAAATGACAGGGCTACAATATCGTTTCGCACGCTATACAATTTTTTGTACTGAGCAGGTGCATCGGTAAGAATTTTAAACAATTCTAAACATATAAAACTATCGGAGCGGCGCCTTTGGAGGCGCGGCATATGCGACTCGTGAGGATAGCTGTCAGTATTGACAGCTTCCGGGTTCAGGCAAAGGGGCGACCCGTAGTCTAAAAAAACAAGGTCTTCTGTTCCCAGAGTGACACAAGCCTACGTCACAAAAAAATGGCCGCTAAACATGGTAAAAGGGTATGATGACGTAGGCTTGTGTCAGTCACGTGGTCAGTCACGTGGTCGGAAGAGAATACCAGGTGCAGTATATTATTGTACCATGGGGCGACCCATAGAGCACGCAGGGGTGAGGGGGTCCGCCAAAAACCACATTTCCGTTAACAGTAAGAATAATTATATGAAACTGTGAAGCTGTAGAAAGAACCTTGTCCCGTCTCTAGTCTATTAATTAAGGTGGAAGCGCGCACAGAGAGAAAATAGCTACTTTGCTTCGGTACCTAGCCTCAAAGGACCTGCTCGACTCAATGTAATATGCGTGACAATTTCCTAGTAATTAGATACTTCGTGACTCTGCGTAAGCAAAATTAATTATTCTTACATTACGGAGAATACGTGTTTGCTAGGGTGACCATTTTATAAGAAGACTCATTTAAAAATAAAACCGGTCAAGTGCGAGTCGGGCTACTCGCGCATCGAGGGTTCCGTACTACACCACCACAGAACACAACATGATTAACTTAGAAAAAAAAATTTTTGTCCGGGTTCTTTAGCGCAAGACCGACTCACACTTGGCCGGTTTTTAGTATTTGTTGTTATTTTGTAGAGTTTGTTCTATAATCACACTAAGTTTGACGCTTGTATGTATTACCGTTTTTACGATAGAGCGTGAAGAAAAAACGTCGATAAAAACTAGTTTCTTGATGAGAACTTTACTTAACAATGAAAAAATCTTTTTTTCTTGGTCTTTCTTTAATTTAAGATACTATGCTGTTAAGAAGAAATTGATCCTTATGAATGGCTCTTTCGGTTGGTATCATAAAATGCAGGATGTTTTTTTTTTCACATTTCACCGGTTCGATTCCCGGCTCAAGCAGATGATTTTTCAAAAATCTTTAAATGCAGTTTTAATTATTTTTGAAAATAAAGGAATGTTTTCTTTTAGTAAAATTTGCCATCATCAATATTAAGGGTACCTTCCCTCCAACCACGGCCTTTTTTTTCCACCCTGTAGATATAATTAATGTATGCGGACGAAGTCGCGGGTAAATGCTCCCCAAAAACGACCACAAATTCACAAAGTGTTGTCAAATTATATGACTATGACTATAAAACTGGGTTCTTAACTAATAATTATTCAAGGATATCAGCCCTCTTGTAGGTGCTGAAGTTAGCCAAAAAGTATACGCCATTTAGCTTAAATCTGCGTGACAAAGGTCCACGTTCACCGACGCGACGTTGCCAGTCACAAATTCAACTAGTGTTCAGACCTTGCTCAGCCAGAGTAATTGCTCCAAGACAGTGGTTCTCAAACTTACTTACACTGCAACACCAAAATGACCATAAATAGTCACGCGAACTCTTAAGAATCCAAGTTCATCTTAATTAAATTATTTTATAATTTCTTTTAATTTTTGTTATTCCACTTCTGGACAAAAGTCTATCCTAAACTCATCTATAACTCTAAGTTCCGTATTCGTGCCATAGGTGTAACAGATTGTATGTGTGTCGGAGATCCAAATAAAAGTTTTTTTTTTCTTTTATCGGAAAAGAAGAAAAGAAAGAAAAGAATTTCAAGTTTATGGGTGACAACGTGGCAGGAGCAAAATAATACCTAAATAATCAACATCGTCATCAGGAACCATTATTGATTTTAAAAATAAAACTAGCACACCTCTTTTACTGATAAAGGTTGATTTGCATCAAAACGTAGTAAATTATGATGCTGTCTCTATTATCGAAAAGAACAGTATAGAAGAGAAAAATTATAGTACCTACGTGTCAGCCTAAATAAGTTTTGACGTATCCCATGTGTACATGACGTGTGACTAATTTTAATAAGTAATTGATTTTTTATCGGCGCCGAAAAAAGGCGTAAAGGTTATTTGAACTGACCGACACTTTGCGAAACACTGCTCTAGGAAATGGTTGCTCTTCTACACTCTCGCTGGCCGTTAGTAAATGACGTTAGGAGCATAAATTGAGCTCAGACTATGTTAAAGCCTTTGAGGCAAAAATAAAGGAGAACGTCACTATTTAAGTGGAAAGCGATACAAAATGCAGTTAAAGGCATAGTTTACGGTAGGTAGTAATTTGAAAATGATAACTATTCTTTAATTACAAATAAAATAATGAGGCAGTGGTGGTCCAGCGGCGAGTAACCTTGCCCGCCGTGCAGAAGGCTATGGTTCGATCCCCGTCCAGGCCGACTCGTACGTCAATGAGTTTTTCGGAATTTATGTACGAGTTGTAACACCGCTGGCTTTTCGGTGAAGGAAAACATCGTGAGGAAACCTGCATGCTTCAATTTCGAGGCATGTATTGTACCACTATTGTACCCACTGTCCATTACAAGTGGCGATGGGCTCACTCCCCGTCACACTCTGGACGGAGTTTCGGTACTACTAGTGAAACGTGGATATATTCTGAAGTTTCAGAACATCTCTGACTATCCCCTCGGGGAATATAGTCGTGAGCATACAAATAAAATAATAAGATTGATGAATTCTGCGCCTCTAGTGAACTTGTACCTTTTTTCAAAACATTTTTTTTATTTGTTAAGGTAGTTTCTTTATCATAATTATAAAGGTTAAATTAATTTAAAAATATTATTTATGAACAAAAAGTAATACAGGGTGTTAGAGTAATCAGTTGCATCACATAAAGGGGTAATTTTACCCTTGATACTGAACAACTTTCCCTATGAAACCTATAGTGATTTCCCTTTGTTGTTTTGGGAAAGTTGTTCAGTATCATGAGCACAATGATCCATTAAAGCAAATGGGTAATCTACATAGAAAATAATCCACAACACATTTTGTCATGCATGTCACACTAAAAATATAAATTTTCTGCCAGAACTAGCGTCGTCCGGCCCACAAATACACTAAATAAATCCGCACATGCGTCAACCAGCACGATCACCACCAGCGGTAACACAATCATCTCTATGTTGCGTCGTTGTAGAAATCGAAATCCCCCTCGTCCCCGGGGAAGGGGAATCCCAGTCGCGATCTCTGCCCACTTTCTTTTTCTTCTGGCGCCTACAGACGCCACAGGCACATCGCTGGCCGGTTCTCACCGATCCCAACTATATACCCCATTGTAGGCCGCGTAGTCCCAGCAACGCCCATTGCCGAGGTACGTACCCCTTAGGGGTCCCCTTGAGCAGGCTGTTTAAGTTCATTCACTGGTTCGGTAGACCTACCAGGGCGCTTCGCCGTCACTGGTGTGGTCCCCCCATAGTCCGCAGTAATAAGCCAGTAGCTGCTCCCAGAGCAAATGGTCAAATTGAAAAAAAAAAACGCCCCTCACCATATCCCGCCCAAAGGACATGCAACTGTCTACCCTAATAAGGCCGCAGGAAGGCAGGAGGAAGCAGTTTCAGTAAAAATTGACTATGAAGTAAGCACAAGAAATCCTAATATTTTTATCTAATTTTCTCAGTTTGTAAGAAACTTCGTTAAGGCTAGAAACCTCTCTTAGCCAATTACGAGTCTTTCATTCATTATACTCGTTAGGTACGTAGTATTGCCATTTCCTATTTAGGGTTCCGTACCTAATTAAGAGAAACACTTCGGAAAATTTTTGTTGTTTGATTGCCATGACCCGTCCATCTGCAAGTCTTTCTGACCGAAACAAATTTTTTATACATAATATTCATACATAAACTCAGGAATATACAGGGTGGTAGGAAAAGTATCTTTGACTATTATAAACCACATACTCTACCTACGAAACTGAACAACTTTTACTATGGGAGCAAACCTGTCAGAACAAAAAAAAATCATCTGTCTCATACATTTGAGTCGAGTAGGTATTTCAGTTTAGTATGGAACAGCAGATTTTTTTTGGTGTGACTGAACATCATTGCCTACTGTTGTCTTTCAACCGGTTTCTACGAGAGGGTGAGGTAAAATTTGGTGGGAGGCAGGGAGTGTCCGTATTGGTTGTAGTACTATAGGTAGTTGTGCTGTGATTTTTGCTTTATCCGTCTCCACGCCAAAGGCGCAGTCTCTACATGTATACCAGACATAGTGATATTATATTGAAAGTTGGACAAACTCGTTATCTCTGTTATAAAAATAATCAAAACTTATTTCATATATAATTTAAAAAAAAAAAAAAATAGCATTGGTAAAAAATTATACATTTTTTGCGAAGAGACTTGTATGGAAACCCTAATCAAAGATGCTGTCAAAATTATCACTTAAAAGTGCAGAACCCCTATGTATTCACACAACTCGCACTTTGTTTTTTCTTACCTTGATTCTCTTTTACTGTTATTTTGTAACCCTCGTTTGACGTTGCCATGCTATTTTGTGGTTTTATGCAACACATAAAACCTAGGAAGTTTCCTTTATCCCAAAGTTTATTTCTTTCTCTTCAAACGTCCTCTCTTACGTAAGTTTCCCGTAATTATGGAGGTAAAAATAGAGTACGTAAAATTACTATTAATTATATGATAATACTAGCTGTTGCCCGCGACTTCGTCTGCATTACCCGTATAAAAAGTACCCTATGTATTAATCCAGGCCATGGTCTATCTGTATGCCAAATTTAATCAAAATTCGTTCAGCAGTTTTTGCGTGAAAGCGGAACAAAGATCCATCCATACTTACAAACTTTCGCGTTTACAATATTAGTAGGATTTTACAAATTAATTAATTCATAAGTACCTTTTTTATTTAGCCTATTTTGGGTCTCGCTGTTGAGCAAAGGCCTCTCTTCTCCCCCAGTAGCAGGTTCAGGATGGTATTCAAATCATCACTCCATCTCTCCTTGGTCTCTTGGATCTCTCAGCTTCTCTTGGGTCTTCCTCGACGTCGGCAACTATCTTATAGAACCTATTCTGTGGCCATCTTGGTCCACCTATCCGGATGAATACGGCAGATTTGCCCGCCCATTCCCACTTCAGCTGTGCTGTTTTTAGGCCTACGTCAGCTATATTCCAGTTTTGAAGCGCAGATCTGTTAAAGGATCTAATAAGATAGTGCAATAAAAATCAATTTAGGCTTATTGTTACACTATAGTTAAACCGTCTTATCTAGGACGTCTTAACAGTTGTATAACTTTATACGGGTCTCCTTCTAGTACGGAAGACGGGCATCATTTTAATTAATGCCTTAAAACGCTTTAAAAAACCTCAAAGTTCTATATCCTAACGTAAAACTACGACAAAGTTTTAGACTTTAATATGAACCATAAAATATTAACGAGAAACTTTAGCGAGATTAATCGTGAAACTTAGAAGTGGATACTGCTAAGTAATAATTTTTATTAGTTAACTTTTTAAAATTTTCGATAGAGGCTTTAAAATAAGCCAAGTCTTAACCCTATATTATAATTTATAATAAGTAGAATTTTATTATTGTAATAATTACAACAATAAGATTTCTCATTTGTGACTACTAACTATTCTGTATACATTATATTTACACAATAAAACTTTTTTTAATTTCAATTTCCAAGTGCCTATTTTAAATATGATGTTGTAATAGTTTGGCTGCATAACATTTGAACATAATATTTTTATATTTTATATAAGAAAAAACATTTTCCTATTTCTTCATTCATTCATGAGCATCTTTCCATCTTACTGTGTACTACCACCCCTCTCTCCACTCTCTCCCCTCAAATATCCTAAAAGCAATAAAAAAAAATATTAATTTTAATTTAGTAAGTATACAGATTTTCATATCTTTAAGTTAACGGGATGATCAAAAACTTAATAATAATAGTGTCACGTAGTGTATTTTTTACCCGACTGCGCCAGAAGGAGGGTCAAATTATTGAAATAATGTTCACTATTCAAAAGCCAATTTTATACAGCGATACTTTTTATCCCGGTCAAAACAGCGAGGAAAAATCGAGTATATTTCCCATTCCGAATTATCTATTCTATTTATTGTTGGCTGGACAATTGCAAGCAAGGTTCGTTATGTAACAATGCGACCAATGCTGGTCTATGTATTGTGTTCGCCCCAAACTCACCCATATTTTACACATACATCCGATTTTGTTTTTCTTTTTTCGGATTCAGTTACCTCACGATGTTTTCCTTCACCGTCTAGTGATAATGATAAATACAACCGTACATAAATTCTGTAGAAATTAGTGCCTCATTCTTGAGTCGCGAGCGAAGCCAGCTCGAGATTTTACGGCAATATGATTAGCTCGACGCAATAATGATCTACAATCTGTATCGAATTTTGCAGTAAGTATGACTGGGTAATTTCAATACAATACAAAAAACAAGAGCGAGCGTAGCGAGCTCGAGATTTTTCAGCAATATAATGATATCATTGCAATACTAACCAGGAGCGAGCGAAGCGAGTTCGAGATTTTTTCGCAATATTTTCTTTTTCAAAATCTTCAGTTTGGCGCCCCCTTAAACTGCCGCCCGAGGCGTTGGCCCCGGTTGGATATGGATGCGGATTGGTAGACCTCACATAGACATCATAATTTCTTCTTCAGTGTATGCAGGTTTCCTCACGATGTCTTCCATCACCGATTGAGAGCAGTCGGTATTACGTAACTACATAACATGTTAGAAAAACTCATTGATTCATGGTATGTTGGTCGTCCGAGCGGAGTCGAACCCAAATCCCCATGATAGTGTCCATATCTATCCTCAACGCGCCACTGACGCTCTCTACTTTATTCCACTCATTTTATTCCACTCATTTTATTCCACTGTGGGTGGACGGATAAATTGATGCTAACCTTTATACGTTCATACATTTTTAAGTGTCCGGAAAACATAGTAAACGAGCGAGTTAGAATTTACCATCATTTATGCACGTCGCGTTAAATTGCCATAACTGATAGTCAGTTGAAATTCTAAGTTTCTTGTTCCATTGGCATATTTAGCGCACTAGATAAGCAGTAGCGACAGCATATTACGGTATTGTCGAGTTCAAATCAAACAATATCTACAATAGTTCCTCTTAATTTGTGTCGTATAGGTACATGTATATAAAATGCACAACGGCTACACAGGGCTTCGGTCGTAAGCTTGTACTCAAAAAATCTTGTGGAGTTTATTTTTAGTAGCAACGTAGCAACGTACCTTAGGGCGCCTTCAAATTTGCCACAGAGTGTCGCGTGGCTGCAGCGCTGCGCTGTCAAATTCATACAAATCAACAAAGCGCGGCTGCAGCGCGGCAGCAGCGCTTTGTTGATTTGTATGAATTTGATAGCGCAGCGCTGCAGCCGCGCTGCAGCCGCGCGACACTCTGCGGCAAATTTGGAGGCGCCCTTATACATTTTTGAGGTACAATGTGCACATCTGTATTTACTGTATGTCTGTGATCATTTGAGATCAAACGTAGGTGTAATAATTAATTTGATGAAAACACTTTAGGTAATAATTTTTGAAATAGTGTAAAAAAAATGTGCATAATGAAAAATTGCCATTTTATGCATGTTTTTCAATAAAATGCGAAAAAACTAAATTTAAGAAACATTTAAAAGGCTTTGCTTTTATAGGAATAAGTATCATAGAAAGAAATACCTTTCAAGGTGGTAAAAAGCGTAGATGTAAATTATCAGGTGCAAAATCTATTAGTGATATTCAATTCAATTCAATTATACTTTATTTCACACCAAAAAGAAAAAACATAGTATACAGAGAGCAAACAATCAGGAAATACAAAGGCACAAAAAACAGGCGGTCTTATCGCTAAAAAGCGATTTCTTCCAGACAACCTTGGGGTAGAGGAAATAGTAAAAGAAGATTGGTAGGCGGTGTATATCAGAATAACATAATATAGATAACATACACAAATAAAGTTATACAAATACAAACATACTGTTATATAAAATACATACATAATATAAATACCTATTACGAATACATATTCATACCTACAAACACAAAAGAATCATACATAAAATAATTCTAAAACAACAATTACTTGTCAAAGAGAGGAAAAAATGAACCAGAGGTGACCATCAAGGATAGATAGTCAGTGCTCGAGGAAATGAGCTTTGACCCTAGACTTAAAAACATTGAAGGAGGGTGCACGTCTGATCGGCTCCGGCAACAAGTTCCAGAGCCGAACAGCATGAACGGAGAAGGAATGAGTGTAGAAGTTAGTGGAATGGGTTAAGGAGGGAAAGGTTTTCAGAGGAACGCAAGGTACGACCAGTGGTGGAGGAAATGGAGGAATAAAAAGTCAGGCGTTCCTTAAGATATTGAGGAGTCAAAGGATCGAAGAGGATGGAATAGAGAAGGGAAAGGATGTGAGCTTCCCGACGACGTTTGACCGGGAGCCACTTAAGGCGAGCGCGAAATTCCGACACATGGTCGTACTTTCGATATTCGTATTCTTCTTATTCAATTATCTGAAAAAAAAATGTTTAATGTTAATGTTAATGTTATGTTATGTTAATGTTAATGTTTTGTTAGATATAATCAAATTTTAGTGACTTCCAATCTGTTTTGTAGCACATAATCAAACATTTGGTTATAAATAGCAAAACGTGTTGTTATTTATAGCCGAATGTTTGTTTATATGCTACAAAACAGTTTGGAAGTCACTAAAGTTTGATTATATTTAACAAAGCATTTTTTTTTCAGAGTACGACGGTACTGCTTGACCTTTGTATTGAGGCCTCAAGTCCCAGTTCAGGTCTTGTGCAAATGAAGGAAAGTTATTTACATAATTTCTTGATATTGACCTTTCTACCTTTTGGTGGTATTATCATTCCACAATTGGCTACATTCAACATTGTTTACGAATCAATAAATGTATGTAACTAAGTCTGTGACCTTCGGAAAAAAATCATGTCTTATCCAGCCCAGGTACTTTATACATAAACATTTTTATTTACGTTACTTACGTATTATAATAAATCCTACGTGTACTTTTCTGAAAAAACAGTCTCTGTAGTCGGAATTGGTTATGTGAAATCAATCAAAATGTAAACATAAAGAACGTTGGCGAATTTGGACCCAGCAATTTTTACGAAAACTAAAAGCCCTTCAGGACGGTGGTCATAATTATTACAAACAGAAAAAATTAAGGCATATTTTAAAAAAAATTCCTCATTCCTTCCTTCATCCCTAGAAGTCCGGGTTCAAAAGTAGTAATTACTAGTAAAATTGACAAATCATCCAAAAAGCAGTAGCAAAACGCAGCCAAAGACAGCTATTTTCATCTAATATTATCACTGAGGTAGTTTTTAGACGTTACGGAACGTATTTATTGAACTGCAAATGTTACGGAACGTATTTGGCTTTATTGAAGTGATAGTGCGTGTGATGTCGTTTGATCCCATTATCATAACATTGTACGGTTATCGAGAATTTTCATTAAAACAAACACAATGAATGCGTAGAAGATTGAGTGGGCTATTTAATAAGAAAGATTATGAGTTGCACACACTTGATACAAAAGGTATCATAAGGAGAATTACCTTTCCCCCAACTTCTGCAGATTTACAACCAATTTTCTTTTTTGTTAGTTTTGTTTTACTGTACACGTATTACCTACTAAGTTTCATTCATGTATGGGACCTATATGTCTGGGTCTCACATTATATGGCCTTCCGCCAAACTTCTTTATTCGTTTTCCATTTTGAGTTGCTCAGTTATTTTACTGCAAATACAACTACATTCCAAGCATGCATTTAAATTAAATGAACGCTCGCTGGACCATGCATGTTCTGACCGCATACGGACGTTTACTTATCCACATGACTCGAATATTTTCGCGCGAGCTTTGCTTAAAAGCAGTAGACCTACCATGAGTTTACACTGAAGCAAACAATAATAAAACTACTGTAGTTAACTACAGTTTTTG
Source organism: Agonopterix subpropinquella (assembly GCA_922987775.1). Classification (NCBI taxonomy): domain Eukaryota; kingdom Metazoa; phylum Arthropoda; class Insecta; order Lepidoptera; family Depressariidae; genus Agonopterix; species Agonopterix subpropinquella. The sequence goes on along the minus strand of OV277696.1, from coordinate 6,869,099 downwards.
TATTGCATTTATACAGTGGTTATGTTGAGATCTAATTCTGTCATAAAAAATTGGCGTCGTAACTAAAGTAAAGTAATAAATGGTAGGCCTACAGAACTCTCTTCAGTAGCTTAATGCAATTTGGAATTTAACTATTCCTTGATAAAGTACATAATATTATATCTATCGAAAACAACCGCACAAGCGTAGGTATACGTCGCTCACGGAACGCAAACGCTTCGCGCGATTATGATCTTTTATTGAAAAGTTGTTAAAGGACGTCATCCTCGATCGTACATTTTAGGTCCAAATGTGAAAATGTTGGCCATAAAAACTTTATGCTACTTAGATATTCCGTCAGAACTTGTACGTCTAAGCATTTATTATTGTACCATGACAGACTGCTAGATGTAAGTTTTATTACATCAAAAATGTATGTAAAGGCAGAATTTTCTAACTTAAATAATACCAAGGATAATGGCCCTACAAATTTAGTGCCGTACTGAGACAGACTAGTTCTAATAGAATAATTAAGCATTATGTTTTTACTTTCGCATTTTGGACCAAAACGGATGATGTCTTTTCAAATTGCATTAATAAATAATAAAATTATGTCTGCCTTTATGCGACGATTCCGTGACACTCGCACGAAAAGATTTGTGTCAATGTGAATATGCCCTGATGGGCCTTTCACTTTAATTATTGAAAACAAAAAACAAATAATAATTAGGTATTATAACAACCATTCAGATTTGAACTGTTCATTCTGTTCTGAACCAACGAACAGAAAAATTGTAAAGTTAACTAAGTAACAAGCGTCGTTGAGTATAAATCTTTAATCAATTTGCAAATGGAATGTTAAGCTTTAGAAACAAGTATCTAATTATTCATTTGGAAGTTTTCTGGTCCTCATTTCACATTCATTTCATTGGAAATTTGTTTCGAAAGAAACATTTTATCAGCTAACGGATGAGCAGCTTTAATTTAATTTAAATGTAAGTAAAATTATTTCTAAATAACATTTAGGTATTTACTTAGGTACGTAAAGTGATTATCGTAAGAAAATTTGTAATGCAACGATGACGTTGCTCGCAAAACAGATAGACGATGCGGCCAAGGAGTTTTCGAATAGCGACCGCGTACTGGAATCGGAAGGCACAGCCACAGTATGTACACACGGCGACAGATCAACCTACCTATAGTTCGACCTTATGTCCATGAACATAGAGTTCAACTATGGGTTGGTTAATCTGTCGCCGTGTGTACCTATAAGAAAACACTCCCAGCACTCCACCAATTTTAACCTCACCCCCTCTGGAAGGAAGGGTGGCAAAAAATTTAGGCAATGGCGTTTTCTTTTCTCGCGCACTCACTCAGTATCATAAATCATATCATAAATCATAAGCTTTATTGCATCCTTGAGGTTTTACAGATCTTATAAATAGGTTACAGTATCGCATATGCCTTGTCAATTTTTCCCATTTTTATGAAATGATAAATGTCCAAGGCGTGGCGCAGCGTGGATAGGCCCCCATAATATGGACCGATGGCTTGAGGGGAGGCCTGTGCCCAGCAGTGGACGTCTATCTGTTGACATGATGATGATAGTGAAAGATCACATCAATCACCATAATATTAATGATACAAGGTAGTAATAGTTTAATACATCCAAAAATAATTCGTTAAAGTCTACACAAACCAAGCAGTCAGCACACGTTCCGTCAATCACAACATAACATAACCCAACTGCCAGTAATAATAAGCAACACGCTTTGTCAAAACCTTAGATATTATTTATTATGTTTTAGGTATATTATTATTATTTGTCTCTCTTTCCCAAAAACAGTGACGTTCATAATTACAACACAAGAAATAAAAATAAATTAGTACTTATTCCCTCGTTTAACTTTTTAAGGTAGCGACACTGTTGCTATCATGCAGCACTGGCATAGGTATAGGTCGACCAGAATCTCATGAAATGAAAAAAAGTAAAAAAATATAGATTTTCACATGGTAATGTCAAAATGTCATCTGTCTAGTCAAAGTAGGCCCTGTACAGCGTACAACTGAGCCTTAAAAACGCGAGTTTGTCCCTCGCGTGACTGAATCGCTATACTAGCAATTAATAGGCGTTTGTATCGATTCAAACGCATGATTGTAGCGATGCACACACATGTTTTTATTGATGCACACGCGCATGTGCATTGTGGCAAAGGCTGTTGACAAATAACTGATCGAATATTACGAAAATTTTGCATCGTGGCTGAACTGCGTTTGCATCTATGCTTAATCGCGTTTGCATCGATGCTGCATCGCGACTCAAATGATGCTTTTTGCAGCACTTCTGCGCTGCAAAAAATCGCAGTGTGTAAAAGGCTCTTATCTAATTACCCCAGTGTTGCTTACTCTAAAATTTGATTTCCCTATTTTTCATGAGATTCTGGTCCACCTATAATTTGTCTTTGTTTTAAATATTATTACATTCCTGATGATATGATACCCTACAAATCTTGATTCTGTTATTATTGATCAAATCCATATTTATTGGTGTCATTCGATTATTATTTCACACAAGAACTAGTTTGTTTAATAATGGTTATTGACTTACAAATCGTGCTTTGTAAAACCCGCGCGGATAAAGAAACGATCTATAAATGGCGGCCGAAACGTCAAAAAGCGTGAAAAAAGCGTGAGTGCGAGTATAGACAGAGCGACGATGTGAGCGAGATAAACCGAGGCCGTCCGCCATTTATGGATCGTTTCTTTATCCGCGCGGCTTATATTTTATGGTTCCAGCTTACATTTTGTTAGTTTATAGTATTTTCAATTGTACATAAATAACCATCGACTGATTGTGGCTTATGATTTTGAGAGCTTCGTAGGTTTGATTTCAGATGGTTATTAAAGCCATATCTCGGCTTTAAAAGATCTTTTATCAAGTGATTATAAAACCAAATCACATAATAAAAAAGAATATGGAATTAGATATAGTAAGGACACTCTCTGTCCGAAGTTTGAAGTGACAGCAAAGTGTACAGGCTGTGGCCAAACGGTCAAACGCAATCCTACCTTAAATCGATATACAGGGTGTAACAAAACACCCTAGTAATACTTAAGGGGGTGCTTCAGACCATCAAACTGAACAACTTTCACTATGGGGCCAACGTCGAGAAAAAAAAACTGATATCCCATACATTTTCGTCGAGTTGGTACTGCAGTTTTGTATGGGACAGCAGATTTTTTTATTTTTTCTCGATGTTGGCCTCATAGTGAAAGTTGTTCAGTTTGATGGTCTGAAGCACCCCCTTAAGTATTACTAGGGTGTTTTGTGACACCCTGTAAAGTCGGGTTTGTTTCGATCACTTATAACTCGAGAATGACTGGACCGATTTTCATGGTTTTTTATTTGTTGTATTTTTCTCCGTCCCGAATAACAGAATTACTATTAAAAACATTGGAAAATTAACTAAAAAATAAAATGTCCACGCGTACGAAGTCGCGGGCAAAAGCTAGTTAAGAATAAATATTAATCTAAATCTAAAAATAGGTCCATCTAGTTTGTAAGTAGTACCTAAGACAATGCAATCACCATAGAGTGCAAGTTCCTTAATTATAACTGTCAAAGTTAACCCGTTGGAACCGCAATTCGTTCTTATTCCGTCTAATTAAGGTCTATAATGATGCTAAGGAAAAGGCTCGACCGCCTCGACCGACCTAAAAGTTTTTGGGCAAGTCGTATTTAAGCAGATAAACATCGGTCCAGAACGTTGGACCGTGACATAGTAATTCAAAGAAGAGTTATCAACAATAGGTACTGTACGGAAACGGGGCGGTGCTAGTTAGTACTTATACAGGGTGTAAAATAAAATGACAGTTACTTAAAGGGGTGCTTCAGACCATCAAACTGAACAACTTTCTCTATGGGATCAATGTCGAAATCGCGAAAAAAAAATCTGCTGTCCCGTACATTTCAGTCGAGTTATTTTTGCAGTTTTGTATGGGAGAGCGGAATTTTTTTTTGCGATTTCGATATTGGTCCCATAGAGAAAATTGTTCAGTTTGATGGTCTGAAGCACCCCTTTAAGTAACTGTTCCATTTTATTGTACACCCTGTATAAAATCATGCTAGGACAAGTCATATTCGTGATTTAAGGGCTGGTTATCCCAGTGCAAGCGTATCTTTCTTACAAACAAAGACATTCAAATCTTACAAGCGAACGTTTGCAATTACTTCAATTAAAAACAGGATCGCAAAAAAACGTATTTTTCATAACTATATTTTCTCTTGGGTGTTTGGGGTAAAAAATAGCTTCAGAATAATGTAGCGAATGTATTTTCCAATTTTTCATTTTGTATTTTTTTATTTATAGTATTAATAATCTTTAACTAAAACTTTAAAAATATTCATAAACTTACCTATATTTGCATGGCTTTATGATCGAGAGAAGTTATAACTATCGAGTTTTGAAGAATAATCAAGAAGAGTTCATGATGTTTGTTGTTCACAAAAAAATATATTTTTTCTGGATTAAAACAACTATTATTTCATGCCTTAAGACTCAACCAAAAACAGGTCGATTTGAAAGAACCTGCCCTTATGTGAAAAAAATAGGATTCTTCAAAGCTTCATATATCATGAAGTATTAACAGTAGGAGTATGATTTTCGGATATGTGTAAATTGAACATATAATTGAAGTTTTGATTAGAGCCAAAACACGATTATGACACATTTTCTTGATAGAAAAACAAGCCAAAGTAGCCTCCGTTTTTATCTATAAACGCTTGGAACTGCTAAACGGTAAATAATAGAAACATAAGACGTGATTTAAAAAAAAAAAGATTGATATTTTCTAAATTTTGATTAGAACAGAATTGAAATTACATAAATAGTACAATCACAATAAAATAAAGTTTGATTTGGCGCTCGATTCGTTTCAGGCGCGCGCGCGGCCCCATCTCTTTGTCTCGCATCAGGCTGTATATAAGCTATCCCACGCCTGTTTCGCTTAAATTATTTTTCGTTATAGGCCCTTAATGAAACAATGAACAAAAGTTTAAGTTCGTTTAGTTTAATTTTTGAAACAGCCTGTAAAAATTGCATGAAAAATTTAAAAGTTTTCTTCTTATCGTGTGGGCAGAGCCCTGGTGTCAGAGTTTTTTCAGACCGCCTTACGGCCTCTGACGTGGTTTTTATGTAACGACTACCACCAGAGATAGTAGCCGGGACCAACGGCTTAACGTGCCATCCGAAGCACGGAATCATTTTTCTTTTCAGACAATCAGGTGATTCAGCCTGCAATGTCCTAACCAACTGGGGGAAAACGCACAAAGTGAGATATCACTAGGTGTCCCCCGTGGGAATCGAAACCACGACCTCCGTGTCGAGAGACCACGGAGGCAGTTTTAAATTTAAAAGTTATAAACAAACAAGTACTTTTTAAAATCATAATTTTATTTTGCATGCAAATGTAGGTCGTATTCCAAGATGTAATTTATCTGTATATTAAATTTCATTCAGACTTTTACGACGTATTTTAGAAACAATTATGATTAATTATAGGTATCAATTTTTCGACTCTATATTTCATAATTATCTATGTACAATTTGATCGCGTTCCAAACAGCGCTGGTAAAAAATATCTATGTATCACATACCTTTTTTTTTCATTTCCGCGAATCTGGCAGAATTACACGATAATTTATAGTCATTTCCGGAAACGGTCCGCCGCCCATAACTCTCCTGCTGTAGGAATGGAATGAAAGAACCTTGAATGAATTAAAAAACTTGGTATTTTTTTCAACGAACATCAATTTGCTTGACAACGAACGAAATACTCGTACCTTATTAGTTTTTGACTATGAATGCTTATAGTCAGATCAAGAATACGCGAAAGAGAATTACAGTCTATTAAATAATCTGTGGTACTACAGGTACTACAAGGAGAAAAATATCAAGTCGTATACAGGATGTAACAAAACACCCTAGTAATACTTAATGGTAATTCAGCCCATCAAACTGAACAACTTTCACTATGGAGCCATCTTCGAAATCGTTGGCAAGGGGGGCGCCATAGGCCTATTTCCACACCCCAGCGCCGAATATGGTTAAGACAACTCTGCCTGTCAGCACCATGATTAAATATCCCTACAGATCGGAAGCTTCATACTAAGCGGAAACTATAGGTATAATCATCATAGCGCGGCGATGTGTGCGTGACGTGTTAACGAACGAGTGATAGCCGCTAGCCCCGTATACACGCCATTTTGATCCTTAGTTTAATGGATTAAGGTTTTGTCGTAGGTACTTCTTTGGTTGGAGCGAGCACAACAAACCGGTTCCGTTGCTTGCGGTATGAACACGAGGGCTGCGTCTAACCACATTTTATTCGATTTTTAATTTCAGATATTTTTTTTATTACGTCTTCGTTTATTTTGAAATTTTTTAATTCCAATAGCTCCGTTCCGACTAAAAAAAAATCAAAATAAACTTTACTGTGATCATTGACCAATAATTTTTGGTTAGGGTGTCACAAAGACACACTTAAAAAAATTTTACGCTAATTTTATATGGAGCTGGGACTTAAAAAAAATTTTATCGAAATTGTATGAACCATCGACTTAGTCGAATTTTCGGGTGAAATTTATATGGGGGCTATTTATATTTATATAAATTTTCAAAAAAAAATAAAAAAAATTGATGACTTGTAAAATTTTTGCATGCGGAATGGTGGGTTCATGGGCTGGAAAAATTTGCTATTTTTTCGCTAGGATTCACCGTTATCTAGATATTTTATAAATTGTGTTTTTTTATAAATTTGACCTTGTACTAGAATCGACACACGTCGTTCGTTAACACGTCACGCACACATCGCCGCGCTATGTATGGGTATACCTATAGTTTCCGCTTAGTAATTTTATCATGTGCTGTCAGTATAACATGATTAGTCAGAATATCACGTCTTCTTGTCTTATTCTTCTTTTTCGGGTTCCTCTCTTTATTTTATTACTGGAGGTCTGGAGGTCACACAACAAAATTGATAATAAAATGTAGAGTGTTGAAGATACTTCTACTTGTTACCCCGAAATACAAAATTGATCGAAGCGGACGAAGCTAAAGGTAATAAATAAAGTATAGAGGTATCGTATTTGTACGGTTATCTGGTTTAACTGAATCTTAAGGCGTCAATTTCAAAAGTAATGTTTCTGACATCCATTTACAATCCAGGTTTAATGTTTGTAATAAATCTTTAACCTTTTACCAAAATAGGTGGAGATCAGAAGATCACCTTAGATTTCTTTACTTCCGAGTTCGGACACGAAAAAGGTTGAAAATAGTGTGCAATCTGAGATCAGGTTGCATTTTATATTAAATATTACCTACCATGTTAAAATATGACCTAATATCGTGACCATTTCGGGGTATTCAGAAACATTGCTAAAACTAACAATAACAAGTATACCCGACTGAGTCAGAAGGAGGGTAATGTTTTTATAATACACCTATGTATGTATGTTTGTATGTCTAGTTCTTTTGTACGATCTAAATATTCATTGATTTTGACATAACCGGTGGTGGTTGACAGGAGGCAGTGGCATGTGACACCAAATATAAATAGTACCTTAGTAATTGTCGTTTGTGCGGGCCGCATATTATAATGTAGTGAATTTTGCTTATATTTGTGTCCGGGCCTGTGATTCAAGTAATATTTAAAATTATTTAAACTACTTTTATGGCTTGTTTTTCCGTTAATAATATTTTCATGCAGTCCGGTTTTTTATTTATATTAATAATTTTTTTAGCCGTGTCGTTGTAGCAAGTTTTTTTTCATACAGTAAATGTTTCGGAATAGTTTGAATGGTTAATTAACAAAAAATATACCTACTTGTGTTCCATGACCGCGCCACAACTTCAAAAAATTAATGCAATCAAAATAGTTGATGAATGCTACTGCAAATCCGTTAAATATCTATTTTTAAGGTTTTTAAAACGGGACCCTATTACTAAGCCTACGTTGTCCGTCCGTCCGTCCATCTGTCCGTCTGTCCGTCTGTCCGTCCGTCCGTCCGTCCGTCTGTCCTACCTATTTAGGACTGCTGTAACTTTTGAACCGTAATAGCTAGATAGTTGAAATTTTCACAGAATGTGCGTTATTACGGCGGATTTGTTAACAAATAATAAAAATGTCAAAAAATTAAAAATTAAGGGGGGTTCTCAACAAGAAACTATTTTTTATCAACGTTTTTTCTTCACGTTCTATGGTAAAAATGGTAGTACATACAAGCGTCAAACTTAGTGTGATTATAGAAAAAACTCTATAGAATAACAACAAATACTATATATATTATATAGTATTTATATATATAGTATTTTTGTTGGACGTCCCTATACAACGTGTTAATGAATTAGCGCAAAACCTCATACACCCCAACTGATTTATAACAAAATAATTAGATTGAAACAATAATTTCATTATTTTGATAGTTAAAATTTAAAGTTATTCGCATTTTAAGTTTTGAGGCAAAAATGGTTTGTTATCATTTCAGCACTAAAAGAAAGCGCTAACGTACTCATGGATACATTTTTATAATCTTGTTTTGGTAGTAAGGGTGAGTGTGCTCGTTCGGTGGGTTGACATCGGGTTCAGAAAATTTGAAATTTTGCTTAAAAAAATATTTAATATTTTGAAAAAAATTACCTATGTTGAAACCATGATAATTCGATTCTGCTCTCGATTCTTAACAAAGTACTTTCTAGTTTTGCGTTAATTCATTAACACGTTGTATATAGTTCACCTATTTCATACATGCATTCATGAAAAAAATAGGTGAGTAAACAGATTTCCTATCAACATGTTTTATGATGGAATCTGACATCCATATTGCGTTCCGACCTCTATTTTTATTATATAGACATGGATTAGGGATGTTATGGATATGAGAATTCGGATGCATACCTTTATACGGATAACTACGGATATTTCGGATTCATGTCTATAAGTAACATAATTCATTAGCGCTTTATTTTTTATAAAACAATAGTGGCATTTTTGACTTAAGGGGCGTCCGCCCGGTTTTGAGTAACTTTGTAACCATTTTATTTTAAGCAGAAAACAAAATTGGACAATCTACAGGATATGGGTAGTGATGTGGTTTTTCTCGAAATCTATTTTAATTAATAAAACTGAAGAAAAACGAATCCAAAGTCACCCCTTTTTTTCCAGTTGTAACCGTTTTACTCTTATATTGTTGATCAGAAGAATATGAAAATTTGCAATATACTTTACAATACAATATAGAATGATGTGGTTTTCATATTTGTCGAAAATTCATAAAAAATCATACAAGTTTTCAACGAAAACGGAAAATTCTGACCGGAGCCACGTAATTGAAGCGGGATGGCTAATTGCAAAAGTTTTCTTGTAAGAAAGAGAGCCTTGCACTAGGGAGGGAGAGCCGCGAGTTTCCGCGTGGTATTTAATTTTACGATATTACCTACAGGGTGTCAAATTAAATGTGTAACATTTATCGAACAATGAGCTTTAGACCAAACTAAGCATCTTTTGCTATGGAGCCAACATCGAAGTTGCGAAAAAAATCTGCTGTTCCATAGAAAATTCTAATATATCTGAGCTATCCGACCAAAATGTATGGAACAGATAATTCTTTTTACGCGTTTTCAATGTTGGTTCCACATAAGTAAAACTTGTTCAGTTTGATGGTCTGAAGCACCCTGTTCAATATGTACATCTCAGTTTAAGGTGGTTTCAGTCCATACAAACGTTTGACGCACAATACGCGTAGACGGAATTAATAAAAGTAATATTTTATATAATATGGAAAAATAGTTAAGAAAATCTAGATGTCGCGTATCAAATAAAATTTACAATTTATAATATAATTACGAAAATATAAAGCTTTGAAAATTTTGTATGAAAAATTTCAAAGCTTTATATCTTCGTAATAATATTATAAATTGCAAATATTATTTGATACGCGACATCTAGATTTTCTAAACTATTTTTCCATATATACAAAGTTACTTATATTAATACCGTCTACGCGTATTGTGTGTCAAAGTTTTGTATAAAATTGACCCCTCTGCAACCGCCTTTACACCCTGTAGGTATTTAGTTTCGATTACAAATAGACCTGCAAAATATCCATAGATATCATGGTATTTTCAGACGGCAAACAATGTTAGGGAGCACTAATAAAAATACGGCATGCAAAACTTTTCGTTTTCCGTTCATCCAATTTTAGTTTCGACATTGCATGCGAATAGGTGTTATAAACTTAGCCGACCTAAATACTATGTCAAAATGGATCCAGTTTAGAAGTTTATTGGAAAAACTAGGTTCACTGCATAACGTGAAAACTTGTTATTTTAGTTTTTAGGGTTCCGTACCCAAAGGGTAAAAACGGGACCTTATTACCAAGCCTACGTTGTCCATCCGTCCGTCCGTCCGTCCGTCTGTCCGTCTGTCCGTCTGTCCGTCTGTCCGTCTGTCCGTCTGTCCGTCTGTCCGTCTGTCCGTCTGTCCGTCTGTCCGTCTGTCCGTCTGTCCGTCCGTCCGTCTGTCCATCTGTCCATCTGTCCGTCTGTCCATCCGTCCGTCCGTCCGTCCGTCCGTCTGTCCGACTTATTTAGGGCTGTAACTTTTGAACCGAAAGAGCTAGATAGTTTAAATTTTTGACAGAATGTGCGTTATTACGGCAGATTTGCTAACAAATAATAAAAGTGACAAAAATTTAAAAATTAAGGGGGGTTCTCAATATGAAACTAGTTTTTACCAACGTTTTTTCTTCTCGCTCTATCGCTAAAAACGGTAATACATACAAGCGTCAAACTTAGTGCGATTATAGAGCAAACTCTACAGAATAACAACAAATACTAAAAACCGGCCAAGTGTGAGTCGGTCTCGCGCTAAAGATCCCGGACAAAAAAGTTTTTTTTTGTAAGTTAATAGTGTTGTGTTCTGTGGTGGTGTGGTACGGAAACCTCGGTGCGCGAGTAGCCGGACTCGCCCTTGACCGGTTTTTATTGAAATCATCAAACATGGATTCTTTCTTTAGTCAATTTGGACTACGCTGCGGCGCGGCGACTGCATGCTTAAATCTAATAAATCGAGAGAGGTGTCGATGGATTCATTGGTCTTGTAAAGTGGAATGAAACGACCATAGAATCTAAATCATGACATCGATTTCATTCATCTTTTTTTTTAAGTTTTCTAATACTTTGTAGAAGGTTCTTACACCGGAAAGCAAACGTTAAGAAAATTGCGCAAAAATTATAGACAGCGACAACGTCTGTCGAGTCAGCTAGTTGTAAATGTTATAGGTGGACCAGAATCAGATTAAAAATAGGGAAATAAAATTTTAGAGTAAGCAAAACTGGGGGTAATTAGATTAGGGCCCTTTACACACTGCAATTTCTTGTAGCGCAGAAGTGCTGCAAAAAGCATCGATTGAGTCGTGATGCAGCGTCGATGCAAACGCGATAAAGCATAGATGCAATCGCAGCACAGCCACAATCACTTTCGTAATATTTGATCAGTTACTTGTCGACAGCCTTTGATACAATGCACACGTGCGTGTGCATCATTACAAACATGTGTGTGCATCACTACAATCACGCGTTTGAATCGATACATAGTGACGCGATGGGCAAACGCACGTTTTTATCGCTGCAAAAAGGCTCAGTCTATACAGGGCCTACTTTGACGAGACAGGTGACATTTTGAATACCATACCATGTCACAGAATAGGTAATAGTATATAGTTCTACATACAGAACGGCCACTCCCCGCCCCCCTCTGACTTCAGATACCCCACCCCCCCTCACACTCTCTGTGGTAACTTGAGGGATGCCAAGCAAGGGAATGCAGACAGGCTCGCGCATCCGTTGGATTTGACTACATAAAATATATTTTATTTTTCTCCTCACAGTAAAAATAAACGTTGGAAAATAACGCTAAATTCACATTTTCTGTGATTCATTAGCTTAAAAACAATTTTTAATAACAGAATAAACTATAAAAAGTAACGAAATGTATAATTTAGTTCATACAATGCCTGTTAAGTCAACCCTACACATATGTCATGCACAATTTTCGCAAAGTGCGCATGTGCGAACGTCATCATGTCAAATCTAAAACGTTGTTTGAAGTGCCGGACCTGTGACCATGTGAAAATCTAAAAAAAAAGCATTTTTTCATTTCATGCGATTCTGTTCATAATTTTCCTAACAATACGAGTCAAACTGGTCAAATAACCTGGCTAAGAAATCTTGGTTGACCCCGACACGCTCTTGGCAGCTTTCATCTGTTGTTGATTACCTATTGAATAAACGGTATTCAAGATTTTGCGTTCATTTCTTATTGTTTCAGTTAATTTCCAAAACTTCTTATTATCTTCGTGTTTCATTTAAGTTTCATTCATTAAAATTAAACCCTGTTTTAAGCTGTCAGTTCTATCTTCAAACAGCTACCTATTCCATTAATAAATTAAGTATCTATCTTACCTACTATTCTAAAGATACCTGAATTTATTTAAAAGAAAATGAGCGAATCTTTAAATAAAGGAAACGGTATTAGTTTGATGTTTTACATAATTAATTACTCGTGAAACTTATCTTGTATACACTTAATTAAATCTACACTAATATTATAAAGAGGAAAGATTTGTACCTATTTTTGTATGTTTGTATGTTTGTAATGAATAGGCTCAAAAAGTACTGCGCCGATTTAAAAAATTCTTTCACCATTAGAAAGCTGCATTCACCCTGAGTAACATAGGCTATATTTATTGCTAGAAAAGATTAGACGTCCACCCGTGCGAAGCCGGGACGGGCCGCTAGTTTGCTATATTTTCGGGGAGGAAACAACGTTTTCGTCTTATATTATTAATTTTGTCCAGACTGGTTGTCCGATCAGCTAAACAACGGAACTGGTTGAAATTAAGGGTTCAATTCAGGCTTTCAGGCTCTTCAGGCTTCAATGTACATTGAAGGAGCAGCGGCGCGACGCGACACCAAATAAACATAATTAGACATGGCAGAATGAACTTTATCTACACTTGAGGAAGATTATAATTTCAATTGTTGACATAGAATGCTAACTCGGCTGCTGGCGGTAACTGGCTTATCTCTGTCTGTGTGACCCATAAAATACCTGAGCCCAGTCATTTTACGGACTTTTGTTAGGAGAGGTGGGAAGTAATTATTAATTGGACTTTTAATCTGCAACCAATTTTTAAAAAATCGCTACGCAACATAGAAATCAAAATTGTGAGTCCCAGAAGGCTTTTAAATTAATAATATTAATCCACCATGCACTCATTTGAATAAGATTTTACAATAAAATTATTTTAAGCGATAAAATAGGCATTGAAATTTAAAAAAGAGGTTTTTATTAGAAAATACGAATGTATTTTTCAAAACCTTCTAAGAAGACAAAAATATTTACACCATGTTTGAAGTAAGTATAATGATAATGCCTTAAATATGTGCAAAAAAAAATTACCATCTGGTTTTTTCATAACAAGAAAACCAACATTTTTAATTTGGAACTGTTGCTGACGAGATTCTTTTTTCATTTTGGTACATTTCTAAGCTCAAATTGGCTCTTAAATACTGTATTGAAAAAAATACCAATTAGTAATTAGTCCCGGCTCAAACCGTAAAATGACTCTTACGAAATAGAGGCATTGACAGATGAGAGAGCGAGATGTACCTAGCGGCATCACTGTATAATAGAAAGATATACGTAACGCGAGGCAATAGCACCGTTTTTGGGATTTAGTCTCCGTGTCAAAATTCGGTTTCTCGTGAACCTAAAGTGAAATCGTCGATAATTTTGTGAAATATACTAACACTGTTTCATTAAAATATTATCCACGATTGCACGTTAGATTGAGAATTATACACAGAAATCGAATTTTTACCCTGCCGATAATCTCCTGAAAACGTCCAAAAACGATTTCATTTGGCAAATCGTGTCAGTTCCTCTACTACTATACTTTATGGTCTGACCAGAAGAGAATAGTTTTTGCTGCGCTCTCCATACAAAAGTGTATATTTTGAACGCCCAGTTCATGTGACCGAACATTTTCATCTTGTTTATAAGGCACATCATTTTGAAGCGCTGTTATAAAGGTCAAGGGTCTTTATAAGAGCGCTTTAACATTATGTGCCTTTTCTTATAAACAAGATGAAAATGTTCGGCCAGATGAATTGGACGTTCAAACGTCTTAAATATACACCCACAAACGAGGTCTGGCTACTTACGGTTATGGTAGCGAAACTTTTTTGCGAAATATATAGTTTAAATTTATATTGTTAGTGGAATCACACACGATGTTGCATGACGGAGCGGCAGACGTCAGTTCGTCATTTGCGAAGCAAGGAGTTGTATGAAACCGACAGATTACCCCCAATAGATACCGCATACAAGACCAGACGATCGCCATACATCTATGATTTTGCACTGATACAAGCAACGCGAGTGAACGAGCTAGAAGTAGTGCGACCTTGAAATGGCCAATCACGTTGCATCCTTTCGTGCCCCGCTACCACAAAATTTTCATCATGCGGTATCTATTGGGGGTAATCTGTGATGAATCCGTCACCGTGTGTGCTTCTACGTGCGGTTTCATACAACTCCTTACTTCACAAATGACGGACTGACGTCTGCCGCTACGTCAGTGCGTCATCGTGTGTGATCCCACTAACATAATAATTAACTAACTACTAGTTTATACTTACAGGGTGTAACAGAAGTAAAAATAAAAATTGAAAATTTTTAAGGGGTGGTTTAGACTTAAGACCATCAAACTGGACAACTCTCACTATAAGACCAACATCGAAATCGCGAAAAAAAATATCTTTTGTCCCATACATTTAGCTCGAGTAGATCTGTAGTTTAGTATGGAACATCGCAAACGCATCGTATCATGGTGATTATGGCAAATCCCCTCATTTTGGGGGAGGCCAATGGCCAGCAGTGGACTTCTATCGGCTGGTATGATGATGATGATGATTTTTTTTCGCGATTTCGATTTTGGTCCCATATTGAAAGTTATCCAGTTTGATGTTCTTAACCACCCCCTTAAATGTTTATTTGTATTTTTGTAACAACCTGTAGGTATATGTTATTATTTTATTCAAAAACCTGTGTCCTCCAAACTAACGATGAACCCTCTTTCCAGATGTTAAACCAGCGACCGAAGCAAATCTGAGATCAAATAACAATGGACCAAACAAGCACACTCCACATTTACGAAGTAAGATGAACGCCGTAAGAACGAAAATGAAAATAAATTCTAAACCACACTCTCCCAACAATGAATGAGCTTGAATTCCATCGATCCTCAACCGAATCCAATGACGCAGAATTTTATAATTGGAACTTAACTTACAACTTCAGTTTCTTCAATGATACAGGGAGGAACGCAAGTGGGATCGTTAAAGAAGGATTTGTGAACAATTGGTGGGCTTTAATAGCGTCGGTGTTGGTGGTCTGTACAGCTGCTGGAAATGTACTGGTGTGCATGGCGATATACTTAGAGAGAAGACTGCAGAACGTGACGAATTATTTTCTGATGTCGCTGGCTATTACTGATCTCCTGGTAGCTATATTGGTGATGCCGTTGGGAATATTGACTTTAGTAAGAGGTAAGTTGGGCAATACCAAGTTGTTGATTTAAAGATTGATTGGTCAAACTTAATAGCAACTATCTCGTCGTATACACGGAGATACATCAAGCTATACAAAAACGAAATAAGATGGCCGCGCGTAGGTCGAGTAACTTAACGTCGCGCTGCCACCTTATGTTGGTTTTTATTTGATGTGTCGCCGTGTGTACATTTAAGACGTATAGCGTGACGTTTTCTATGGAACACCTGATTTTTTTCGCGATTTTGGTTCCTTATTGTTTTATGGTCTGATTCAGCGTATATAGGGTGTAACAATACACCCTAGTAATACTTAAGGGGGTGCTTCAGACCATCAAACTGAACAACTTTCACTATGGAGCCAACATCGAGAAAAAATAAAAAAAAACAACTGTCCCATACAAAACTGCAGTACCGATTCGACAAAAATGTATGGGACAGCTGATTTTTTTTATTTTTTCTCAGTGTTGGCTCCATAGTGAAAGTTGTTCAGTTTGATGGTCTGAAGCACCCCCTTAAGTATTACTAGGGTGTTTTGTTACACCCTGTATAGTTTTACCATTCTTAAAATCGACAGCTTTGATAATTTGTGCATTCTTTCGATTTACTAGTAGGTATACCTACTAATAAACACATAATAATGTGTATGTGTATGTTCTATTTTTAGTAGGTGCGTTTCACATGAAGTTAATATGAACCTTGTTTGATATTCGATAGATATCGCTACTGGATATTTCGGAAATATCGCGGCGGCATCGCGACGATATCGTTCCGACAATGCCTACACTCAAAAATCGCTGGTGCGATACGGCCTATAATAAGTACAGTATACAAGTATCAATAAAAAAAAACAATAAATATACACATTTATTAACTACGCTACTAATTTCCTTCTCAAATGGCATCACTTATTAAAGAGCGGTGAGTCTACTTCTAATAGACTTCTAAAGGAATCCTTCAAATTTATCGTAAAATACAGATTTAAAGCAAAATTAAATTATCTCATTAAAACTTTCAGTCGAAAACAAAATTTCAAATTGATTTCACGAGGCACGATCGCATCAAAAAGTTTTTATTTCAAAGAGAGCATCGAGATGAATTTAAACATCTCATAGCATATTAATTGCTTTATCACTAGTGCGTCAGCCTATGTCCACTTATTTTATACATTTTTTCACTGAGATGGCGATAACATCGACTGCTGAATATAAACCACCTCTAAGGATCGCTACAACGACCGATCTCGCGTTGCTCTCATCCAACAGGTTCCCGACACATTCAACAGTTCCACCTTAAAGATCATTCAAGAAATCCTTGCATAAAAATTAATCCCTATTTCTCTTGGTCATGCCATTACTCGAGAACGGGTGCAGCGATTTGGCTAATTTTAAATAGTAACAACAGACAGAACAGACTTTACTAGAAAGTTTGTTGTTATGAGTAGATTTTACTTAAATCTAGTAGGTACAACAAATTTTCTAGTAATGTCTGCTAAAATAAATAGTCCTTTGTCACATTTAAGTATTTTTCTCCGTGTACATAAACGTCAAAGAAGTTGTCTTGATTGAAATTGATCAGAAGCATTTTCTTTCGATTTGTTTTAGTATACAAAATTGTTAATTAAGTGGACACGGGCTAATGTACTATTAGGTGTGGACGAGCAAAAATATTTTCGTATAAAGTTTGACAAATTACTCTGAACTTGTTTTAATTAGTTTATGGAAAGAGTACATACTAGGTGATAAAATACATTAGTTTCGTTGCGTACCTTTATTCGTACCTCTTTCTTATACTGCACAACTTAGTTTGTCCTAGTCCATTACAGACACATCGCTTGTACGATGTTTTCCGTGCTGCTCTTCCCCCTGACGTCACTTCTAAACGTCAAATTGGCTGTTATCTCCATAGTATCTCACTCAAATTTGACGTTTAGAAGTGACCTATGTCGCTCTCACCTCTGTCATGTTACGCAGGCTGGTATAGGTTGGGGTCACTTTCCCTTCGGTTTATTTTAGTATACAGAGTGTAACAAAACACCCTAGTAATACTTAAGGGCCCGTCAAACTGAACAACTTACACTATTGAGCCAGCATGGAAATCGCGAAAAAAAAATCAGCAGTTCCATACAAAAGTGCGTTACCGACTCGACTCAAATGTATGGGACAGCTGATATTTTTTTTTTTCGCGTTTTCGATGTTGGTTCCATAGTGAAAGTTGTTCAGTTTCATGGTCTGAAGCACCCCCTTAAGTATTACTAGGGTGTTTTGTTACACCTTGAATATCAATATGCTAAAATGCTAAATATGCAATATGAAAAATGCTTAAGGTGAGTCTTGCTACTACAGGGTGAAATTGATATCATTGACATCCTTTTAAACTGAAAGTCTACCCATCAAACTAAACAACTTTTACTATGGGAGCAAACCAATCGGAGCGAAAAAAAAAACAGCTTTGCATACATTTGAGTCGAGTAGGCATGGCAGTTTAGTATGGGACAGCTGAGTTTTTGGTTGCTCCGATCGGTTTGCTCCCATAGTAAAAGTTGTTCAGTTTGATGGGTAGACTCTTAGTTTAAAAGGATGCCAATGATATCAATTTCACCCTGTATAGCAATGAAAATATTCTCTAACGCTATATAGCACGTTTAGAAAGATAGATGTAGTAAAACTTCTGATTACCCTAAATGTAACTATGATCCTGAGTTTTTGTAAAATATGCAATTACCTGACAGATTATAGTTAAATAATTCATCATTCATCAACATCATCTCCGGTCCTGCGCTGCCCTCATCCAACGGGTGCCCCCCTTCACTAAGTCAACACTTACGTTTGCCTTATAGACTGCACTCGTCAATCTGCTCTCACCCATTCTTTCCATAATTCATAGCCTAGCCCACCGCCGCAGAGTAGCCTGCTTATCGGTCTTCTACAGATTGTACTTCGGTGAGTGTGTCCAAGAGCTACATGAGCTCATCCCGCCTTCCCCTTTCTACTATCGGACTTCCAGACGCACCGCGGGATATCATCCCTTTTTAGTTGACATCCCACATACCCGCACCAAGCGCCATTCCGATTCTTTTATAATGCGCACAGCCAAGGAGTGGAATGCCCTGCCTGCGTCAGTGTTTCCGAGCGCTTACAACCTTAGATCAAAGCTGTGGATCAAAGTATCAATTGTTTTGCCTCATTTTTCTGGTTTGAAATGTTCGCGTAAGGCCTATCCATCCATTTTACTTTGATCTAAGCTTACAACCCGAATTCCTTTAAAGTACGAGTAAATAGGCTTCTTCTGGGTAAGCTCGCTACATCTTCGACCCCATCTTCGTCCTGAGGACTGGATTGAGGTCAAGAGCAAACCCATCCTTAATTTAAAAAAAAAAATTATAATGACCAAACCATCTAAATATACCTTACTCTATCTTTGTCACTACAT
Source organism: Agonopterix subpropinquella (assembly GCA_922987775.1). Lineage (NCBI taxonomy): Eukaryota > Metazoa > Arthropoda > Insecta > Lepidoptera > Depressariidae > Agonopterix > Agonopterix subpropinquella. The sequence continues at coordinate 6,850,017 of OV277696.1, read as the reverse complement.
CCTATTTCAGACCACAACGTTATATAGGGTGTACAATAAAATGGGACAGTTACTTAAAGGGGTGCTTCAGACCATCAAACTGAACAACTTTCTCTATGGGACCAATATCGAAATCGCGAAAAAAAATTCCGCTCTCCCATACAAAACTGCAAAAATAACTCGACTGAAATGTATGGGACAGCATTTTTTTTTCGCGATTTCGATATTGGTCCCATAGAGAAAGTTGTTCAGTTTGATGGTCTGAAGCACCCCTTAAAGTAACTGTCCCATTTTATTTTACACCCTGTATAATTATGTGTAGAGCGTCTGTGGCGCGTTGCGGATAGGTATGGACCCCCAATTATGGGGGTCCGGGTTCGAATCCGCACGGACAACATGCCATGTACCAATGAGTTTTTCTAACTTATGTACTTACGTAAAACTGACTGCTCTCAAACGGTGAAGGAAAACTTCGTGAGGAAACCTGCATACACTGAAGAAGAAATTCTGATGTGTATGTGAAGTCTATCAACCCGCATTGGGCATGCGTGGTGGACTAAAATGCCCATACACCCTCCTTGAGGGTAGGCCTGTGCCCTGCAGTGGGACGTTTATAGGCTGATGATGATGATGATGATAATTAAATGTGAATCATTTATTGGTGTTGACTACAGAGTAGATCACCCAGGACTCAGGGAACTTTTATTTCTAGTTCGCTGAATCAACTTCAATAATTGTTTGGTAGGTATTCCCAAATTACCTATTAAAGTCGACTAACTATCCAAGTGCCTATCTCTTCTTTAACTTTCTGATCCGCTTACCAACGTTCTCGACATCTTTTGAAACAAAAGTAGCATAGAAAATAATAATACACAAAGAAGAACTTTCTCCAAGCCAAGACAGGAAACTTCACGGAGCAAAGTTTCGATGTTTACTGTAACATGACTGTAATACATTGTTTCCAAACTTTCATAGAGTATTTTTGTAGCTTATTTTAACGTTGTCGGTGTAACTTTTGGTATGACTTCATAGTGTATGATCCCACGGTTGGTGTTCTCACAGATGTTAACATTTCAAAGATTAGGAATGGTTGAAAATGGGTTGCTTTCTAGTAACCTTGTTGTAACCGAATTCTCATTTAGCTGTTATTTAAAACGGAAACGGAAACGGTGAACTTAGACCATCAAACTGAACAAGTTCACAACGGAGCCACCCCAGGAAACGCGAAAAAAATATCAGCTGTTTCATACAAAATTGTTGTACCTACCCGACTCAAATGTATGGGACAGCTGACTTTTGATTAAAATTGGTTTAGTTTTGGCGGAGGAAACATGGGAATGCGAAATGCTGATTTCGACAATTTTATGTAGATAAAATCGATCCGAACTGCAGTTGTCTCTTTCACACTCTATTTGGTGGGGTGGGGCGGGTCGAAAAAAATACGTATGCAGTCGGAAAAGTGACCTATTCACCTAATTTCCATTTCAGCCCATGGGATCTTACACTATTAACGAAGAAGTTCTTTTATCTTTTTACTTTCGAAGGAGGAACATTCAGTTTGAATACCTTTTCTTGTGCAAAGCTTGAAACCACAGAACATTGAATAATAAAGTGGAAAAGATTCTTCGCGCCATTTGGAATGCAAATGCACATTTTTACAAGACAAAACTCTATGTTCAAAACGTCAAAAATGCTGTTTAATGCATGCAAAATTCAAACGTTAATATAAAAGGAAAATATAAGATCATCATCATCATCATTTTCAGCCCGTATCCACCCACTGCAGGGCATAAGCCTCCTCCCTATTTTGCCATTCTTCTCGGTCCCGTGCCAGTCGCATCCAGGTCTTGCCAATACTTTTCCAGATGTCGTCAACCCACCTGGCTGCCGGACGACCCACTCCTCTTTTGCCTAATCTCGGCCACCACTCTGTCAAGGCTTTGCTCCACCTGCCATCATTTCGCCTAGCTACGTGTCCTGCCCACCGCCACTTTAAGCGAGCTATTCGGTCCCCGACGTCCTGAACCTTGGTTCGACGTCGGATCTCGACGTTTGTGACGTGGTCTAGAAGGGTGATGCCTAGCATGGCGCGCTCCATGGGTCTCTGTGCTACTTTGATTTTATGCATAGTTTCCTTAGTGAGCGTCCATGTTTCGGCACCATATTATGTCATGGTGTGCAAGACACATCGATTAAAAAGCTTGGTTTTCAAGCATTGTGGCATTTTTCTGTCTCGGAGCACGTCGTCTAGCTTACCGAAAGCAACCCACCCCAATTGCACACGTCTAGAGACCTCTTTTACTTGGCATTCTTTACCAAAGGATAAACACTGTCCAAGATATACATAATGATATAAGATAGTTAATATTAAATACATTTAAAATTTACATCGTTCCTCAAGACATTCGTCGACACTGGTTTTCATATTTAGCGGTGCATTTAAACATTACAACTAATGTAATATTCTGTGCTTCCAACCCAGAACTTGGAAACTTTAAGTAGTTAGTCTAGAACGATTTGATAGTTAGTAAACTAACAGAATTTCACGTAAATAACGTTCTATAGGGTGTAACAAAACACCTCAGTAATACTTAAAGGGGTGCTTCAGATCATCTAACTGAACAACTTTCACTATGGGGCCAACATCGAGAAAAAATAAAAAAAATCTGCTGTCCCATACAAAACTGCAGTACCATAGCATAGCATAATATGCTCACGACTATATTCCCCGAGGGGGTAGTCAGAGATATTTTGAAACTTCAGAACATCCACGTTTCACTAGTAGTAAACTGCAGTACCGACTCGACTAAAATGTATGGGACAGCAGATTTTTTTACTTTTTATCGAAGTTAGCCCCATAGTGAAAGTTGTTCAGTTTGATGGTCTGAAGCAACCCATTAATAATGCATTATTTGCGTTTAAAATACCGTGCTTTCAGTATTTGAGGTAAAAACAAAATGGCGAAGCTTCGTGGCCTGCTAGAATGCACACGATCTACACAATCGCCCGCAAATCCACTTGCAATTTCAATATACGGGGTGTAACAAAACACCCTAGTAATACTTAATTCAGACCATCAAACTGAACAACTTTTCGCATGTAAAAAAAACCGCTCTTTCATACAAAACTACGTTATCGTCTCGACTCAAATGTATGGGACGGCAATCTTTATTTTATTTTTTCTCGACGTGGGCTCCATAGTGAAAGTTGTTCATATTGATGGTCTGAAGCACCCCCTTAAGTATTACTAGGGTGTTTTGTTACACCCTGTATACAGTCGAATTGAGAAACCTCCTCCTTTTTTGAAGTCGGTTTATAAAGCTACTTTCTATCATTATCGCCTTAAAATAAACTTAATTAAGTCAGACTTATCTCTCAAGTTCACCGCTTGGATAGGTCCACTTTGATAAACTCGAAATCAAAGCACTGGATTATCTTTAATTAAATTACTTAGATTGTTCTTTGCTTTAAAAGCTAAAACAATGTTGCTTTCTCTTACTTTATTAAACTAAATTATTGCATCCACAAACGACAAATCAAACTAGTCGTACATACATGCAGTTACGGTAAACATTTGCATTACTTCAAGGGGTAATGGTACCCATGATACTGAACAACTTTCCTTACGAAACCCATAGGAAATTTTGGACTCAAAAATTCAAAATTTTTTATTTAAAATAATATCATATAGATAGCTTTTTGACGTCATTTTTTAACTCTACCACCGCGTCGGAAGGTGTTCCGTTGAGAGAAGATGCGGCCAGAAACTCTACAACACACATCTTTTAAACAAAACAAAATGTACAAAGTACAATTAAAATACAATATTGCATTACATAGTGTAAAATTGTCAAGACCAGACATTTTGGTCATTCAAATAATCATCGAGTTAATAGTAACCTTTTTTACAGAGGACTTGTTTAACATGGGACTTAAACTTTTTGTTTGGTAAGTTTAGAATATCCTCCGGTATCTTATTATAAAAGCGTATACAAAGACTTTCCATACTAAATGCTGATCGATTCGAGCCGATCGAACGTTTGTATGAAAAGTCAGTTAATTTTTTGGCGAATTTCCTATACGTTTCTTTAGGAAAGTTGTTCAGTATCATGGATACAATAGCCCCTTAAAGTTCAACATTAAATGCGTTACAAATCTGGAAAAGGGTGCTTCATACCATCAAACTGAACTTGAAATCGCGAAAAAAATCCGCTATTCCGTAGAAAATGTCCATAGCTACTCAACCAAAATGTATTATTGAAAAAGCTGATTTATTTTTCGCGATATCAAAGTCGGTCCCATGATAAAAGTTATTCAGTTTGATAATGTTCGATATGTAATGCAAATTACACTAAACAGGGTGTCCCAAAACTCAACTTCTTCTTATCGTGTGGGCAGAGCCCTGGTGTCAGAGTTTTTTCAGACCGCCTTTCGGCCTCTGACGTGGTTTTTATGTAACGACTACTACCACCAGAGATAGTAGCCGGGACCTACGGCTTAACGTGCCATCCGAAGCACGGAATCATTTTTCTTTTCAGACAATCAGGTGATTCACCCTGCAATGTCCTAACCAACTGGGGAAAAACGCACAAAGTGACATATCACTAGGTGTCCCCCGTGGGAATCGAACCCACGACCAAAACTCAACGTCAAGCCGCAAATAGGTAATAGGTGAGTTTATAACTGTTCAGGGAAAAATACAAAAAAAAATCCAAGTTTGATAGTTTTCGAGATTTTGTCATTGTTTTAAACATTGGAAAAATCGCCACCCTGCCCTCAACTTTTAGATGTAGCTTCTACAAATTTGTAAATTTTTTCATGAAAATACCTGATACGCAATTCGGAATAATCTTGTCAGCGGACTCAATTCAAAAACAAACTATTAGTTCCATACTTTTTACAGAAAACACTTTTTTCTGTCAGACTTCTACGGTAACAATTTTTTCTATGTCAACTTTGAGACCCTGTACAAAAAATGTATTGCGGTAACCTAGCAAGTAATTTCAAAAGTTGGCCAATTTAATCAAATTTTCAAAATGATATCACACTTGGCACTTACTATGGTAAGTAGGTAATAGACAACCCTCTTACTGAGAGGGGACCTCAAATCCGTTTAGATTGACTTGACCTGAAACAGGCAGGGAATGTTATTAGGTTTGATTAACAATTAGTCCAAGGTTAAGATAGGAAATTGCAAAGATTTATAGCTATACCTACTTCATTCCATTTAGATAAGATAAGATAAGATAAAGCCTACGCCTATTTAGCTTTCTTTCTAATTCTGATTAGCAAATAGATATAATTAATTTCAGAAAGATTTTAAACTATCCGATATCTTGGAAGTTATTAAAGCTGTTCTAAGAATAAGTGAGGAAAAGTGCTTCAAATCTCTGATTCTGTTATTAATGATAGCTTTAAAATTTCTTTGCTATTTGTAATGGAGTATTGCCTTATGCTACGTGTGTGTAGGGTGCTACGCACACACTACGATATGTGGTTGAGTCACAAACATCTTTAAACTTTTCAAGAGTCGACCGTGAATTTCAGTAATTTGCCGAAAAGTTCGCTACCTGTGTACCGAACTTTTAAAACTTTCTTTTGTCTCTGTAGTTCGGAACCAACTTCTCAGATCTTATGGGTGTATGAGTACTGAGTATGAGTACCATTGACATACTAAGTTATTGACGCCAGGTCTAAATAGAAAATTCTCGAAAAAATTGTTCCAGACTAACCTACATCAACGAAAGTACTTGTTAGTAATTATAATCCAACTAAAAACACTGAAATTGATGACATTTTATTTTGTTTGCGTAGTTTTTACAAACTCTTACAGTACAGCAGCACGGCATACAGACGGGCGCGTAGTCTGTCAATGAAATAAAGACTGGCGCGTATTTGTTTTTCTTTGTGTTTTGTTTCTCTTTTGGTTCGTAAACTTTTGAGCGTGGACACATCCAGTAGTTGGTAATTCAATGGGATGGAATAAAGATAAAAACAACACTTGTTATTACAAATATCTCGGAACTCAGTCCGAACTGAGATAAAAAGGCTTGAAGTGCACGTAATGGCAACATTTTCAACTTCAAGCCTTTCTATCTCCGTTCGGACTGAGTTTAGGGATATACATGTTAATAAGTTTTGTTTGTTACTTTATTCTGAAATAAAATAATCAAGTTTGGTTGCTAGCCGCGCCAAAAACAACGGCGAAAAATAAGGCACCAACCTTACAAACAAAACCCGCATTGTCTTTTGGGTCAGCGATCTCGTTTCCTTTCATTCATCTCCATTATTAAATATTAACTATTAACCTCATATCCACGCTAAGGGATACAAAGAATAGAAGATCCATTATGTCATTAGAGGAACCGTCGGCAACGAAAGTTTATTAGCACCTGTGAACCTTATTCTAATGGAAATTAATGTGTCATTTTGTCGGTACTCTCATAAAATCTCGTATCCGAAAAATAACAACTTTACTGGTAATATAATACTCTCCGAAGCCAATGATATCTAAATAGCTACTAAAGTCAACATCTAAAACTATGTACATGAACATGACCATGGCAGTTAAAAAGTTTTTCGCACCAGCGTGTTTCGCTACCTCAGTTTTCGAAACTGCATATGACTCCCATTTTGTACATTATTTATTATTATTACATTCACGTGTGATCAATTTCCAATGTATTTCTTATAAAAGATTATATTACTACTATCTCTAGTGGTAGTAGTCGTTACATAAAAACCACGTCAGAGGCCGAAAGGCGGTCTGAAAAAACTCTGACACCAGGGCTCTGCCCACACGATAAGAAGAAGAAGAAGACTTTAAGGGGTGATTGTACCCATGATACTGAACAACTTTCCCAAAGAAACCTATAGGAAATTCGCAATAAAAAATGTAGACTTTCCATAGGTACTAAATGCAATGAGCTGATCAAAAATTTGTATGAAAAGTCGAAATTTTGATTTGCGTATTTCCTATTGGCTATGTGCGAAGTGGGTGTTGGGAACTGTCAAGTCGATCGCAGCGCACGCTGTGGCAGAAATTTGAACTACTCACGGTGAAGCTGTGTCAGATTTCCTTGAATCTATGCAAATCCGCACACTAACTTAACACGAAATCTCTAAAACTGTCAAGACTACTAACTTAAAATTTGGCATGGAAGTTTCTACTGGCATCTAGATGCTCACTTAAAAAAGGCTTGTCGCATTTTAAACCCCCAAAGGTGTTAAAACTGAGGTAAAAGTTTGTATGGGAATTCCGATACAAATTAGATTTTGTGCGGGGCTTCGTCCGCATCCGCTCCCGTCATCGTACCGGAATAAAATATAAGCTAGCTTTTAACACTAAACTAAGCTTTTAAATATAAAAAGTTTTATCAAAATCGGTCCAGTAGTTTTGGCAGAATCCTCGAACAAACACAGTCCTTTACAGTACTATAATAGTGTAGATAATTCACGGCTGGCCGACATAGTTCATGTGCTACGCCGCGCTAGCGTGGCGCTAGTGTCGTGCATATAGCCACGGTCATAGCGTCGGTTTCTTAGGGAAAATTGTACAGTATCATGGGTAAAATGGTCCCTTAGAGTAATGCAACTGTTTACCCTAACACCCTGTATACGTCGAGTAGCCGTTGATATTTTCTATAGAATAGCGTTTTTTTTCCCATTTCGATGTTGCCATAGAGAAAGTTGTTCAGTTTTTTTTTTTTTTTTTTATTCATAATGGGTTTGCGCTTGGCTTCAGCTCACCTGATGGAAAGTGTAGATGAAGCCGAGGATGTAGCGCGCTCGCCCAGAAAAAGCCTATTTACTCTTCTTTTAAAAATATCCTGATTGTATTTGCTTGGGAAAACAGACGCAGGGAGAGAGTTCCAAACCTTACCGGTTCTCATTATAAAAGAGGATGCGAACCTATTTGTGCGGATTGTTGGAATATCGACAACGTATGGATGCAGTCTCGTACTACGTCTTGTCGTACGATGATGGAAGGGGGATGGTGGAATCAGGTCATGTAACTCCTGGGCACATTCGCCGAAGTGTAGCCGATAGAATACCGACAGACAAGCGACCAATCGTCGGTGCTCCAGACTGTGTAACTTAGTCTCGACGAGTGCATCGTCATCGATGAGTCTCTTGGCTCGACGCTCAACTGAGTCCAGTGCGTCAAGTTGGTATTTCGCAGAGCCGTCCCAGAGGTGACTGCAGTACTCCATGCAAGATCGTAGTAAGAAGCTGTGCAGGCGTGAAGTACCGCTTAACCTTGTTCAGGATACCAAGTTTCTTGGCTGCGGTTTTAGCTTTGGACTCAATCGAGCGGCCGAAGTTCAGGTCCGACGTGAGTTCGAGACCCAACAACTCTAGACTTTCGGAAATCGGAATGGAGACAGCCTGGAACGTAGGAGACACACTAGGACGTGACCTTTTTGCGGAAAACAGACAGGCCTGTGTTTTAGTGGCATTGAATTCAACCAAGTTGGCAGTACCCCATTCGGACAGTTTAATGGTCTAAAGCACCCCTTTAAACATGTAACGCATTTAAGTTTAAACAACTGTAGGTATAACTCTCGTTGCCGACTGTACCATAGAACATCCCTAATATTATAAATGTGAATGTAAGTTTGTTTGTTAGGCTTTCACGCGAAAACTACTTAACCGATCATTATGAAACTTTGTACACATATTCTTGGAGGTATTAGAAGTAACATAGGATACTTGGGGTTTTCCATTCTAATTTCCACGCGGACGAAGTCGCGGGCAAAAGCTAGTTGTTCATAAATGCCTATACAACGGTGATGCGGGCGAAAGGCAAGGCATCTTTAGGTTATCTATCACTGCCAAAGTCTCTTTCACGCCCGTTTGTGAAGCTACGTGGAATTGGATTCAATTACAAATGTTTTAGCTTGTTCATTCACTTATTAATAATACCTAGTATGTAGTGCAATCGATATATACTATTGGACTTAAAATGCTTGGGTGTAAATTAAATGCGATACAATATCCGGTGCTTTGGACCATCAAACTGAACAACTTTCACTATGGAACAAAAGTCGAAATCGCGAATAAAAAATCAACTGGTCAATAGAAAATGTCAATAGCTACTCGACCAAAATGTATGAAACAGCCGATTTTTTTTTCGCGTTTTCAAAGTTGGTCACGTAGTAAAAACTGTGGGAATCATATGCAGTTTCGAAAACTATCGTAGCGAAGCACGCTGGTGCGAAAAACTTTTTAACTGCCTCATACGTTCGAAACATTGTACGTTCGAATCATGAAGTCTCTAAAACCGTTGTAGCGAAGGACGCTGCTGCAAAAACTTGCTGTTCAGTTGGTTGGTCTTAAGCACCCCATACAATATGCAACGCATTTAAGTTTAAACCCTGTTATTCGAAAGTATTCAAAACTGCATAGATTTTAGCCTAAAATCCATAGTCTTATTTGCCGATTTTCTAAAACTAAACTATTATAAAACTGTAACAGAAGTATGTCTGTACATTGAAGATATTTACAAAAAAAAATTACGACATGTTTTTTACCTGTCCCTGATTCCAAATCCCCAATTTTTGGATTTTTTGTCTGTCTGTTTGTTTGTTTGTTTATTTGTTTGTTTGTTCGTTTGTTTGTTTGGGTGTTTGTTTGTTCGAGTATCATGCAAAAACTACTGAACCGATTTTAATGAAACTTTTTTGTTTGATAGCTTATCATCTGACTTAAAATCTGGTATATAATTTATGCAGACGAAGTCGCGGGTAAAAGCTCGTAATTATATATTTTTGTAGTGCATCTTTAATTCGATAGATTATTTAAAAAATAAATAATCTGAACGAGGTCTCTGGAAATAAATAGCATTATAGGCTTTTTTCGAAAAGTTGTGACGTGACGTTTCAAGTTGTAACGTGACAGTTTTGTCGTGGAGATGCGATGTCACAGTATGAGAAAGAGTAGATGAGAACATCAGATTTTTTTTCTTGTATTGCAACGAACACAGAACAACTTTCTTAGCCTATGTTCATCACGAATAACGGAGCATTCTAATGGTAAAAGAATTATTCAGATCGGTCCAGTAGTGTCGGAGCCTATTTGATACAAACAAACAAACAAAAAATCAAATCTTTCCTCTTTATAATAAACTAGCGGCCCGTCCCGGCTTCGCACGGGTGGACGTCTAATCTTTTCTAGCAATAAATATAGCCTATGTTACTCAGGGTGAATGCAGCTTTCTAATGGTGAAAGAATTTTTTAAATCGGCCCAATGCTTTTTGAGCCTATTCATTACAAACATACAAAAATAGGTACAAATCTTTCCTCTTTATAATATTAGTAATAAATAAACTAGTGGCCCGTCCCGGCTTCGCACGGGTGGACAACTAATCTTTTCTAGCAATAAATATAGCCTATGCTACTCATGGTGAATGTAGCTTTCTAATGAAGATTTTTTTTTTGAAAACGGCACTATAGTTTTTGAGTTTATTCATTACAAACATACACACACTCAAAAATACAAATCTTTCCTCTTTATAATCTAAACTATTATAAAACTGTAACAGAAGTGTGTCTGTACATTGAAGATATTTCCAAATAAGATATAGTTTTTACCTGTCCCTGATTCCAAATCACAAATTTTTAGATTTTTTGACTGTTTGTTTGTTTGTTTGTTTGTTTATTTGTTTGTTTGTTTGGGTGTTTGTTTGTTCGAGTATCACGCAAAAACTACTGAACAGATTTTGATTAAACTTCTTTTGTTTGATAGCTTATCATCTGACTTAAAATCTGGTATATAATTTATGCGGACGAAGTCGCGGGTAAAAGCTCGTATCAGTATATTAGTGTAGATAAGTATAGATATAGATGTCATGTCAGCTTTCTAACATTTCTTATAATGGAGCAAATAAAGTATTTTTCATTGGTTCATTTCTAGAACGTCTCTATAATCAATTATTCCTTTAGGCTTCCTTCAGCCTATCGATTTGATGAATAAAACATTCAGAGTTAAAGACAAATCGTGATTGTGGTTAATTGACGTAATTTGTCTTTGAAATTTCTTATTCGATCAATAGTTGTTTTGTAATTGACCAAAAGTTTTGATATAAATAGATTTCCGGTTTCTAAAAGTACCTACGGACCCGTGCGGGAACGCGGTGCCCCCTATAATAATAGGAGGTACTGCGTCCCCTAGGAAACTCATCTTCTTCTTATCGTGTGGGCAGAGCCCTGGTGTCAGAGTTTTTTGCCTTACGGCCTCTGACGTGGTTTTTATGTAACGACTACTACCAGCAGGGATAGTAGCCGGGATCAACGGCTTAACGTGCCATCCGAAGCACGGAATCATCTTTCTTTTCAGACAATCAGGTGATTCAACCTGCAATGTCCTAACCAACTGGGGAAAAATGCACAAAGTGACATATCACTAGGTGTCCCCCGTGGGAATCGAACCCACGACCTCCGTGTCGAGAGTCGATGCTCTTAACCATTAGACCACGGAGGCAGGAAACTCATTGCATCACTTATCTATAATTAATTACACTACTTTATTGATTTTGACAATTCTACTGCAACTAACTTATGTTAAAAAGTTATCCCGTGCACTATTGCCAGGAGCTATTGCAAACCATTAAAAGGAGGAAAGTCGCCTACCTTGGTCATATTTTGAGGAATGAGCGATACCAACTGCTCCAGACTATAATAATGGGCTAAGTGGAGGGCAAAAGAAGCGTCGGTAGGCCACGAATGTCATGGCTCGCGAACCTGAAAGAGTGGACAGACATCGCCAGCGTCGAAGAGCTGTTTCGTTTGGTGAGAGATAGACAGGGAGATGCAGAGCTGATGGCCAACCTCCAGTAATGGAGAGGAACCCGAAGAAGAAGAAGATGCACCATTAGATATTTTTCTATGTGCGCGTTAAATAAATATCTACTAAATCATTTTTCAAGTGATAATTCTTTAGCAGCGCTGTGCACTTTTTGGGATAGGTAAAAAATGTTAAACTCGCGTCAGGACCGTGACGTCACCCTGGTCGAAAATTCGGAAAACAAAAATTGATAAGACGATGACGTAAGATTTTATATTAAACTCGCGTCAGGACCGTGACGTCACGTGACATTCGTAAGACGTAAGATCTCTTAGTTTTCACTTCTGCCGGCACTCCCGGAGTGCAACCCGTTGTGTTTTTTTTTTTTCAAATTCGGTTCAAGATGAATCATTTTCTGATTGCTATTGACTTGTTACCACTGTCATCACTTAATAATAATTATTGAGAGGACCGAAGAGGTTTTTTGAGGTACCATTCTGTTGTTATTTAAGAGATAAACACAAATAAGTAGCAAAAAAACCGTTTCCAGTTTCTAGAATCTCTTTTGCTATAACAAGGACAGAAAGATGAAAGGTTTTCTACAGTCTAGTTATTTACCGCAAAGTACCTACACCATTGTTAAGAATCTTGAGTTCATTCTTGAAAAAAATTAAGTGGAACGTACGTTATTGTTGTAGGACTTATTTCTTACAATTTGTATGTTAACGCACTGTTCAGAACTGCTAAAGCAAGTTGCATTTTATGATGTAGGCATCCAATAAGAATAGATTTAAAAAAATACAACCCTTGAACAACGGTACTACTAGTGCAACGTGGATGTTCTGAAGTTTCAGAATATCTCTGAATACCCTCTATACCCTTCCGGGGAATATAGTCGTGAGCATAAATGTTGATGCTTATAATACTTATGCTGATTTACTTGAACCATATCAAAAGAAGGTAATTTTTTCGACAAAAATAATAAAACACATTACTTTGATTACCAAGTTTATTTTTAAAAATCAATTTTCAAGTGTATATGCTTATGTAAATCAAGAACATAAATTAACTACTTTATATAATAGCGGAGAATATATTGTCTGTGTAGGTAGAGCCTAAAATTTTTTTAAAGTCGCAATTAATTTATGCCGACAACAACGGCCGTCGGGGAAGATTGAACAATTTACATAGTGGAAACAAAAAATTAGACTTTTTATTGCTTTTGATTAAATTTTGCTAAGGATTAAATTAAACGCAGCCCCGGATCTAGAGGGGGATTAAAACATTATTTATAAGTATGTTAATGACCCTCCTTCTGGCGTAGTCAGGTAAAAATAATTATCTTTTTAGTGGGGTCTGGATCCCACGTCCAATTAACATATACAGGGTGTAACAAAACACCCTAGTAATACTTAAGGGGGTGCTTCAGACCATCAAACTGAACAACTTTCACTATGGAGCCAACTTCAAAATCGCGAAAAATAAAATCTGCTGTCCCATACAAAATTGCAGTACCGACACGACTAAAATGTATGGGATAGCTGATTTTTTTTTTCGCGATTTCGAAGTTGACGTCGTAGTAAAAGTTGTTCAGTTTCATGGTCCGAAGCACCCCCTTAAGTATTACTAGGGTGTTTTGTTACACCACCCTGTAAAATATCCGAATGTCCTTTACTTGTGCGAATGTTTTTTTTTCGAACCACATCCTTACCGTCGCGTCGTTATCGTTACAGTTTTATTTCTGTTTAAAACAATAAAACACTATTGAAACCATAAATAATTTAGATCTTAAAAAATAAAATGCTTTTAATAAAATTCAGTTGGTAGGTACAACTTCTACGGATTCATGCTTTAAGACTATAGTCACAGAACATTATCTGTACCACAATCAGAGACAGAAAAAAAATTGCCTCGTCTAAACAAAGTAGTTATGACCACATGTGAAGTTTACTTTTAATTATTTTTATGAAACGCTCTCATGATCGTATCCAACACGCTATAATAACAGTTTTTTTTATTTGTGAATTCTTATAAAAACAATATCTTTGCTGGTAACAGTCCAGGTTGCTACTGAACCATTAATTTGGAAAATCCTCTTTCGAAACGCACCGTGTTTCCCAGCTAAATTTTCAACCCCCAAACCTAATTGCGAGAATGTAACACATTTATAAGAGCAAAATGTTTCTTCTAATATATTGCCCGGTAATTTAGTAGGGCTTATGCTATCCTTTATCCCTTGTTTCTGTTGTATTTTCCAACAAGATTTATCTTTCATTTATGTTAGTGCTGTAAGAATAATAAACATAACATAAACATAAATATCCACCCCATTTCCTCCGTGGGTGTCGTAAAAGGCGACTAAGGGATCTACCGGAGCATGGGCAGCAGCATCCTGTGAGTACACACATTCAATCCAACTGCGTTCGCCAACCCGCCTGCCAAGCGTGACGATTATGGCAAATCCCCCCATTTTGGGGGAGGCCTATGTCCAGCAGTGGACGTCTATCAGCTGATATGATGATGATGATGAAACATAAATATACGTACGTACGTAATACCCACGGCTCTCAAAACGGTGAAAGATACATCATGAGGAAACCTGAGTACGCTGAAGAAGAAATTCCGATGCGTATGTATGTAGTCCACCAATTCAGGCGTGGGGGACTAATGCCCATACCTCCTTGAGGGTAAGTTTGTGTCCTACAGTGGGACGTATTGGCTAATGGAAAAAATATCCCGGTAAATGATTTCAATCCTGGGTTTCTTTCCGGGTCCTAAATTCAAATCCCAGTTCCGGTCATGGATGTTGTGGTCACTTGCTACAGATGTCAGCACCCACAAGTTATAGCAAAGATGCGAACAGATGGCGATACCGTCGCTCTCGGAAATATGCTTCATATAAAGACAACGTTCATCCTAAATACGTAACTCGTAACCTACTTACTACACATAAGGTTCACAATCGAATGCGAGACATAAATCGCGCAAGGGAAATAATCACAGAGATTCGATATACAGGGTGGCCGGGGAGTTGACGTTCAAACGTAAAATTTAGGTCCGGTATGTCGTGGGATATCCGAATCACCCCCATGTAATGTATGTTCCGCGATTTTTTATAGTTTTCGAGTTATGATGATTTTTCCGATTTTTTGAGGAAACTCGACATGACTGGCTTAAACAATTTCTAAAAAAAAAGTGTAAGACTTTTTGGAGATTCTTTTTTTGCAACTTAATCTTCATGAATTGTGCCTTTATTCATAACATCATCAGCATCGTAACTTTGATAAAAGTTATGAAAATATTGGTCTAAAGTTAAAAATTTGCGATCCGTGAATTATGACTAAATTTTCAACTTTAAATTAAAACTCTAAACAGGTGACCTTATGATTTTTTAGCCAATCCCAAAAATGCGGCCAACTCTCAGCTTTCATAGTCATAAATAAAAAGTAGTACTTAAGACGGCTAATTTGGCTAGAATTGATCTTCAAAGACAACAAGGCGGAAAACTCTTAAAATTTTTTTTATTTTTTTTTGCCATAATTACCACGCCTAAGGCTAAATAATGATTAAAGAATGCTGGAAACCGAAACGGCGACGGGTTATGCCGAACTCTTACCGGCTAAAACCCCACCGTGTTCCAATTCATCGCATATTGCCGTAGAGCCTGAGGGCCCGTGAGGAATCTTCCACACTCTACGGCGCAGCGACCAACCTTACCAGGTCTCATCTCTGTTGGCCTTGACAAGCCTACAGGCCTTTAGGTGGTGCATGGGAACACGCACACAACCACTTCGAGTCCCTATGATCGGACGCCGGACCCCCCAGCCCGACGCCCAGAGACTGAAAAATTACGGGGGAGGCAGACCGCGAGCAAACGCAGCCCGTCTGCGCCCCGTGCGTCTTTGGCGGATCGGGAGTTCAGAAGTCGACTCCCTCTCCCTCTCCGCCGTCTCCTTCTGGAGCATTACTGCCTCACAGACGGAGAGAACCGCGCGCCAAGACGCCTCACTGTCGACCATAGCGCGAACCATGGCCGGCAGCGAGAGGTCTGAAACTACCTGGGAGAGCTCACTGCGCTCTCCCGCCCACGCAGGGCACTTCTGCAGCACGTGCTGCGCCGTCTCGTCGAGACAGCCGTCGCAGTGGTGGCACCCGGCTGTCGGCTCCCACCTCCTAGGTTAGGTTAGGTTAGGTTAGTGGTTGTGTGCGTGTTCCCACGCACCACCTAAAAGCCTGTAGGCTTGTCAAGGTCAACAGAGATGAGACCTGGTAAGGTTGGTCGCTGCGCCGTAGAGTGTGGAAGATTCCTCACGGGCCCTCAGGCTCTACGGCAATATGCGATGAGTGGAACACGGTGGGGTTTTAGCCGGTAAGAGTTCGGCATAACCCGTCACCGTTTCGGTTTCCAGCATTCTTTAATCATTATTTAGCCTTAGGCGTGGTAATTATGGCAAAAAATAAAAAAAACAATTTTTAGAGTTTTCCGCCTTATTGTCTTTGATGATCAATTCTAGCCAAATTAGCCCTCTTAAGTACTACTTTTTATTTATGACTATGAAAGCTGAGAGTTGGCAGCATTTTTGGGATTGGCTAAAAAATCATAAGGTCACCTGTTTAGAGTTTTAATTTAAAGTTGAAAATTTTGTCATAATTCACGGATCGCAAATTTTTAACTTTAGACCAATATTTTCATAACTTTTATCAAAGTTACGATGCTGATGATGTTATGAATAAAGGCACAATTCATGAAGATTAAGTTGCAAAAAAAGAATCTCCAAAAAATCTTACACTTTTTTTTTTAGAAATTGTTTAAGCCAGTCATGTCGAGTTTCCTCAAAAAATCGGAAAAATCATCATAACTCGAAAACTATAAAAAATCGCGGAACATACATGGGGGTGATTCGGATACCCCACGACATACCGGACCTAAATTTTACGTTTGAACGTCAACTCCCCGGCCACCCTGTATATAGGTTCAACTAAGAACTGTTGGACCACGGCCGGTCCCCAGGCTTCACACATAGCCTGGTGGAATATCTTCCCTTTTCAATAGAGGAACATTCCCAGTAGCACCTTCATAATGTTATTATTGTCACGAACGCTGTCAAGCGTTAGACGTAAGAAGGCATTCAAAAATTCGGAGGGTGTATTAACAATCGCCGTGGTCTTACGGTCTAAGGTTCCGCCTCCCATGCTGGGGGGTGACGGTTCGAATCCTATCCGCGCCAAAAATATTTCTAGATTTTTGTGTTTTTAGAAATGTTCTAGAAGGAAGAGAGAGAAGGAATATTTAAAAAGGGACCAAAAGGTCTAGGGGTGTGTAGGAACTTCGAGAAAGGAGGCGAAATTACGAATATTTGAAAAGAACCAGAAAAGTGGGCGTGTCTTCGATCGGTTTCGAGAAAAGAAGGCGGGGTTAGAACTATCTGGAGGAAAACAATCGAGTAAAGAAAAGAAGATCGAAAAAGGGTAGTCTGGAATATTCTGCGGGATATAAAAAGCGGCGAGCTCGCGGTCAGAGATCAGTATTGGATTTAACAGTGAACAGTGCGAAACAAAAGGAAGAAAAGTAAAAGTGGAAAAGTACTAGTGAAGAGAAAAGTGCTAAGAGTGGAACAGTGAGTAGACTAGTGTCAGTGTAGTGCGTGACGTCATAGTGTCGGTGTAGTACGTGACGTCATAGTGTCAGTGTAGTGCGTGTCGTCATAGTGTCGTGCGTCGTGACGTCATAGCCGTGACGCGTGTCGGGTCGTCACAGTAGTGACGTAGTGGACTGTGAACAGTGACAGTAAGTGGTGCACGGGGGAATCCCTGCGAGGAGGACCCGGTGAAGTGAACCGTATAGGGGAACCTCTGCGAGGTGGACCGTTTGTAAGTGTATCCCAAATAAACTCTGTAAAATTGGACTTAGCGTTTCACTCCAATCCCGGAACCCGTAGCTCGTAACATTTGGTGTCAGAAGTGTGGGATTGGAGTAAGATGCCGCTGGTGCCAAAGGAGTTAAAGGGAGTCACCACCCGGGCCATGTCGGAAGCGCGACAGGAAGGTGCGGCCCCTGTAACTGAGGTGCAGCGGACCCCGGAGAGAAGACCTGAGGGGGGTGAAGTGCAGCGCACTCCAGAGCAGAACCCAGGAAATTTCCTCTATCAAATCCAGCGCATGATGGAGGACCAGGCTCGCCGGCAGGAGGAACAAATGCGCGCGATGCAGGAGGCGCAGGCTCGCCGGCAGGAGGAACAGGTTCACGAGCTGCGCGCAATGAAAGAAGAGCAAGCTCGCCGCCAGGAGGAACAGGCTCGCCGGCAGGAGGAACAGGCTCGCATGATGAAGGAACAGGTTCTACGCCAGGAGGAACAGGCTCGCCGGCAGGAGGAACAACTGCGCGCACTGAAAGATGAGCAGGCTCGCTGTCGGAAGGAACAGGTGCACGAACTGCGCACGATGCAGGAGGCGCTTCATAAAGATATTACGAAAGGCTTGCAACAGGCAGTAGAGAGAGTCGAAGTCGTAGAAGGGAGGTTGGATCGTGTGAAGGGAGAGCTCGAAGGGAGGTTGGATCATGTGAAGGGTGAGTTCGGAGGGAGGCTGGATCGTGTGGAGGGTGAGTTTGCCAAGATCCGGCGAGAGGTTGAGCAGAGCAGATCTCATAGTCGTGTCGCTGCTGTTTTTGACTCACCCATTCTACCAAAAGGTGTCAAGACTCCGGTTTACGATGGACTGACGTCATGGCCCGCCTTCAAGCTACAATTCGAGACAGCGATGAAAGTTAATGGCTGGGGCAAAGAGGAGGCGCAGTCTGCGTTGACATTAGCACTCCAGGGACAGGCTCTCACTGTGCTGGAAGCCGTAGGTGCTGGTGAAAATCTGACGTTCGACAAGCTTTTCGGAGCTCTGGAGGCGAGATTTGGCGACGGACATCTCGAACACGTGTATCGGGCGCGATTGAAGGAACGTAACCAACATGCTAACGAGAGTCTGCAGCAATGGTCCGTGGAGGTGGAGAAGCTCGTGCGAAAGGCTTTCCAGTCATCACCAGCAGCCATCGATGACATGCTCCTGCAGGCCTTTACGGATGGGATACGGGACCCGGAGGTGCGAGCTGCCGTGCGACTTGGGCACCATGCTACACTCAGGGACGCTGTTGCCCATGCATTGGAGGTGGAGGCCGTACGACAGGATCCTCGTTCCGCTCGCCTCAGGGAGATTGTGGTGACTAGAACCTCACCGCCGAGAAGTCGAAGCGTCGGTTATGTGTGCTACGAGTGTGGTGAACGAGGGCACATTCGCAGCTCCTGCCCGAAGCGCACATGTCGTCGGGATGTAGGAGTCTCGACTGATGAGTAGCAGGAAAACTAAAACCAGCCAGGGCTGCGGGGTGGGCGCTGGCCGGTTATGTTGCAACCCCAACCATAAGAGTCAAACAGACATCAGACGGAAATAGTCTGTTAGTCGAAGGAGAGGTCAATGGTAGAATCTGCCAACTTACTTTGGATACCGGAGCTTCGAGAACAGTGATCAATACTCGACTGATAAACGAGATGGAAAATTATCAGAAACGACTTCTGCAACAAACCAACCTGCAGTTAACAACAGCTACCGGCCAGCGCATACCTGTCAACGGGGAGTTGGGAGTTTCAATTAAGATCGGGGAAACTCCTTTCAAACATGAGGTGATTGTAGCTGAAATAGTGGACGATTGCATCATTGGCTTAGATTTCTTACAAAATCACCAGTGCAGTATAGACATGAAAAACGGAGTGCTACGGTGTAACACAGAGGAGGTTCCGATGAAAGGTGGATCGTCGGGAAAGGTCTACTGTGTGAGAAGAACAGTTCTCAAACCTAGATCACAGACCTTGGTACCTGTCGTTTTGCCCAAGAGTAACGATGGGAGATTACCACGGAGATGTGCTGTGATAGAGAAAGTTAAAACTGAAACTTCTTGGATTCCGGCAAGGACAGTTGTTGGATCAGTTTCATCTACCTCAATCCCGATACTTAACGTTGGAGATGTGGACCTGACGATTGAGAAGGGGGAGGTTGTTGGTCACTGTGAGGAAGTTTTATGGTTGCGACAATGTGTGGAAAATCCTCCTAGTAAACATAAGGCTGAGGAGGATGTAGTATCCAAAGTTATGGAAGACTCCAGCAAGGACCTGACTAAGCTACAGGCTGTAAAAGCGAAGAACTTGCTGCGGCGTTTTTCAGACCTGTTCTCCCAGAACGACGCAGATATTGGTAGAACGGACTTGGTGAGGCACACGATTAATACGGGAGATGTAGCGCCAATCAAGCAACGACCTAGGTGCATTCCGTTTGCTCGTGAGAAGGAAGTGGAGGGAATGATAGAGGACATGAGAAGGAATAACATCATCGAACCTTCATCAAGTCCCTGGTGTTCACCTGTAGTTCTCGTCAAGAAAAAGGATGGCTCAACGAGATTTTGTGTGGATTATCGGCAGCTGAATGAAGTGACGAAGAAAGACAGCTACCCCTTGCCAAGGATCGACGACACCTTAGACACTTTGAATGGAATGAAATGGTTTTCAACGCTCGATCTGAAAAGTGGGTACTGGCAAGTGGACGTGGACCCTAAAGACAAGGAGAAAACCGCGTTTTCCACCGGGAAAGGACTGTGGCAGTTCAAGGTAATGCCATTTGGATTGAGTAACGCCCCTGCGACTTTCGAGAGATTGATGGAACATGTCCTAGCTGGAATTCTGGGTGACACGTGTCTTGTCTACCTGGACGACATCATCATTGTTGGTCGAGACTTTGATGACCACCTGAAAAAGTTGGAGAAAGTCTTCGAAAGACTACGTGGAGCCAATCTTAAATTGAGTCCTAAAAAATGTTCTTTCTTCAAAAGACAGGTCAATTACCTTGGACATGTAATCTCTGAGAGAGGAGTCGAGACCGATCCTGCCAAAACTGCTGCTGTGAGGGAGTGGCCAACACCGAAAGATAAGACACAAGTTAGAGCTTTTCTTGGACTCTGCTCTTACTATCGTCGTTTTGTGAAAGGGTTTTCGGACATCGCAAAGCCGCTACATCGACTTACGGAAGAAAAGAGGACGTTCACATGGGATTCAGAATGTGAAGAGGCTTTTATGGAGTTAAAGGAACGTCTGAGTAAGGCACCAATTCTTGGATATCCCGATGTCCAGGGTGAATTCGTTGTAGACGCAGACGCCAGTAACATCGGGATTGGAGGTGTGCTCTCGCAGCGACATGGTGAAAAGGAAACTGTAATAGTCTACTTCAGTAAGTCATTATCTAGACCTGAGAGGAACTACTGTGTTACCAGACGAGAATTATTGGCCGTGGTGAAGACTGTACAACACTTCAAGAAGTATCTGCTGGGACGTAAATTTTTAGTCAGGACAGACCACGCTGCGCTGAAATGGTTACTCCAATTTAAGAACCCGGAAGGTCAAGTTGCAAGATGGTTGGAGCAACTACAGGAATTCAACTTTGAAGTAGAGCATCGAAGTGGAAGAGTGCACTCCAATGCAGACGCACTGTCAAGAAGACCATGTCCAGAAGATTGTAAGCATTGCAGCAAGCAAGAAGGGAAGGAAACAGTTTCACTCAAGGTTATTAGAACTGATGCCATCAACGATGAGTGGGGAAACGAGGCAATGCGTCGCGAACAGGAAAAGGACTCAGGAGTCGGGCCAATCCTGAACTGGTTAAAGAGTGATGGTTCTAAGCCTCAGTGGAGCGAGGTGGCAAAGTACGGGGCAGTCACGAAGGGGCTGTGGGCTCAGTGGAAGAGCCTCATCATGCATAACGGATTACTCTGTAGAAAATGGGAGACATCGGATGGAAAAGACTCGTATCTGCAGTTGGTGGTCCCGCAAGCTAAGGTGAAAGAAATTCT
Source organism: Agonopterix subpropinquella (assembly GCA_922987775.1). Taxonomy (NCBI): domain Eukaryota; kingdom Metazoa; phylum Arthropoda; class Insecta; order Lepidoptera; family Depressariidae; genus Agonopterix; species Agonopterix subpropinquella. The sequence goes on along the minus strand of OV277696.1, from coordinate 6,828,370 downwards.
GAGAGTTTTTCATGATGGAACTTCCGGAGGGCATTTGGGTGTAAAGAAAACCTTGGAGAAAGTAAAGGAAAGATTTTACTGGTTGCATTGCAGAGACGATGTGGAAGATTGGTGCCGCAAGTGTACAGTCTGCGCAGCTGTAAAGGGACCTCATACGAGGAGCAGGGCAGCAATGAAAATTTATAATGTTGGGGCGCCTTGGGAGCGAATCGCTTTGGATGTCGCGGGACCATTTCCAGTCACTAAATCGGGGAACCGGTATATACTTGTGGTAATGGATTATTTCACAAAGTGGCCGGAAGTATTTGCCATTCCAAATCAGGAAGCGGTCACTGTGGCTACCAAGTTGGTGAATGAAGTTTTCTGCCGGTTTGGGGTTCCGCTGGAAATGCACAGTGATCAAGGCAGGAACTTTGAGTCACAGTTGTTCCAGGAAGTTTGCAAAATTTTCGGAATCCATAAGACCCGGACTACTCCTTATCACCCGCAGTCTGACGGCATGGTGGAGCGATTCAATCAAACTTTGGAACGGCATCTTGCGAAGGTCGTCGATAATCATCAAGATAACTGGGACGAGTACATACCTCTTTTCCTGTTGGCCTACCGAACCGCTGTTCATGAGAGTACTTCGGCAACTCCAGCAATAGCAAACTTCGGGAGAGAGTTGAAGCTTCCAGCAGATTTGCTATCAGGATGCGCACCAGGCACTCCTAAAAGTATCAGTGACTATGTGAGCGAACTGCGGGAAAAAATGGTCGACATTTATGAACAACTTCGAGAAGCAGGTCAAAACTCAAGTGACCGTTCAAAGACACGATATGACCGAAAAGCGAACTATGCTGGGTTTGAGGAAGGAACATCAGTTTGGCTGCATAATCCAGTTCGGAGGAAAGGGAAGAGTCCGAAGTTGCAGGCAAGTTGGGAAGGACCGTATGAGGTAGTGACCAGGATAAATGACGTCACCTATCGAATTCGACGATCGCCAAGGAGCCCGTTGAAGATAGTGCACGTAGATCGATTAGCTCGATATTTCGGCACTAATGATGCTCGGGACGAGCAGAACTAAGGGAGGGGCAGTGTCACGAACGCTGTCAAGCGTTAGACGTAAGAAGGCATTCAAAAATTCGGAGGGTGTATTAACAATCGCCGTGGTCTTACGGTCTAAGGTTCCGCCTCCCATGCTGGGGGGTGACGGTTCGAATCCTATCCGCGCCAAAAATATTTCTAGATTTTTGTGTTTTTAGAAATGTTCTAGAAGGAAGAGAGAGAAGGAATATTTAAAAAGGGACCAAAAGGTCTAGGGGTGTGTAGGAACTTCGAGAAAGGAGGCGAAATTACGAATATTTGAAAAGAACCAGAAAAGTGGGCGTGTCTTCGATCGGTTTCGAGAAAAGAAGGCGGGGTTAGAACTATCTGGAGGAAAACAATCGAGTAAAGAAAAGAAGATCGAAAAAGGGTAGTCTGGAATATTCTGCGGGATATAAAAAGCGGCGAGCTCGCGGTCAGAGATCAGTATTGGATTTAACAGTGAACAGTGCGAAACAAAAGGAAGAAAAGTAAAAGTGGAAAAGTACTAGTGAAGAGAAAAGTGCTAAGAGTGGAACAGTGAGTAGACTAGTGTCAGTGTAGTGCGTGACGTCATAGTGTCGGTGTAGTACGTGACGTCATAGTGTCAGTGTAGTGCGTGTCGTCATAGTGTCGTGCGTCGTGACGTCATAGCCGTGACGCGTGTCGGGTCGTCACAGTAGTGACGTAGTGGACTGTGAACAGTGACAGTAAGTGGTGCACGGGGGAATCCCTGCGAGGAGGACCCGGTGAAGTGAACCGTATAGGGGAACCTCTGCGAGGTGGACCGTTTGTAAGTGTATCCCAAATAAACTCTGTAAAATTGGACTTAGCGTTTCACTCCAATCCCGGAACCCGTAGCTCGTAACATTATGTTTGTGTATTTGTAGTCTGGATTTCATAATAAAGACACCCTGTAGCTTACATTTGGCATAAGAACAATGTATTGTGCCTGTGAGCGTTTTAATTATTTTGTTTTAATAATAATTTTAATTAGCGCGGACGCTATTTGTGAAGAATTGGAATAATTGGACAACTCATTAAAACAATGGGACGTTGTTCTGAATGCCTGATTAAAATTTCATAATAATGGTGCAAACTTATAGGTATTGCTGTCGAATTTATTCCAATTATATTTTTACGAATAGGGAATAATCGCAAATATGTTATTGACACATTATACATAACAGGGTGTTAGGGTAAACAGTAGTATCACTTTAAAGAGTGATTGTACCTATGACAGTGAACAACTTTCCCTAAGAAACATATAGGAAATTCGCAAAAAAAAATTATTTCGATGTTGGCTCCATAGTAAAAGTTGTTCAGTTTGATGGTCTGAAGCACCCCCTTAAGGTGGTTGCAGAGGGGACAATTTTATACAAAACTTTGAATCACAATACGCGTAGACGGCATTAATATAAGTAACTTTGTGTATATGGAAAAATAGCTCAGAAAATCTAGATGTCGCGTCACAAATAACATTTGCAATTTATTATTTTGAAATTTTTATACCACATTTTAAAAGCTTTATATCTTCTTTTTTTTAAACTATTCCATATATACAAAGTTCGCGTATTGTGCATCAAACTTTTGTATGGACTGAAACCACCTTAAGTATGCGATAAGAAATTGCACAGATTTCTACGTCGAAGTCATAAAAACCAATTTCCCACAGTCTTTCAGCAATCAATTTCAGCAATCTCGGGAACTCGACACTAATGAACAATATCACTTAACGTCTGCTATAACGATGGTAAAACAAACATTCGACAGAACCCCAAACAACCCTCATTAGTGTAGTGACTAGTTACCTTGGACTAACTATTTTATTGACTTTTAATTTGGCACGGTTTTATTTGGCGGCCGGCCGGCGCGGTCCGATAACTTGAGAAAGGTAGGTAAGGGGGGAGCAAGCGGATGAGGAAGGCCGGAATAGTATTTTGTTGCGCGGCCCATGGAGACACATGTATGGGTCTTGGGAGAGGCCTGTTCAGTAGTAGGCGATGGATGCGGCGCTTTTATAAAAAAAACTTTTTTTATTATTAAGTATGGGTTTGCTCTTGACCTCAAAAAAAACTATGTTGCATTTTAACGTTATAATCAAGGTATACAATTTCCATTAAATTATTGTAGCTGTTTTTAAAAAGGTTCCTTAATGTTAACAAACATTGTTATTTTATTAACTCAGTTTTATTTTCGTCGGTTTATTGTAATGTTTATTTAACAGTGCACTTTTCAAATTACTTTTTCAAACATTTATACCACTTTTTCCTTAGGAGTAAAGTCTTATAGAGGCTGATAAAGAAAAGGCTTTGGTTTGTTTAAGTGATTTAATTTAGTATACAAGCTTAACAAAACATCCAAGCACCTCATAGGTAGGGGTTATCAAACTAGACAACTTTCAACATGGAGCCAACATCGAGAAAAAATAAAAAATGAGAGCTGTTCGACACACATGTATGTGAAAGTAGAATTTTCTTTTCGATTATGTCTCCATCGCAAAAGTTGTTCAATTTTATGTTCTAAAGTGTCTACACCACCCCTTTAAATATTACTGTTAGGATGTTTTGTTACACCTTGTATTTACCTATTTGCATTAGAAGTCTAGAGAGTTAATAATCTATACAGGGTGGCCGGGGAGTTGACGTTCAAACGTAAAATTTAGGTCCGGTATGTCGTGGGGTATCCAAATCACCCCCATGTATGTTCCGCGATTTTTTATAGTTTTCGAGTTATGATGATTTTTCCGATTTTTTGAGGAAACTCGACATGACCGGCTTAAACAACTTCTAAAAAAAAAAGTGTAAGATTTTTTAGAGATTCTTTTTTTGCAACTTAATCTTCATGAATTGTGCCTTTATTCATAACATCATCAGCATCGTAACTTTGATAAAAGTTATGAAAATATTGGTCTAAAGTAAAAAATTTGCGATCCGTGAATTATGACTAAATTTTCAACTTTAAATTAAAACTCTAAACAGGTGACCTTATGATTTTTTAGCCAATCCCAAAAATGCGTTCAACTCTCAGCTTTCATAATCATAAATAACAAGTAGTACTTAAGAGGGCTAATTTGGCTAGAATTGATCTTCAAAGACAACAAGGCGGAAAATTCTTAATTTTTTTTTTTTTTTTTTTTTGCCATAATTACCACGCCTAAGGCTAAATAATGATTGAAGAATGCTGGAAAATCTTGAATTTTGAGTAATATTTATTATAGGAATCATACATAGGTTTTGTCTGAGAAAATGAACAATCAAACAAACGAAAGACTGCGTTTCTATGTGAATGCTCCCCATAAGTGTTAATTTTAAAGGTTCTGGTACTTTGAAATATACAATCGGTGTGATCTCCAATACTATTTTCCAAGATCAAAGTAAACGAAGCGTCTAAATAATTCAGAATGTAGAAGCCAACAATAAAGCGAGCACTAATTAACTGTAATTCGAAAAAACATTTTGAATTAAGTACAGACAGAACGATTATGAGATTTATTACATCATCGTTAAGCTGCAGATGGTGTAGGTGTGTTCTTGTTCTTGGGTACATTGGGTAGATTTTCTTTGAGCTTTGACAACTATGTACCTTTTTTGTAAAAACTTTTGTATTTGTACAGGGTGTAACAAAACACCCTAGTAATACTTAAGGGGGTGCTTCAGACCATCAATCTGAACAACTTTCACTATAGGGCCAACGTCAAGAAAAAATAAAAAAAATCTGCCGTCACATACGAGTACATTTGCGTCGAGACGGTACTGCAGTTTTGTATGAAAGAACGGATTTTTTTTTCGTGATTTCGATGTTGGCTCCATAGTGAAAGTTGTTTAGATTGATGGTCTGAAGCACCCCCTTAAGTATTACTAGGGTGTTTTGTTACACCCTGTAAACACTTATTTTTCCATTGGGTACCTTGGATAGATTTTCTATGAGCTTTGTCTGCTATATGTACCTTTTCTATAAAAGTTGTTGTATGTACGAGTAGGTACGTCATCACATCAGACTATGATCACTCATTTTTCCATTGGGTACCATGGGTAGATTTTCTTTTAGCTTTTACAGCTTTAGGTACCTTTTCTTTAAAATCTAATTTGTATGTAGGTCATCGTACTATTTCCAAAAAATAATTCATAGTCTACCGAAATAATTAAAATTTGACTTGTTTTTCTTATTTTCGTGTGGAATGTCATGTTACCTCTATCACTCTATCGCACTTTGCTTTCCATGTTGTACGTTTATTACACACACTCACGGCCATTTCCCTTTTATGTGGTGATTAAAAATGTTACTACAACCGTTCTACCAATTACCTGAATGTGGATAAAGCGATAGAAGTTTCGCAGAATCATATCGCAGCCAAAGACTTTGCCTACCCCCATAGCATAATGTTTACATTTATGTTTTGGTGTTAGAAACTGACTTTTACTACGGAAATCTTAAAAATAATGCGGTTTCATACATTTGAGTTAAGTACGGATTGTAGTTTAGTAATAGAACAGTAGGTTTCTTTTTTGAGATTTCAGTTTTGCTCCCATAGAAAGAGTTGTACCGTTTTATGGTTTAAACCACACCTACAAAAGACAATGCAGGTTTTGTATGTAAGCGGTTGGCGCCTTATTTTTCGCCGTTCTTTTTGCGCGGCTTAAATATTTTATTTCAGTATAAAGTAGCAAACAAAACTTATTAACATGTATATCCCTGAACTCAGTCCGGACGGAGATATAAAGGCTTGAAGTTGAAAATATTACCATTATGTGCACTTCAAGCCTTTATATCTCAGTTCGGACTGAGTTCCGAGATATTTGTAATAACAAGTGTTGTTTTCAACTTTATCTTGAATTATAATATTCAAGTTTGATTGATGGCCGCGCTAAATAAAGAAAAAGGCGCTATTTTTAGGCATAGGCTTTTCTAGGACCATTCCAATTACACCCTACGTCAACGAATATGGGTCGGTTCCCATTCCTGTGGAAATTACAAATTTATGTCTATACAGGATGTTAGGGTAAACTATTGCATTGCTTTAAGGGGTGATTGTACCCATGAGACTGAACAACTTTTCCTACTAATATATAGCTAATTCTAAAAAAAAAATGCATTTTCATGCAAACCTTCGATCAGCTGATTGCATTTAGTATGGAAAGTCAAACATTTTTTTTGCGAATTTCCTAGGGAATTTCCTATAGGTTTCTTTGGGAAAGTTGTTCAGCATCATAGTTAAAATCACTTTTTTCCTTAACAGCCAGTAGTTAAATGAAAATGAACGATACAACGAATTGACCCCGTCAGCCAAACAATGACTTAAAACGTTGACATTGTAAAGCAATCACAAATTAATAAACCCTGGCTTGAAACGCTGACGGTCACACAATATAGACCATGCAATGCAGGCTCAATTATTTACGTACCTAAAATAAATCAGTGTGACCTTTCGTTTCGTTTTAGAATAAATTATTTTCCGTTGCAGGTTATTTTCCGCTGCCCGCTGTGTACTGCCTCACGTGGATTTGTCTGGATGTGCTGCTCTGTACTGCTTCCATCATGCATCTGTGCACTATAAGTATTGATAGGTAAATATTTGTTTTTACTATAGGATAGCCAAAGGGTTTCAACAGGACCCCATTTATATAAAGGGTGAAATTGATATCATTAGCATCAAACCGACCGGAGCAAAAAAAATCAGCTGTAAACTGCAGTGCCCAGTCGACTCAAATGTATGCAACTGCAGATATTTTTTTGCTCCGATTTGTTTGCTCCCATAGTAAAAGTTGTTCAGTTTGATGGGTAGACTCTTAATTTAAAAAGAAGCTAATGATATCAATTTCACCCTGCATAAGCCAACGCTGTTTGTGCTTCCGTTCTATCAGGCTGTATCTTTTGAACCGTAATACATAGCGAAATTGAACTCTTCACAGAATATTTATTTTATATTTGCTAACAAATAAAAAAAAAAAAAACAAAACAAAAAGTAAAAATTAAGGGGCTTCCCCATACAAGAAAAGTGTTTTTTTTTTTACTTTTTTAATTTTTGCTCTACAAAAACGGTAATAGGTCAATTTGGTGTGATTATTAGTGCATACTCTAATCTAAGGTAAAACAACAAACATAATAAAAATCTATCAAGTGTGTGTCGGGCATGCGCTTAAGACCCAGGAGAAGTCTTTTTTTATATTGTATGGTGGTACGGAATTCTCCTTGCGCGAGTCCTACTTGCACTTGGCCGATTTTTTATTTAATAAATAAATAGCTTTCGTGTCTGCCATTATCAAATGGTTTTTGGTAGTATCGTGATCCCAAGGATTGTTTAATTGATAAAAATTATTTGAGCTATTAAGACAGCCAAAATGCCGATTCCAGAATATTTAAATGTTATGTTATGTTACGCGCACGATTTTATACGAGAGATTTATTAAAAATTTTGTCTGAATCACCCCTGATAACTTGGATTTTTAGGGGTGGTCTGCATCTTTATTATCGCGATTTCAGATTTGCTTCCATATTAAAAGTTGTACAATTTAAAAAGTCTGAACCTATAATAGAAAGTGTTTACAAAATCACCTAGTATACAAACAACCGTTCTACTTATATCCGAAAAGAAACATTTTATTTGAAGTCGTCGATTCCACACACACACACTCACCCCTACGGAATACAAGCGAGTGTGAGTTTAGCGAAGGAGGCTTTTTATTTCGTCTCATACAAAAACCTGGAACCTTCGCCTTGTAAATTATTTTCCTTGGCCATACAAATAAACCCATAGCTCAGCGTTGCCGAGATATATCGTCACACGACTAAGTAGTTTGAATTTAGAACGGCCACTCCAAAACGGATGAGTCGGTGACTATAAATCGCGCCGTAATGGTGGAGTCCATTTTGTAAGTCAGGGCCAGTTCTAAACTAGACTAGCTTTAAGGCCAGCATTTATTCTCTTTAGCGAATATTTAGTATAGAATGGTACTAGGAATCGATACTTTTACTTGTTATGCAGTCGTATTGTAAGAAAGTACTGTTGTACAGGGTGAAATTGATATCATTAGCATCCTTTTAATAAACTAAGAGTCTACACATTTGTCACATTTGTCTTTTTATGGCTTTTCATTATACACACTTCAAACACTGAGTCAAATATTTTGTCATATTATGTAAATAGTCCACTAGCGCGATTGTGTCGAAGCTTTACTGTTACCTGATATGTGGGGTATTTACTCATGTGGTTTTACAAATAGGAACATTGTATGACATTTACACTCAGATGCAGAAACGCTCATTAGAGTTAATCCTCTATTAAATCTCTTGCTAGCTTTAACTATGTCAACAAGACAAAAAGTGACAGCAAGAGATTTAATGGCGGATTAAAATGAGCGTTTCTGCAACATTGTGTCCCCTCGCAAGTCAGGATGGGATCTCGTTTTTATTTTTAGTCTCAAAACCTGTTTCTATTCCAGATACCTCTCTCTCCGCTACCCGATGAGGTTCGGAAGGAACAAGACAAGGAAAAGAGTGACGGTCAAGATAGTGTTTGTGTGGATACTGTCGACAGCCATGAGTCTTCCATTGAGTCTTATGTATTCTAAGGTAAGTTTGTGTCGCAAGTCAATGCTTAATTATTATAATCAATAATTTTTTTGAGAGTTACGCCGTAATTAAACAAATTAATTATGAAACATAGAGTGGGGTCAGAAAATAGATTGTAGTATAAGCGACGATGATATAATTTTCATATCTAAACTATTATAAAACTGTAACAGAAATGTATCTGTACATTGAAGATATTTACAAAAAAATTACGACATGGTTTTTACCTGTCCCTGATTCCAAATCACACATTTTTGGATTTTTTTTGTGTCTATTTGTTTGTTTGTTTGTATGTTTGTTTGTTTGGGTGTTTGTTCGAGTATCACGTAAAAACTACTGAACCGATTTTGATGAAACTTTTTTTGTTTGATAGCTTATCATCTGACTTAAAATCTGGTATATAATTTATGCGGACGAAGTCGCGGGTAAAAGCTCGTTATTTAAAAAAACATAAATCGTAGACCGCTAGCCATCTCTAACATTATAGGTCTGTACGTAAGTAGGTAACAATGTATAATATTTTAATATTTTTAAAGTATTAATTGCCAGTACAAAATTAATGTAACATCACACTTTTGGACATACTCGAGCATAGGCTAAATAAGTGAAATGAAAAATGAAAATTGTGACTTGGCACCTTGGTGCTAAGGTTTTTTTCTTTAAATTAGTTGACTGTACACACAGCGACAGATCAACCTACCCATAGTTCGACCTTATGTCCATGAAAATAGAGTTTAACTATGGGTAGGTTGATCTGTCGCCGTACACACGGCGACAGATCAACATTGATACATTATTTGATAGATTCACTTTTTAGAAACAATGGCAGATTTTATAATCTTAACTTTATTTAATATAATATTATACAGGGTGTAACAAAACACCCTAGTAATACTTAAGGGGATGCTTCAGCCCACGAAACTGAACAACTTTCACTATGGAGCCAAATTCGAAATCGCGAAAAAAAAATCCGCTCTTTCATACAAAACTGCAGTACCGTCTCGACTCAAATGTATGGGATGGCGGATTTTTATTTTTTCTCGACATTGACTCTATAATGAAAGTTGTTCAGATTGATGGTCTGAAGCAGCCCCTTAAGTATTACTATGGTGTTTTATTACACCCTGTATACACGTTTGTTCTTAAATCCTTGAAAAATACACTTCTACTTATTTATAGACATCAAATAAACCTTAAGATCGTTTAAGTGAATGAAATCTTAACTTGTAATTAACTTTAAACCACGTTTCACTTACAACTTTCTTTCCACTTCAGCTCCGAAATTAAGTCAAAATAAATAAGTAACAAACGAAAGATAACTTGAAAGCGAAATGAACAATATGAATTTGCAATTTAACTTTGAATCAAACATAAAATGGTTTAAGAAGTTTTGTGGTTAAATAGGAGTAAAGTTAGCTGATACATACGGATTTAGAATTCATACAACTCTCCTATCTTTTGTTACTTAAACAATTATTTCAATCGTGGAAAGGTACTTAGCTTTAATTTATGAAAAATACTTCTTGATAAAAATTATGTTATGTTCATTGTCCAAGCGATCGCTTAGTAACAAAAACATTATACAGGATGAAATTGATACATTTAAGCATCATTTTAAACTAATAGTCTACCCATCAAACTGAACAACTTTTACTATGGGAGCGAACCAATCGGAGCAAAAAAAAATCAGCCTGTTGCATACATTTGAGTGGAGTGCATTGCAGTTTAGTATGGAACAGCAGATTTTTGTTTGCTCCGATTCACGGACGGATTTTTTCAAGCACGGACAATTCCTGGCCTGAAGTGTCTAGGGGGCCATAACGATTCTGTTGAGATTCAATCTTTATTGAGATGGAAGCCCGATTGCGCTAAGTTAAAACATCGAAGTTCTATTCTTATCCAATTACAGTTTCAATCACATTGCAATCCAATTTATATTCAACTGTGCTGAATTTCGCATCGCGTTAAACTCTATGTGACTGACAGCCCTTAACGTCTGAGCGATCTGTCAAAATGGCTCTAACGGCTGTCAAGAGCAGTACCGCGATTAGCGCAATACCAACTGTGTCAAAAGTTATGGTTCGTACGTTGTCCAATAACGATTCAATCACAGAATATTTACAGCGATTGCAGCCCAGGCTCATCAATCAATCTCTGTTGTAGATTCAACTCTATGGAATTTGGTATCGTTCTAAACTTATTATTCGATCGATAGCAGCAACGATTCAGTGGCAATCGACTTACGACTCGTTATACTGTCAAATTATTAGCGCTATACCGAATGTGCAAAAGTTGTGATACGGAAGCATTTTAGTGACGATGCAGTGGATATTACACACTACAAAACAAATGACTTGTAATGAAAACTAATAATAAATAATTATGATTACGAGTATGTCCATATCATTTTATTTAGCGCGATTAGAGCGCGATAGTCCCTCGGGATATGACTCAGAAAAAGTTCACCAAGCAAACAGTCCGTGTGTCCGTAATGATTGCGTATAAGCTTTTTCAAAATCTAATCGTGTTTCAGAACCGAATATTTGCCGCAAACTTTAGGGTCAGATACTTGAGAAGGATTAATTTGTAATCAAGTGCTTTGAGTTCCTTTCCTTTTTATGTTAACCGATCCTTAACTAAGGGGAGTTTAAAAGGATTTTATTCGTCATCTTATGTTGCAAATTTTAATCTTCGGAAAGGGACCGATAAAATCAATTGCTAGGTATTTTTTGCAATGTATTACAGTAAACCGATTTTTAAATAATGGCCGCCAATCTTTGGACCGATAAAACCAATAATAATTAAGGTATTTTTGCAATATACAGCAAACCAATTTTAAAAAAGGAGGATCACTAAGTATACATCGTCACAATTATAGACCGACATCCGACCGTAAAATTATGCATCTATTTCATAGGTGAACGAAATGTGATTCTAGTGTACGCAAGTTCCTTTTCCATTATGATTTTTGGCATAACTTTTTCCACCTGTCTGTTAGGGAATAAAAGAGGTGCCATCGGAAGGAGACTGATCTACAGCACTGGAAAAACTAGGGTTGCCACCTCTCAATCTGCCGCAACTATAGGGTTGCCAGGTTCAAAGAAGTCATTTTTTATCCTTGTTTTACCAACCAAATTAAGGCTATGCCAAAAATCATAATGGAAAAGGTACTTGTGGCAAGATTTTTCTAGGCAACTTGGCAGCGTAGAATTAACCCCTGTGTAAACATACACTAGAATCACCATTTCGTTCGCCTATGAAATAGGTGCATAATTTTACGGTCGGATCTCGGACTATTACAAATAGATTGTGTGTAACACAAGAGTAAATATTATTGATTATTGTCATGTAACAGCCCCGTTGTTGTGTGGTTACGGCTTAGAATGGACCACCGCAATTCTGCCCCTAGGTGTTGTACGAAGCGACTAAGGGATTAAAGATTTCTTATGCAGTGTTTATGTGGGTGTCAGGTTAGCCATCTCTCACCACTTGACACGTCATTCCATCATGAAACAGAGCAGAGTTGTTGGAGGCTCTCCCTCCCTAGTGCAAGGCTCTCTTTCTTACAAGCAAACTTTTGCAATTAGCCATCCCGCTTCAATTGCGTGGCTCCGGTCAGAATTTTCCGTTTTCTTTGAAAACCTGTATGATTTTTTACCAAAACCACATCATTCTATATTGTATTGTGAAGAATATTGTAAATTTTCATATTCTTCTGATCAACAATGTAAGAGTAAAACGGTTACATTACAACTGGAAAAAAAGGGGTGACTTTGGATTCGTTTTTCTTCGGTTTTATTAATTAAAATAGATTTCGAGAAAAACCACATCACTTCTAATATCCTGTAGATTGTTCAGTTTTGTTTTCTGCTTAGAAAGTGCCATAGTTAATGTATAAAATTGTTACAAAGTTACTCAAAACCGGGCGGACGCCCCTTAAGAAAAAAAAATCGGATTTAGTATGTGTAAAATATGGGTGAGCTTGGGGCGAACATAATAGACCAGCTATGGTCGCAGTGTTACATAACAAACCATGCTTGCAATAGCCCAGCCAACAATAATAATAAGTGGGCATCAACACTGCAAAATAAACCTTATTCTCAACTGGCATAGAAAAAAATGCATGGAAATAAAAGCAGTGGTCCATTATAATTATAATTCCGGAACAACATAGCTAATTTTAATTATACGAATAGATTAAATACTTATGTTGGTTAATGCTATTAAGCGTTAATCGTGTTGCTTCATTATTTGCGATGTTGCAATTATGGAATGAAACATAAATATTGGAAGGAAAATTGATAATGATTGTTTGGATCAACAGGTAGGAGAATACTGGATTGCTTAATTAACAAAAAGAATTTGATGTAACTAATTTTTAATGTATGTTTTTACTGCGTTTATCATTATAAACGCGGTTTAACATAGTTAACGCATTAAGAATTCTTTAAAATGTAACATTTTTGTTGAAATTTTCTTTCGTTTTTGTCAGCCCTATTAATTGCACGCACAATGAATACAGAATGATTTTTTTTACCGTTCCGACACTTTCAGGGGTGGCTCAGCCCATCAAACTGAACAACTTTTACTATGGGAGCAAAACTGAAATCGCAAAAAAAAATCTGCTGTTCGATACTAAACTGCAATGTCTACTCGACTCAAATGTAGGAGACAGTTGATTTTTTTTCCGATTTCAGGTTTGCTCCCATAGTAAAAGTTGTTCAGTTTGATGGGCTGAGCCACCCCTGAAAGTGTCGGAACGGTAAAAAAAATCATCCAGTATATTCGTTATTCAGTACTTTTGAGGTTGAATAAATTCAGGAATACATACAAAAAGCTACATTTTATACAAATACCTTTCATCATGTTTTGATGACTACCGCCTAGTAGCTCAGTCGGTAGTGACCCTGCCTGCTGTGCCGAGGGTCGCGGGTTCAAATCCCGTAAGGGACAAATATTTGTATGATAGCATAGCATAATATGCTCACGACTATATTCCCCGAGGGGGTAGTCAGAGATATTCTGAAACTTCAGAACATCCACGTTTCACTAGTAGTACCGAAACTCTGCCCAATTCTGTCTCTGTCTCTGTGTATTTGTATAATAAATATAATTATGTATTCTATATCGTCGTTAATTTTTTTCAAAATATTAATTATTTTTTTTGCAATGTTTAAAATTTACTGAACCCGATGTCAATCCACCGTACGAGCACACTCACCTTACTTACTACCAAAACAAGATTATTAAAATGTATCCATGAGTACGTTAGCGCTTTCATTCATTGCTGAAATGATAACAAATCAGTTTGGCCTCAAAACTTAAAATGCAAATAACTTAAAATTTTTATTATAAAAATAATGAAATTATTGTTTCAATATAATTATTTTGTAATAAATCAGTTGGGGTGTATGAGGTTTTGCGTTAATTCATTAATACGTTGTATGAAGCTCATTCAAAATAAAAAGACCCGAATTTTTTTATTTTACTTTGTCTCATACAAAAATATTAAAAGTCGAGCGTAAACAAGACGCGTGCGCACTCTGCGGAGGGGTTGCGATCTGTGACTCACCCTCGAGAGAAGCCACGAGGCGTGTACGTCGGTCGCCCCCGCGCTACCCTCGCACCTACCTACCTTTTTGACGCACGAGTGTAGTGTAGCAACGCTACATTAATTTTGGGGTGGATAAATTGAAAAAAAAATTATCCCTTTAATGTGTTCTATTAACGATACTGATTGCATGGAAGAAAAATGCGCTCTGTCTCCGAAGTAACCCCGTATCTTAGCGCTCTCAAAGACGAGCGACACTTTGCGGTCGCCGGGTGTCGCGGAGGGTCGCTCGACCATCGCGCGACCGTAAAATGTATGAGCGCGACGCTCTGCGACGCAAACGCGACAGCAAAGTGTCGCTCGTCTGTAAGAGCCCTTAGATCAAAATAAGCCCCGTATATACCATAAAGTTATTATACCGTATACACGGTGCGCCAGAGTCGGGTTTCGCCACTCGAGAAGGATTTTCCATTCATTTATCCGAATCACATTTTTCCAGCTATTGAATTCATAAACAAAGTCAGCTTTTTCCTCCTTTCTTATTTTTTTGCAAAAGTTTTTCATTGGTCAATGAAAAAGTATTTTCTTTGTTATTGTACTTTATTCGCATTCGTACTTCTGAATGTTGTGCTTGTACAATCTATTTCAATACTTTATGAGAGCTAATATTTATTAATTGGTTTCTAGGAACTTTGTTTTTTTTTTAAATAATATTTAGAATAGCCTTAACGCATGATGTTCAAAAATCACACTCCAGACCTTTGTATTCCATATTGATCACACGTCATAATGAAATTGATGGATAAGAGCGTTAACCTTTTTCGACAATTTCAATTAACGTTAATAAGCGTAAAACCTCTTTTATTGTTTTAAAATTGTATAGGGTAGTAATTTATAGTAGGTACTCTGTGATACAGATTATAATCAAATTACCTGAGTCACTTTAACCGCTACAAAGTCAAAAGCAACATTTTGTATTAAATTGCCGTCTTGAGACTTATTACTCTGAGGTTCAAATCTGCCTGCAGCTTTTCGGGTTTTGAGATTGAAAACGGGCTCTGTTCACTAGGCTGTATGAAATGAATGTAGTTTTAACATTTTAATCAAAGCTTTAAATTAGAAATAACATTTAATAGAAGAAAATATAAATATTTAGCAACCAGCATTGATTTGCCTGTGACGTCCGCTTGGATTTCAGATTTTCGAAAAATCCCTTCTTAATTACCAAATATGTTTCTATCTTCAGTGGCTGTGCGTTTGTCTGTCTGTCAGTCATTCAGTCACGGAACTGTTTTATAAGTTAACAGGGTGTAACAAAACACCCTAGTAATACGTAAGGGGGTACTTCAGCCTATCAAACTGAACAACTTTCACTATGGAGCCAACTTCTTGCGAAAAAAAATCACCTGTCCCATTCATTTGAGTCGAGTCTGTGCTGCAGTTTTGTATGAAACAAGTGATTTTTTTTTCTCGATTTCGAAGGAAGTTGTCTCCATATCTAGTGAAAGTTGTTCAGTTTGATGGTCTGAAACACCCTCTTAAGTATTGCTAGGGTGTTTATATAAAGCTTAATTTACTAAAACCTTATTTAGTTATATTATCTAAACGCACAGCAGCAAACTGTAGTAAAACACTTCCCTGAATAATTAAATTGTTGCGAACAATACCGAAACTCTTATCAATTATGCTACCGTGGTTCGATCGAAAACTTAAGTTCAACATTTTGTTGCAAATTATTGAAGGGACCTTCGTTTAATTAATCATGAACTTAATAAAGTTAATATTTAATTTATTTACTCTGTAACAGGTGCTTAGTTTCTTTTTTCAGTTTTTTTTATTATTTATTTTGAGCCTATCTCAACAGCATGCAAATATTTTATTGACATCTACCTATCCGTATCCTTACATGCCTACCTCTTTTGCTTCATTCAAATCCACACAAATCTTTTCTCAGCAGGTTTTTTAACTGATTTGATCAGAGACGTCAAACACGAAACAGCCATTTCCTTTCTCAATTCTTGTGAATATGTTGTTGACAATAGTATTAATTTGTTACTTTATTGTCACAGTTCTAGTTGGTAGGTTACGTAAATCTAATCATCATTGTACTTATTACCCATTTCTCATTATTTGGGGTCGGCGCAACATGTTAACCTCTTCCTTCCTTCCATGTTATCCATCCTTCACACAATCCATCCATCTTTTCTTCGGCCTTCCAGGCTACGTAAATCTAAACACAATTAAACACATGAGGAGAGATCTGCGTTTAGGTATTAAACGTATTATTAAACACAACACGGATTTCCTAGTATCTGTACCTACTTTGAAATTAGTACGAATAAATACCTACAGATAATATGTGTAGATTACATCTAATGATGTCATATTATGTATCGTATGAAAATAAAATTCAGTTGTTAAAAATTTATAATATAGGTACAGTCGGCCGCTATAAGTTGTATATACTTTTGTTCTACGTCGTAGTACTAAAGTGTAACTTATTGCGGCCGACTGTACCCTATAAGTATAATATCTATCTATACGTATACCTCCTTACATGAAAAATATTTTATAAGGAAAATATCTGTAGAAAATTAATTAAATCTTAGAAAGAAAGTAAAGAGCAATATCTGAAGTACCATAGAAATAAATTAATTGATCTTGAAAGCTTCAAATTTCCAACATTCGAGTTAGCATTCAATTCTACGGCACCTGGCTGATCAATAGATCTCAATTATAATTCTGAGTCAGAATAAAGCGTATTAATTATCGATGAACCAATAACCGGCCAAGTGCATGTCGGACCACGCACAGGGTAGGGTTCCGTAGTTCACAATACATGTACTTAGAAAGGGGCTTTTTGTTTTATACTACGGTTTAACGTCTAATAAAGTCTAAAAAGAACATTTTATTATTTGGTCGACTATTACTCGTAAACTTGTAAAGCCTACTTAATGGTGATAGTTTTCCTTTTAAATTCGTAATATATGCTATTACCGTGAATTTTTTCACATCTCCAACTACAACCGTTTAGCTGGAAGAGGGGGGGACACTTGACTATAACCAAAATTGTCGCTTTAAAGCTTAATATTTCGCTAACGGATCCCTAAATCGAAAAATGGTTTTCCTAGACCCACAATATTTTTAAAAGACCTGTCCAACGATACTCCACAACATGGGATAGACGAGAAAAAAAAATTCATCCCCACTTCATGTGTAGGGTGTATTTTTAAGATTTTATTTTACCACTTTGTTGGCGTTATGAATATGTATTCATACGCCAAATTACAGCTTTCTAGTATTAAGAGTCTCTGACAGACGGACGGACATGGTGAAACTATAAGGGTTTCTTTTTGATTTCGGAACCCTAAAAAGTGGCAATGCTTTCAAAAGATACTTAATCAAAATACACTTATCTATCATAGAGACTTTTCTTGAAGGAGAGACAGGTTTCGATTTCGGAAAATTTTTATAGCGAATAATAAAACATTGTTATCACGTCTACAATATTTATTTTGCTCTGTCAAATAACGTTCTTGTCCTCAATAGTTGTAAAAGGAATTCAACATTGTCGTCTCGTCTTCAATATCTTTATCTTGAGTAACATTGTATTTTAGGAAAGGTCTCATTTTCTGCCCGTGGGACGAGGTGTCTTAGGTACACAGTTGCATTGTTTTCGTAGGCCAACCAAGCCACTTTTACATGTCATTCATACCTACTGAAACATTAAATAACGTTAGCCTTGCTTGTAAGCAAGGTAAGCTGCATTCTTAAAGAGTTCGGTTTACTTAGAAAGAGGTACCTCATTTCATTTCATTTCATTTATTGCCATAAATTGTATGTAAGTACATTATATTATATTAGATGGTAACATAAATTGGTTTAATAGTTCAGTACAATTTTACTCATACGAGTGTAGCAATCTTTTTTATACAGTAGGATAAATTAAAGCTTGAATTTGGTCTTCTTGATTTTGGACCTAGTTGGCAGTTACGGAAAAGATTCTGACCACCGGAAAGGGATTACCGTTATTAGTTTATGTAGGTACGAGCTTTTACCCGCGACTTCGTCTGCATAAATTATATACCAGATTTTAAGTCAGATGATAAGCTATCAAACAAAAAAAAATTCATCAAAATCGGTTCAGTAGTTTTTGCGTGATACTCGAACAAACAAACACCCAAACAAACAAACAAACAAATAAACAAATAAACAAACAGACAGACAAAAAAACCAAAAATTGGTGATTTGGAATCAGGGACAGGTAAAAACCATGTCGTAATTTTTTTTTTTGTAAATATCTTCAATGTACAGGTCAGTTCTGTTACAGTTTTATAATAGTTTAGACGTAGGTATGGTATTGTAAAAAAATATTATAATCCTGGGGTCTTATTGTGTTAGCTGATTCAATCGGTATCTAATCGAAATAGTGTTTTTTGGCAGCTACTAGCGATTCAGGCCCTGTACCCGGACTTTCGATGTTCGATATACAGGGTGTACAATAAAATGGGACAGCTACTCAAAGGGGTGCTTCAGACCATCAAACTGAACAACTTTCTCTATGGGACCAATATCGAAATCGCGAAAAAAAAATCCACTCTCCCATACAAAACTGCAAACATGACTCGACTGAAATGTATGGGACAGTAGATTTTTTTTTCGCGATTTCGATATTGGTCCCATAGAGAAAGTTGTTCAGTTTGATGGTCTGAAGCACCCCTTTAAGTAGCTGTCCCATTTTATCGTACACCCTGTATATCGCAACTGTTTCGGTCCGCACTTCATTCATAATTCATAATTCATTGCATTTACACATGCAATAGAGTTGACATTGGAACGAAAACGTTCACGCAATTGCGAAGATCGAATGTGCGGGTAGAGGCCCTGCTTCGGTCAATGATGTCACAGAAACAAAATATTACTTTCAAATTGCCTCGTACGGTCATAATACGTTAACAATATTGTAACAATATTATCGGAAACTTGCACATATAGCATCTTTAGTTCATTACAGACATTTTTTATACGTCCACTGCTGGACATAGGCCTCCGCCAAAAAGGGAGGTTTTGCGGGCGGGTTGTCGATCGCAGCTGGGTGTTATTATACTCGGAGAACACTGATGGCCATCTTTCGGTTTATCCTTTGACACTCAGTTGCAAAAACGCTCATTAGAGTTAATCCTCCATTAAATCTCTTGCTAGTTTTTACTACGTGAGAAGACATAAAGTGACAGCAAGAGATTTAATGGAGGATTAACTTTAATGAGCGTTTTTGCAACTGTCAGTCAGTCGCCTTTTACGAAACCCACGGGATGGGCTCCGGGTGCATGGTATCTTAACTGGTATAATATTCTTGGCCGGTACCACACGGCTAACCACAATACTGGTCTTTATTTAATTTGTTAAAAGCCAATGACTAAAACTGGCGCCTTTTTTCTTTTCGCTTCTTTTTTTAGCGCGGCCATCAATCAAAGCTGAATATTAATGTCCAGAATAAATTTACAAACAAAACTTTATGACAAGTATATCTCTAACCTCAGACCGAAAGGAGATATAAAGGCTTGAAGTAAACTTAATGAATATGTTTTCAACTTCAAGCCTTTATGTTTCCGTGCAGACTGACTTAAGGGATATACATGTAATAACAAGTTTTGTATGTTACTTTATTCTGAACTAAAATATTCTAGTTTGGTTGCTAGCCGCGCTAAAAACAACGTAGAAAAATAAAGCGCCAACCTTCCATAGAAAACCCGCATTGCCTTTTTACCTAACTACGTAATTCTTTCACAGAACGAAGAATCAGTCCTCATCGACGGCGCGTGTCAGATTCCGGACCCACTCTACAAGGCTATCGGCTCAGTCATCTCCTTCTGCATACCCCTTGGAGTGATGCTGTTGACTTACGCGCTGACCGTACAGCTCCTGGCGAGGCAGCGGAAAGGCCTCGGGAACGGATGGGCGGCGGGCTGGCTCGGTGCGCCTCCAATCGGTATTTATGCATGACAGGGTTTCTTTAGAGTTTCAGATTTACCAGATATTTTGGATTGAAACGCTAGGACTATACGTCCGTAAATCTGCAGGGTGAAATTGATACAAACTGAACAACTTTTACTATGGGAGCAAACCGATCGGAGCAACTAAAAAATCTGCTGTTGCATACATTTGAGTCGAGTAGGCACTGCAGTTTAGTATGGAACAGCAGATTTTTTTGTTGCTCCGATTGGTTTGCTCCCATATTAAAAGTTTTTCAGTTTGATGGGTAGACTCTTAGTTTAAAAGGATGCTAATGATATCAATTTCACCCTGTATACCTACAGGGTGAAATTGATATTTAGATTGATAATGACAATGTGTTTGGTGGCCATGTGATTCGCGCACTTCATTTCTTATAAATTGTACATTTCAAAATACTAGAATAGGTATTTCGAATTCCGTAATGGGCAAATATTTGAATGATGAATAAGACATGGATGTTGGTATCTATAATAATAATTATGCATTTTATACAGGGTGTACAATAAAATGGGACAGCTACTTAAAGGGGTGCTTCAGACCATCAAACTGAACAACTTTCTCTAGGGGACCAATATCGAAATCGCGAAAAAAAAAATGCTTTCCCATACATTTCAGACGAGTTATGTTTGCAGTTTTGTATGGGAGAACGGATTTTTTTTTTCGCGATTTCGATATTGGTCCCATAGAGAAAGTTGTTCAGTTTGATGGTCTGAAGCACCCCTTTGAGTAGCTGTCCCATTTTATTGTACACCCTGTATAGTTGTCTAGTGATCATAATACAAGTCCGAGCTAGATTTTGTCTCTCGCAATGGGACTAGATAATATGTGGGACAAAGTCAAAGATATTTATTTCATTATTTATTGCTAGTGAAATAGAAATATTCATAATCATAATCATTTATTGCACAATCATAAATGTATTTCGTTGTATTTATGGGAGAAAAATAAACATTATCTTATCTATTTATTGCACAATCATATGGTACATAAGGTCTTGGTATTTCTGGATTATCCTAATATAATTTTATTTCCCTATTTGCCATTAGATTCTGGTCCACCTACCTAAGCTCTGCCTACGCTCTCGGTAATAATATAGTCATGAGTTTATTCTTTTGAGTAAACGTATTTAAACTCCAGTCGCGTAGTAAGCTTTTTTAATAACAAAAAAATCTTCTATTAGGAAGCCACTTCATCAATCATATTACATCACGTTTCCACTTCCCAAATGAGCGCTCGTTCTATCTCTCTTCCGTTGTCGTCATTTCCTGTTACGCCAGACTGTTTGTCGCTGTGGAAATCGATTTCTAGATTTCTTTTTTATTGCTTTGAAAAATGATTTTCAACACATACAGTGTCCTTCTTAATATGCTGATACTTTTTAAGGGGATGATCAGACCATCAAACTGAACAACTTTCTCAATGGCACCAACATCGAAATCGTGAAAAAAAAAAACAGCTCTTTTATACAAAACTGCAAACCTACTCGAGCCTATTGTATGACACAGCTGATTTTTTTTTTCACGATTTCGATGTTGGACCCATAGAGAAATTTGTTAGTTTGATGGTCTGATCATCCCCTTAAAAAGTGTCAGCATATTAAGAAGGACCCTATATAGGTACATATTTAGCATACTATAGTTAAATCCACCTTGTCGATTTCGGCATACATTGCCGGATTTGTTCGCTCTATTTTAAAGTGTAGCGATCAAAGCAAGCAATGTATACCGAAATCGGCAATAAATTTTTGGTAATATAATCACTGCTAAAGGACTTATTATTAATCTGTGCTAAAGGTGAGGCCTAAAAAAACGGCTGTGACATCAATAAGTATTCCATTTAACCAATTTTGGTCCAGAACACAAAAAATATAGTTGGTAAGTAAAGGAGGCAAGGGGGCTGGCTTTTCTTTGTGAAAATCCAACACGTATCGAAAAAAGGCGTCACCGGCAATTCATAATTGGGTTCTGGTCCCAACATTGATGTATGGAATCGAATCTTGGGTATGGCAGAAGAAGCACGAAAGTAAGATTAATGCAATGGAAATGCGTTCATCGAGAAATATTTGTAGAGAGACTGTAAACGATAGATTTAGCTATACTAAGTGGAATAAGTGATTAAAGAACGTTGTGGTTTTTAAAAAGGATTTTGCAACCAAAATAGAATAGAGTATGTTGAGTTGCGAGTGCGATTTATAAAGCAAACGTAAGAGAAAGTGTCTAAGCGTTCTTACATAAACTCTGAAAGCACTCAGCCTTATTCGTTATAAATGGAGAGCAGATTTACCCATGCATACCTTTAAATTGAAAAGTTGACGCACAATACAGTCAGTCTTAAAATATCATTCTGTTCGGAATTTATCATTGCTTTACTTTGTATATCTCTTTTGTGAAATTCACGTATTCACGAAGCAATGTCCGAAATTAGATTATAATAAAAATGAATAATGCAGTAAAGGAAGTTAGCAGTTTCCATACATAAAGCGTTTTAACTATGTACTCTGTTGTTTCGTGTGTGCCTTTAATGGTGAATAAAGATTTTTCTTTCTTTCTTTCTTTCTTTCTAACTAGCCTAAACCTCAAAATTGCAATGTTTTTTTGATATGCTATTAGGCCTATTAGTATGACATTAACCACGTTTGTAGCCTTTGGATAATAATTCAAAGTTCTTTAAGAGTCCATCTTTTTTTAAAATCTTAATTTGTATTCTACGCACAATCAAAGCTGGCAACTTTAGTTCTACAATTATGTACTACAGGATGTAAAAAAATACCCTAGTAATAATTAATGGAGTGATCTAGATTATAGATCATTATACTAAACAACATTTATTATTATTTATTATTATTTATTTGTTTCGATGTTAGCGCCAGCCAAAGCTATTTTTCTTCTTTTCGTCTCAATTATTCTACTATTGTTTCTAGATAGTGAAATCCATAGGTGCCCTAGTGAAAGTTGTTCATTTTGATGGTCTAAACCACACCTTTATACAGGGTGTTAGGTTAAACAGTTGCATTACTTTAAGGGGCGATTGTACCCATGATACTGAACAATTTTCCCTACGAAACCCGTAGGAAATTTGATTTTTTTTCAACTTTTCATACGAACGTTCAATGGGAAGTCCACAAATTATGTTGCGAATTTCCTATATGTTTCTTAGGGAAAGTTGTTCAGTATCATGGGTACAATCACCCCTTAAAGTAATGGAACTGTTTACCCTAACACCCTGTATATTACTATCATGTTCTGTAACATCCTGTAGATATAGATGAATACTTGAGTGCTTGACACAGCACGAATTTTATGCCAGCTTTAGTTTTGCGAGCTATGCCTCAATTCAATTTTTGTAATCTAAAAGTGAAATCGGCGCAGAAATAATTATAAAGCCGGCCGTAAAACCTGAAATGATTTCAGAAAATCCCTTACGTTTTCATCGTTAGGAAATCCAACGGTTGCAAGATAGAGTTGAAGGCTTAGGGGCTTACGTTTTTTTTTAAAAGGAACCTTACATATGTAGGTAATGGCCTCGATTCGGACTGTGCCACGACTTAACTTAACTAAATTTATTCCTGTCACAAAGAGACAGAAAACCAACAGCTGACTTTAGTGCTGTCAAAGTGACGTTACACGCCCAAAATAAGATGCCATCATAATATACGCCATCTTATTTAAGGCGTTTTTGGGCGTGTAACGTCACTTTGACAGCACTAAAGTCAGCTGTTGGTTTTCTGTTTCTTTTCTTAATCTTATTTTATTTTAGAAAGTGACAGGAATAAATTTAGTTAAGTCGTGGCACAGTCCGAATCGGGGCCAATGAGTTAGTAGAATTCATATGCAATTAAAATACATAAATGCATTATGTGGGTACCGAATCTATTGTGCTGCCCTCAATAGTATTTTTTATTTCACAACATTTCCAAAAGCAAGAATGTCACATTGTAGTCCAGATTGGCTTTCAAATCTGTCTCAAAATACTAATTGTACAATGTAATACCACAGTATAAGAAAGAGTATTTCTATTACTAGATAGTAATACGTTATCCCACGCATTTTCAGATAATAAATCTAGTATTAGAAGTCTAAAGGACAGGGTCGTCTATTGTTCGACTAATACACAATAGTTACTGAGATGAGAGATCGAAATCGGTTTGCTATTACGTACCTAATTGAATTGATAGCCTTCTGCTTTTGATTGACTGGAAACTAGATAGTGAAAAGCAAGAGTCGCAAAAGGTCATCGTGATTATTCGTGACGCACATTGTCACAATCACAAAATGTCAAATTCTTAGTGAATTTGGTGCTGAATCAAAAGATACGCTTTACGCTTCATTTCTCAAATCAGTTGTTTTAAGAACTAGACTTGTTATCAAAGAAGTTTGGCGGAAGGCCATATAATGTGAGACCCAGACATATAGGTCCCATACATGAATGAAACTTAGTAATACGTGTAGAGTGAAAAAAAAATAACAAAAAAGGAAATTGGTTGTAATCTGTAGAAGTTGGGGGAAAGGTATTTCTCCTTATGATACCTTTTGTATCAAGTGTGTGAAACTCATTATCTTTCTTATTAGATAGCCCACTCAATCTTCTACGCATTCATTGTGTTTGTTTTAATGAAAATTCACGATAACCGTACAATATTATGATAATGGAATCAAACGAAATCACACACATTATCAGTTCAATAAAGCCAAATACGTTCCGGAAAGTCCAAAAACTACCTCAGTGATAATATTAGATGAAAATAGCTGTCATGGTTGCGTTTTGCTACTGCTTTTTGGATGATTTGTCTATTTTACTAGTAATTTCTACTTTTGAACCCGGACTTCTAGAGATGAGGAAGTTTTTTTTTAAAATGCCTTAATTTTTTCTGTTTATAATAATTATGACCGCCGTCCTGAAGGGCTTTTAGTTTTCGTAAAAATGGCTGGGTCCAAATTCGCCAAAGTTCTTTCAATTTAATTCGAAGAGCTGACATATAACTAATATTCGAATCTTGTAATCTAATTTTCACCGACTTCCTGTTAACCGACTGAGTTGGAATTTTATAAAAAACTAGCGGCCCGTCCCGGCTTTGCGCGGGTGGACATCTTATCTTTTCTAGCAATAAATATAGCTTATGTTACTCAGGGTGAATGCAGCTTTCTAATGTTGAAAGAATTTTTGAAATCGGCTCAGTAGATTTTGAGTTTATTCATTACAAACATACAAAAATACAAATCTTTCCTCTTTATAATATTAGTGTAGAAGTGTAGATGTATACATATAATCAGAAATGAAGAGATCCGCAGAAGAACCAGATTACCTTAGCCGACACAACATAGCCCAAATACTTATTAAATTAGAGTGTCAATGGGCTGGGCACATTGCTCGTAACACCGATGGCCGATGGAGCCGAAAAGTTCTCGAGTGGCGACCGCGTACCAGAAAGCGCAGCGTGGTTAGGTCACGAGTCTCGACACAAGGTGGACCAACGACCTGGTGAAGGCGGTGGGAACCCTCTGGATGAGGGCAGCGTACACAGGTAAAAAAGATTAATTGAAATAAGAAAATTACGTACATACATACATACATATACTCACGCCTGGGTCCCATTGGGGTAGGCAGAGACAATAGATCGCCATCGGCTACGATCCTGACACACCTCTTTCGCCTCTTCCACACTCATAAGTCGTTTCATACACGCTCGTCGGTTTCGGGTACATTTGATCTGACCCTTCTTAAGTACGCTACCAATTTGGTCCGCATACGTACGTCTAGGGCGACCCTTTTCGACTGTCCCATTCACACTTGCTTTATATATTTCATTCGTCATTCTGCTATCACTCATTCTTTCCACATGACCAAACCATCTCAGCATTCCCTTTTCAATCCTTGTATTTCATTCGTCATTCTGCTATCACTCATTCTTTCCACATGACCAAACCATCTCAGCATTCCCTTTTCAATCCTTGTTACTATATCCTCTTTCAATCCGCATCTTTCTCTTATCACTCATTCTTTCCACATGACCAAACCATCTCAGCATTCCCTTTTCAATCCTTGTTACTATATCCTCTTTCAATCCGCATCTTTCTCTTATTACACTTACGTTTTCTTCGATATATATGAGAGAGCATAATTCTTGGTTCAATGCAATTTGCTTTCACACAAGACAAATTGTCTTGCTGAAAGCAAATTGTATTGAACCAAGAATATGGCACTCTCATACCTATACTTACAGGGCGAAATTTTTTATTTTTTATTTTTTTTTATTTTTTTTTTAACGCTCACAGGCACATACATTGTAATGATCCCAAGAAAGCACTATTTATAGGCTGTTTATTATGGAAACCATACAACAACGGCACAAACATATAAACATCCATGACCGAACCGGGATTCGAACCCAGGACCCTGGTTTGGCAGTCCGGCGTGGTAACCATTACACCAACCGGGTCGTCGACCAATTGATATCATTAGCATCCTTTTAAACTAAGAGTCTACCCATCAAACTGAACAACTTTCACTATGGGAGCAAACCAATTGGAGCAAAAAAATAATCAGCTGTTGCATACATTTGAGTCGAGTAGGCATTGCAGTTTAGTATGGAACAGCTGATCGGTTTGCTCCCATAGTAAAAGTTGTTCAGTTTGATGGGTAGACTCTTAGTTTAAAAGAATGCCAATGATATCAATTTCACCCTGTATATAGAAGAAAACATAATTTTCTTATTTCAAGAAATCTTTTTTACCCGTGTAGGACCGGTCGTTGTGGCGATCATTGGGAGACCCCTATGTCCAGCAGTGGACGTCCATTGGCTGCGATGATGATAAAGAAACACCTATGATTTTTTGATAAAATTAATGTTTGAGTAAAATATCCATGCATTTCAACGTTTATTCCACTTTATTAAAGAGCTGCAAAGTAATTAAAAAGCAATAAACGTGTCATTGCGGTGTCCACTCGCAATGAGAGTGATCGTAGTGTTTACCATACCTACGTAGTTATAGTCTAGCTTGATGCGGTTTATTTGTGTAAACTGTTAATTGATTATTTGTGTCCGACCGATCTGATCTTTAGTGGTTTACCGCTCTACCAGATTTAAGACTAGGAGGAGAGTTTAACATTTTTGTTAACACTCCTGAACATAGATAATCAGGTTTAGGTATACCTGTAGTTATTGCAGTTGAAATCTATAGTGAGAAAATAAATATCATCAATAATTCATCATCATTTAATCACGACCCGATAGCTCAGGTTAATAGTGCCCCTTTCTGCTGTTCCGAAGTTCAAATTTCACAAGAGGCATAATGTTTTTGAGAAAAGAAATCTCTAAATATCGCCTTGTATATCTTCTTTTTTTTTTTTTTTTTTTTTATGTGTGATAGGTAAGCATTTGACCCCAATCACACCTGATGTTGAGTGATGATGAGGCCGAAGATGTAGCATGCTTACCTAGAAAGATGCCTATTCACTCTCGCCTTGAAGAGGCCCAGGTTGTATTGCTCAGGGAACAGGTCCGCAGGCAGGGCATTCCACTCCTTAGCCGTGCGCATTATAAAAGAAGAAGCAAACTTCTTCGTGCGAATTGCTGGTAAGTCAACGACATAAGGGTGGAAACCCAGCCTGCGTCTCGTCCCCCGCAGATGAAAGGGAGACGGTGGTATCAGATCGTGTAATTCAGTCGCACACTCTCCGAAATGTATCCTAT
Organism: Agonopterix subpropinquella; assembly: GCA_922987775.1. Classification (NCBI taxonomy): domain Eukaryota; kingdom Metazoa; phylum Arthropoda; class Insecta; order Lepidoptera; family Depressariidae; genus Agonopterix; species Agonopterix subpropinquella. The sequence goes on along the minus strand of OV277696.1, from coordinate 6,800,477 downwards.
AAAAAACAGACAGACAGGCTACCTTGCGACGATGCTCAAGACTTTGTAGCTTCGCCACCGCGGTTGGATCACCTATGAGCTTCCTGGCACGCCTGTCGATTGAGTCCAGCGCGGTCAGCTGGTATTGGGCAGACCCGTCCCAGAGATGACAGCAGTACTCCATACACGATCGGACTTGTGCTTGATAAAGTTGTAGAAGCTGTCCCGGAGTAAAGTACCGTCTGACCTTCGAGAGGACGCCCAGTTTTTTCGCTGCGGTTTTCGCCATGGACTCAATGTACCGTCCGAAATTCAGATCGGACGATATGTTAATGCCAAGGAGCTCCAGGCGATCAGCTATCGGTATGGACACATTTCATTTCTTGGCGTAAATATACTCTATTTTACTTTAATTAAAGTATATTTATTAAATAAAAAATACAAAGTGCGTATCCACCACAGGCTTTGTCAAAGAAATTGAATGATGAATAATTAATGTGTTTGATTTATTTGAATGTTTGTATCCAAGTCATTGATATAGATACAAAAACCATGAACTAGACAACAGTATAGAATACAGAGTGTAAAAAAACAACAACGACATGCGTTATCGGAGGTGCTTCGGACCATCAAACTGAATAACCTTCACAATCGAGCCTACATCAAAATCGCTAAAAGTCCAACAAATAAATAAACGAGTAAAATTATGTCGTTGTGGTACCTATATTACATAGGACTAGAAAATTAAATATCCATGATATTCATTTATTTTATTATTTATCAACTCGTAGGACCTAACAACATAAATAATATTAAAGGAGGTACCGACCTACCTAAATAAAATACATATAATAATACGATGCAAGAATCTACCCTCTTTTCGGCTGTCGGATGAAATACCTCGCTCTTTTGTCAAAATCTTTCCAAGATTACTTCGGAAGGTTTTGAAATAATTACAGATCCTTTTAGGAAATTTCTTTAGGAAGATCAAAAAATGATTAATGGCTATTATGGATATTGAAAATGAAAGTGTCTTAATATGTAAAAGGGAAGGAGGCCTGAAATGAAATTCTACAGTTGATTTTTATTAATTTTTTCGGTATTTAATATGACAGTGCGATAATATTGAGAAGGGAAGGAAGCTTTAAATGAAATTCTTTAGCAGATTTTATTTCTTTATTTGAAATTAAAATATACAACGTGTTAATGAATTAACGCAAAACCTCATACACCTCAACTCATTTATAACAAAATGATTAGATTAAAACAATAATGTCATTATTTTGATACTTAAAATTTAAAGTTATTCGCATTTTAAGTTTTGAGGCAAAAATGATTTGTTATCATTTCAGCAATGAATGAAAGCGCTAACGTACTCATGGATACATTTTAATAATCTTGTTTTGGTAGTATGTAGGGTGTGTCCGTGCGGTGGATCGACACCGGGTTCAGTAAATTATAAATTTTACAAAAAAAATATTTAACATTTTGAAAAAAATAACCTATGTTGAAACCATGATAATTCGATTCTGCTCTCGATTCTAAACAAACTTCTTTCTAGTTTTGCGTTAATTCATTAACACGTTGTATATTCATTTTGGTCCAAATGTGAAAGTGCCGACCTGGCCGACCAAAAAAATAACTATTATTCTGCAAGAACTCGTCCGTCTATGCATCTATTGTTATCTCTACAACCTTAAATACTTTGATTTGGATCCATTTTGTTTATCTTTGGCACAGTATAATAAGGGTATAACTTTGAAAGTTAGTTTAGACTGAGTCTTTACTTCGCAATATACTTTCTTCTTAACATTTATTGTTATTATAGCCTACCTTTTGATAGATACTCGTAGCTGGGTCATTGTCATATAAGGGGTGCAGAGAAAGCAATTTGAAAAAGTGTGAATTTTTACCACTTTTTCTTTATTAACCGAAGTAAAATAGTGAATATAACCTAAATAAAATAAAAATAGAGGTCGTTTCTTGTCCGTTAGCAAATAATTAACAAAAAATGTTTTTTTCTGACCACCGAAAAGGTGCAGTTGACCACCAAAAAGACCTGAATTGCGTTTTATTAATAAAACAAAGCAAAATTTAAGTCACATTAATCCCTTTTTAAATTTATTTGCCGTGATGTTTTTATTATATTTCGGCAGATATGGGGAATTGTTAATAATTTCTACCATAAAAATACAGGGTGTATAATAAAATGGGACAGCTACTTAAAGGGGTGCTTGAGACCATCAAACTGAACAACTTTCTCTATGGGACCAATATCGAAATCGCGAAAAAAAAATCTGTTGTCCCATACATTTCAGTCGAGTTATGTTTGCAGTTTTGTATGGGAGAGCGGATTTTTTTTTCGCGATTTCGATATTGGTCCCATAGAGAAAGTTGTTCAGTTTGATGGTCTGAAGCACCCCTTTAAGTAGCTGTCCCATTTTATTGTACACCCTGTATAATAAAATATGGACCACCAAAAAGACATCTTTTCGGTTGTCGTTCTTCTTTTGACTATTTGAGTATCTTCTGTGCTTTCAGTTTCTTTTTCTTGTTCGTTTCCATCTGCTTTATTAATCCTTCTCTTCTATTATTATGTTTACTTAATATTGATTTGAACTCCATCAATAATAATAGTCTTCTAAATCCCATGAGAAACTCTTAAATTGTCTCTCGAAACAGATGAATTAGGAGAAGATGGTGTATATCATCCATCATTATCGTTTTTGCCTTTATACGTTTCACTGCAGGGTATAGAGCCTATCCTCAAGAAGGGTGTATGGGATTGTTCGACAGTTCTATTCACCATGCGTGTCCAATATGGATTGGTCGACTTCAATCAGAATTTCATCTCCAGCAAATTCAATGCAACCTGCATTTCACGATTCTGGACTTCACCGGTTGAGATATGTGTGTGAACCAATAGAAGGAGCCGGAAAAGATGGTGGATTTCCTTTAACCTATGCATTTTGACCTTTTAGTATCTCTTGTCACTGTTTCTTCTTCATTTCTCTATATTTCAGTTGTTTATCAGGCTTTCTCCCATGAATAAAGATGCCAGCGAGTGGACCATACACCACCTAAGCGGCCCCAGTTCATATTAGTGGAGAAAAGTTAGAATGAACTTGATCCTGACGTTGATTTGTTGATCGGTAGTTACAAATTTAAATGACCACCAAAAAGATGACCACCGAACGGAAATTTTACATTCAAATTCAGATATCTTGAAAGTTTAGTGGTCTTGCTGTCCAAATATGATGTTTTTGTAAATAAAACACTAGTATATACTGCGCTATAGCCAACATTTAATTTATTCAATAATAATTACAAATTTAACGGAGTAACCGGAAAGACGCAATGAGATTTGACACAAAAGTATTTTTGGGTAAACAGAAAAGATTTTGCTCTTCTGTGGTGAAATGTGGATTAGGGATGCATCATTGGGCATTCATAAGTTTCCCTAGAAAGGAACTATTTGTTTTTGGGCACGTTTAGACATAAAAATGTTGCAAAGTTTCGATAGAAATATGAACCACCGAAAAGACACGCTACTCGTGTAACATGTGACAATCGTTGTTAAATAAAAAACTGTGCCACTTTTAGAAGTCATACCAATAGAACATGATTTTTGAGGATTGAGAGAACTAATTAAGCTGAACAGGGCACAAGTTTAGTGCAGTTTTCATTTATTTTTTTCATGAACTCGCATACATCCGTTTTGAACAGACCACCAAAACGGACATTTGAGTATAAAAAACAGCAAAAACGTAATTTATCGAATTAATTCCTAATAAAGATTTGCATGGGTATAAAGTAGAATATAGTTATTGATTTTTTTTGTAAAAAGAAATAAAATTAAAGCATTATTTAGGAATTTATGTGAATTGAACAATTTTTTGGCACTATATGACAATGACCCAGCTATCACTGTATAAGCTTTTTATGCTTAGATCTTTAAAACTACGCATCGGATTTTGATGCGTTTTTTTTAAATAGATAGAGTGATTCAAGAGCAAGGTTTATATCAGGAAGCCGGGGCAGGTTGCTAGTTAGAAACAACTTTTTCGGTAACAAGATAGCATAGATAGGTGACTAGCCTATAGCGCATGGATCGCCTAAATTGAGCCACCGTCGCCTAATTTTCTTAGACGCAATACCGCGATTTTTTTTTATTATAGGTGAAATAAAGGTACCACAATGCCTTCGTGTGCTTTTACTCATTAGTACAAAGCATTCAATAAGAAAAATCTAATCACACGGTATTATTTTTCACTCGTAAGATACATGAAAAGCAGTTCATTTTTCGAGTACGTAATGCAAGAACGTCACCTATCTTCCGCTTTTTTAATTAAATCAAAGGTACCGGGGTCAACCATAGCACTTATATTTCACCACCAATCTTGCAATAAAATACGTCAATGTCCACGTGAGCTAAAATATTATATTAGCACCTAACTTTACCGATACCCCCTCTACCCTCTCCCCTTAGATTACGATTCCAAGTAATCCGGTGAAAGCATCTACAGTTCGTGCCAGCTAAGAAGTCCCTAAACGTAATACTTATGTCGTCGCGAAAAGATCGAAAATAGATTGATACTGGGAACTTCGTGCGTGGGACGAATATGTTTGACATGTATGTTGGACCCTGTCCTTTAAAAGGGTTCTAATATTTGTGCCCAAAACATTAAGTAGACATTTTTGTAAGGGATTAAGAATACTTATAAATGGCTTGCATACCGGTTTTATTTTAGTCACAATAACATAGAGACATCAAGTTTACCTTTAATCAAAACAAAATAATTTCTGTGTGATAAAGTAGATACTAAACTGTATACAGGGTGTAAGTGATAGCCTGAAAAATAAATTGTTTACTTCAACCAACATCATGAATCCATATGAGCCTGTCAACATCATGACTTCTCCGACTAAGAGAACTTTGTTAAACGAATTCGACTTGTTGTTACAACTAACCATCTTTTGTTTTTAGTAAACAATAATAACGTCATTTCAATTATTTTGGTGCTAATTGAGAGTCTTAGTAGACTCGCATTTTTTTCAGTGATAGGAAATACTGAAACGGTGAACTCAGACCATCAAACTGAACAGCATCCACTATGGAGCCTGACTCAGGAAACGCGAAAAAAAAACAGCTGTCCAATTTAAAACTGCTGTACCTAACCGACTACAATGTATGTGAAAGCTGTTTTTTTTCGGGTTTCTGAGGTAGGCTCCATAGTGAAAGTTGTTCAGTTTGATAGTCTGAGTTCACAATTTCAGTATTTGATAGGCTGTCACTTACACCCTGCAGATTCCAAATAACCCTATTTATACGGGATGTAAAATTAAATACACTAATATCAAATAGGCAGTGCTCTAGACCATCAAACTGAAAAACGTTTGCTATGGAGCCAATATCAAAACCGCAAAAAAAAATATTGCTGTTGTTCCATGCATTTGGGTCGAGTAGCAGATGACGTTTTCTATGGAACAGCAGATTTTTTTCGCGATTCCGGTATTGGCTCTATTAGTGAATGTTGTTCAGTTTGATGGTCTATAGCACTTTGATATGTAATATATTTAATTTTACACCCTGTATAAAACACACACCAATGCGCAAGAAAGAGCCGAAAAGGGCAGCGTATAGGCACAAGGTGGACCGACGACCTTATGAAGGCAGCGGGAACCCGTTGGATGAGGACAGCGCAGGACTGGTCCTTGTGGCGATCCTTGGGGCCTATGTCCAGCAGTGGACGTCCATCGGCTGAGATGATATATGACAAAACTCAACCCTCTTCTCCACTAATAAGACCTATTTCAACAGAACGGCGCTGCACCTGGCGAAGATTCCTCGGCCCCAGAAGTGGAACTCCTCAACATTCTGCAGCCTCGACGGAAACTGAACTGCCCCCAATAGATACTAGGGACCTTTGGATTCAGGACTCCAGGTACGGCTTATAGACTTCGCATAACCGGCGCATGGTAAATAGGCTTTAAAGTGATACGTATTGCGAATGTAATAAGGTATAGATTGTGCTGATGCATTTCAGTGTTATGTTGTAATTGTAAGGTAATTATTATGGAAGAGATTGTGCGTAGATGGCGTTCTATACAGGACGTAAACTTAAATGCGTTATACAGGGTGTTAATGCGTTAAATATCGAATGGGGTGCTTCAGACCATAAAAATGAGCACCCTTTAAGTGAACAACCAAAACTGAAATCGCGAAAAAAGTCAGCTGTTCCTTAGACAACGTCACGTCAATGCCTAATCGAGCCAAATGTTTACACCCTGTATACAGGGTGTACAATAAAATGGGACAGCTACTTAAAGCGGTGCTTCAGACCATCAAACTGAACAACTTTCTGTATGGGACCAATATCGAAATCGCGAAAAAAAATCTGCTGTCCCATAAATTTCAGTCGAGCTATGTTTGCAGTTTTGTATGGGAGAGCGGATTTTTTTTTCGCGATTTCGATATTGGTCCCATAGAGGAAGTTGTTCAGTTTGATGGTCTGAAGCACCCCTTTGAGTGGCTGTCCCATTTTATTGTACACCCTGTATACTTAAGAGGGTTCTTCGGGCCATCAAACTGAACAACTTTCACCATATTGAAATCGCAATGGCTGTTTCTTACATTTGAGTCGAGTAGCCATTGACATAATTATTCTACGGAACCATCAATTTTTCTTTGCGATTTCAGTATCGGTCCCATAGTAAAAGTTGTTCAGTTTGATAGACTGAAACTCACCGTGAAGTATAGAACGCATTCAAGTTTAAATCCTGTATTTTACTTTATGACAATGTTATTTGTTATTACGTCATAGCCGATAAGTGCTGGGTGCCCACGCAAAAAGGGTCGGATTTTTCGGCACCTCAATCAGTCACGTGATTATATGGAATAATATAAAAACTGGACCCTTTTTGCGTTGACGCCCACAATAGATCAAAAAATCACAAATAGATTTTGGGTATTTGGTACTCTAGAATACACATTTGGGTTCAGGGAATTAAGTAGAATAGGTAAATTAATAATTCTATACTCATGTGTGACATTTATCAACTCGCAAACCGTATTCTCTTCCGTGCTGGTCAGAAACTTGGCTACAGAAAGGTAAACTTTTAGATTAAGGGTTTTTTTTATTAGTGATGGGTTTGCTCTTGACCTCAATCCAGTCCTCAGGACGAAGATGGGGTCGAAGATGTAGCGAGCTTACCCAGAAGATTTTTTTTTTGTTTTGTACAATAAAGCGTTAAATAAATAATAAATAAATAAATAAGATGCCTATTCACTCGTACTTTAAAGGATGTACGTTTCAGGGTGGAAAGACGCTTCATAGTAATACGTTAGCCTTAGGGTGCCTGTCCATTGAAGCTGTGCGAGCTGTTCGAGCTGTGTAGCTGTGTTTTTTTAACCAATCAGGAGCTCGGGCAAGATCGGCCGCGCCTCGCCCGAGCTCCTGATTGGTTAAAAAAACACAGCTACACAGGTCGAACAGCTCGCACAGCTTCGATGGACAGGCAGCCTTACGCCCTATACAGGGTGTAACAAAACACCCTAGTAATACTTAAGGGGGTGCTTCAGACCATCAATCTGAACAACTTTCACTATGGAGCCAACGTCGAGAAAAAAAAATATCTGCCATCCCATACGTTTGAGTCGAGACGGTACCGCAGTTTTGTATGAAAGAGCGGATTTTTTTTCGCGATTTCGATGTTGGCTCCATAGTGAAAGTTGTTCAGTTTGATGGTCTGAAGCACCCCCTTAAGTATTACTAGGGTGTTTTGTTACACCCTGTATAATATAATTATGAACACTTTAAGATAAATCTCGTTTCTTTTAGTAAGAGATTAGGGAGATAGGGAGTAATAAATAATCAATCAATCAAATATACATTATTTTACACCAAAACATAAACAGTAAAATACATAGAAAAAATACAAGAGGCACAAAATAAGGCGGTCGGCGGTTGTTACAAAGAAAATAACATAATTTTTATTTTCGATTACTTATGAGTACAATTAATAAAAACCGGTCAAGTACGAGTCGGGCTACTCGCGCACCGAGGGGTCTCAGATTATGCGTTATTACGGCGGATTCGAAATGTCAAAAAGTTAAAAATTCAAAACAAGAAACTAGTTTTTATCAACGATTTTTCTTCACGCTCTATCGTAAAAACGGTAATACATACAAGCGTCAAACTAAGTGTGATTATAGAGCAAACTCTACAGAATAACAACACATACTAAAAACCGGCCAAGTGTGACTCGGTCTAGCGCTAAAGGTCCAGGACAAAAAAAGTTTATTTTTCTACATTATTATGTTGTGTTCTGCGGTAGTGTGGCACGGAACCCTCTGTGCGCGAGTAGCCCGACTCGCACTTGACCGGTTTTTTTATATTTGAAGAGTCCTAATTCACATTTTACCTTGAAGTTTTGTTGTACACGATGGCACGATGTATTGTATCATTAATTTGTCACAAGCACGCAAGTCAAGTAACAATGCTTTAGGCACTTAATTATGTCTACTGTCAAAATTATGTCATATACAGTGTTCTCTTGGCATTCCTGTTATATGATTATATCATACGTAACACTTAACCCGACGCGGCAGGACGATAAATATTTCCCACTAATGTTATGACGAAGATAAATGGTGCTCTCTAAAACAGCAGCTTTCATTGTCACCAGCCTCCATCGATCCCACTACTCTGGGGCACAGGCCTGATGGTAAATAACGGAAGGTATTTTGGGAAATCAACATTTGGAACAACTTTTAGATAACATCGTTGCGAAAATGGAAAAAAGTCATTGGGAATTCACCTTTTCGAAAATTCGATACGATCTTGTTCAAGAAGTCAACGTTGTGCAAAATGAAAATTCAACATAAATGAAGTTGACAATTATGTTCCTAAAGGAGGTCCACGATATAATTATTTACTCTCATGCAAGGATATTTTGCACAAAATATGTTACCTCCATACAAAATGGCGCGTAAAATTGTGCCGCGCCACAGCCGTCATGCACGTAGTATTGTTTGACGCGGATTATTGAAATACATCCTACATAGGACGTTTTCGAGTCTTCACTTTGTGCGCGCTAGTGACATATCTGCTTCGGTTTGGTATATAATATCATTGCTCTCATGACATTTTAACCTCTTGAAGGAATTTTTGCAAAAAGCATTTAAAATTCTGTTGCGAACGTTGCTATGTCAATGGTTGAGGGGTTAAAGCTTATTAGATCGTTATCCAAATACAGGGTGTTACGGCTTTTTCAGATTTTGAGAAAGATTACGATATGGTATTTAAGTGTCCCAGACTCCAAATAACCAATTTATGGATTTTAGTTATGTCTGTTAGTTTGTTTGTTCGAGCATCACATAAAAAACTACTGAACTGATTTTGATGAAACTTTTTATAAAACCGAGCGACGGGCGAAACCGATTATAGGTCTTGTGCTACGATTCTGCCACACATCTCTCGCCCTCTCTCTCTCATATAATATATGAAGAGACGCATTGTTGTTGAAGAGGCGAGAGATGTGTGTCAGAATCGGAGCACAAGACCTATAAATTGTCTCTGCATACCCCCGTTGGACTTAGGCGTGAGCATTTTTGTATTTATTTTATGTATTAAAATATAATAATGTGTATACTAAACGCAAGGAATCGCGTCTCAAAAAGATGTTTGCGTGTACCTACATTTTAACGCATTATGTCATTAACAATGTCGCGGACTGTACTTACCTAGCACGCTACAAGCACATTATAAATTACTCTAATTCCTAGGAACTGTACCACAATACGTGTTTAGTCGACAATTTATTTTTTTGTAATAGCACTGAAATGTAAGTTCCGACTATTAAGTGCAGTTTAGCTAATTTTATTTAAGTCGTTTAAAGGTTTGAATTAAACATGAAATCTAGTAGTTTATTAAATTGTACACCTTTTCTGGTAAACTATAGAGGCTCATATAAAGACACTTTGACTTTTAAGTAGAAGTGCCAAATTTTTATAAATTAGAGTTCCTGATATTTCGAGATAATAAAAGCGTATTGCTTGTATCTAGGACATAAATAAAATAAATCAGCCCAAATAATTCAAGTTCTTTTGAAAATTGGTACAGTTAATCTTTGAGGTGTCCTGATGAATATACTAAAAGTCTTCGAGGGCTTAGAGTAATTTATCAAGAATCTCTATTCTATTGGACCAATTTGAGGTTAGAGTAGGTACTAGAAATGTCAGAAATTGCAAAAGCTTTTCCCATACATTTCGTAGGATATGAGACTCAAACTTTTATACTCAACAAAAAAAAATATTATGGTTAGTATGGCCGCTGAAAAGAAGATTGGTGTGCGATTTTTGAAAGTCAAACGTTCAAAATCATGATCGAATGATGCATAATCTCCTTAGTAATTTTGACATTTTCCACTACTGATTTGAACGTATGACTTTCAAAAATCGCTCTCCTGGTCGAAAATGAACGAAAGAATATAAAAATGTTAACTTCAAATTTCGAACGAACCTACATTGCAACAAGTAGATACAAGAATAGCCAACTATCTAAAAAAATAGATCAATGTGGTCCACTTGGACCACCCTCGCTCGCCCCAGCTCGCTACATCTACGACCCCATCTTCGTCCTGAGGACTGGATTGAGGTCAAGAGCAAACCCATAGTTAATAAAAAAAAAAAAAAAAACCTGTATTTAAACAAACTTTGTTTCATACGGAACAAAGCTTTTGTTTTTATTAATTTTACAAAATTGGTTCTCTGAATACAGTTTTTCAACAGGACCTACCTCAATTTAATATTTAAAATGTTCCGTTAAAATTACATATAAATAGGTTTGGGGATTTAAACGTCAGCGGTTCCAAATTGAATTTTCCATACCAACCTTTAAAGGAGAGACCTCATTTAAGCTCGGGAATATTTGACATTGGGGCTCTGAGCTTTCCAAGGCATGTATTCAAGCTTGAAAAGTGGAAGCGGTTCAGCAAGGCTCTGAACTGTAGGCCAGTCATTTTACGGAGTTTTGTTAGGCGGGGTAGGGAGTAATTATTAATTGGATTTTTAAACTGTAACCGGCACCATTTAGTGACAAAAATACTATCCTAAACCATATTTTAAAAAAATTGCTACGCAATATAGAAATCAAAATTTTGTGTCCCAGAAGGCTTTTAAATTACTAATATTAATAGCAATGCACTTATATGAATTAGATTTAACTATAAAAATTATTTTTGAGCAATAAAATAGGCATTTAAATTTAAAAAATGAGGTATTTATTAGAAAATACGAATGTATTTTTCAAAACCTTTTAATTTTAAGTAAACAAAAATATTTACACTATGTTTGAAGTATGTATAATGGTAAAGCCTTAAATATGTGCAAAAAAAAATTTATCCTCAGGTTTATTAGAACTATCTTATCTTATCTTATTGTGGGGGCTGGCAAGCCCCACACTTCGACCCACTGGGATCTTTTGTGTTAGCCCCATTATTAGAACTAGATAATATCTATTTTTTTAAATTCGAACTGTTGCTGACGTAATTTTTTTTTATTTTATTACATTCCTTAGCTCAAATTGGCTCTTCAATATTATAGTGAAAAAAAAATCAATTAGTAATTAGTCCCGGCTCAAACCGTAAAATGACTGGGCTACTGCCCGACATTGTGTTTTTTGGCAGTTCTTAGCGGTTCTGTTTCTTAATACTAAAGCTAATTAATTTCATTCCATGGAAATAATGGTCATGGAAACCAAATTATAAACGGTGTAAGGTTCATCCTAAGCAAATACTGAAACAGTGAATTCAGACCATCTAACTGAACAACTTTCACTTCGGAGCCAACCTCAGGAAATGCGAAAAAAAATCTGCTGTTCCATACTGCTGTACCTAACTGACTCATATGTATGATAAATTAACGTTTCAGTATTTGCTAGGTTGTCCCTTACACCCTGTATAATTGGAAACTAACACAATTTGTAGCCAAATCCGAGTGGCCTCCTAGGTTGGTTATAATGGCCTCGATTCGGAGTGTGCCACGACTAAACTAAACTAAATGTATTCCTGTCACTTTCTAAAATAAGATTAAGAAAAGAGACAGAAAACCAACAGCTGACTTTAGTGCTGTCAAAGTGACGTTAAATGCGCAAAATAAGATGCCATCATGATGTACGCCATCTTATTTAAGTCGTTTTTGGGCGGTTAACGTCACTTTGACAGCACTAAAGTCAGCTGTTGGTTTTCTGTCTCTTTTCTTAATCTTATTTTAGAAAGTGACAGGAATACATTTAGTTTAGTTTAGTCGTGGTACACTCCGAATCGAGGCCATTGTCTATTTATATCCGAAATGATAATGTTGTGTAAGCGATGTATAATCGTTTTATAGTGGTTGGAAAATCAATTATTTTTCAATTGTTGTCAACTACACAAATATTCATATTCATATTCATTTATTGGTTGCTTTCATGGCATAGGTTCTTAATAACTTAAAATAGTTCCATACATTTAAATGACCACGAGCACATTAGTGATGTTATTTTTATTTTTATAAATTTTCAATGTTTTTCTTAAATACATACATACATACATAAGTTCACGCCATTGTCCCAAGGGGGTAAGCAGAGACCACGGACCGCCACACGCTACGACTTTGATACACCTCTTTAGCCTCATCTTGTTTGTGTTTGTGGTTTTGTGTTGCTTTTGTTTCTTAAATATAAAAAAGGGCTGTTTTCGGAATTTATGTACGATTTGTAACACCACTGGTGTTTCGGTGAAGGAAAACATCGTGAGGAAACCTGCACGCACAAAGTCACTCAAAACCGGGCGGACGCCCCATAAGATAATTATTAGTTATATCATATGACACTTTCAGGACAGTGAGCTGTTTGTTATGCTCCACCTAGTATTTGTGGTTTTTTCTTTGCTCCCATCTCAAAGCTCTAGAGGACAAGTACCCTTCAAGTTTTCAAAACAACTAGAATACAATATTGAACAATATAAGTTTATGTAGCTTAAAACAAACTTGAAATCTTGCGGACATACTCGTCCCTATTCGATGCACTCGAAAACAAACTTTATATCGCAATCATAAAGTTTAATCGTTTGAAAACAGTAACTTAGGCGTCGCTCTTTCAGTTTTCATTCTTAAAAAGATTGAAAATTATATTTTTATACATTTTGGAACAAAAATGTCATCATCATCGACATTCCGATTCTGTTCACTGATTGTAATACCGGAAGATTTTTTTTATCGTTCCGAAACTATCAGGGGTGTTTCAGACCATCAAACTGAACTTTTAGTATGGGATAAGAACGAAATCACAAAAAAAAATCTGCTGTTTCATACTAAGACTACAATGCCTGTACAGGGTGGATTTTTGATTTATGGTGCAGTAAGGGTAATACCTTAACCGTTGTAGCTACAGCGAAACGTTAGCCTATTGTGCTGCCCCCAATCATATTTTTTTAAATTTCTTAACAAATAAATAATATTTCAAAAAAAAAAAGAATTTCACTTTGTAGTCATTGCTTATTTTCAATTTATCGTGTCACTACGGATTTGTTTTTATAATGTTTGTAGTTATTATCTTTAAAACCGCCTGAACCTATATGTAAATGTCGCTAACCTTTTAAATTTAAAAAAAATATTCGTGATTTTTCCATTATCTTGCCACGCAATGTAAAGCTCGCGCGCCACTCAGCTGTTAGGTCACTGCCCGCTCGCTCGGTGTGGCGCGCGACCGTAGCTTGGCGACGAGTTTGATGAGTGCGTTTTACATTGCGGATTTTTGCTATTTTCGAAATGCTTGTGTTTAACAATTAAAATTGTATTGCATTATATCACTGGTAGGATTTAATGTTCATAATTGTAGAAATAAAGGCCCGAAAAAAAATTAAATTTGTGAAAATAAAAAAAATAAATTCCAGTGCCAAAGTGTTAGGTATCATGGTCTGAATCCATATTTTCAGTTTTCGGGAGTAGTCTTTTTACACCCTGTATAATAATCCGTAATGTTTTAATAAATTGAAAGCCAATCAGGACTACAATGTGACATTCTTGTTTTTTGGAAATGTTGTTTAATTGTATAGAAATAAAAAAAATACGAGTGAGGGCAGCACAATAGGATCGGCAGGCTCTTAAAAGACTATCCTTATCTTTTTGATACGTTTGACATCAACGCCATCTATCAAGCTACTTGGAACTATTTCTTTTTAATTAGCATTCGGAAAATCCCTCATTATCGTTTAACAATATGAATCCGGTGAAATTGTAGTCGACCGCAAAAAATGCATTGAGACGTTGCGTGCTCTATTCTTGCTCTATTATATTTTGTACAAAGCATAAAACATGGCCTGAAAAGATTTTAATGTGCGCGCTGAGAATTTAACCGCAGGGTATGTTGGCTTGTGCTTTTAAACATAAACGTTCCCAGAATAACAGGCGCACTACATTGTTTCTCTCAGTCACAATTTTAACATTCATAATATCAAACCCAAAAATATACGTTAGTTCTCTTCTCTCTAGAGATACTCAGCTTGATTAAGGATTTTTAGGGTTCCGTACCCAAAGGGTAAAAACGGGAGCCTACGTTGTCCGTCCGTCCGTCCGTCCGTCCGTCCGTCCGTCTTTCCTACCTATTTAGGGCCGTAACTTTTGAACCATAATAGCTAGATAGTTTAAATTTTCTCAGATTATGCGTTATTGCGGCGGATATGTTAACAAATAATAAATGTGTCAAAAAGTTAAAAATTAAGTGGGGTTCTCAACAAGAAACTAGTTTTTATCAACGTTTTTTCTTCACGCTCTATCGTAAAAATGATAATACATACAAGCGTCAAACTTAGTGTAATTATAGAGCATACGCTACAGAATAACAACAAATACTAAAAACCGGCCAAGTGTGAGTCGGTCTTGCGCTAAAGGTCCCGGACAAAAATTTTTTTTTTTCTATGTTAATAATGTTGTGTTTTGTAGTGGTGTGGTACGGAACCCTCGGTGCGCGAGTAGCCCGACTCGCACTTGACCGCTTTTATTTTATATCTTCTCATATTATTATCATGTTTTTATGATATAAAAACAAATTATATGATTATAATTGTTGTTGTTAATGAATGATGAGTCAACATCATTTAATTTATTTTTAGAAAATAATTTTGTTTGCGGTCAATAGATGGAATTGACTGAACGATTTGTCTTAGAACAACATTTTAAAACTGTAAATGTTGCTACAACTGTGCCTACTGCCTACACCATAATAACTTTATGGCCTACACTCACTACCTGTCACAATGGAAATAGTTTGGATGCTGCTAGTGAAATATTCAGAATATCTCTCACTATCTCCTCGAGGCATTTAGTCGTGAGCTTGCTTTTGCATTTAAATATGCATGCATTCAAGTATGATAGTTGGCAGTTTTAGCACAGTTTCGACGCATTAAGGAAGTAAGTTTGTTTATTATTCTACAAAATTCTAAATTTTTATTCAGCATAATATTTTATCACATAGATAGCTTTCTAACTTCATTTTTTGACTCTACCACCTCGTCCGTAGGTGTTCCTTTGTAGAGAAAATGCGGCCAGAAACTCTAAAACACGCTCTACAACTAGCAAAATACTCGTGATTGATGATGATTATAACAAAAACGATAAAACTTACATTAGTCAACTAACTGAATAAAATATTACTTGCTAATACATCAAACGTAATAGTACCAATATCAGTCAATTTAGTTTGACATGGGTGGCAAGGCTTTCGCCCGGGGCATATCACGAATTATGTCAACATATCCCGTAATACAGTTTTCCCTGATACTGCGCAAAATATTAATAATTATAACGTGTTTGCTTACGGATAGTTAACGAACTTAAATACGTTAGACTGGGGGCTGAAAATAGAACCCGTGTGTACTTAAAAGTGGGCGAAATCGAATAGCTCGTTCCATAACATAACATAGGTACCTAAACATAAATAGAAAACGAATAGAAAAAGCTTAGACAACATGCAGTTTTTGACAGTTACCGTCGACAGTGAGCGTTTCGTTTTGAACGCTCCCTGGCGATCGACCAGACCTTGATAACGCTAGAAAATGGCGGGCGCCTGAATTTGACAGAAATATCAAATTTTAATTTTTTTTGAAAATCGAACACGATTTAGCATATAAAAAAGAAAAAAGAGTGAATGATTGAGTGAACTAAACGCTAACCATAGAGCAGATTCAGCTTTTAGCGATTGTCAATAATTTGTGACATTGTCTAGCATTCTGTCGTTTTTCTATCGTCGATAACGCTGCGGCGTTAGCGTTTGTAGAATAGAAAGCGTGTGCAATTTGTCTAGGGCTGCAGGTTACGTGACGTCACGGTCCTGACGCGAGTTTAAATTTTTTTACCCATATTAAAAAGTGCACAACGCTGTAAAGAAGTTTTCACTTCAAAAATCGTTCATTCATTCATCAATCATCATCTTTAGATTTTTTAGCACCTAAATGTATCCGAAAATAGCCCATGTATTTTCCGAGATTTTTCGTAGTTTAGAAGTAACATAATAAATAATGGAAGATAAAAATACAAATTTAAAAAATTCTCAGTCCACCCCATTTATTCAAGGGTGACTGAGGGTTATGGTTTCTTTTAGATCGTTTTTTGGGTAAAGGTTAGCAATGTTACTGCTTGACTTGACACGTTATTCTGTCCTGAAACCTAACTCAGTTAAAAGTGAAAGCCTACATCAATTACACCCGTTACACCTTAGGGTTGATAGTTTTATGAAAGTTTCTTTCTACCCCAATAGGGAGAGAATACGGACGGAGGGGATTGAAGTATTATTTAGTACGTACTAGAACTAACGCGACAAACAAACGTCATGCGCCATATGTGCGGACGGGTGCAGAATAGCGATTTACTAAGTTGTGACGACTAGTGATATTTCTAGGAAGTAGACTATTACGTACGTAGCATAACACCCTTAGTAATACAAACTGAACTACTTTCACTATGGAGCCAACACCGCGAAAAAAATCTGCTGTCCCTTACAAAACTGCATCAGTACCTATCGGCTCGACTAAAATGCCAGCCAGTGGGACAGCAGTTTTTTTTTAATTTGCTCGGTGTTGGCTCCATAGTGAAAGTTGTTCAGTTTGATGGACTGAAGCACCCCCTTAAATATTACTAGGGTGTTTTCTTACACCCTATGTATCCATGCATCCTATGTATGTTTTCCCACAGGGTCTTTCTTAATATGCTGACACTTTTTTAAGGGGATGATCAGACCGTCAAACTGAAATCTCTACAGGCTGTAACAAAACACCCTAGTAATACTTAAGGGGTTGCTTCAGACCATCAAACTGAACAACTTTCACTATGCGGCCAACATCGAGAGAAAATAAAAAAAATCCGCTGTCATTTTAGTCGAGTCGGTACTGCAGTTTTGTATGGGATAGCATATTTTTTTTATTTATCTCGATGTTTGCCCCATAGTGAAAGTTGTTCAGTTTGATGGTCTGAAGCACCCCTTTAAGTATTACTAGGGTGTTCTGTTACACCCTGTATAGCAACAACATCGAAATCGCGAAAAAAAATCAACTTCTCCATACAAAAATGCAAACCCCCTTGACCCAAAAAATTTATGGGACAGCTGATTTTTTTTCGCGATTTCGATGTTGGTCCCATAAAGAATGTTTTTCCGTTTGATGGTCTGATAATTCCCTTAAAAAAAGTGTCAGCATATTAAGAAGGACCCTGTAGGTACATTTTAGTCAAATTATCTAGATATGCCCATTTGTCAGATGTCGTCATGATTGTCCCCTATTTGTACCTTTTGCCCAAGCATGATCATGCTAAAACTATGTACTTACATATTAAATTTTACCATTTCCATTTCGAAATATCCACGAAAAACTATTCAGAGGCAAAAAATGCACTAAAAATATCGGCAGTCGTAAATTGCTTTCATCAATATTGCTCGACCGGATACATATCTCCCATCTATGTACCTTTATTTATAGACCATTCGAAATTCATCAATATGAAACATTGTATGGGTTGGTAGAGGTGGTTCGGATATGCGAATTCCATATTTGCAATACCAGTTACTATGTAAAGCTTAATAACGGATTCCACCGACACCCGGCGGCGGTGCTAATAGACCACTGAAGAGGGAACCCGGTAGACTATTAATAAGAGATATAGTTTGCTTCGTAAGCCCAAAGTACTATTTTCAATACCAATTAGCAACACATAAAATCTCGAAAGCCCTATGCACACTACGTTTAACACTGTGCTCGATCTTTATGAAATTGTATAAAGAAATAACATTGAGTGAATACATTATTTTTGGATTGATGAATTATTAGAATGAAAACGACATAATTATACCTTTTAGACCAAGAAGGTTACCTTGGCGATTTACCTTCGCTTAGATAATCAGTGCCATCTTTTAGAAAAATCTCTCGAAACTGAAACCCTATATCAATTTTCTTTCCAAAAAAATATATTTTTCTCAAACATGCTTGGAAATGTGAGCATTATTTTGACAACCTTCTTCGAGATAAATCGAAATTGCGGTACTGGCCAACTACATGCGCGCAGCGGCCGGCAATGTTTGTATGTAAATCCATATCTGTCGTGTTTTGCGGCCAAATAAATTACATAGTAAACTCATATCTGTCGTGTAATTTAAAAATGGAACGATCTTTTTCTCCTAAACATGGCGACCAAGGAGGTACCTCAAAAAAGGTTTTATTTAAATTTCGAACTAACTTGCAAATAGAAAGCTGTTTATTGAAAAAAAAAAAACAAATTGTTGTTCGTTGTTCGTCATTGATTTTGAAAAGAGTTTTAATTTCCGCGAATTATTTGAGAAAATTTACTGTTTTCATTTTCGCGCATTGTTTGAGAAAAGTACTATACAAGCCTTGGCCACAACTAGGCATTGATGGACTTACGTATGTGTGCCTCGGCTTCGCCTCGGCCCACATTTACACGTTCGTCCATCAATGCCTCTGTTGCTGGCCGCTGCAGTAATGTACTATTCGGGACCAACATTACGTATATTACAAAAAGACATAACATAATATACAGGGTCCTTTTAACAGATCACCGCATTTTCGATGTTAGTCCCCTAGGGAAAGTTGTTTAATTTAATGGTCTACTATTTTAGAAGGACCTTATAATATTATAATTAAATTAAATTATGTATTTTATACGATATGTAATAAACGACTATAGTAACTTGTTACGACTTTCTAAATATACCTTGAGCCTTACGAGGTTATCGAAATTACTGACCCCTGCAGGCTTAATCCCGATTTTTCCCTTTTAAGGGTTTGTGGAATTTCTTTTCTTGTGGCTTACGTCGTTCAAGGTTGACATGAGGAAAATCCCATGTGTTTTAATAGTAGTGCGCGAACAAAGTTCCTTAGTAGCTTTTAGGACTAACCATTTAATATTGTTATTGCTTTGTTGGTGAAAATGTATGAACAATGTGCCTAGAAATAGTGCTTATGAATGTCGCAAGGACCGCTTTTAGCAGAGCGCTTGCTTTAGTAAACTATTGTTAGCAAACAATGTATTCTTGAATAGAAATAGTCTCGAAGCTATCAACTGAATTCGCCCAGATGTTGCACGAGGCTTAGGCCAGTCGCATATCTGTACCACACGATTAAATATTCCTACAGATCAGAGCCTCTACCCGCACATTCAAACTTCGCAATTGCGTGAACGTTTTCGTTCCAATGTCAACTCTATTTCAATGAAGTGCGGACCGAAACTGTCGCGATATATCGAACATTGAAAGTCCGGGTATAGGGCCAGAAGCTTCATACAAGCGGCTGCTGTTGGTGCACTCACACATGCGCCGCTTGATGTACAGTCAAGAGCACGTCAAGCTTGACACTTTGGACTTTGTATAGTTCTTATTTAGTGCGCCATAAGCGTTACAATCGAACTTCAAGTGTAAAGCTTGATGTGCTCTTGACTGTACGTACGAGCAGGGTGTACACATACCCCGGCAAAGTGTGTAATTGTACGTCCCGCAACGCGCGCTATGTGTGTGTGCACAGCGGTCGTTTGTTTGAAACTTCCGATCTGTAGTGATATTTTAATCATGTTTCTGGACTCAGCTTACTAAATGTTCAATGTTTATTTGTATGTCATTGTGTAGTCTCATCCTATGTGTTGTGTTGCACAGCGAGCCCGCTCCGTCTGCAATGGGTGCACTGCATCACTTTGGGGCAGAGATGTTGCGACTTTCACGCGGCTTGGAAGCTTCAGCCGCGACTAAACCACAATACAGAGGGTATACCAATTGGCATTTATTTGTTCGCTTCAAAATTGTACCGCCTTTGATGTGGCAGCTTATCGGGATTAGCGATGAAGCCCGTTGATTAATTGTTTCTAATTAAACTGTCATCATTCTATGTATTGTTTCTTTGTGTGATCATTAGTTACTACCTAATATAATTACTTATACCAAGAAATTAACATAATTCCTAATTACAGGACAAACGTGTCAGAGAGAGGCGGAATGCTCACACCTGGATCTTTGAGCGTATCATCAAGTTCACCATCATCCATGCTTCAAGACAGGCGTCGAACATCTTCTACTGGAGACCCAAATATTCCTTTACATAGACCAAGAAGCGCATCTGATGATGAGAGCAATGACGGTCTACTTGCACCAGCTACTCTAACAGCAAAGTCAAGGAGTTCAGAAGACGGTCTCCTCTTACCACCTCCATGTACTTGTCCATACTTTGGATCGGAGTCTACTCCACCTAGAAGAACAACTGAAGTGATAATCGTCCCCGGTGGGGATATCAACGGTTGCAATGGATATTCCAGGAATGGGAATATGAAAGAGGAGCCGCCGTCAACTCCCTTTTTCCGTAGATCCAGTCGTGGTGCAGCTTCTATGGTTACATGGGATGAGGCGAGAAGGTTTAGAAGAGGTTCTAGTTTTGGTGGAGCAAGAACGACTTTATCGACGCCGGCTAGAAGTATTCGGCAAAGATCGATCAACACTCGACCTCAGCAAGCAGTAACGCCAAGTCCTCAACGTCAAACACCTAGGACACATCACTCGAGAAACTCGAGTGTGATTTCCAGAAATTCGTCTCGCCACGGACGAATATTACGTTTGGAGCAGAAAGCTACGAAAGTGCTTGGAGTAGTATTTTTCACGTTCGTCGTGCTCTGGGCACCTTTCTTCATCCTAAACATGGTACCAGCTATATGTCCGGAATGTGAAAGGAGGATTTCTCCTTGGGTCTTTGATTTCGTGTTGTGGTTGGGATACGCTAGTTCGATGGTGAATCCTATATTCTATACGATATTTAATAAGGTGTTTAGGCAAGCTTTTAAGAAGGTTTTGCTGTGTCAATATTTTAGGACCAAAAGCAGGTAGCCTGCACCCTGGGAGCGTGTTCGTCCTACCTCAGACCCTGGTCTGGGTGCGCTCTCAGTTAACAGAAACATTCGATCTCAATTTGTATAAATTCGTGAAATGAGCTTTAATAATACGCTTTTAGAATAGTAGGCGGCAGTGAATTTTAGATTGTGAATATGTTGTTCTTCTTGTCGAGATAATTATCTATTTTTTTAATGACCCTTTGTCACTTGAAATGCAGCGCACAAATACCTGTTCTAAAATACTGATAAATGTTTAAATTATTTATGTTAGTTTTGTTCACCTCAAAACAAGAATTAGTAGAGTAGTCGGAGTACAAAGACAGTTTGATAGTTGAAAATAGATATACGCGTCACTCTTTACTCGAGCACAAACCAATTTGTTCAGTCTACCAAGCAAGCACAATTCCGAAAATCATTTAATACTCGTTCCTGGACTCTATTTTCCATACAATGCAATGAAACCTGCATCGATGGGTAAACACAGCTTGTATACACGAACTCTAAAAGCTCGTCTTTCCGTCTTAGATGAAACCAAACGAAGAAGAAACTGCTATATTGATAATCTGAATATAAAATACAACGTGGTAATGAATTAACGCAAAACTAGAAAGTAGTTTGTTTAGAATCGAGAGCAGAATCGAATTATCATGGTTTCAACATAGGTTTTTCAAAATATGAAATAATATGTTTGTGAAATTTTAAATTTACTGAACCCGATGTCAACTTGTCAACCCACCGCACGGGAATACTCACCCTTCTTACTACCAAAACAAGATTATTAAAATGTATCCATAAGTATGTTAGCGATTTCATTCATTGCTGAAATGATAACAAATCATTTTTGCCTCAATACTTAAAATGCGAATAACTTTAAATTTTAAATATCATTATTGATCTTTTTTGTAATTAAAAAAAAAAAAAAAAAATTATTATTGTTTCAATCTAATTAATTTGTGGTGTATGAGGTTTTGCGCTAATTCATTAACACGTTGTATAAGCGATGTTTGAGTTTACTGTTCTGCAATTTGTATCGAATAGAAGAAATATGACAATTTGAGTAACGCCACAATTGTCCGTTTTTACTTAATGTTTACACAAAGAGTACGATATCGATGAACTGGATAACTCGGGTTGGTATGACTTTGACAGTCTCCGCTTCGTTCCACTTTGGCGGATACCAGGCCTAGCTCTTGCTTGATGTAAAGCTGCAATTGGTTGAATGTTTTTAAACAATTATAACATAGGAACGTTAAATCGGGTATTACAAAAACGAATAAAGTGTATAAGTGTGCAGTTTCTTCCTTATCTTGGTTTTATCTAGCCTTTCCAACCTGATATTGATATTGGTACGATATTGAATTGTCCAGGCTTTTCTATTTTAAAATAGATGGAGAACATTTTGGGGTTTCATTTGAAATCGTTACGATTGTTTATTCAAGGAATACAATAAGTACCCAAAGTATCTTATACAGGGTGTCAGCTTAAATTTGTTACATACTTAATAGGATGCTTTAAACCTTAAATCAAACCTTAAATAATCAACCTTAAGGCACCAAATCGAAATCGCAAAGAAAATTTTTGCTTGCCCCAAAGGTTGTCGCTTAGTGTCGTTTAAGTATGTAATGCCTAAGTTTACATCCTATATACAGGGTGTAAACGAACTCTCCTGTAAACTGAAAAGTCGATAAAAATAGGTTTTTAATTTGAGTATGAAACAGCAGTTTTATTTTTGAGTTTTCTTTTTTGGTTCCATAGTAAAAGTTGTTCATATTGATGGGTTAAGGGGTGACCTTTGAGTTTTCAGGACGTGTCTTCTTACACCGTGTATACACCTTTTTTATTACTGTAGTATAGAATAATATTTGTTTGTCTGTATTTTTTCACCTGTTACATTTATTTGCACTATCTTTAATTACTATTCTAGTTTTTCTGTTAAATTATAATGATCTAGTCATTGTACAAAGGAGTCGCGATGGATTATGAATACATTAATTGAAAAAAAGTTATTCGTTTGTCGTTAGTTTGTAAATTCGTCGTTTAAATGTTATAGAAATTATCTTGTTTAAGACGGTCTAAGTAAACTATTTACGTACAAAGTAATGGACTATGTTGATTTGAAACCAAAGCTCTTCTAGCTGTAGTTTTATCAGTGCGGATAACTTTACCATGTTATCTACTCATAAAACTGAACAACTTTCAACTAAGTATAAAATAAAATAAAAAAATAAAGTAATAATTTATTTCAACAAATCAACTCTCCCAGTCGAATTAAATAGTAAGGTACTGCTGCAGAAGATTTTTTTTCGAGATTTTAAAGTTGTCTCCATAGTCAATAGCAGATTAAATGGTGAAGTTATCCGCATTGATAAAAAAATTACACTGTATTGTAGACTTTATTCAAAAGTTAATTTAGTTGTTTTCATTTTAAGAAAGCCACAAATTTTCTCAAGTAGTGTGATACTTAAGGTAAGTACATATTACGACGGGTTGAATCGGGGTGGAGCAGGCCGGTTTGAAGCAGAAAATGCGTACCTCGTCCACTAGAGCGTGCCGGGTCGCACGGCATTGACGGATTTTTCGACGTTCTTGTAATACTGCAGACGTTGTAAAAAGTTCCGCTTGGTATGGAACGTGTGGAACGGGTAGGCACGGGCCGCATCGCACGAACGGAAATCCGTCGCGCTCTGGCCCGGCATAGTATGCGATAGTTCATTTAAATTATGCAGGGTATTAGGGTAAAAAGTTGCATTACTTTAAGGGGTGATTGTACCCATGATACTGAACCACTTTCCTGAAGAAACCTAAAGGAAATTTACAAAAAAAAATTAGTCTTTTCACAAAAACGTTCCCCCCATCCAATCTCCACATTTTGGGGGAGGTCTACGTCCAGCAGTGGACGTCTATCGGCTGATATGATAATGATGATAAAAACGTTCGAATTTCAATCAGCTGATTGCAAATTTTTTGCGAATTTCCTATAGGTTTCTTAGGGAAAGTTGTAATGCAACTATCACCCTAACACCCCATCCTATATAGAAGCTGTTTGGACGAATTTTTGCGCTGCCGTCCTTCGTAATATGCGCTTATCTTATAAGAGTCTTATAAGAGTCACAAGAAAGCAAAATTAGTTTTAATAATTAATGCAGAATCTTACCAACTAAATTGTTTTATTAATTTAATCGTGAATTCTTTTTAAACATACCTTCTTTCTTATCGTGTGGGCAGAGCCCTGGTGTCAGAGTTTTTTCAGACCGCCTTACGGCCTCTGACGTGGTTTTTATGTAACGACTACTACCACCAGAGATAGTAGCCGGGACCAACGGCTTAACGTGCCATCCGAAGCACGGAATCATTTTTCTTTTCCGACAATCAGGTGATTCAGCCTGCAATGTCCTAACCAACTGGGGAAAAACGCACAAAGTGACATATCACTAGGTGTCCCCCGTGGGAATCGAACCCACGACCTCCGTGTCGAGAGCCAAAGCTCTTAACCATCAGACCACGGAGGCAGTTACCTAATGTTTATTTTATTTACTACGATTATTGTCTCATTCTCTAGACGTAAGGAAGTCAATGTTTGTTTTCTATTATCTTCTTCTTCTAATTTTAATTATATTCTACTGTAGCTTGAAATAAGAACACGATGATTTTTTATGTAATCATTTTATATTGCATTTGTTTTTGTTGTGAATAAATGATGAATACGATGGTATTAATACAAATAATAAGTCTATGTCTTAATAGAACGATATTATATACAGGGTGTAACAAAATATGCTAGTGTACATTTGAGTCAAGTAGTTAGATACCTACTGTAGATTTGTATGAAACAAGTTTTTGATGATGTAGACTTGAAATATTACTAGCACTTTTTGTTACATTCTGTAAACGGTGTATGAACTTGAATGAGTTATAGACCTACTTTAGGGGGTGCTTCAGACCATCAACCTTAATAACTTTTACTATGACACCAATTTGGAATCAATACCGCGAAAAAAATCTGTTGTTCCATACAAAATGTTAATAGCTACTTGAACAAAATGTATGAAGCAGCTGATTAAAATTTCGCGATTCTTCTTATCGTGTGGGCAGAGCCCTGGTGTCAGAGTTTTTTCAGACCGCCTTTCGGCCTCTGACGTGGTTTTTATGTAACGACTACTACCACTAGAGATAGTAGCCGGGACCAACGGCTTAACGAGCCATCCGAAGCACGGAATCACTTTTCTTTTCAGACAATCAGGTGATTCAGCCTGCAATGTCCTAACCAACTGGGGAAAAACGCACAAAGTGACATATCACTAGGTGTCCCCCGTGGGAATCGAATCCACGACCTCCGTATCGAGAGCCAATGCTCTTAACCATTAGACCACGGAGGCAGTCGCATTTCGCGATTTTAATGTTCGTACATCCAGACATACATATACTCACGCCTGTGTCCCATTGGGGTAGGTAGAGACAATAGATCGCCATCGGCTACGATTCTGACACACCTCTTTCGCCTCTTCCACAGTCATAAGTTGTTTCATACACGCTCGTCGATTTCGGGTACATTTGATCTGACCCTTCTTAAGTACGCTGCCAATTTGGTCCGCATACGTACGTCTAGGGCGACCCCTTTCGACTGTCCCATTCACACTCGCTTTATATATTTCATTCGTCATTCTGCTATTCATTCTTTCCACATGACCAAACCATCTCAGCACGTTGGTCCTAATAATAAAAGCACTCCCTAAAGTATGTATAATCCCCGCAAGTTGATATTGCGATGGAACCTTGTCACAATCACAGCTGCGTGACGTCATCAAGCGCGGGCTGACCTTGCGAACGGTACTGAAGGTGTACAGTCGACTACGTCAAAATTACGTCACCAAGATGGCTGCCAATCGCAATATCAACTTGCGGGGATTATACCGCATTTAAGTTAACAATACACCCTGTATAAAAATTCTTTGGAAACATACGATATAATCGTTGAAAACTCTTTAAATATCTTTGTTATTTTTTATTACATATTTTAAGCTATTGCCTGTAAAAGTATTGTTTTTGTAAAAAAATGTAATTTTCTGTCAAGGCCTTAATCGAATTCCTTCATCAAAAATTTATGGAAAAATAAAAAATGTATTTGTACATAATAAATAATTATAGTTTAATAATAGATGCTGTATTGAATGTTAAATGGAATAGATAGATATCAATGTAAATAAAATGAATACAATGTTCCATAATTATGTCAATAATAATAATTATAATAAATTATTAAAACGATTTGGTCGTATAATGCTTGTGTTTTAATTTACTCAACATTGATAATGAGATATTTTGGATGGATGTAACTTTCATGGTGAGCAACATCTTGTTGGAGTCACGTTGCAGGTTCTGACCCGAGCACTTGTCTCGCGTGGTTTCGCGCGTCGCGTTTTTGCCTGCCACGAGGCTCCACAATCCTCAATCTCTTCTTGTTCTTGACCAAAAACAATCCCTGAGATTGGGATAGATTCTCCCATAAACTACTTGACACTGGTGGAAATGCAGTGCTAGCGTACAAGCAAGAGTCCATTAATTTATAAATAAAAATATTAATAAAAAAAAATCTTGTTGAGATGCCTCGGGTACACTAAAATCAAAACCCAAATCGTTCATTTCTCATATTGACTGAAATTCAAATGGCCTAGTCCAAATCGATCCATTTTTATAATGTCTTTAGTCCCATAATGACTGAAATTCGAAATGTCCTAGTCCTAGATTGACTGAAGATAATGTAGTTAGATGATAATAGGTCATTTAAATAGTCAATATGGGAATTAGGACATAAATATACCGGGATATTGGAATTTCGAAACTCCACAATAAAATTTCTGATGGTTTTGTCCCTTTTATACTCTTTTATACTCTTTCAAAATAAAAAAATTTACTATTTATTTATTACAAAATAATTAATAAAAATCATGATTATTGAAGTAATTTAACTGAATTTTTAGTACCATATTAGCTATACTGTGGCATTAAAATACTGAAGTGTCTGCTGAACCGCTACACAATGCAATAAAAATTGGGCTATTATGAAATTCATTTGAAAAGATGAAATTGAAAAAAAAAAATTAGGCCTATTATTTTTATTGGTTCGTAACCAGTTTAAGGGACCTACTCACCTTCGTATATAATCATCATCATCAGCCTGGTTAACCCCGCTGCTGGGTATAGGCCTCTTCATTTTCACACCAACCAGAACGATCCCACGCTAGTCTCATCCACTTTTTGCCGGCTACTTTACAAATTTCATCCGACCACCTGGCTGCTGGTCTGCCCACTGACCGTTCCCCGTCCCACTTAAAAGTTACACCTTGTATTATAACAGTACTCGTTGTGCCAAAATACATAGGTAATAATTATTTTTCTTATAAACAACAAAATCAAATGACGTTCCATTTTACTGATTCCTTTAACAATCCCACGACTCATTTCCCTTTTCATTCTATACGGAAACGAGAACAAATAAAGGAAGTGGGATCTTTTATCTCCGATCTGAAGATTTTTATCGGGAAATGAGCGACAAATCGCGGCTTTGCGTAGGTTTGTTTAAGGCTCAACCAGTAAATCTTAAGAGGGTAACGAGCCTCCAGTGCTGCCCTCAATCGTTTCCAAAAAACAAGAATGTCACATTGAAGTCAGTGTTGTTTTTCAACTTATCAAAATATTACCGGTGACTAAATTAAGTTGAGTTGCAGTGAAGGAAGCAAAAAGGAGACCGAAATTTCTTAAATGAGTTTATTAATAAAACGTTACATTGATCGATATTAGTAAGTAGGTACCTAACAATTATATTCTAAATAGACAAACAGAAAACAATGTGACATTCTTGTTTTTTGGAAATATTGTGGGCAGAGGTTCGGTGCAGCCTTAAGAAGGACCCTACATTCTTGTTTTTTGGAAATGTTGTATAATTGATTGTTATGAAATTAAAAAATATGATTCATACAGTTTTGGAGAGTTACGCGGTTATTATTTAATCTAGAATTAAACATTTGAAAGGGTTCTTACCACGTTTTGGTGTATGATTGATAGCAGCACAGGAGGCTCGGTATCCTCTTAAGGGGCATCCGCCCGGTTTTGAGTAACTTTGTAACCATTTTATACATTAACTATAGCATTTTTTAAGCAGAAAACAAAACTGAACAATCTACAGGATATGAGAAGTGATGTGGTTTTTCTCGAAATCTATTTTAATTAATAAAACGGAAGAAAAACGAATCCAAATTCACCCCTTTTTTTCCAGTTGTAACCGTTTTACTCTTACATTGTTGATCAGAAGAATATGAAAATTTACAATTTTCTTCACAATACAATATAGAATGATGTGGTTTTCTTATTTTTTGAAAAATCATAAAAAATCATATAGGTTTTCAAAGAAAACGGAAAATTCTGACCGGCGCCACGCAATTGAAGCGGGATGGCCAATTGCAAAAGTTTCCTTGTAAGCAAGAGAGCCTTGTAGATGGGAGAAGTAGCCTAACATAACCTCAGGGTTAAACTCCAATTAAAATAAAATAAAAACAGAATAAAAAAAACCGTCAGTATTTATGAAGGATGAACCCATAATGTAATTGCAAAAGTTTGTTTGTAAGAAAGAGAGCCTTGCACTAGGGGATCTTAAAATGATTTGTAAAAATGTTGTGCGCCTTATGCGTCTAACAGTAGAGGGTGGCGTTTCTTTAAAACTTTTCTTGTTGTTTCTTTAGGCAAAAACAAAACTACAACAATCTATTGTCGCTTTGGCACGGAAAGGTTTCAACAAAGGGTCTAGATCGACTTCTCAGTTCACTATCCTAACTAATATTTTATTACATAAATCACCGTCACTATTGCTGTCCAGATCACCAATTCACCATGACGTAACTTTGAAATAGCGACAAATTTTTCATTTTTTTTTTTTTTATTATATTAATTAAAATTCATTATATAATTGCATACTCACATACATGATATTTTGATTGCTTGTCAGAAAGTAAAATACTTAATTAAAGAAAACTTGTATACTTATACAAGGTGTAACAAAACACTCTAGTAATACTTAAGGGGTGCTTCAGACCATCAAACTGAACAACTTTCACGTTTGAGCCAACATCGAAATCGGCAACAAAAAATACGCTCTTTCATACAAAACTGCATTACCGTCTCAACTCATATAGGGACGGCAGATTTTTTTTATTTTATGTCGACGTTGGCTCCATAGTGAAAGTTGTTCCGGAGCACCTCCTTAAGTATTACTAGGGTGTTTTGTTACACCCTGTATAAAGTTAACAACACGCTCGCTGTGTGAATGCCTCTCGCGGCTCTAACGTGACGGCATTTTGACTAGGTCTGTGAAATAAATAACGGGATCGTAACTATTATTATATTAGTGACAGCAATTCTTCCGTAAATCATGTTTTATTTACTTTTTTCTTTGCTACGCTCAAAACGAAGACTGTTTTACCTTATTAACCCGGAAATAAGCCAATCAAACGCGGCTACTAGTTATTACTTAGGTATTTATTACTATATCTACAGCTAGTATATTAGCAGTTATATTAGTAACAGTGAACGTGTCACATCTCTAAAACGATCTGTCAATATCACGATCCATTGTTGGACATTCCATTTCCGAAAGGATAAATTGTATTAAAAAAAATACTCATTATAGTTCGTCCAAGATAGCTTGGTGATTTTGACAGGCGGTTTTCGAGATTTCATTTTACTTTTTAAAGCTGTTTGAGCCGTCAAAGCTTTATAATACACTAAAAATATACAAGATTAATTAACATTTAACATAAAATAAAATTAAAGGGCTCGGCTCAAACATTTTCAGAAAGTCAAATAATCGCTCTAAAACGATCTGTCAAAATCACTATCCTATGTTGAATAGACTATAGCGAAAAAGTTTTGCGGACTATATTATGTCTCTATAGTGGCTCAGCAGCAACATATTGTCACCAGCAATAAGTTGTAAGCACTTTAGTACTACGACGTAGAACAAAAGTGTATACAACTTATTGCTGCTGACTGTACCATACACCGTGGAATCGGGGTCATTTTGAATTTTAAGCCGGAACAAGATCATTCGAACCTTATGATTAAAAAAAAAATGAAAAAAATAAAATAAAAAAAATAAAAAATAATAATAATAATAATAAAAAAAATAAAAAAGAGAAAATAAAAAAAATAAAAAAGAAATAAAAAAAATAAAATAAAATAAAATGAAATAAAAAAAAAAGAACAAAAATTTTAACTTCGTATTTCGAACAAACCTACATGAACATGTAAGTATTTTATTTACCTTGAAAACTATGTTATCTTTGCTTTAAAAAATATGGTGTGTATGGAATTTAAAATTTTTTATTTTTTTCGCTCATTTACGAGCAGGAGTGCGATTTTTGAATCGTGATATCCAAAATCATGATCGAATAATGCATAATCTCCATAGTAATTTTGAAATTTTATACTGCTTATTTGAAAGTGTGAACTTTAAAAATCGCACTCCTGTTTACTTTAGCGGGGCTAGTCTTTCCATAGTAAAGAGTTTTGTTAAGTATAAAAGTGAGTTGGAGTCTCATTTCCTACGAAATGCATGGGAAAAGTTTTTTGAGATTTCTGACGTTTCTAGTACTCAAACCTCGGTTGGTCTGCTAGAGTTTATTGATCCTTATAAGAAACAGGATCGATTGGCATCAAAAAAGTTTTTGTGTAAATTGCCTATTTTCTAGCTGACTGTACATTTTTTTCAAAATCTGTGAATGCAGTTCAAAATGTCTCAAAAAGTTAAGGATAGTCTCTTAAGAACGTTTCGCTGTAGCTACAACGGTTGAGGTAGCTGCCCTTACTGCCCCGTCTCAAAAATCCACCCTGTATATGGATTTTTTTAAAGAAAATCTAGATGTCGCGTATCAAATAACATTTACAAATTATAATTACGAAGATACCTAGAAAGCTTTGATAATTTTGTATGAAAAATTTCAAAGCTTTATATCTTCGTAATTATATTATAAATTGCAAATGTTATTTGATGCGCGACATCTAGATTTTCTAAACTATTTTTCCATATATGTATACAAAGTTACTTACATTAATACCGTCTACGCGTATTGTGTGTCAAAGTTTTGTATAAAATTGACCCCTCTGCAACAGCCTTAAGGCCTATTTGAAAATTCTCGAACAGCAAGTTGACCACTAAAATGCCAATCCACCATCTAGAACAGAACTCAAAATACGAATCCTCAAGAATACCTTACAAGCGTCAAAACATGAGGGTAACTGTACAGTATTTGGTAGGAAAATAAATATCTTCTAGTGCAAATACGTAAAGGAAATTGTTTTTCCTTTCTCTTCGGAAACACTCTGTGCCCTTCTACAATAAAAATACTTCGTTATTTAAAACTTTGCTACGATTTACTTTCGAGCCAAGAAAAATAAGCGTACGGGAAGTTTCAATTTCTCGGTTCAACTGGTTCAGTTGTGGTTGAACTTATGAAAGTATTGCGAGAATTTTTTACTACTCACAACTCACAATGCATATTATTAACTGAGTATTATTTACGTGCAGTGAAGTTACTAGCTTATAAAAACCGGCCAAGTACGAGTCGGGACTCGGGCAATTAGTGTTCCGTACTACCAGTTGTTTAACATGGGTCATTGAGGAAACCACTATAAATTGACACTTACTTAGTATGTGGTCACATAGAAACTGAAGATCATTTTACACTGGTCGTACTGGTGTTAGTTTTTTGGGTATAGAAAAAAAACTATCCAAGTTAGAGCCACCCTAATAATTGTCCCGCCATCTACACGTTATTTCTGATGTTCATGATTTTTTTCAGATCTTATGCGGCTATATTTTTTGAAATACAGGTGGGGACAGCAATTTCTCGGATTGAACTGAAAATTTTGTTAAAGAAAGTTTTTATTAAAAATTTTAAAAGTATATTTTTAGACTCGTATTTTTATAAAAGCTTTCAATTGATACCCCACACCACAGGGCATAATTTTTTTTTTTTTATTTGCCCTTTCTTACTACCGAAATTGCCCCCAATATAAAAATTTATCTTTTTTTACTTCATTTATGACATTGGACCACCAATTGCTATATCTGTACCGAGTTTCAACTTCCTATGTCTTAAGGTTTCTGAGAAAAATGCCTGTGACAGACGGACGGACAGACACCGAGCTGATTCCATAAGAGTTCCGTTTTTCCAATTTTGGTACGGAACACTAAATAGTAAGTTCTATAATTTGTTTTTGCTGATCTTGCAAAATACACCACTAGTTTTTAATTACTAACAAAATTTTAAGGGTATTTTCAGTCAATGAAACTAAACAACTTTCCCCAAGGAACATATTTTTTTTGGGCCTCCCATAGAAAATTGATCGCACTTTTTTATGGAAGTTCCAAAAAAAGTCTCGTATTTCGACCCATGTTCCCTAAGAAAAGTTGTTAAGTTTTACTGTCTGAATACACCCTTAAAGTTATGTTAGTAATTTAAAACTAGTGGTGTAATAGTGTCTGTTCATTATGAATCTCACCTCACTAATATTATAAATATAGCTGTTACCCGCGACTCCGTCTACATGGACTTTAAAAAGGTATCCTATGTTTTAATATAGAACATTATTCAGTCTGTGAGTCAAACATCCAAATCCGTTCAACCGTTTATGTGTGATTGAGTGACAAACATCCAAACTTTGACATTTAAAATATTAGTAAGATGTCAAAGTTTAGATGTTTGCTATATCCTCTAAGGTAGGATTTATACAGAAGAGACGCGTGGTGGTGGCGGGTAGTCAAAGTAACACCAATATAAACCTTATATTACGTAGCATAGCGTCGTTTTTTGACTTAAAGAAAAATCGCGCCCTCGCCACCAGGCGACGTCGCCTGGAGGCGCGGGCGTAATTCTCCAAACTACTCTATGCTACGTACTATATAACTATAAGGTTTATATTGCCGCACCTCGGCCGCGAAATGTCCGCGCCACGTCACTTCTGTTTAAACAGCCCCTAAGGATGTTTGTCACATATGCAATCGTTCCTTGCGCGATGCAGCCGTTTTGGAGAGTATTAAATGAGTTGACGTCTCGTCTGCCATTTTTAGGGTTCCTTACCCAAAGGGTAAAAACGGGACCCTATTACTAAGCCTACGTTGTCCGTCCGTCCGTCCGTCTGTCCGTCCGTCTGTCCGTCCGTCTGTCCGTCCGTCCGTCTGTCCTACCTATTTAGGGCTGTAACTTTTGAACCGTAATAGCTAGATAGTTGAAATTTTCTCAAATTATGCGTTATTGCGGCGGATTTGTTAACAAATAATAAATATGTCAAAAAGTTAAAAATTAAGGGGGGTTCTTAACAAGAAACTAGTTTTTATCAACGTTTTTTCTTCACGCTCTATCGTAAAAACGATAATACATACAAGCGTCAAACTTAGTGTGATTATAGAGCATACTCTACAAAATAACAACAAATACTAAAAACCGGCCAAGTGTGAGTCGGTCTCGCACTAAATGTCCCGGACAAAAAAAGTTTTTTTTTCTAAGTTAATAATGTTGTGTTTTGTAGTGGTGTGGTACAGAACCCTCGGTGCGCGAGTAGCCCGACTCGCACTTGACCGCTTTTATTGAAGGTAGGCGTCTCTCCGGAATAACCCAGATTTCATACCCCACTAAGAAAGAGGCGTGACGTTATAAATAGGTCCCTGATTGATCCACTTGGGGAATCAAAAAATTGCCAGCGAGTTAAAAAATCGGATGATCTGTTAAACCTCGATCGTTCCACCAAATAACGCAAGTACCTACTATAAGACTAATTCACGTTTGGCTCGGTTCCAATCGAAAACGGGTAAAAACGAACATCTATCATCTACGTGGCGTGTCGTAGGAAATCTACGAGCCTCGTAAAAATGATGAGGGATTCGCATGCGGTTCAATAAAACCGTTATCTAACTAGGTAGTCCATAACATGGATAAACTCATGACCAAATTTCCTTTCGGGGCGGTCAGAAACCTTCTTAAAATGATTGCCTATCTTTTTGAGTATGCAGTTGTAGCAAAGCTTATACATAGACTATTCATCATAATCATCATATTGATGGCTGATAGACGCCCACTGCTGAACATAGGCCTTCCCCAAGGATCACCACTAGGACCAGGCTTGCGCTGCCCTCACACAACGGGTTCCCGCTACCTTCACCAGGTCGTCGGTCTACCCACGCTTCGCTTTCCGGTACGCGGTCGCTACTCGAGATTTCTTCGGCCCCGTCGGACATCCCTTCTCCGAGCAATGTGCCCAGCCCATTGCTGCTTATAATTCTTCGGGCTATGTCGGTTACGCTGGTTTTCTTGCGGATCTCTACGGATTTATATTATTATGGTTAAGATTTCATTCAGGACACAAAGTGTACCTATATGTAGTAGCGGTGATGGATGCGCTCAGTTTTAGCTAGGTTCTTGAATGGACCATATTTTGTGGCAAAATCCCAACAACGTCAGTTACAAAATATACCTCCTTTTTGAAACTGTCAAAGCTGAACTGATGCTGAATGAACAACAATATGCTTTAAAAGTTGGTAGTTATTGCAGGGTTTTTCACCAACAAAAGACATGGTCATGCACGTTATATAATGTGTCGGAGACATTTTGACAGGTAAGCTTCAAACTGTGAATTAATGTCGAAGGTTCCTTCAAAAGTAAAATCCTTACTTAAAGTGCTCGGCATTTGTGACTACAAAAAATTGGTTCTTTTCAAAGTACCTTCGGTGATAATTCTCTCCCTTTTAATACGGTTCGGTCTTTCTAGATACCAGTAAACCAGAAATGTCAAGAGCTACAAAAGACCTTCCAAACCCTGATCGCGTAAAAGACGGCCTTTATCTCTAACCTATTAATCTTCTTTTTGTCTGACTCGGGTTAATATATTCAATTTGAAGGCCGGCTAAAAAACGACCTTTGAGACACGTCTGTACTTTCCGTTCATGCATTTTATATTACTTTCGATCGTCAATTACTTAAGGAATGATAGTGTAAAATGCAGCAGTTTCTCAATATCGTTTCACTATTTAAAGAATAAAAATACAAAATTAAAAAGAAATGTACAGGCAGTTGCATTATATTAATAGGTGATCGTATTTATAATAACTAACAACTTTCCTAAAGGAACAAAGGGAAATTCGCAAAAAAAAAAAACTGATTTCCAATCAGTTTCTTTGGGAAAGTTGTTCAATATCATGGCTACAATCACCAGTCCATCAAAATAATATCATTATTTTGTCTCTACCACAGCATCTAAAGGTGTTCCGTCGCAAAAAAGATGCGGCCAGTTAATAAAATCACCACAAAAACAAAATACTTATAATCACGGATCTGAAAAAAAGACGGATGTAATTCTACACTATAAAGATGTGAAGCACGCAATGTGCTACAATCTCGTTTGTTCTACAAGACCTACACTCACACAGATGCACCAGGTGCCACAACCCGTCGCCATTACGCACCGCGCGACAGCACCTGTCACATGTGTTTTGCATTCACTAATATTATTTAAAAATGCCTTTTGTGTTGTTTACTCATGCAAAAACTACATGAGTAAAGTCAAAAAGTCTAATGGAATCACCTACCATAGGTAAGTTATGATGATTCGTGATAATTTATAAAATTATGTTTTATTTACTTTGACGTAAATTGTAAAGAAAATTTGAACAGTGTTGCTGTTTTTTTGCGGGTGAATTTCCCTGAAAGTGGGGAAAACTGTATTTGTTGAATCTGTGACTCTTTAAGATCAGGTTTTCAAAACGATAAGAATATAACCCGTATAAAATTATTCTTGCGTTCGTCCGTCCACTGGCATTGTACCCGGACATTTTTTTTCGATTATTGATATATCGTGACAGTTTCGGCCCGAACTTCATTGTAATAGAGTTGATATTGCAACGAAAACGTTCACACAATTGCAAAGTTCGGATGTCTTCGAAAGTATTGTATAACAATGGCTTGAAGGCTTTTGTAGTTTGTCAATAGAGCACTTTTTTAATTTAGGCTTTCTTTATTGAGAAATCTTTATTAATGTGATGAGGGTGCCACTGGACTCCGATAGCCCTCTTAAATATTTGTTATGCATAATTTGTTTATCGCTCTGATAATTTTAGCGACGTCAATTTAGGACGCAAGTGAATTTTGATTTTGTCACTTTATTGGCCACGTAAGTGATTTTATAAGGCACCTTTGCCTTATAAAATTACTCTTATTTTAATCTGACAGATAGATAGTTAAAATTTACCTAGCAATAATTTGTCCGTAGACGTTATTCTTTTTAGCGATTAGGTAATGAAAAACCAATATTAATTAAGTACACAATTACACTTTTATTTTAAAGTTTTATTAAAATCCTTTAAATCTACACGAACCATCAACTAATTAAATTAAATTTCAACTAATTTAAAACGGTCGCACGACACAATCATAGACAATTCAGTAGATAGTAATATGACATGATTTAATTGTGCTGGTAAAAAGTGCTGGTAAATTGATGACTTACATGGCAACCCTCAAAGAACGCAACACATAGAAAAGGGCGGCCATTTGCATGCTTCACTCATGATTAGACGAGATTACATCCGTCTTTTTTTCAGATCCGTGCTTATAATATGCAAAGTAATTACAAAATAAGTAGATCATTGAAATAAATAAAGTAACATACTTAGTTAAAACCAGGTATTAAGATCGTAACTGGTTATGGAATTGCGGTTAAAGGCGGATAATGGCGGCCGAAGCGTTAATTAATATTCATAATATTTAGGTATATTATCACTACCTACATACAGAATGGCCACTCCTTACATCTCGCAAATTTTAGGTACCTCACGTCGCACTTGAAGATAGATTTAGTAGCGAGAACAAACTTATGAAATATCGACGAGTTTTAGTAACTTATCTTACAATTTGTGATACTTTTAAGTGAAGGAAAACATCGTAAGCTTTAATTCTTCAATTTCGAAGCGTGTGTATCCACTGTCCATTAAAAGGGTCGACACGACGGGCTTACTAACTGTCACATTGTCACTGGCATTATTAGTGAAATGTGGAACTTACCACGAGGAAGGGCGTTTTCACATTAGACGATAACGATAACGACACGATATCGTCGGACTGATAGTTTGATCACTACTAAATGCTTTCACACGTTATCGTCGCCGAAAGATTGTCGTGCCGATATCGGATGATGACAAAGTATGGGGTGAAGCAGGGTTGCGAGGGGAGTGGCATGGGCAGGCGCCGCTGGACCAACGACGACGTCAATTACACTTTTGGAATCGCACGGTAACTTTTGCTGGCGCAATGCGACTAATCGCATAACAAGCCGTTGGTTATATCGCGTCACATACCGATATCGTCGGACGATATCTTTGTCGACCGAGCTGACGATATATGAATATCGTGTCGGTGTCGTTATCGTCGCAGTGTGAAAACGCCCGAACGTAGCCATATAATTGATATTTTATATTAGGGTAAACAGTTGCATTACTTTTAGGGGTTATTGTACCCATGATACTGAACAACTTTCCTAATGATATTCAGGTCATACAGACGCTTCTACTGATGTCAAGTCAACCCACCTGGCCGCTGGACGGCCCCTCTTTTACATAATCTGAGCCACCACTCTGTTAGGGCTTTATTCCACCTGCCATAACTTCGCCTATCTACGTGTCCTGTCCATGCCACCTTAAGTATGTAGAACAAAAA
The DNA here is from genome assembly GCA_922987775.1 of Agonopterix subpropinquella. Taxonomy (NCBI): domain Eukaryota; kingdom Metazoa; phylum Arthropoda; class Insecta; order Lepidoptera; family Depressariidae; genus Agonopterix; species Agonopterix subpropinquella. The sequence goes on along the minus strand of OV277696.1, from coordinate 6,762,332 downwards.
AAAAATGAAAAAAATAAAAAAAAAATATCGCAAATAAATGATTCTGATTCTGATTCTGAACTATACAGGGTGTGACAGCCTAGCAATTACTAAAATGCTGAATTCAGACCATTATTCTTCAGAAATTTTCTCAGGAAAATTTCAAAAATTTCCGAGATTTATTTTTATGGTATAAAACTCTGTATAAACTAAATTTGTAATAAAAAAAATTTTATTGAATAATACATAAAAGAAGCAATGTAACTCGCTACATAAATTAATACGCATGCCCCATAGCACCCCAAAATCAGCTGACGATGACGGTGCGCTCGCTAGCCCCTACCTAAACTTATGCACAGAATCAAAAAATCTTTGATTCTGTGCATAAGTTTGACAAACACTAATGCTATTCTAAAACACCTACATCAAATACTAAGCTCTCATTAAATCAAGGCGCTCTAAAACCATATAACAACTTACGCAAACTCTTGAGAAAAGCAAGGAAAGGAAAGCTAGAAGCTGACACATTAAAAACTCGTTATGTTTAACGCCTTCTCTCGGGTGCGAGGTGATTAATTATGTTTGTGCTGACAACGAGGCCCGGTAAAACGTACTCGTACACGAGTACAGTTTGCCGCGTAAACACTAGATTTAAATAAAATAAAAGACATCATCCGCGTTTTATACACCACTAGTTTTTAATTACTAACATAACTTTAAGGGTGTATTCAGACCATGAATCTAAACAACTTTCCCACAGAAACATGGGTCGAAAAACGAGATTTATTTTTGGACCGTCCATAGAAAATCGATCGGCCGATCCGCACTTTTGTATGGAGGGTCCAAAAAATTTTCTCATTTTTCGACCCATGTTTCTTTGGGAAAGTTGTTTAGATTCATAGTCTGAATACACCCTTAAAGTTATGTTAGTAATTAAAAACTAGTGGTGTATACATTTTTAGTGCATATGTGAAAGCGCTTTCTCCGGGATAAAATATAATTTTTTAATCCTTAGTACAAGCCCAACACACACTTGACAGATTTTAATATTTTTTTTATTTTACCTTAAAGTATCTTTAGTAGTTTGATGCCTGTGAGTATACCGTTTTTACGAAAGAGCAAAAACTTTAAAACGTTGGAAAACAATAGATTCATTTTTTCATAAGCCTACGCTATCCGTCCGTCCGTCCGTCCGTCCGTCCTAGCATTATATGGCTGTATCTATTGATCCGTAAAAGGTAGCGAGTTGAAATTTTACAGAATAATACCTATTGTGTTATTATTTTGGATTTGCTAACAAATAATAAAAAAAAATAAAAAAGTAAAATGGAAGAGCGTCTAGAATCTAGATACAAGAATCTTTTTACCACCGTTTTCTCTTCTCACTCTATCGTTAAAACGGTGATTGTTTAATAAGTAAGCGTCTGCCATTGTAGTCCAGTTAATGTATCTGTTACGATCAAAATTTCTCAGAGCGGAATTGGCAGCAGTAAGCAATGTTTTTACATAATTGACATTGTACAGGCAGTTTTTGCAATGTTCTCAGAAATAGATTATAGCAGAAATCATTTATACAAATCATATTGGGCATTTTGACAAATTGCCAGTGGTAAAATAAAGGCGCTTCGCCGTGGCGACCCAAAAATTAAATTATGACACACAGAATTAAACCTGTGCTGGAACAGTCATTTACAATTTTAATAGACTTACTGTTACGTAAGGAGTCAGCATACCCTATAAGCAGAATGTTAACAGAATTCATGCATCTTTGAGCGGTGCTAACTGTACTAGGCGCTAAGCGTGAGTTTTTATGATATAAGTCGCGTCGTACTAAACAAAGTTATCGTTGTAACATGAATATCTTAATAAAACCGGTCAAGTGCGAGTCGGGCTACTCGCGCACCAAGGGTTCCGTACCACACCACCACAGAACACAACATTATTAACTGAGAAAAAAAAAACATTTTTTGTTCGGGACCTTTAGCGCGAGACCGACTCACACTTAGCCGGTTTTTAGTATTTATTGTTATTCTGTAGAGTTTGCTCTATAATCACACTAAGTTTGACGTTTACCGTTTCTACGATAGAGCGTAAAAAAAAAACGTTGATAAAAACTAGTTTCTTGTTGAAAACCCCCCTTTATTTTTAACTTTCTGCCATTTTTATTATTTGTTAACAAATCCGCCGCAATAACGCATAATCTGAGAAAATTTTAACTATCTAGCTATTACGGTTCAAAAGTTACAGCCCTAAATAGGTAGGACAGACGGACGGACGGACGGACAGACGGACGGACGGACAACGTAGGCTTAGTAATAGGGTCCCGTTTTCACCCTTTGGGTACGGAACCCTAAAAACTACTTATATTATGTAGGTGCAAATAAAATTGACTGGCCGTCAGATAACGCACAGCCTAAACTACTGAAGATAGAAACATGAAAATTGGAATACATATTCTACAGAAAATGTAGAGGTGCTGTAAGAAAAGATTTTTCAAAAATAATCCCCTGAAGGAATGCAACGAGGTGTAGAAGTTTTCCCAAATCCACTCAGATGAAGATGCAGGCAAACTTTAGTTCTATACAAACATCTAACAACTGATCACTTAGTTTTAAGAACGAAACTTAAAAAGAAAATGTATTCCTATAGCTGATTCGAGTCTATTTCGAAAAGTAAAAATGTATTCGCAGTCTTTCATCATCAATTTGATGGAATGGGTAATCGATTCGGACAGAGATGTGAAATCGGATGCAATGACTAAAACTGATGCAAGTTAAGAAGAAAATAAATATTGAATAAAACGAAGAGCAATTCTTTTAAAGAATAGAATTTTTGTCCCTTAACAAAGGTCATTGCACTTTTTTTTGGTACACCAGCCTGCGTAACATGACAGGGGTGAGAGCGACACAGGTCACTTCTAAACATCAAAGAAGTTTGGCGAAAGGGCATGTAATTTGAGACCCAGACATAGAGGTACCATACATGAATGAAACTTAGTAATCCGTGTAGAGTGAAACAAAACTAACAAAAATGTAAATTGGTTGCATTCTGTAAAAGTTGGGGGAAAAGGTATTTTTCCATATTTTACCATTTGTATCAAGTGTGTGAAACTCATTATCTTTCTTATTTAATAGTCCACTCAATCTTCTACGCATTCATAGTGTTTATTTTAATGAAAATTCACGAAAACCGTACCATATTATGATAATGGAAGAAAACGAAATCACACACACTATCAGTTCAAACAAGCCAAATACGTTCCGTAACGACAAAAAATACCTCAGTGATAATATTAGATGAAAATAGCTGTCGTGGTTGCGTTTTGCTACTGCTTTTGGACGATTTGTCTATTTTACTAGTAATTTCTACTTTTGAATCCGGACTTCTGGAGATGTGGAAGTTTTTTAAAAAATGCCGTAATTTTTTCTGTTTATAATAATTGTGACCGCTGTCCTGAATGGCTTTTAGTTTTCGTAAAAATGGCTGGGTCCAAATCTGCCAATTTTCTTTGAGTGAGATACTATGGAGATAACCGCCAATTTGACGTTTAGAAGTGACCTATGTCGCTCTCACCTCTGTCATGTTACGCAGGCTGGGCTTGAAACAAAACACTTTAACTTCAAGATAACTATAAAATAAGACACTCTTGCCTTTCCTTGTTTTATTTCGATACAACAATGCTCGGATAGCAATTAATCGGCAGCTATCAGCAATTTTAGTTCATTGGAATAATAAAAGAAGTTGTTGCTTAACTTCAATCAAAAGTTACAATGAAATAAAGTTGAAAGGCAACAGATTGCCAAGTAATACCTAACAGATTTAAGTTGGATGATGTCGAGGCGAGTGGAGTGGGAAGACGACGTTATCTGAGCTGACCTTAAGGCGCCAAGAGGATCGTGGGCTGGAGCTAATCTTGGTTACTTTGTTATTAGGGTTCCGTACCCAAAGGGTGAAAACGGGACCCTATTACTAGCCTACGTTGTCCGTCCGTCCGTCCGTCCGTCCGTCTGTCCGTCCGTCTGTCCGTCCGTCCGTCCGTCTGTCCTACCTATTTAGGGCTGTAACTTTTGAACCGTAATAGCTAATCTAGCTAAAAAGCTAGTTGAAATTTTCTCAGATTATGCGTTATTACGGCGGATTTGTTAACAAATAATAAAAATATCAAAACATTAAAAATTAAGGGGGGTTCTCAACAAGAAACTAGTTTTTATCAACGTTTTTTCTTCTCGCTCTATAGTAAAAACGGTAATACATACAAGCGTCAAACTTAGTGAGATTATAGAACAAACTCTACAGAATAACAACAAATACTAAAAATCGGCCAAGTGTGAGTCGGTCTCGCGCTAAAGGTCCCGGACAAAAAAGTGTTTTTTCTAAGATAATAATGTTGTGTTCTGTGGAGGTGTGGTACGGAACCCTCGGAGCGCGAATAGCCCGACTAGCACTTGACCGGTTTTATTTTTTTATAATCTTTAGTTAGTTTTTACCCGATTCCGCCAGAACGAAAATTATTTTTTTCGAGTGTATGGTATTGTACGTATGTTTGTATGTATATTTCTTTGGCACGCCCTACAGCCTAAACAGCTTAATGGATTTAAACGTATGAGGTGTCGTAGTACTTATATGCTACCATTTCGACACAAGACTAATAATGATGAAATAAACTAAATTATTAAGAAAAACAAAAAACCCGACTGCATTAAAAACTATTAACTAAAAAGAGAAAAACAAGCTCTTTAATCACTAATCTGCTATAACAACCTTGTTTGAGCAAATGTTATTTATAATCTATGTTAAGGAAATATGTAAGCGCTTAGCTTTTATACTCATTACATTAATAAGGTGATGATGATGAACAACATCGTGATATTTGATAACTTTCAAAATAAAAATGTATAATTAAGACGGTGGTGGCAATAAAACATATAAATAACAATTTTTTTTTTAAGTTTCTAATGCATCTGGAAGAGAATAAATTACTCTGTCATTCCTTACGATATATAGAATAGGTATTTCTAATGATAAAAATAAAATAAAACTCTGTCTAAACAACTACAGGTATTAAAATCACTTACAGATAAAAAAGTTAATCAAGGGCGTTCAGTTAAAATAAAATTATTGTGTACTTAGTTTTGGATATTTCTGATTACTTATAGTTTATAATTACAAGTTATGGTATAATTAAACAGTAGGGATGAAGCTCGAGGGTTTTAATTAATCAGGGACGTGTAAAAACATTACCCATGGTTTAGTTACAGGGTCTTTAACATTATTTAATAAATGTTTTTTGCATTCGATGATTAAACTCATTATAACTTCTGGTGTACATTTGCATTTCATCATCATCATCATCTCAGCCGATGGACGTCCACTGCTGGACATAGGCCTCCCCCAAGGATCGCCATAACGACCGGTCCTGCGCCGCCCTCATCTCCGCCTTCACCAGGCCGTCGGTCCACCGTGTGAGGGGCCTACCCACGCTGTACCCCTTCCGGTACGCGGTCGCCACTCGACTTCTGGTGTACATTTGCATTTGTGCGTTATAATTATAATCAATAAATCAATCAACATGAAATAAAGAGAAAAAAATCCAAGAGGCACAAAATAAGGACGATCTTATCGCCGTGTATAATCGAGTTATAATTGTATTATAATGGAATGAAAATGCGTTTTTTTTTCATGATTTTTTAGTAACTGACAACCAATATTGTAGTGTAATATAATGTAATCAGTGGAGTAAAAAATTTAACCATTACTTAAAATATAATACCTATAAAAGTTATGATCCATTTTGGTCCAAAAATGTGAATATGCTAAAAAAAAACTATATTCTGTTAGAACTTGTCCATCTAAGCAGTAGGACATTTTTTGATACTATCATGAATTAAGTTGGTAATAAAAAAGGCCCCAAGTTTTGCATAAACACTAAGTAGTACTTCATAATAGCTACTAAGTGTTATCTCTATTATTCTTTCGGATAAAATTCCTTCAAAAAAATCAAAGAAATGTATCAAATTCTTTCACAGCAACATCAATAATGTTATCAACCGTATTCACAACCTCACCACAGATTAATCTCCGTCACAAAAACATGTTTCAACATGTTCATGTAACTGTTATTTTCTTTTGTTGTCTAAATCTCATACAGCTATTCTAGTTTTTCTAAACTAAACGGAACAATAATGTATATCAGAATTGTCAGATACAGAACAGATGCAATCACATACAGTCTCATGATATTAATTAATATGTATTTAGATTATTAATTTACCTTTGAACATAATAGTGAAACCTAAGAATCAGTTTTATCTACAGGTTGTAACAAAACACCCTAGTAATACTTAAAGGGTTGCTTCAGCCAATCAAACTGAACAACTTGCACTATGCAGTCAAATTTGAAATCGCGAAAGAATAAATCTGATGTTTCACACAAAACTGCAGTACCGACTTGACTAAAATGTATGGGGCAGTTGATTTTTTCGCCAGTTCATTTTTTGGCCATTGTAAAAGTCGTTCAGTTTGATGGTCTGAAGCACCCCCTTAAGTTACGTGGGTGTTTTGTTACACCCTGTGTTTACATGAGGCCAACTTAATAAATGCTGATGGTTTTTTAAGAGGATGATCACACCATCAAACTAAACAACTGTCTCTATTGGAACAACATCGAAGTACCTATCGAAAAAAGAAATCAGCTGTTCAACACATTTGGGTCGTGTAGTGTTGCAGTTTTGTATAGTGGAACAGCTGATTTCTTTTCTCGATGTACAATATTAGTCTCGTAGAGAAAGTTGATCAGTTTGATGCTCTCATCATCCCCTTAAAAACTGTAATTATTTTAAGAAAGACCCTACTGTTTAAAGGGCGAAAATCTCTTTTTTTCTCTATATCTTCTTTCACAGATGTTTGGTAATAAAATTTTCATTGTTATGCAATATTAATTTAGTTAATAAACAAAACTAAATTAATATTGCATAACATCCTTCCCATAATGTTTTGCAAAGAAACAATTAATCTTAGATTCGATGTGGTCAAATATTTTAATACGGCAAATATTTTTATTTTATTTTTATACGGCAACCTGACGTCCCGATAGTACAGTCGGTAATAAACCTGCCTGCTTTGCCGAGGGTCGCGGGTTCGAATCCCGTAAGGGACAAATAATTTTTATGATAAATATGAATATTTGAACCCGTGTCATGGATGTCTGTATCTATGTATAATACGTATTCTATATCGTTGTCTAGTCATCATAATAGAAATCCAGGCTAGATTCTGATACTTTAAATGTGACTAGATAATTTGTGTGACAATGTCCTAGATATTTATCTTTTATTTAAGTATTTTTATACAGGGTGCTCCAGACTTGAAACCGTAGCATGTTGCGCGTGAGACGGCTATATTATGTATTTTATCTCGTTCGTTCGCGCGCAAATAGAAAGAGAGCTAAAGCGCGATAGCACTATTATCACGCAGCCATACTACAGCCGCAGATAGATATACATTTTTTTAGATTGCTGTCTTGGGGACCTTCCAGGACCAGGAAATGTTTATGCTTATTCCAAAACGTCATCATAATCAGTTATCCGTAAAATAAATCCACGTCTCCCGTTTCTAATTGGAATCTTAGAAAGGGTAGAGTTAATTAAAATGGGGGCTTACCCCGGTCCGGTGGGGTTGTAATCAAATAACAGGATTATAATGTGTGTATGTAGCAACTAGTTGCTGGATCAGACCCTTGTTGTATGGTCATTTTAATTAGTATAGTTCAGGCTTTAAGGTTTGATGGTGTGCTTAGAGAAAACTTGTATTTAGTTGTAAACATAACTCTTAGACTAATTATATCCGGACCGGCCTTGCGGTAGCATTTCCCCTCTGCCACGGTATAAGAGCAATGATCATGTACATTCAACATTCAATTTTATAACTTATCACTAAACTAGACAGCCTATTATTGCGAAACAATAATTTCGAATTTAGAACGTTTGGGGTTTACACGAGACTACTTTTCATGATTTTGAACATTCAAAATTAGAATCTAAAGTCATAAGGAATAAAATCCAAAGTTGCGGATAACATGTTACCTCGCCCCCCGCAAAAAGTGGCAGAAAGTTTGTTAGTAGAATGACACGTGGTTACGCGTCCCGATATAATTAGTCTAAGACATAACTCGACTGAAAGCCCAAGGAACACGCAAGCTAATTGTGCACGACAGAATATGAATCAAACATTTGTGCATAGTTTTTATCTCAATTTACTTTACTTTGCATTGTTTTGTATTGTTTTAGTTATGTAAATAGTTAGAATAGGGCTGGTATTTCATTGTTTAAGTGATTTCCCTTGAGATTCCTACCTCAGTTAGATAGGTACACATTTCCCTAGTTAAATTAGCACATAGTTTCATCAGATTTTAAAGTAAATAACACGATTAGCTTACATAATTCCAGTTAGAATTTACCCTGATTAGACTTAGTATCTCATTAAAAGGTAGGAACTTGAGAGAAATCAACGACAGAAAGAGACAGTGCAACTGTCCCTGTCGGCGCATACAGGCGAGCGAGGGGGGCCCCGACTCCCGCGAATCCGCGGTATGCGGAAGCGGGGGACGGGGTCATATAAATATTGAAATCTTTCGCGCGCGCTCCTCACTCTGTTTTGCGCCGGCAGACGATGAGAATGATATGTTTGGATGTTAGAAAATAAGTAAGTAAGTAATGAACATTGTTTCTTTGCTGTAGAATATAAGATTGACATGTAAATAAAGAGATTTGAGTACAGGGGAAGAGTGCGGGGTGAAGGGGAGTGGTCGCTCGAAAATGATATATAAGAAGCGCCGATTCGGCGCAGATTCAGTCCGGATCCAGCACTCGAGAAGAAAACATCTTGAAGAAAGAAAACTCTCTGCGACCACTAGCCCTCTCTGCCCCACCCTCCAGCCTGGCTCACATTCTGAAGATTTCATCGGCATTTTTATTTAGAAGAAAGAAACCCCTACTTACAGTCCACGCTCCACATTTTGGTCCTCCGGTAGCCGAATAAGAAGAATCGGTGAAATCGAAGAGCTCCTGTGAAGAGATTTTGAAGAATCGAAGATGCCGATTACCACACGCAGCCAGTCTGGTAGAGAGGGCGACGGGTCGCAGACCACGTCGCGGAACGCGTCGAACCCAACTACGAGCGCCGAGTCAAGCGCCACCGGGTCCGGAACCACCACGACGGCAACGAACACGACGTCGTCGGGCACCGCCGCTACGTCGTCGGGCACCGCTGCGACGTCGAAAGAGACAATGAAGCCGCCGTCGAAAGCGCCGTCAAAAGCGCCGTCGAGAGCACCGTCACGTCGCTCTACCGCCTCCCGCAAGAAACTCCTCGCGGAGCTGGAGGCCAGGGAGCGCCTGGCGGAGCTGGACAGAGAAATCGCGAAGCTTCGTCTAGCGAAGATCCATGCAGAAGCTGAATCGTCGGACGAAGAAGAAGAAGAGAACCAAGAAAAAGAAGAATCCTCCGTTCGAGTCGAAGAATGGTTGAAGAAACAAGAAGAAGAAAGAAGAGCGACGTCACCCCCGCCCCGCACGCAGCGGGAAGCGCCACGGAAGGATGGACGAGGACAGGGCGATCACCGCGGTGATCACCAGGGCAACGAAGAGCCCCGGCCTGCGCGTCAAGACATCTCTGAACTGGCGGCGGCCATCACCCAGGCCATGAGATCTGTTACGAGGGAGGCGCCGAAGTACATTCAAGAATTACCCATCTTCAACGGACAATCGAACGCGTGGCTGCCATTCAAAGCGGCGTACGAAGACACGGCAAGAGGATTCTCCGACACCGAGAACATAGCAAGACTAAGAAAAAGTCTCCGAGGCATCGCGCTAGAAGCGGTCCAGAGCCTGCTCCTATCCAACCCGGAGCCGAGCGTCATCATCGCCACGCTCGAGAGAAGATTCGGTCGCCCTGAAGCTATCGTCATGGGCGAAATGGAGAAGATCAGAACACTTCAGAAGGTAGGAGACAACCCACGCGATCTCATCGTGTTCGCGAATAAGATAGCGAACATCGTCGCGACCGTAGAAGCACTGAAGAAAATCCATTACCTGTACAATCCCGAAATGGCGCGAAACGTGATTGAAAAATTGTCTCCGATCATCAGAAGCAAATGGTTCGACTTCGCCGCCCGAAACAAAGAAGACGTTCCTGAGCTGAAGCGACTGGCCACCTTCCTGAACGAAGAAGCAGACAAATGCGGCGCCTACGCTTCACTTGAGACCGTCACAGAAGAAAAATCGAAGAGAAGACAAGAAAGAACATTCAATGTGAACACGCTACGCTGCCCAGCCTGCAACGGACCACACAACCTACCTGACTGCAAGAAATTCGTAGCTGCCAGCACGGACGAGCGGTGGGAGATAGTGAAGAAAAGTCGTGTTTGTTTCCGCTGCCTGCGCAACAACCACCGCCACGCCGACTGCAGAGCCAAGGTATGTGGTCATCAGGGTTGCACCATATCGCATCACAAGCTTCTTCATCAGTCGAGACCGAAGATCGAAGAACCACGTAGCGAAGAACCACCGCGTCGCACACAAGAGCCGCCGCATCGCGAAAAAGTCGGCTCTACGTACGAAGACACGAATAACACGGCGAGCAACGGCACCGCACGGCGCGCCTATTTGAAAATTGTTCCTGTAGTTCTCACCGCAGCCAACGGAAATGAAGTTGAAACGTTCGCGCTACTCGACGAGGGCTCTACAATCACCATCATCGACGAGAAAATTACACAAGAACTCAACGTCGACGGGCCCACCGATCCAATGCGCGTCCGTGGTGTGAGCGGGACAGAGCTACAGTTCCAGAAAAGCAAGCGCGTCGACCTGAAAATCCGCGGGAAATACGCAGACGAAACTTGTGATCTACGCGGGGCGCGCACCGTGCGAGGGCTCGACTTCGCTACACAGAGGGTCGGCAGAAGAGACATCGCAGATTGCCCGCACTTGAATCAGATTCAAACCGAGCTCGTATACGAAGAGGCGCATCCGAAGCTACTCATCGGTCAAGACAACTGGGATTTAATTATCTCGGGCGCGGTGCGAGCGGGACGGAAAGATAAACCCGTCGCATCGTACACAAAGCTGGGATGGGTTCTTCACGGCTGCCGCTCGTCTATGGCGTATCCAGTCACCTTCTGCGGTCACATCAGCCTCGAGGAAGACAGCGAAGTCAGCATGGAGAAGATGATGAAGAATTATTTCGAGTTAGAATCCATCGGGATAGAAAAACGAATACAGAAGAGCGATCCAGAGCAGCGCGCATTGAAAATATTGAACGATACGAGTCGCCGCCTGCCCGACGGACGCTTCGAAACGAGACTTCTATGGAAAGAAGACGACGTGAAGATTCCAAACAACTACGAAAACTCACTCAAACGGCTGCACAATCTAGAGAAGAAACTAGACCGAGATGAAGACCTGAAGATGAAATATGAAGAAAGAATGCAAAACCTCTTCACTTCGGGCTACGCCGAGGAAGCAACTTCACCGCCGGTACCAAATAAAACATGGTACCTACCCCACTTCGCGGTCATCAACCCCGCGAAGCCGAAGATAAGGGTCGTGCACGACGCCGCTGCGAAGACCGCCGGACGCAGTCTGAACGACATGCTGCTCTCCGGGCCAGACCTGCTGCAGTCGCTGCCGGGAGTCGTGATGCGCTTCCGTCAACATCAACACGCCGTGTCAGCTGATATAAAAGAGATGTTTATGCAAATAAGGATTCAAAATGAAGACAGAGACGCACTACGGTTCCTATGGCGAGGCAACGAGAGAGGCAACGGACGACCGCGAGAGTACCGCATGACATCGGTGATCTTCGGAGCAACGTCGTCACCGTGCACCGCGCTGTATGTGAAAAACAGAAACGCTTCAGACTTCAAAGAGATGTACCCCGCAGCCGCGCGAGCCATCGAGAAAAATCACTACATGGACGACTACATAACAAGTTTTCCAACCGAAAATGAAGCGAAAGAAGTATCGAAAACAGTCGACTACATACATCGGCAAGCCGGCTTCGAGCTACGCGGATGGGTGTCCAATACAACTTCGGTAGTACAGCAGTTCGCCGCCGACCCGGGCGGCGCCACCGTCGCCATCGGCGGGAGCGAGACAGAAAAGACACTCGGTCTCTTGTGGGACGTCAAGACAGATTGCATCGGTTTCAAGCTAAACACACTCAAGACGCCTCGAGAAGTTCTCAGCGCCGAGCGACCGCCGACAAAGAGAGAGGCATTAAGCATAATAATGTCTCTGTTCGACCCACTGGGACTCGTCTCGCCTGTCACAACGCCGGCGAAACGAATAATGCAAGAAACGTGGCGCTACGGGACAAGCTGGGACGAACCGCTGCCGGTCGAGCTACAGAACAAATGGTACGAGTGGCTACGAGTGCTACGAAACATAGAAGAGCTACGAATCCCGCGCTGCTACGACGTCGAGCCGGCGAGCGCGCGCGACCTACACACGTTCGTAGACGCGAGCGAAGAAGCCTACGCCGCCGCCGTGTACTGGCGGATCGAACGAGCCGACGGGAGCGTGCAGGTGGCCCTGGCTGCGGCGAAGAGTCGAGTCACACCGCTGAAACCCATCTCCATCCCTCGGCTGGAGCTGCAGGCTGCACTGCTGGGCGTCCGCCTAGCCGAAACCACCGCACGCGAGCACGATTTCGACGCGAGAAGAAAGTACTATTGGAGCGACTCGCGGACGGCGCTAGCATGGATCCGGTCAGAGCCGCGCGCGTACAAAACGTTCGTAGCGCACCGCCTGGCTGAGATAGAAGATCTCACGAAGAAAAACGAGTGGAGATGGCTGCCTACGGCTGACAACGTAGCCGACGACGCTACGCGCGCTACGCCGGCCGGTTTCAACGCTACGCACCGATGGTACAACGGGCCGAGCTTCCTGCGCAAACCCGAACGAGATTGGCCGCAAGAAACGAAGATAGAATCACCGAAGACAGGAGAAGAGAGGGAGACATGTCACGTCACCCACCAGCGACCTGACCACGCTCACCTCCCTCGAGTCGAGCGCTTCTCGTCGTTCACACGCTTGCTACGAGCTACGGCACGCGTGCTACAGTTCGTAGACCTATGTAGGCGTAAGAAAAATGAAACAGTGTTGGCTACGAAGCGAAAACGAACGCGAGAAAACAAGAAAAACGACTCCGATTGGAAAACTGATAAGAAGACTGATAAGAAAACACGCAAGAACGAGACGACGCACGCGAAGAAAAGAGATAGCAACATCATCGGAATCGAGGCGCACTATCTCATTCGCGCCGAAAAACTGTGGTGGAAAGCGGTACAAGAAGATTGTTTTTTCGAAGATTTACGTCGAGTGAAGAGTGGCGCGGCGCCTCAACCTGGAGACAGGCTATCGGCGCTATCAGTAGTGGTCGGCGAAGATGGAGTTCTGCGCCTCAGGGGAAGAATCCACGCTTCGCCTGACATCGACGAAGAGACGGCCAGCCCGACTGTACTCGACGGGAAACATCTTTTTACGCGACTGTACATACATCACGTACACCAGCGGCTACACCACGGCGGCATCGAGATGGTAGTGAACGAGCTACGACAGAGAATGTGGATACTGAAAATACGACCGACGGTGCGTGACGTCATCAAGCACTGTCAGCGCTGTAAATTGAGAAGAGCGAAGCCTACGTCCCCGGCGACTGGCGACCTGCCCCCGGCGCGTGTGTCTCACCACGCGCGGGCCTTCAGTTTTACAGGCCTGGATTATTTCGGGCCAGTAGAAGTCACCGTCGGACGGCACCACGAGAAGAGATGGGTCGCGCTGTTCACCTGCATGACATCACGAGCCGTACACCTGGAGGTCGCCGCCTCGCTGAGCGCCGACTCGGCGATCTGCGCCCTACGACGGTTCGTGGCACGAAGAGGAGTGCCTAAGGAGCTGTGGAGTGACAACGCGACGTGCTTCAAAGCTGCAGAGAAGGAGCTCGCCGAGGCCGCGCTGGCGGCGATTGGCGAGGAGGCGACGGCGCGACGCATCGCCTGGCGCTACGTCCCCCCGGCCTCCCCCTTCATGGCCGGCGCGTGGGAACGCATGGTACGCACCGTGAAGGAGGCACTGCGCGTCACACTCCACGAGCAGTACCCTAGCGACGAGACACTGCTCACCCTGATCGCCGAAGCAGAGAACACCGTCAACTCCCGCCCACTCACCCACGTGGCGGTGAGTCCAGATGAACCGGAGGCGCTCACACCCAACCACATCCTGTTGGGACCCAACTCGCACGTCCCACCACCTGGCGAGTTCACCGCAGACGACCTCACCGCGCGCAAGCACTGGCGGCGCGCACAACGCCTGGCAGACGTCTTCTGGAGCCGCTGGGTCAAGGAGTACCAGCCGCTACTCCAACACCGGCGGGAGCCTCGCACGACCGGCGCGCCACCCGCTGTCGGCGACCTGGTGCTCATCTGCGACCCCAACCTGCCGCGCAACACATGGCCGAGAGGACGCATCATCGCAGTCTACCCAGGGCGAGACGGCGAGGTGAGGATCGTGGACATCGAGACCAGCAACGGGCACGTCCTCCGAAGACCGACCAAGAGGATCGTCGTGCTACCTGTTGGATCGCAGAGCTGCGACGGCGGGAGAAATGTGCACGACAGAATATGAATCAAACATTTGTGCATAGTTTTTATCTCAATTTACTTTACTTTGCATTGTTTTGTATTGTTTTAGTTATGTAAATAGTTAGAATAGGGCTGGTATTTCATTGTTTAAGTGATTTCCCTTGAGATTCCTACCTCAGTTAGATAGGTACACATTTCCCTAGTTAAATTAGCACATAGTTTCATCAGATTTTAAAGTAAATAACACGATTAGCTTACATAATTCCAGTTAGAATTTACCCTGATTAGACTTAGTATCTCATTAAAAGGTAGGAACTTGAGAGAAATCAACGACAGAAAGAGACAGTGCAACTGTCCCTGTCGGCGCATACAGGCGAGCGAGGGGGGCCCCGACTCCCGCGAATCCGCGGTATGCGGAAGCGGGGGACGGGGTCATATAAATATTGAAATCTTTCGCGCGCGCTCCTCACTCTGTTTTGCGCCGGCAGACGATGAGAATGATATGTTTGGATGTTAGAAAATAAGTAAGTAAGTAATGAACATTGTTTCTTTGCTGTAGAATATAAGATTGACATGTAAATAAAGAGATTTGAGTACAGGGGAAGAGTGCGGGGTGAAGGGGAGTGGTCGCTCGAAAATGATATATAAGAAGCGCCGATTCGGCGCAGATTCAGTCCGGATCCAGCACTCGAGAAGAAAACATCTTGAAGAAAGAAAACTCTCTGCGACCACTAGCCCTCTCTGCCCCACCCTCCAGCCTGGCTCACATTCTGAAGATTTCATCGGCATTTTTATTTAGAAGAAAGAAACCCCTACTTACAGTCCACGCTCCACACTAATGAAATATCCTTTATGCAGCTACAGTGCAGCTGCTACATAGCTTGCGTGTACCTGGGGAGGACACCTTAGTATGAAACCTATACCCACGACCTACAGAAAAAAAATAGTATAGGATGTTTAGATAAATGTTTCTAGTTCATGAATATATATGTCGCATTATTGTAGACAGTGGGATTCAGGCCAAAAACTAATAATGAAAAATACAATAGATTTGTACATTTTTTTTACTTTTTCGTACATTTAATACATTTTCTTACATTTTGTACATTTTAGTACATTTTGTGAATTTTGTTAATTTAAGTACATTTTGTGAATTTTGTTAATTTTCGTACATTTTTGTACATTTTGTATATTTTTGGACATTTTCGTACATTTTGTACATTTTGGTATTTTATTACATTTAGTACATTTTTGTACATTTTGTGCGTTTTGTACATTTTCGTACATTTTGCACATTTTTATATTTTCATACAATTTTGTACATTTTCCCATGATTTAAAAATAAATAACTACATAAAATGGAATGTGGGTTAATACTACAAATTTTATAACCAATTTGGTATTTGTAGGAAAAATTTAGTTAGCTGGGTCTGATTTTGCCCAATGACCGTTGTATGGGACATCTGATTTTTTTTCGCGATTTCAATATTGGTTTCATAGAGAAAGTTGTTCAGTTTGATGGTCTGAAGCACCCCTTTAAGTAAGTGTCCCATTTATTTCTAGGACATCATCAGATTTGGTCCAAATGTGAAAGTACCGGCGAAAAACAAATATTGCTATATTCTGATAAAGCTTCTCCACCTAAGCATTTATTATTATAACACCAATGCTGTAGGGTCATTATACGTGGTTTTATTTGACTTCGAAAAATCTGCGTTTTCATAAATTTTCGTTGAAAAGAACTAACGAAAACAAATGGAATGACCTGCCATAACATGACATTTTAAACAACAAATGATTTCCATGTTAAAAATTGGCTTAAAACAATATTGTGCGCAACGAGAAATAAAATTTGGAATATGTAACTAAAAAAAGATTTTTTGATATTTTAATTTCACGCGAAAGAAGTCGCGGGCCAAAGCTAATAGATAAATACAATATTTAAGCACCTTTATTTAAAGAATTCAAGCAAGATAATAATGTAACATAATGTATCAAATAAGTAACATCCTTTTTGATACAAAGCAATGTAATCCATTTCAACTTTCTCTTTGAAAATGTTAGCAAGCCATTTAGTACTGTGTACGTATTCAACACAAAGTACTAACCCCATACTAAGCTAAATACGTAGCAGCTACGCCGTAGCATTCGTAGCTATTCGTAGCAATGTATATTAGACAAAATGGCATCGTCGGGAAATCGATCAGTAACCTCATATTTCATCCACAACCCCAAGTCGCCTGATTTATTATCATCGTAAGTACATCGAATAGACGATTACGAATTGGTTACACCTTACGATACGATCACGACTAACGATTGAAGCTATAAGATGAATCAACTTATTTTCTATCTTTTAAATTCATTTAAGCTGATATTACGTTATTGTACTAGCTGTCCGCAGTTTTACGCGAATATCACAGAAATCCCCATGAACTATTTTACTGAACTATTTTTTTCTAAATTATGTAGGTACCGTAATTTTACAGACTGAACTATTTTTTCTAAATTATCTCACTAATATTATAAATGCGAAAGTTTGTGACGATGTTTGTAAGGTTGTATGTTTGTGTTTCAATCACGCATAAACGGCTGAACGGATTTGGATGAAATTTGACACGCAGATAGATTGTGCTCGAATAATTCAAAAACTTTATTTTAATGAATTTATTCTAAAAAACAGAGCTTCATTTCATTGTTTATGCATTCATCATCAGCCTACCCTCAGGGTGTAAGGGCTTCCACCAAGCGTGCCCAATGCGGGTTGGTAGACTTCACAAACGCATCCGAATTTCTTCTTCAGCGAATGCAGGTTTCCTTACGATGTTTTCCTTCACCGTGTGGGAGCGACTCGCAACTTATTATCTATCTTTGAGAGTCAATTAAGCTGTTATTACGTTATACTAGCTGTCCGCAGTTTTACGCGAATATCACAGAAATCCCCAAGAACCATGTAATTTTTCGGACTGAACTATTTTTTCTAAATTATGTAAAATTACGGTACATAATTTAGAAAAAATAGTTCAGTCCGTAAAATTACGCTAATTAGTTCAGTGAAATACTGAATTATACTGAACTATTTTTTCTAAATTATGTACCGTCAAATTATGGTACACTAGCTGTTGCCCGCAACTTCGTCAGCGTGGACAAGTGATTTTGTTTCATGTCTCGTCTAAGATCATGGTCAGAACCAAGTTTAGGAATCCCGGCATGTAACATTAGAATGGCCATTAAGGAATGGGCTGATAAAAGACGCGGCTAGAATGGTCTAGCTAGCCTATTGGGTCTGCAACAATGCAGGAAATTTATCAGCAATATACACCACGAATCCTCACAGGTCATACTGAACAACAGCAGGAGCAAAGCTCGTGCCATTGTCGGAGCCCTCACCGGGCAGTACGCCACAGGCACGATGAAGCTCACCCTAGATCCCATTTGCCGAGCGTGCGGAGATGAGGAGGAAACCATGGAACATACATAATACTGTGTGACTGCGATGTTTTCGCGGCTAAATGTATGTGTCTCCTGAGAGATGGTTATTCAAAACTGGGAGATTATAGGTTTTTTCCCCTGAATGCTATTGTCTCCCTCATTTTCCACATTTTTTAAGGGTGAAGAAAATAAATATACATATTTATTACCCCCTACAGGGGGTAAACACAAAAGATACCAGTGGGTCGAAGCGTTTATTCACAGAAACCGAATTTTTACCCTGCGATAAGATCTCCAAAAACGGTTCTATTGCCTCGCATCACGTACTTCTTTCTATTACACAATGGTGCCGCTAGGTATATCTTGTTCTCTGAGCTGTTAGTCACTCTATAGTAACTTTATGGGTAATACACTATTTTATTAACTTTCGCTAAAACCTCAGCATTATACTAAAAGTAAGTTTTACTGCAGGTGCAGGCTTAAAAAGGTAATTGGTACCTTTAGGTACCAATGATCCTGACCACCCCGAAAGGAATTACAATTGTTTTACATACGTGTGCATCTACTTAGCACGTACCTACATTCCTGCTCAGAACGGGAAACCGCTCCTCAAAAGTAAGCTAGATCATATGCAGGTCTTATACAAAAGCTACGTACTTGCACCTTTTGGTGTAGAGACCATGGGCCTGTGGCGTCCAGATACCCGGAAGTTGGAAGCTGTTTATTAAAGAAATAGTTTCTAAGTTAGTCGACGCTAGAAGTGACCAAAAGGCTAGCGCGTTCCTCGGTCAGCAAAAAGGCATTGCCATCCAAAGAGTAGGTAAAGCATTCTGGGCATCCCTCCCCTTTACAGCCATCGATCTTTGATATGGTTCTGCTGTCTATGCGTAGTTGGTTCACCGATCAATAAGATTGGTTTCATATTTTTTAGCTTTTAATAGTTTACTTATTTTTATGTATAATATCTTGTTTGAGTACCTAATATGTAGGTAATGTATTATGTCTTTTTTTTAAAAGAGAAATTTATAGTTTGGGTGAGCCGATTCAACTATGGCGACTACTACTTAAGTCAAGTAGGTATCAGGAAATAAACTATTATCGCTACGTATTACCTTTCGCTGAAGCTTTAGAATTATGCTTTGGTACTTTTAGCAATGTTCCTGACCACCCCGAAAGTAATTACAAACGTAAATTTACATACGTGTACTGTACATGTACTGTTCAGAACGGGAAACTTCTCCTCAAGAGGTAGGTAGGTTATATACCGGTCTTAGGCAGAGCCTTTTGGTGTAGAGGTCTAGGGTCCAGACGCCCGGAAGATGGAAGCTAGTTATTAAAGAAAATAGTTTCTAGGATAGTCCACGCTACAGGTGACCAGAAGGCTGGCGCGTACCTCAGTCAGCGAAAACGCGTCACCATCCAAAGAGTATTTATTAAGCATCCTGGGCATCCGTCCAGATTACAGCTATTGATCTTTGATAGGGTTCTGCTACCTATCTATCTATAGTTGTTTACCGATCACTAAGATTGTTTTCCTATTTGTACGTTTTTAATATTTACCTTTTTTGTGTATGATATGTTGTTTGACTACCTATTGTTGCATTAAAAAAGAAAAAAGCTAAAAGAAAATGGATATAGCTGTAGTTTATTTTATTTAAAAAACGTAAATGAAAAACGTAAATGAATAAAAAAACATATAGATTTTAGACCAAGAATCGAACCTTCACCTCACTCACCTATTGTATGAAAATCTAACTATTTTCCGAATGCGCTACGCGGCTTCTATGCAAAGCGATGAAAAAAGCAACTTCTATTTACCACTACAATCTATCCAAATACATATGTCAGCACAAGTCAGCGTAGTAAATCATTGTAAATTATCCCCACTTATCCCACAGGAACCCATTACTGGGATAAAAAGTATCCTATATGTTAATCCAGAACACATTCTATCTGCGTGTCAAATTTCATCCAAATCCGTTCAGCCGTTTATGCGTGATTGAAACACAAACATACAACCTTACAAACATCGTCACAAACTTTCGCATTTATAATATTAGTGAGATTACATATTCTATGCTTTTATACAAAAGTTCGATCGGCTGATTGCATTTAGTATGGGAAGTTCAAATTTCTTTTTACGAATTTCCTATAGGTTTCTTAGGGAAAGTTGTTCAGTATCATCGGTTCAATCTCCCTTTAAAGTAGTGCCACTATTTACCATTACACCCTGTAGTTGTGAGTATAGCATGCTAATTATATTCAAATAATTATAATTAGCTGTTCATTATAGGCAAGCAAAACTCACAGTTTATAATTTTGGTTATTTAACTTATCTGTGGGTGTATTCTATTTACATGATCGTGGAAATTATGTTTTCAGAGCACAGTTATTCAAATTAACTCCTAGGTATTTTTTATTTGACTCAGAAACAATTAATTCAGCTCCAAAGTTATATATTAAATATTATGTGACCGAAATAATGAGAGTAGGCGTATATTCTGTATTTATTTATAACTTTGAGATTGTTTTGCGAAAAGACGAGAATAGGAATAAAAAGTGGGAAGATTATGATTTTTTATATTTATTTTAGCATTTTTATGATTGTCTGTTTGTTTGTGCATGCATCACTTAAAAAATACAGAACCGATTTGAATAAGGTTTTCACAAAACAAAACCAGCTAGTTTTAATTAACATTTAGGCTTTATTTCATCGCAATCGGTTTTATTCATCCAAAAGTTATCAGTATTTAAAGTCAGTCTGCGCGTACAAAGTCGCGGACGCCGATAGTTATAGAATATACTAAAAGTTACGGATTTAGAATTACTTTCATAAAAACAATTACTTGTGTGTTAATTCAACAGATATGACGTCACAAAGTGATGGCGGGTTTCAGGTTGATGCCGTGTATACCGATTTCTCTAAAGCTTTTGACAAAATTAAACACTCAGTCTTACTTAGGAAATTAGAAGTGATCGGTATACACGGTGACCTGTATAGGTGGTTAAAATCTTATGTTGAGAACCGCTGTCAGGCTGTATCACTGAAGGGTTACACGTCGCAGTTTCTTCCTATTAGCTCCGGAATTCCGCAGGGTTCAATCCTCGGACCCTTCCTGTTTTCCCTGTACATCAACGACCTAAATGCTTACATAGACCCTACCCGCTTTCTTTTGTATGCAGATGACGCTAAAATATTTAAAATTGTAGACTCTCTTGCTGACTGTGCATTACTGCAACAGGATATTGTCCAGTTATGTAGGTTCTGTGATGTAAATCATTTAAAATTAAATGTTGACAAATGTTATACTATCACGTTCTCCCGTAAGTTACAACCTATAATATATGATTATACAATTGCCGGTAAAGTAATTAATCGAGTGAATCAAGTAAGGGATTTGGGAGTTATTTTGGACTCAAAGTTGAATTTTAATGCTCATGTAGATATGATAGTCAACAAAGCTTTTAAACGCTTAGGTATGATATTACGTTTTGGTAAGGTTTTTAATAATGCTTCAACTCACAAAATATTATACTATGCGTATGTAAGAAGTATTCTTGAATTTGGTTGTGTTGTCTGGAATCCGCAATATGCAGTGCATATTGCACGAATTGAAAAAGTCCAAAATAAATTCTTAAAAAATCTTGACTTTCGAACCGGCAATTTCTTTCACAGTTATGCAGAGAGCGCTAAGCGACATAAAATACCATCTCTTAAGAACCGTCGTTGCTTGCTCGATGCCTGCTTTCTTTATAAATTGGTTAATAGTAGAATAGACTCATCCACGCTTTTGAGTAAGGTCACTTTCAGGATACCTCGTACGTTCTCGCGTTCTGGTGCTTTATTTAATATTGGTTTTTGTCACACTAATTACGCCAAAAACACATTCCTCAGACGCAGCTTCGCCTCGTATAATAAGTCCCTACTGGGTATTGACATGTTCAACTGTACTTTAAATACTTTCAAAAAGAACTCCTGCAAAATTTTGTATGCTATAAACGAATAATTTACTCCTGCAATTTCATTGTCTCTTCTCGGCAAATTTGCCGTACTTACCTATTGTTTAACTGTATATCTAATCGCCTAAACTCTTAATCTTAATCTAAAATGTACATGAAACTTACTCATAGAACCTCATGGATTGTCTCGATAATGTAATAGAATAAAGATGGCAACACTTTCACTTGCCGAATTTGTCTAACTGTAACCATAATCCAAATTCATATAACGCCAGAAAAACTTATTTATCACTCTCTATTTGCAACGTAATGTTTAACTGGCATCTGTCGAAATTGTTTACTTAAGCAACTATAATTGAAATTATTTACCTAACTATAATTGTAATTTCTTAAGTCTAATCTAAATTTATATAAAGTCACAATACCGATGTTTTTCATAGAAATTGTATAAAATAATTTTTGGGACCTCCGAGTCTGGTATTTGTTTACTAGTTTTAGATATATTGTTTTTTTATTAAGACTGTTTGTGTCCAAAAATGAAAAATAAAAAATAAATAAAAAAATAAAACAAAGCTGCTTTAATCAATTCCATTATGTGACACGATAAAAATAGGTCAAAACATGAAATATGCAAAAGGTGTGGAACAGACAGTTCGTATTGCTCCTCATAATTTCGATGCGTGGGCTGTGTTTGACATTGTTTAACTTGGAAAAGAGTGAGAGATGCTATTATTGGCTTTGATTACAAATAAACTTAGACTACTTATTATAAGGACCGGCCTTGCGGAAGCATTTCCCCTCTGCCACGGTATAAGATCAATGATCATGTACATTCAACATTCAATTTTATAACTTATCACTAAACTAGACAGCCTATTATTGCGAAACAATAATTTCGAACTTAGAACGTTTTAGGTTTACACGAGACTACTTTTCATGATTTTGAACATTCAAAATTAGAATCTAAAGTCATAGGGAATAAAATCCAAAGTTGCGGATAACATGTTACCTCGCCCCCCGCAAAAAGTGGCAGAAAGTTTGTTAGTAGAATAAAACGTGGTTACGCGTCCCTATATAAGTAGTCTAAGCAAATAAACTATCTATTTCAACCAAGGGCAGTAGCCCAGTCATTTTACGGTTTGAGCCGGGACTAACTACTAATAGCATTTTTTTTTCACTATAATATTGAAGAGCCAATTTGAGCTTAGGAATGTACCAAAATTAAAAAGAAAATCACGTCAGCAACAGTTCCAATTTTAAAATTTAGATATTACTTATCTCGTTCTAAAAAACCTGATGATAATTTTTTTTTTTGCGCATATTGAAAGCTTTACCATTATACATACTTCAAACATGGTGTAAATATTTTTTTTCTACTTAGAAGGTTTTGAAAAATACATTCGTATTTTCTAATAAATACCTAATTTTTTTTATTTTAACACGTTCCGGGACAGTGACCGCCCATAGCCGTGATTACAATAAAAGTTCTATTGTGTCTCATTCACTGCCCCGGAATATGTTAATGCCTATTTTATTGCTAAAAAATAATGTATATTGTTAAATCTTATTCAAATGAGTGTATTGGTATTAATATTATTAATTTAAAAGCCTTCTGGGATACACAATTTTGATTTCTATGTTGCGTAGCAAATTTTTTTTAATATGGTTTAGGATAATATTTTTATCACTAAATGGTGCCGATTGCAGTTTAAAAGCCCAATTAATAATTACTCCCTACCCCGCCTAACAAAACTCCGTAAAATGACTGGCCTACAGCTAGAATTCCATGAAAAACGTGTTTTATTGAAGTTACCCTTTCAAGGACCGGTGTCAAGCCAAACCCAAATCTTACTCCAAGCCCAGTTGCTCAGAATCGTACCGGCTTGACACCGACTACGATGAGACAAAATAATATTCAGGCCCCGCACCCGAACTTTCGATTTTCGTTCACGTTGTATACAAGGTGTTAATGAATTAACGCAAAACTAGAAAGTAGTTTGTTTAGAATCGAGAGCAGATTCTAATTATCATGGTTTTAAAATAGGTATTGTTTTCAAAATATTAAATTTTGTTCGTAAAATTTAAAATTTTCTGAACCCGATGTCAACCCACCGCACAGGCACACTCACCTTACTTACTACCAAAACAAGATTATTAAAATGTATCCATGAGTACGACAGCGCTTTCATTCATTGCTGAAATGATAACAAATCATTTTTGCCTCAAAGCTTACAATGCGAATAACTTTAAATTTTAAGTATCAAAATAATGAAATTATTATTTCAATCTAATTATTTTTTTATGAATCAGTTGGGGTGTATGAGGTTTTGAACTAGTTAATTAACACGTTGTATATACATATATTGAGGGGAAGAACCTGAGATCTCCCGGTTTTGGATATCCATCTCCGAGGAGGCTCATGCGTTTTGCCGCCAAGACATCACAGTCACACAGGATATGCTCCATGATCTCCTCATCCTCTCCGCACGCTCGGCAGCTGGGATCCAGGGTGAGTTTCATCTTGTGCATTAACGTGCCTGTGGCGTAGTGCCCAGTGGTGCAAGTGGGGACTCCGAATATTGATGTTAAAATAGAATTGCCACATTTTAACTACATAATATATAAATATCCTATATCGATTGTGTACGATACTCATTTCAAGGTAGAATCTCAAGGTTAACAATCGATAATGCTCGAAAATTCCACCACACTATGTAAAGAAGTTCTGAGAGAACTCGAAAGTTATTACTTTCTGAAGTATTTATTCATTGAATCCTAAGATTCGGAGACTGATTCTAGAATTCCTACTGTTCAATTACTTGAAAAGGTAAATTGTCTGTAACATTGAAGTTTTGAAGTAAATTAAATCGATTCGAATATCTTCGAAATGAAGTTTCATGTTTAGGGTAAATGTATAAATAACGCTAGGTACCCCATTTTAGCACTAGACAAAAACCATGCCTAGAGCATGGACTCGCCCATGATAGGGTTCATTCCACGGATTTTAGAATCATAAAAGATGCCACTCCTCTTTACAAGCATGGGAACAAGAAAATTGGCCATGGCGGTCGGTAATGTTCGACCCAAGACATTGTTATACGTTCGACCTTCTTTCTTACGTCTCTGTAGTCGATATTTCTAACGTTTTTGTGTCCCTTTCTGATAGCAGAACAAAAATTAAATAAAAACATTATTTTTTTTAATTTTTGTCATTGGATTAGAAAGGGACAAAGTAGCGTCGAAAACACAGACGGGAATTTACGAAAGAAGAACGATCATTACCGACCACCAAGGAGTAAGTATTATCATGTTTCACCGCTTATTAGGCAGTCTGCGCTCCAAGGTATAGCCAATACCAATGCCAGCTTCCTGGGCCCCGGTCACGGGTCTATGGGTTTCATAGCCATTCTACTCGTACAAGAAGAGAAATCATTAACAATAATAATTTTAATGTTCTTGTTGGTCATCAATTTTTAATATTTTATTTTACAGTTTTTTTGCTCACAAGTTCTTTGTAGGTCCCATAGTAAAAGTTGTTCAGTTTGATACTCTGAAACGCCCCATTAACTATGTAAGGCATTTAAATTTACACCCTTCATACACAATGAATTGATTTCTATTACACATGTAATAATTAACGCAAAACTAGAAAGTAGTTTGTTTTTAATTTTTATATTATTTCATAGGTAATTTTTTTCAAAATATTAAATAATTTTTTTGCGAAATTTAAAATTTACTGAGCCCAATGACAACTCACCGCACGGGCACACTCACCCTACTTACTACCAAAACAAGATTATAAAAATGTATCCATGAGTACGTTAGCGCTTTCTTTCAGTGCTGAAATGATAACAAATCATTTTTGCCTCAAAACTTAAAAAGCGAATAACTTTAAATTTTAACTATCAAAATAATGAAATTATTGTTGCAATCTAATTATTTTGTTATAAATCAGTTGGGGTGTATGTGGTTTTGCGTTAATTCATTAACACGTTGTATAAATTATTTCACATCCACCAATTAGCCAACAATAATTATTCTACGAGCCATGTTAACGTTCCAATATCCGGTGCGTTTACTTGCTCCCCAGGACGCTGCTCGGTCGGAATTGGATTACCTAATCGGGTCAAACGTGCCTTGTTGCATAGAACATTATTGTTTCTCACCTGCGAGGATATTTTGTTGTCTTATGGGATAGGGAATATGCTGATCATAGTGCCTCATAGGGAAAGTTTGATGGTCTAACTAACCCACCACTTTAATTATTACTAGGATGTTTTGTTACACCCTGTGTAACTAGAATATGCTGATCATAGTGTCTCATAGTAAACATTTTTCAGTTTGATGATCTACCCACCACTTTAATTATTCATCATCATCATCAGCCTATACACGGTCACGAATACATTGCTCACAGAACCTATTTCCGGTGGGGCCGAAAAGTTCTCGAGTGGCGACCGCGTACCGGAAAGCGCAGCGTGGGTAGGCCCCTCACACGGTGGACCGACGACCTGGTGAAGGCGGCGGGGAAAGGTTGGATGAGGGCAGCGCAGGACCGGTCGTTATGGCGATCCTTAAGGGAGGCCTATGTCCAGCAGTGATCGTCCATCGGCTGAGATGATGATGATGATCATCAGCCTGTCATCGTCCACTGGTACCGCCTCTCCCAAGGTGCGCCACAAAACTTTGTCCTCGGCCTTCCTCATCCAGTCGCTCCCCGCTACTTTTTTAGGCCAACTGTCCAGCGAGCAGCAGGGCGTCCCACACTACGCCTACCAGTTCGCGGTCTCTAGAAGTCTGACACGACGGTTGTCAGTTCTTCGGCAGATATGACCAGCTCATTGCCACTTCAGTTTGCAAATTTTCTGAGCTATGTCAACCACTTTAGTTGTTTGACGTGTCACTTCATTTCTAATGTGATCTCTCAGAGAAACACAGAGAATAGCTCTCTCCATAACTCGCTGAGCGACCTCGAATTGATGAACTAGTCCTTATCGTCAGTGTCCACGTTTTCGAACCATTTCCCACTCCTTTAATTATTACTAGGATGTTTTCTTACACCCTGTATAAATATCTAGAATGCCTATTTCTCCCCCTTATTGTGCGAGGAGGCTTTTGCCTTGCAGTGGAATCTCACAGGCTTTGACGTAAGTCATAGTAAAAGTAGGTATATTTAAAATAAAAATTTGCCAACTAACTTTGTTTAGGTTTTTTATTAATAGGAGGATCAAACTAAAGAGTTGAAACTTTTGATAAAGTTTATGAAAAATTGAATGAACATAACAGTAATATTCATCAATAACATTCAATAAAAACAATCAATAAAAACTCTACAATCCTGTGGAACCGCAGAATCTTACTCTTATAGTGTTACACTGCAGTCGTTTTGTTGATGTGTTTTACATGTAGTTGGTGTGCCGATGAACCTACGATCGGTCAAGATTGGTATTCCATCTGAAGACTAAGTTACCATCATCTGTGTCATTTACCCTTTTCTTTATTTATTAAATTTTTTTCGGTTTGTATTTGTTCTTTATTTTCTTTTTTTATTTCCTAAGGATAAAATAAATATACCACCGTCATTAAAGTTCAAGGAAACAAAATTGATTTTAATAAGGCGTGAGAAAACAGCAGCATGTCTTGAATTTCCTATTTCTATCGTCATACAAACGTTTAAATCTATTTTAGTCGAAAGATAATTTTGTCTTTTGATGTCTTTTATTTTTTTAAGTCAAGGTCTATCACTTTTTTAATTTTTAGGGTTCCGTACCCAAAGGGTGAAAACGGGACCCTATTACTAAGCCTACGTTGTCCGTCCGTCCGTCCATCCGTCCGTCCGTCCGTCTGTCCGTCTGTCCGTCTGTCCGTCCATCAGTCCGTCCATCCGTCTGTCCGTCTGTCCGTCTGTCCGTCTGTCCGTCCGTCCGTCTGTCCTACCTATTTAGGGCTGTAACTTTTGAACCGTAATAGCTAGATAGTTGAAATTTTCTCAGATTATGCGTTATTACGGCGGATTTTTTAACAAATAATAAAAATGTCAAAAAGTTAAAAATTAAGGGGGGTTCTCAACAAGAAACTAGTTTTTATCAACGATTTTTTTTACGCTCTATCGTAAAAAAGGTAATACATACAAGCGTCAAACTTAGTGTAATTATAGAGCAAACTCTACAAAATAACAACAAATACTAAAAACCGGCCAAGTGTAAGTCGGTCTCGCGCTAAAGGTTCCGGACAAAAAAAGATTTTTTTTCTTTTTTAATCGTTAGTTTATGTTGTATTCTGTTGTGGTGTGGTACGGAACCCTCGGTGGGCGCACTTGACCGCTTTTATTTATTTACAAATAAATTGACTTATTGCTGCATCAGCAGTACATTTCCGCCAGTACGAGGGGCGTTCAATGTATTCTCGGTATAGGTATGAAGGAAACTGCTGAAAAATCTGAAATAATTATGATTTGTAAAATAGTCCTTTAAAACCTCAACACACCACACACACACACTCACACACACTTAATACATCTGTATACCAACTTTTCAAAACCCTCTAAAAAATTCGATCCTCTCTGCAAAATGTGCACCCTTGAGCTCTTCATCGAGGAAAATAGCTTTCCAAGAAGATCTTTTTTCAAGTTTCAAAACTGATAATAGTAGCTAGGGTCACGTCTAGGGTACAGGGTAGATAATTTATTTTTTCAAAACCACAGTCTCACACAGCAGCCTTGGCAACACGTGCCGTACGAGCCGGCGCTTAATCGTAGAGAAGCAACACGCTCGCGGTCAATTTTACTATTCTCTTATCTTCTATTAACTTCTTTAAATTATACTGAGTGGTAACGTTAGATGCAGTGATTATATTCTGACCTTATTTTGTATAATCAATCAGTAAAATTCCCTTAGAGCCCTAAAACACTGTGGCCATGAGTTTTCCGGCCGATGGAATGACTTCGAATATGTTTGGGGATTCTGCACCCTTTTTTTGCCACTGTATGAACTCCTGCAAATTTTATAGATCATAGTAATAAACCCACGCTTCATCTTAGTTAAGAATCCGCTTGAAAAGACTCAATGGATTTTCACTACAGAGCTCAAAAAACTCCTTACAGCACTCGACTCGCACTTGTTTCTGAGGTGCGGTGAGCATTCGCGGCACCCATCTTGCACAAATTTTGTAGAGGTTGAGATGCTTATAAAAGATAGTGTGAATGATACCTATGGATAGGTTAGTTATCTCTGCTATTGGTAAAATTTTTAATCGGCCATCTTTGAGTACAAGTTTCTCAACTTTTCGATGTTTTCTTCAGTAGTGGCACTAACCGGCCCGCCCGACCGAGAGTTGGCTTCAATACTTTCTCTACTGCTTTTAAATTCACTTTACCCTTTTTGAACGATAGAAAATGATGAGATAGAGTCATGGTAAACGGCCACCATCTCTTGATTAATGTCACTTGAGCGTTTCCTTGTTTTGTAAGGTACTTTATCACAGCGCGGTGCTCGATTTTCGTCAACTTTGTCGCGTCAGTCTTTCCAATCGCCTTTCAATAAGGATTACTGTAAAACTAATGATGAGAATTAAACACAATTTTTTATTTATACCCTCAGATAGTGCTATTAGCTAATTAAATAATTAAATTACCTTTATTATTATTAAATCACCCCGATACCGAGAATACATTGAACGCCCCTCGTATATATTTCGTCGTAGTATTTTGTGGAAGTATCTATCCCAAACTCAGGGATTGTTTTTGATCAAAAACGAAGCGATTGCAGATTGTGGAGCCTCATGGCAAGCATTTAGTGTATTTTATGAGTAAATCCTTTAATCCCTTAAACGCTTATTGTTTTTTTTATTATTTATCATCAAATCCAATAAGTTTTGTGATACACATTCTGCTAATATTTCTACAAACTTCAAACTTCTACTGGCTACCTATTACGGTTCAGAAGCTACTTTACAGCCTCTATGAAGCTAGGACGGACGGATAGACGGACAACGTTGTCTAGTAATAAGTTCCCGTTTTCACCCTTTGGGTACGGAACCTTAAAAAAGTCTAGAGAGAGATTGGTAAAGTTCTAACATGTTATTTTAAAAAATCTCCTCTAGAAATCCTATTAAATAACAAATTCATTTTTTCGACAACGAAAGCAAATAATCGTTATTCCATTGAATAAAACATTGAAATTTCGTAACAAAAAAGGAACGCGGGCATTTAAAATGGGCGAAAAATAAATCCCATTCGCTTAGAAAAGTTTCCCCGAGAGTCATAAATACGTAATGGAAACTGGCTGAGGGTTCGAAGGCGAAAAAAGTCAAATAGATCTAGCCTATTTGGACAAAATTTCAGCTGATTTCGAAATTCCTATGTTAATGGTGTTTAATGTTTACTGTAAAACAGTGAATGATTTATTAAATAAATAAATAAAAACAAGAAAAAAAGATAAAAGTTAATAAAAAGCATATAAACCTTAGAAAAAGTATATGGATACCGTATAAATCAAAAGGGGCCAACTTTTTTAGGTTTGTGCGTGAGGCGTCATACAAATTATGTCTGTGTGCATGTACATGGCTTCGGTTTAGAGGCCAGTACTAGGTTGCAATTTTTTTTTACGCTTTCGTAGCGTCGTCTGTCTTTCTTGACATATAACTTATCTAAGCAAATCACCTCATTTAAGGCCTCACCTTGGGACACCGTACCCAGGAGGCTGGCCGCATTCCCCCTCTGGATTGCTTGGCTTATCCGCTGTTCACTGTTATATTAGCTTAATGAAGGATAAACTCCCGCTTTCCTCAAATGAAGACTCATCGACATGCTGTATCCTATCTATCCTAACCTACGCCCAGACCTGGTCTCTCACTGAGTCTCAAAAGTCAATATTCAAGGTTTGTCAGAGGACAGTGTTAAAAGAACAGGATCGTGTCAGGAACACTACACTGAGCTCAAAAAAAAGAATTGTGAATGTTGAAGAAAACTTATGGGGTTATGCCATCCATGTCAGCCAAATACACCAGGAAAGTTTAGGAAGAATTGTCACGCCCTAGATCCCAGAAAACGGTCGTCGGAGTCCTGGTTGTCCTAGATAGTGGTGGCAATACAATCTGGATGCTTTCAATGACAAGTGGCTGTCAGAGTATGCCCAGGACAGAAATGGTTGGAGAATTAAAGGGGAGGCGTTTGTTCAGCATTGGGATGAAGTAGGCTAGTAAAAAAGTTGTAAAGTTGCGTTGATCTGAAGTGTCAATGGGCCGATCATATTTGCCGACAGACTACAATCCATGGGGAGACCGAGTTATAGAATGGAGACCACAAACTCGGCAGGCATAGTGTGGGATGCCCTTCGGTTAAGGCTGCCAGGTCTTAAAACTAGTCGAACAGACCAGCCAGTTTTTCTGGACATTTGGGTGAAAATTGAGGATTTTTTGTTTTGGTCTTAGTATTAATACTACAAAAAATTTGTATGCAAAATCTTCTTAAATCTTCTTAATAATGAAATAACTATGAAATTGGATTAATCAATCTTCTTTATTTTTTTTTCTCACTCTGGGCAAAGGCAATTATGGGGGTCCGGTCCGTGTTCGAATCCACAAGGACAACATGCCAATAAGTTTTTCTAACTTATGTGCGTAATACCGTTTGAGAGCAGTCGGCTCTCAAACGGTGAATGAAAACAATCAATCAATCAATTATACTTTATTTCACACCAAAAAGAAAAAACATAGTATACAGAGAGCAAACATCAAGAGGAAACCTGCATACGCTGAAAAAGAAATTCTGATGGGTATGTGAAGTCTACCAATCCGCATTTGGGCACGCGTGGTGGACTAATGCCCATACACCCTCCCTGAGTAGGCCTGTGCCCTGCAGTGGGACGTTTATAGGCTGATGATGAATTAGTTACTTAATTATAGTTAAATTACTTGCAATGGAAAACGAAATTAAATTAAACAAATCATCTTCGATGAGTAGGTAATTAACACTTTAAATTACTTGACAAAAAATTATTATTATCTCAGTTTCCTTCAAAATAGACTAGACTGAACAGACCGGACACCGTGTAATTTGCCCGGACACACATCCAAAAAGCCTAACTATGTCCGGCTTTATCCGGACGCCTGGCAACGCTTCCGGTGCTGAAACGACGACCTGAGAAAGGTCTCGGGGAGCGACTAACCATTTCGCAGCAAAGATTTTTTTTGGTCTTCGCTTATAGACCAAAAAAAATCGTTGCATTGCAGTTTAGTATGGAACAGCTGATTTTTTTTTGATAATTTCATGTTTACTTTCATAATAAATGTATGTATGTATGTATTTGTTTGTGTGTGTATGTATGTATTCAGTTGAATGGTCTGAACCACCCCTGAAAAGTCGGAAAGTGTTTACAAAATCACCTAGTATGTTCGAATTGCACCACTTTATTAGACAAACTCATTTCAAATATCACAATCAATGGCTAATACAGTTTTGACCCATACAATCGGCTTTTAAAAACCTTAATACATCAGACACCTTAGACACCTTAGACATCATTTTAATTCTTTATATTGATTGATATAATTACAATGTGTAAGGAATAATTTCCTTAGGCGGTTTACATTGTTAATGAAATGAAATGAAAATGAAATAGTATTTATTTTAATTAATATACAATGACATGGCAGCCAAGCCATTTGCGTAGTTAAACTTCGGTACCTACCTATTGGAAAAGGCGAAAAACGAAATAATTGCCACGTCGAATTGCTATGGCTAGCCTCTGTACCAAAAAACGACCCGAAACGGGGGTCACAATTTCGCTCCCTCAGTCGACGGAAAATTTCCGCAACGAAGTTCTTAACCTCGGTAGGTACCCCATACCGGTGGTCTCAACGGCATTCAAAAGCATTTAGTTTTTCCATTATGTTGGGTACTTGCGTCTAACTAAACAAAAAGACCTTCTTCATTCTACAAAACCACCCCTGCCACCAGAAGATAAATACAGTCCAAAGCAGCTCTCCAACAGGTTCGGTTGACCTACCAGAGCCCTTCAACGTCACTGGTGTGGTCCCCCATAGGCCCATAGTTCGCATTAATAAGCACTAGCTACTTCCAGAGCAATACCTAGTGTATTTGTCAGTTTCGAAAAAAAAAGGACTCTCCTACTGAGCCAAGTACACTAGGTAGATACGCCGTACAGAGGTCACTAAGCCTACAGCAGTACCTATGAAAATATTCTGTCGGTTGATGATCTCCACTAATAAGCACAGACTTGCGTGGTGGAGTATGGCCCGCTTCCACTCCCGTTTATTAGTGAGAGCAGGCCTGCATGGACGGAAGGCAGATGACATTAAAGTAACCATCAGCCCACTGCTGGGCGTGGTTTCCTTTTTATTGCGCCATTCCTCACGGTCCTGTGCTAATATTATCCATTTCTGATCTGCAACCCTTACAATGTCGTCTGAAACAACATGAAAAAATTGCTGTTCTGTAATAAAAATGTTCTCACAACCCTCACCAGGGCCGGATTAAGCCATGCAGAGGCCCCTAGGCAATGCAAGTCTCTGGGCCCCCCTGCCCATGGGCGTAACAATGATTTTTTTCCAGTGTGGTCCAGATTAGGTGGTCGCAATAAAACAGCACATATCTACTAAAATAAAATGACGGATGTTGCAACACGATCCAAAACCTATAGTGTAGTCTGCGTAGTGTTCCATAACAAAATTGGGAAAACGGAATACTTTTTATTTTTTATTTTTTTATTTATAATTAAATGGACTCTTGCTTGTGCGTTAGCACTGCATTTCCGCCAGTGTCAAGTAGTTTATGAGAGAATCTATCCCAATCTCAGGGATTGTTTTAGGACAAGAACAAGAAGAGATTAAGGAATGTGGAGCCTCGTGGCAGGCAAAGAGGCGACGCGCGAAACCACGCGAGACGTGTACTCGGGTCAGTTCCTGCAACGTGACTCAACGGAACACTTATTGAATCACCTCGATGTCTGGCCGTCAATCTGTCTGTAACACTCGTAAACTCGTTTATCTTGGAGACAAAGAGATTTTTATATAATATATAAAATTCATATATTATAAGAAGCTGAAACTTCGTTTGTTATTGCAATTAGAAGAGTGCAGTCAAAAAAAGATTTATTATTATAATTGAGCTTAGGAGTCAAAAGTTTTAATTATTCTAAAATTATTATGTGGGATATCATTAAAGGAAACTTTATGAAAATGAAAAAAAAAAATTGTATCTTTCCTTAATTGTTTAATCAATTCAAATACAAAAACGATTTTTTTTCTCACGAGCCGCGGGGCCCCTCGGCGGTAGTGGGCCCGTAGGCACGTGCCTACTTTGCCTATATGGTTAATCCGGCACTGACCCTCACAACCTGTTGTTTTTAAGTATTTATAAGCCGGCCTACCAAAGGCACGTGTAAATACTATACTCTTTGAATGCCTTGATAATGATAGTGTAAGGTTAAATGTCAAACGTCAACCCTGAATTGAAATATCCTCGTTATTTGTACTTGAACTCCATAATCAATATTGATATTGTAAATAGAAATGACTATTACAGAATTGTTTCATCGAAGTCCAAGCTTTGAAACAGATGTGTTTTTAATTGTTTTTGGTGAGTTTCTACAAAATTGGTTACATTTTATTCACAGCAGAGTTATAGTATATTTTTTCCAAACAATCTAATTAAGTATAAGGATTTCGAAAATTTTCGGATAACAACAAAATCCTAAACCTTCCAAAGCTTCAACTTCAATGAAAAGTACAAAGTAAATAAAACGAATGTACAAAGTAAATAAAAGTACAAAGTAAATAAAAGTATATAAAACGAATTTATAAAACCATTCTTTCTTTATTAACAACTAGCGGCCCGTCCCGGCTTCGCACGGGTGGACGTCTAATCTTTTCTAGCAATAAATATAGCCTATGTTACTCAGGGTGAATGCAGCTTTCTAATGGTGAAAGAATTTTTTAAATCGGCCCAGTACTTTTTGAGCCTATTCATTACAAACATACAAACATACAAAAATAGGTACAAATCTTTCCTCTTTATAATATTAGTGTAGAAATACCTACTTACATTGTTAAATTGTTTACAGAATTAACTTCTAACAAGGCACCATTGCCTACAACACATTATTATTTTAATCATGACGCAGGTCAAAATGGCGTTGCATATTGGACTGACGCACTAAGCGGGAGTATATAGGACTGGTAAACTATTATCTATTCTGTGGTGTGAGACTTTTTAGGGCAAAAAGGAGTCAGTTCCATTCCCAATGAAATTCGGCTGGGCGAAAGCCCAAACGCTTGTGAATTGTTTGTAACCTAGTGATGCTTCCGTTCTCAAAACGATGTTTTGTACGATAGTGGATATTATTTCCAAAATCTTCGAACTTAGCAACGGGAACCTGGCTAAGTCTCTGGATAGGTGACCGTAAAATGGTTTTAATCTCAAAATCCTGCTTGCCAGTGTTTTGTTAGGCAAATAAACCTGTAAATCCGCTGCTTTTTGTACCAAGTCTCCTTAGAATCCCTGACTAATAAAAAATATCCGATCCTAGTCCAAAGTCTTTACTTTAAGAACACGCTAAATTTTCTTGGCGGAACTTTTTAAACGCGTGACCGTCTTGTGTCTGCTAAATCTCAAAGGAAAACCAACCCATAAATTACAACAACGTTAGGTACCACTTATCTTGAATGTTGAAGTCCTTATTCACATGCAAAGGAAGCAGAGTACAGTACTTGTAGTACATGACACGTGCGAGCCAAGCAAGATTCCTAGTAAATCGCTAAGGAATAGCTCTGAGGATGGATGAAAGCTTCCTAGCCGTGTCGGGTTAAAATCTATTGTCTGATCTCGTGAGCTGCAACAACTTGGTAAGTAAAGATGTGGTACCAGTTAAAGCTTACTGTAGTTTTACTTCTAAAGGACTATGGCCCGGCATAAAACCAGGATGCTTCTCTGAGAATCAGCATGCTGATGTGGCAAAGGGGTGGTGTTATCTGTGGTATGAGCCGGACATAAAACCAGGGTTATTGACAGCTCTTAAAATCAGCAAGCTGAAGTGACAAAGGACTATATGGTATGAGCCGACATAAATACAGGTTCACTCACAGCTCTTAGAGTTAGCTACCTGAAATAGCAAAGGGCTGGTTGCATCTGTGATATGCGCTAACTATGGATGCTGACAATGGTTCTTAAAATCAGTAAGCTGAAGTGACACCGGGCTCAATGATCATCGTGCTCAGAGAATCAATAATCATTGTAGTAAACGGGTTCTAGAGTGGAGATGTCTGAGCATGTATAGTGGGAAGCGAATCTACGTTAGATGGTGCGACATTCTGCTTATAGTGCCTGGAGGGTACGGAATAAGAAAAGCAAAAATCGTAGTAGCGTATATTAGGAGAAGCCTATGTTCAGCACTGTATTGAACCAAAACAGTATCACAGAAGAGATCAAGAGATAGACTTAAGGTCCAAAATATTTTCGACCCTACTTAGAGTAAGCTCAAGTTCAAAAGAGGCAGCCTAAGGCCACTGTGGTTGCATGCTACTGCACGTATGCCCTGTAAACCATGTGTACGAAGCACGTACATCAATTATCGGGTCAATCGGTAGATGCTATTTTACAGCACAGCATTGAACATTGAACGCGGACATCATGCGACCTCGATAAAAGTGCATCGTACATAGGGCGGTAACTTTACCTTTTAAGAGCATTTATAATATCAAAGCAGTGTTCGAATATACGTGGATACAACAGCAACTCTCAGCCGTTTCATTTCCCTCGGCGGTATCCGACTTCGGCACTCAAGCATTTAGCAAATCATAAGGATTTCATTATCCATAGCATCTGTCATAGCTATCACATGTGAGAGCTTACTAACTCTCACACCATGTTAGAAACCTACATCCGCTACTAATAGGACCCTACAACAACTTCAAGACGGAATATTCTGATCTCAATAACATGCGGGCTTAACAGGCAATCTGGCCTTGTGTTCTCTTTAGCTTACATTTTCATGTACCAAAGTAAGACCAAAGTGATCGAGCGCTTCTTGGGGATTCTTCGTTATTTCTTCGTCATTGTAGCGGACTTTAGAAAGATGTCAGAGTTTTAAGAGGTTTTAAAAAAAAAAAATCTTCCCCTTTTCTTCTCTTCGGAGTCGTAGGAGGTGAAGGGATACTGTATATTTTTGAGTTTTTTAGAGATTAGATAGGTACCTATCGCTACTTAATATTTCATGATAATGGAAGTGATTTACACTAAGTGAGTGAAACTTGTAAATTTAAAAATTTCTGTAAATTTTGTCTTAGTCTTAAACATGCACTGACTGCAGTATGTTACCGTAGTAGAAGACAGTCGTGTAACTTTTTTTCTTCTAATTTATATGTGGAACATGTCATTGAAGTGTATAAACTTATTTAAGTTACTAGTGTTAGCCCGCGACTTCGTCCACACAAATTGTATACCAGATTTTAATTCAGATCTTATTTTAATTTTGATTGATATTTGATATCAAACAAAAAAGTTTCATCAAAATCGGTTCAGTGCTTTTTGCGTGATGCTCGTTCAAACAAACAAACAGACAGACAAAAAAACCTAAAATTGGTGATTTGGAATCAGGGACACCTAAAAACCATATCGTAACTTTTTTTTTGTTAATATCTTCAATGTACCTACAGACACACTTCTGTTACAGTTTAATAATAGTTTAGATTAGATAGATAGATATAGCTGTAAACTTAAACTACCGTTTATGTTCTCCTTTATGTTAATAAAATAAAAATAAAAATGATGTGCCGATTAAACGCAGTAATTATAAATAATATCAAGTCTACATAAAGTAAGAATTTAATTTCTAGTCACAAACATATAACATCCATGACCGAACCGGGATTCGAACCCAGGACCCTGGTTTGGCAGTCCGGCGTGGTAACCATTACACCAATTGGGTCGCTTTACATCGTGTAGTGTACAGCAATAAAGAGTAGTTAATGCGGAAAGCGCCGGTAGCGCCATCTATCGGCAAGCGCAGTCTGTGGTAAATATATATCGTGCATTCCATAGTCTAAAAAAACAAGGTCTTCTATTCCCAGAGTGACCCAAGCCTACGTCACAAAAAAATGGCCGCTAAACATGGTAAAAGGGTATGATGACGTAGGCTTGTGTCAGTCACGTGGTCAGTCACGTGGTCGGAAGAGAATACCAGGCGCAGTCTGTGTTTCATTATATACATCGACTTCGACCAACCCTAAGTGAATAAGAGTAGGTATTCTACACTTCGTATACTGTTTTTATAATACATTCGCCTTACACCGATTGATATATTTCCCTACTACCTACATACTCGTAACGGTTTTCAAACCAATATTTTATGTAACGTGATAAAGTAGGGCCAGGAACATTTCGATTTCAATTCAATCCAGGTGCCTATTGACATTGCTATTGGAATGCATTTACTTAAAAGCCTCCAGTTGAAATATTTCAGGCGAATCGAGAAGAAATGGAAATTTTTGGATTCTTGTTAGATTGAGGGAAAAATTCATTTTTCATTTTGCTTGTAAGAATATTTTAAGTCGACGAGTGTTTCGAACGAACTTTGTAATTTTAATAGCAATTGATCTCAGTTATTTAAACTTCAACTTGAACTTTGCGAACTTTGAGTTTTTAAAGTTGAATAACTTTTATAATATTGACGTTATTTTGGTTGGAGCTAGTGAAATACTGTTATAAAACTGCATATTTCAAAACTCACTTTTTTCACCTGTTTTGGAATACGTAATGGAAATGCATTAAGACTATTTTTGAAATTTTTATCTGTTTGATTTAAGAGGGGGTGGAACCTATTTTGTCTGTTTTCGAACCGATTTTTGATAACCAAATTATTATATTTAATATACCTATATAGTTCACATAGCAGTGTAGATACGTTCTTTCTGCAGTGAATCTAACCGTTGAAAACACGATTCTATTAAATTTTCTCGATAGAAAAGAGGAGCAAAGTAAGTTCGATTTCAGATTTATAACCAGTTTTACAAGAATCACCCTACACCATTTCTTCTGAATATACCATCATTTGAAAGGTAATTAATTATAACAGTGATTCTACCCGATGAATTATACCTCAAACATCCAAGAGAAAAAATATTGATGAAAAATGCGTTTTTTTTTCGAATTTGCTTTCAATTGAAGCGGGATGGCTAATTGCAAAAGTTTGCTTGGTCGAAAGAAAGGCTTACTCTAGTCCCACCCAGCCTTAACGCTTTATTTCGTCGCAATCGGTTTATTTAAAGTCTTTAAAGTCAGTTGTCTGCGCTTACGAAATCGCTCGTGTCTCTAGTCTATAGCTAGTATAAAGAAACAATTTACAGCAACCTGTAAATGGCCTCTTCTAATTTAAGTCTAAAAAAAACAGAAACCTTTGACTCAAATCCAGTTGACAATCTTTTGTTACGTTTTTCTGTGGGACTCGAATTAAAGAGAGAAGTATCGACCCGACAATTCCATTCAACATTCACTTGCAGAGTCTCATTAAATTGACGCATGCCACCGACTTTCTATACATTTTGAACTTACCACAGTTATCTATAACAAAATTCAATGCATGGCAATATAAAAGCACTCATAATCATAGTTTAGCTCAACTAGCATGCGGTTTCCAATAAAATTCATAAAAAAAACTGTATTCACAACTCTGGCGGCGCGCGCGAATTCGTACGCGCAGATCACTGACTTTAAATACTCATAACTTTTGATTGGATTAATCGATTGCTATGAAATAAAGCCTAAATATAATAAGAATAACTGCAAAGATAGCTTTTGACGTCATTTTTAGGGCTCCGTACCCAAAAGGTAACAACGGGACGCTATTGCTAAGCCTACGTTATCCGTTTTTCCGTCCAGGTATGTACGTCATTATTGATTCTCACTATTTTACAGTATTTCATAAGATTATTACCACCACATGCAAAAACTTATCATTTAAAATTGAAATAGTGAGCCATTAATTTGTTGTATGTTTCTTCGCCCCATAGGTATCATGAGAACCGGGACGAGTTGGGATTTGGTTCTTATTGCGGGATTAGATTCTGGGAAAGTCCGTCTTTAAACTACTTGAAGAGGTAGGTGCCCAAATGAATACATTTTTCAGAAATGTAAAATGAGTTTCCGTTTCATTAAAAAAATCATATAAGTTGTAATATCTTTGAAACTGTAGCTTTTTTTAAACGTGTGTCATACTATACGTTGTAGGAAATGATAAACAGCATTGGATGGCCAGAAACAGCCAAAAAAGTTGATCAAAATCCCTAAGTCCACTTTTCCTCATTTTGAATCCAGTGTGTGGCGCTAGTGGCACGAGTGGAACCGTGACCTGGCAGGGGAATGTAATTTTTTTTTTTAAATAGGTACTTTTAAAACCAGTTTAAAACAAACATTTTCAGACTGTTCAAACTTGTAAAAGATATTTGTATTTCTTTATACATTTTTTTATCCTTTTTGTGGGTCTAGTCCACCCACAATACGGTGCTCCTATACAAATATTGTTATTGGAAATTACTATACATCCACATTGTTTACATTTATTTTCACATGAGTTTATTCTTTTAATCCCTTTATGATTCCCGACATAGAATAAACTACCCTGTTTCTCCTTCAGAAGTTTTTGTAGGATGATGTTAAACTAACAAGGGATCAAAGGGATGCTTATTTTGTGGGTGAAAAGCGCCACCTATCGCCACTTTTTGTTTCTACTCTTCTTTAAAACAGAAGTGACGTGGCGCGGACGTTTCGAGGGCGGGGTGCGGCAATATAAACCTTATAGTACGTAGCATAGAGTCGTTTGGAGAATTACGCCCGCGCCTCCAGGCGACGTCGCCTGGTGGCGGGGGCGCGATTTTTCTTTACGTCAAAAAACGACGCTATGCTACGTAATATTAGGTTTATATTGGTGTTACTTTGACTACCCGCCACCGCCACGCGTCTCTTCTGTATAAACCCTACCTTACAGCAAAATAAATCATCTTATGAAAGTTTACTGTGATTGGTTTGTCGCTGTTTTTGTTTTTTTGTAACTACCTATTCATGCAAAAAATGAATCTAGACTCGCGAGATCTAGAATCTAGATTCTGAAATCTCAGAATATCTACGTTTCACTAGTAGTACCGAAACTCTGTCCAGTGTGACGAGGAGTGAGTCCGTCACCACTTGTAATGGAGAGTGTCCAAATACAGTGGGACAATTTATATGCCCCGAAATTTAAGCAAGCCGG
Source organism: Agonopterix subpropinquella (assembly GCA_922987775.1). NCBI lineage: Eukaryota > Metazoa > Arthropoda > Insecta > Lepidoptera > Depressariidae > Agonopterix > Agonopterix subpropinquella. The sequence goes on along the minus strand of OV277696.1, from coordinate 6,721,064 downwards.
TTTCCTCACGATGTTTTCCTTCACCAAAAAGCCGTGGTGTTACAAATCGTACATAAATTCCAAAAAAACTCATTGGTAGGTAGGTAGGTTGAGTAACGTGGCGCGGCCAGCTTATAATGAATGAAAGAATGAATGAAATATACTTTTATTTACACCAAACACAGATACAGCATAGGAATAAAAAACGATAATGGTACAAATAAGGCGGTCTTATCGCTAAAAGGCGATTTCTTCCAGACAACCTTAGGGTAGAGGAAATTTAAACAAAGAACAATGGGTCGGTGCTATATAAAATAAATAGTAAATATCAGAAATAAAGGAGAAACCGAAAAATAAACGTATTTCATAATAATAGACATACATATACTTACATATATAAATATATACATACATAATATATACGCATAAAATGTACATGCTACAGCTATAATATAGTAAAGGAAAGATTACACAAACACACATACAACCACCACATACAACCACCATTATATTGGTTTTGCGTAGCTTGATGTGCCGCCGTGTGTACCTGCATCCACCAAAGCTATGCGAGGTTGATGAGCAATGCGAAGTGAGCAAACGTTACTCGACTTATGCGCGGCCAGCTTATTTTGGTTATGTATTAGCTATGATAATTGTCGCCATGTATACAATAGTTTAGTGTCTTAAAACGAAAGTCTTCGATCAGTGTGTGTTGCCAGTGATGACATATGGAACAGAGACGTGGTTGTTCACTCAAGGCCTCATAAAAAGGCTGAATGTCACCCAAAGGGCAATGGAGAGGGCTATGCTCGGAGTTTCCCTGCGAGATCGAATCAGAAATGAAGAGATCCGCAGAAGAACCAGAGTAACTGACATAGCCCAAAGAATTGCTAAGCTTAAGTGGCAGTGGGCGGGGCACATTGCTCGCAGAACCGATGGCCGATGGGGGAAAATCTCCTACTTCTACTACTTCTACTAGGTGTTCTACTACCGAAAAGTTCTCGAGTGGCGACCGCGTACCGGAAAGCGCAGCGTGGGTCGCACACGGTGGACCGACGACCTGGTGAAGGCGGCGGGAACCCGTTGGATGAGGGCAGCGCAGGACCGGTCGTTATGGCGATCCTTGGGGGAGGCCTATGTCCAGCAGATGGACGTCCATTGGCTGAGATGATGATGATGATGATACATAGTTTAATAGCTTGGCTACGCGTCCTTACATAGCTTAGCTACATAGCACAACTCTGGTGGACAGGCAGCCTTCGTTTCAAGTGACGCGAGCTATAGGCTATCTTGGTTCTACATTAAGAATGCAACAGACTGTCGTGTCGTGTCTGACCCAATCCCGGATTTCAACAAATCTATTTTCAATCGTTTATTTCAATCATTAAATCAACCTTTGACAGATTAATGGCTGAGATTGAGAGTGAGTTAGTCCAAAAGGTTATCTCTACTATTATAAAACTGTAAATTTAAAAAAAGATGTTTGGGTGTTTTTGTGTTTGAACGAGCATCACGCAAAAACTACTGAACTGATTTTGATGAAACTTTTTTGTTTGATAGCTTATGATCTGACTTAAAATCTGGTATATAATTTGTGCGGACGAAGTCGCGGGTTAATGCTAGTGGGCTTATAAAATCGCGGACGCCTCGGCTTGGATGCCACTTTTGACCAAATTATGTAACAGCAGTACATACGGCCTCATTACAGGGTGTTAGGGTAAACAGTTGCATTACTTTAAGGGGTTATTGGACCCATGATACTAAACAACTTTGCCTAAGAAACCTATAGGAAATTCGTCAAAAAATTGGTGGACTTCCCAAACTAAATGCAATCAGCTGATCGAACTTTGGTATGAAAAGTCGAAAAAAAATTGCGAATTTCCTATAGGTCGCAATTTTCCCCTTAGGGAAAGTTGTACAGTATCATGAGTACAGTCACCCCTTTAAGTGATGCAACTGTTTACCCTAACACCCTGTATACATTTCGTTTACTTACAACCTAAACAACTTTAGGTACTTTATTTAGTTCTACTATGATCTACTTTTTCCATATTTACATTTGTAACAAAATTTATAAAAACTATTTCTTTGTTACATTGTTATAGATTTACAAAAAAGAAACCATACATTTATTATCTCTAAGTCACATCATACGACACCCACAGCCGTGGTCTATTTTAAACTAGGTACCAAGCAGCTTCATTATCCTTGCAATTAATCACTACTTTCCCAGTTCACAAAGTTTAAAGTAAAAAAGATTAAACCCAAATCAAAAAGCAAAGGGCAAACAAAAACCTTTTGTCATAAAATTACCCTTTCTGAAAGAGCCTTCAGTAAAACGCCACCGTAACCCTGACATCAATTAATCATTAGACATCGGTTAATGATGACGCTATGTCTACGCAATTTATCATTATTCTGAAACTTTCCTCGATGGTCAAAATGATAGGATATTTTGGGAGCGGTTTGGATTTGGTGAGGATTACAATAAATTATGTAATTTTATTTCAAGCTAATGATCTTCTCATTGCCGATTTTGACTACGACTGCTAACTAAGACTGAAAATGAAAATTACTTATTTACTGTCACAAAATTACGTGGCGAATGAAACTGTGTGTAACGAATAGTAATTACTCAATGTTTTAAAAAAAAATTATTTAAGTAATAAAAACGTCATTTATTGCAACATGCATCCGACAAAAAAAATTATAGTTTTCCTCATAAAAACAGCATGCATATGCTCACGACTATATTCCACGAGGGGGTAGTCAGAGATATTCTGAAACTTCAGAACATCCACGTTTCACTAGTAGTACCGAAACTGCGCATAAAACAGTGCATTTATTAAAAACTAATAAACCGTTTGGGCTTGAAAAGATAGCTATAGCTATATTATATACTAACTTATACTACTATAGTTGAACTTACGGTAGTAATTATAGTACAAAGTTCATGTCCAAAGACGGAATGAAGAATAAATAATGCGGAGGATGACAATTATCTATTGCCACAAGAATCCAGTCTGAGTTAATTCGACAATGGCCCCGATTCGGACTGTGCCACGACTTAACTTAACTAAATTTATTCCTGTCACTTTCTAAAATAAGATAAAGAAAAGAGACAGAAAACCAACAGCTGACTTTAGTGCTGTCAAAGTGACGTTACACGCCCAAAATAATCTCATCATGATCTTATTCTCTTATTATAATCTTATTTAAGCCGTTTTTGGGCGTGTAACGTCACTTTGACAGCACTAAAGTCAGCTGTTGGTTTCCTGTCTCTTTTCTTAATCTTATTTTAGAAAGTGACAGGAATAAATTTAGTTAAGTTAAGTCGTGGCACAGTCCGAGTCGGGGCCAATGAGTCAGTATTACCTAAAAAGAGCATGGCTATGAGATGTTTTATCGACGTGGCATGCACAGTTTAACACAATAGTCTATTATTTGGATAAGTAAACTCTTTCTTTGTTAGAAAATCCTTATTCGAGCCACTGAAGTGCGTAATTATTCAAAGCTCGGTAAATAACGGTATAAAATAACTATACATTTTTAGCCGAAAACCTTGCCCAAAATGTTAAAAAGCTAGTTAGTTTCACTACTTAAACTTTAATAAAAATACATGAAAATTTTAATTGCTTATGAATATTTTAAATTTTGTTTCGAAATTTTATTACTCGCGTGAAATTACAAAGTAGTGATATTATAAATGAACGCATGAACAAAGTTTTACATAGGTTAATTAGGTTCAATTATCAAATGAAGTCAAGATCAAATTTAATATTTTTGCAGAGGGCAAAGGTATTTACTCTTTCGAAATTTTGATCTTTCGAAAGAATAAATACAAACACAGGATCGTTAATCTTTTCGTTCGAAATTATTTTGTATTAGGCAACCCGTATTTTTAGTTTCACCACAAAATAGGTAATAATATACAGGGTGTAAGTGACAGCCTAGCAAATACTGAAACAGTAAACTCAGACCATCAAACTGAACAACTTTCACTATGGAGCCTACCTCAGGAAACGCGAAAAAAAACAACAGTCCCATACATTTTAGTCGGGTAGGTACAGCATTTTTGTATGGGACAGCAGATTTTTGCATTTCCTGAGATAGGCTTTATAGTGAAAGTTGTTTAGTTTGATGGTCTGAATGAGTTGAGACCATCAAACTCATCAAACGGTGAGCCGTTTCAGTATTTTTTAGGCTGTCAATTACACCCTGTATCTACACTAATATTATAAAGAGGAAAGATTTGTACCTATTTTTGTATGTTTGTATGTTTGTAATGAATAGGCTCAAAAAGTACTGGGCCGATTTAAAAAATTCTTTCACCATTAGAAAGCTGCATTCACCCTGAGTAACATAGGCTATATTTATTGCTAGAAAATATTAGACGTCCACCCGTGCGAAGCCGGGACGGGCCGCTAGTTGGGTATAAAATTAAATGGGATACTTACTTAAAGGAGTGCTTCAGACCTTCAAACTGAACAATTTTTACTACGGGACCAACACGAAATCGCGTAATATGCGAATATAATATCGCGAAAAAAAATCCGCTATCCTATACAAAACTGCAAACATAACTCGACTTAAATGTATGGGACAGGACAGCAGATTTTTTTCGCGATTTCGATGTTGCTCCTATAGATAAAATTATTCAGTTTCATGGTCTGAAGTACCCCTTTAAGTAAGTGTCCCATTTAATTTTACACCCTGTATACAGGGTGAAATTGAATTTTACACCCTGTATACAGGGTGAAATTGATATCATTACCATCCTTTTAAACTAAGAGTCTACCCATCACATCAAACTGAACAACTTTTACTATGGGAGCAAAACAATCGGAGCAAAAATAAAATCAGCTGTTCCATACTAAACTGCAATTCCTACTCGATGCAACAGCTGATTTTTTAGTTGCTCCGATCGGTTTGCTCCCATAGTAAAAGTTGTTTAGTTTGATGGGTAGACTCTTAGTTGAAACGGATGCTGACTACTGCAGACATAAAAAGTTCCGCTTGGTATGGAACCAGGTATGCGAAATGCGACGCGGGCCACATCGGGGCGAAGCGGGCCGCATCGCACGGAAACAAGGCATATTATGCGATAGTTCATACAAATACAAATTGTCATAGAAGCGATTTGGGCGGATTTTTCTGCTGCGGCCCGACCCAATGCAAACCGGATACACAGCAGAAGTGCAATTTTTGAATTTCATACGTTCTAATTCGTATTCTCTTACTTACGGAAATGTCAAAATAAGTATGAAATAGTGGACCGGATTTACTATTCAATAAATGCCTTGTAAGATGTTTTGTAACTACCATGAACAAATATTGAATTTTATTTGCTTTCTTTTAATCTAATTTTTTAAACTAAACGAAAATTAATTACAAAGCAGAATCGTATTTGCGAAACTTTTAAAATGTCATTTTAATTTGAATCCTATTTCTTATTCAAAAAGTTCGTAAATTGCTTTAAATCCTCAACGAAAACAAGGGTACCGACATTTTGAGTCAAAATGTATCTCTGGGGAAATCAATTGTGTTTTTGAGATCATAATGAATTCATTATTAGCTTCTCTGTTTATTAAAAAATTCGTTGATATTTTTTTATGAAAAATGCTTATTAGCATCATGCATACTAAAATTAATTAATTATAAAGAAGAATGGCGAATTTGGTCCCAGTCTTTTTTCGAAAAGTAAAAGCCGTACTAGTGCCGTTACATAGTTATTATAAACAGAAAAAAAAGGCATTTACAAAAAAAACTTCCACATCTCTAGAAGTTCGGACTCAAATGTAGAAATTACTAGTAAAATGGACAAATCATCCAAAAAACAGTAGCAGAACGCAACCATCACAGCTATTTTCATCGAATATGATCACTCTGGTATTTTTTGGTTATAACGGGACGTTTTTGGCTTGATTGAACTGATAGTGTGTGTGATTTTTTTTTATTATTATTATTATACGCTTATTGTGAATTTTCATTAAAATAAAAACAACGAATGCGTAGACGATTGAGTAGACACTCACTTGATTCACAAGGTATCATAAGGAGAAATACCTTTCCCCCAACTACTACAGGTTTACAACCAATTTACTTTTTTGTTAGTTTTGCTTCACTCTACACGTATCACTAAGTTTTATTTCTTAGAGGGACCCCTCTAAGACGAAGTCCGAAAAAAAGGCAATCTGACATTCTTCTTTAGAACTAAATAAGGTCGTTAGTATGTCAGGACGATTCAATGTAACGCATTTAAGTTTACACCCTAATCTAGCTTTTGAAGGTGGAATACCAACCAAATTCTACCACCTACTGACCTATTAGTAGCACTTGGCCAATACGCATATCGTCAAAGTAGTTCGTCCGTACGCATGTCAAATATTTATCAAATGGGGTTCAGGCTGAGACACAAAGTAACAGGAATAGAGAAACTGATAGCGAACTGAGCGAGATGTACCTAGCGGCACCACTACACTAGGCAATAAAACCGTTTTTTGGGAACTTATCGGCAGGGTAAAAATTCAAGCTCCGTGAATAATGTTGAATCTAAAGTGAAATAGTAAATAATTTTGCGAAATATACCTAACACATTATATTATCCACGATTTCATGTTAGCTTCACAATTTATACACAGAGCTTTGACAACGCATGTCAGTTCCTGTACTCCAGGTTTAAGCTTGGTTTAAGCAGGGTTTAAGTAACTTTATGGGTTGAGATGATAAATTATTGCATGGCCAAAAGGGAGGTGTTTACTCGCACATATGGGGTTCCGAACCTAATGACTTTACAGTAAGTAAAAGGAGATGAGAATGATATGATAATGTTACGGTATTTTTACATTTTTTCGATTTGTCTGTACGAAAACAACCGTACTCTTTTTGGAGATTCCACTACAAAATTGTATTAGTACCCATTTATAATATTGTGCTTTATTATTTAGTAATAACAACCCCCCTCATAACTAACATAAAGAAAAAATATCAAATGTCTATACCTATAAGTGGCTATACCTGGACAAAAATTTCCATTATGCTGGCTGCATTTCCCCGCTGCATAGCTAAGGATACTCTTGTTGGACCAAATATGAACCAGAGCGAGGGTCACAACCTTTTGCGACGTCCCAGATCCCTAAAGAAGGCTTTGGCTTCGAATCCCCATAGCATCGCTGTCTCTACGGCAAAAGGTACGAACAGGTAGCCTTGCTCCAGCACCGAATATTTGTCGTGATTTTCTGCTGTTTCCGCTGCTGACTCTACAAAATAAAATGTAAACCAACTGAAACCAAGATTTTTTAAAATACATCTTTTAAAAAAATGCATGAATAACACTTCAGCGTTTTGGAAGCCTCCATCATCAAACAAATTTGAAAAATGTGAGTAATTTGTCATCTCAAAAGCGATTCGAGCACTCCAAAGTTACAAGGGCCCGCAGACCTCTCATGAAAATATAATGCCCGCGATGAAGCCGAAGGAAAAATCGTCATCCCAATCTATAAATGTACGACTGGCTACGAATTCATCATTTGAATTCAGGCATTTTTGTTTATCCATGGAAGACTTCTACAACGTGTTAATGAATTAACGCAAAATTAGAAAGCTGTTTGTTTAGAATCGAGAGCAGGAGTGCGATTTTTGAATCTCATTCGCTGAGTTCAGCAGTTGAAAATGTCAAAATTACTATGGAGATAAGTATCATTCTACTGCTGATTTGACTTTCAAAAATCGCACTACTGTAGTATGATTTTTGAAAATCAAATCAGCAGTAGAAAGATGCATATCACCACAGTAATATTGACATTTTCAAGTGCTGAACTCAGCGAATGAGATTCAAAAATCGCACTCCAGAATCGAATTATCATGGTTTCAACATAGGTAATTTTTTTTCAAAATTATAAGTATTTTTTTTTTATTTAGAATTTACTGAACCCGATGTGAACCCACCGCACGGGCACACTCACCCTACTTACTACCAAAACAAGATTATTAAAATGTATCCATGAGTACGTTAGTGCTTTCATTCATTGCTGAAATGATAACAAATCATTTTTGCCTCAGAACTTAAAATCTGAATAACTTTAAATTTTAACTATCAACAATCTAATTCTTTTGTTATAAATCAGTTGGGGTGTATGAGGTTTTGCGCTAATTTATTAACACGTTGTATATGTATACAGGGTGTAAACTTAAAGGGTGTAAATTTACATCCTTAAGGGGTGCTTCAGACTAAATGAAATCGCGAAGATTAGGTACTACGCTGTTTCAAAGAAATTGTTCTAACATGTGTATTAAAGTTAAAGTTTATAATAAAATTAAATTGTACGCATGGCTTTTACAACATAGTTTTTATAGTGTTTCTGAATTTTTGAATAATAACTTCCAATAAATACTTGCATGCTAATGTATTTTAGCTGAATAGATGATAATATCCTAGACCCTAAGATCAATTTTATGTACCTATTCAAAGCAAATAATTTATTTCATTTCATTTCGTTTCGTTTCGTTTCGTTTCATTTCATTGAAAAAAAGATCATTCCAGAAGAAAACGTTAAATTTTAATATAAGGCTGCCTGTCCATTGAAGCTGTGCGAGCTGTGTAGCTGTGTTTTTTTATGATGTAATTGTGTTTCTGTGATTGGTTAAAAAACACAGCTACACAGCTCGCACAGCTCGCACAGCTTCAATGGACAGGCACCCTAAATCAAACAAAAAAAGTTAATTGTAAATTAGTAGCTTATGATCTGACTTAAAAACTGGTATACATAACTTATGCGGACAAAGTCGCGGGTAAATGCTCGTATAAAGTAAATATACACTCGAGCGTGGGTCACCTTACTTAGCTCACATCCTCCTAGTATCTGCCGATTCAAGTCAAACACCTTCACTCAAATGTCTCACACACTTTGACGCTATAAAAACAAAAAAAATCTAGTTTCTTTTCGGGCGCAGTAAACCAAAAGTTCTTTTCTCGTTTCTATCCAACGAAGGTACGAAGTCGTATGTATAAAAAGTAAATTTAAGAGCTGGATCAAGTGCGTCCTTTCTTCCCTACTCATGAACATCGATACAGGTTGTGAATTTAAGCCATGAGTTGAAGCGAGTCCAGTTATAGTCCGAGATCCGACCGTAAAATTATGCACCTATTTAATAGGCGAACGAAATGTAATTCTAGTGTATGTTTAGTTTACACAGGGGATAATTCAACGCCGCCAAGTTGCCTAGAAAAATCTTGCCACAAGTACCTTTTACATTATGATTTTTGGTATAACTTTTTCCACCTGTCTCTTAGGGAAGTAAATGAGGTGCCATCGGAAGGAGACTGATCTAAAGTACTGGAAAGACTAGGGTTGCCACCTCTCAGTCTGCCGAAACTATAGGGTTGCCAGGTTCAATGAAGTTGGCGGCCTTGAATTAACCCCTGTGTAAACATACACTAGAAAAACATTTCGTTCGCCTATTAAATAGGTGCGCATAATTATATGGTCGGATCTCGGTCTATTATGTAGTTACATTCTTAAACGTAGAATTTTGCAGGGCGACATAGAATTTTACAGTCAGACGTAGAATTTTGCTGGGTCAGTTACGTATAGAAATATTGGAAGAAGATCACGCAGTTTTGGTGATGTTTACACTCCATAGAGAGTTTTTTTTTTAATAACACCATCAATCAGCAGCTTCTATACATTCTGCATTATCCATAATAACCCGGATAAGCGTGTGAGGGAATGGTCAAACTCCACCACGCAGGGTCAGTTCAGAGTCTTGCATCTACCAAGTTGCCGCAATCCTCCTCAACAGGCTTGTGGCTTGGCTTGATAAATTGTAAGATATATCGCCCTATATAGGGTGTAACAAAACACAACAAGTAATACTTAAGGGGGTGCTTCAGACCATCAAACTGAACAACTTTCACTATGGAGCCAACATCGAAATCGCGAAAAAAAAATCCGTTCTTTCATACAACGTGTTAATGAATTAGCGCAAAACCTCATACACCCCAACTGATTTATAACAAAATAATTAGATTGAAACAATAATTTAATTATTTTAATAGTAAAAATTTTAAGTTATTGGCATTTTAAGTTTTGAAGCAAAAATGATTTGTTATCATTTCAGCACTGAAAGAAAGCGCTAACGTACGCATGGATACATTTTTATAATCTTGTTTTGGTAGCACGTAGGGTGAGTGTGCCTGTGCGGTGGGTTGACATCGGGTTCAGAAAATTTTAAATTTTGCAAAAAAATATTAAGTATTTTGAAAAAAAATTACCTATGTTGAAACCATGATAATTCGACTATGCTCTCGATTTTAAACAAACTAATTTCTAGTTTTGCGTTAATTCATTAACACGTTGTATAAAAGTGCAGTACCGTCTCGACTCAATTGTATGGGATGGCAGATTTTTTATATTTTTTCTCGACGTTGGCTCCATAGTGAAAGTTGTTCAGATTGATGGTCTGAAGCACCCCCTTAAGTAAGAACTGTTGGACCACGGCCGGTCCCCAGGCTTCACACATAGCCTGGTGGAAGATCTTCCCTTTTCAATGGAGGAACATTCCCAAGTAGCACCTCCATACGCTTTTACCTTAAATCAGTAGGTACAGCCAGATTCGTCCCTTGGGTACAAGGATCCTTTGAATAGAGGTCCGAATGGACTGAACGCGACTTTTTAAGGGAAAACACAAAACATGTTTTGTAACAAAAAATACTTTTGAGATAGCGCTGCGGCCGAATACCTGCCTGGGAAGGAATTTTATGCCTTAAATTCTTCGGGGCCTTTGAAAAATTTTCGCTTTTTGTAATATTTTTTATTCAGGTATGTTCCATTTAAAAATATACTGTTTTCGTTAGTAGAGTGGTTTTTTCAAGTGATATTTTTATAAATTAAGTCTTCTCTAATCCTCTGAGTACACACATTAGCCCAGTCATTTTACGGTTTGAACCGGGACTACTTAGTAATTGCATTTTTTTTTCACTATAATATTAAAGAGCCAATTTGAGCTTAAAAATGTACCAAAATTAAAAAAAAATCACGTCAGCAACAGAATTTCAAAATTTAGTTATTATCTCGTTCTAAAAACCTAATGATAAATTTTTTTTTTGCACATACATTGCATTTTTTTTTTGGCTTTACCATTATACATTCTTCAAACATAGTGTAAATATTTTAGTATACTTAGAAAGTTTTGAAAAATACATTTGTATTTTCTAATAATTACCAAATTTTTTAAATTTTAATGCCTATTTTATAGCTAAAAAATAATTTATATTGTTAAATCTAATTCAAATGAGAGCATTAGTATTAATATTATTAATTTAAAAGCCTTCTGGGACACACAATTTTGATTTCTATGTTGCGTAGCAATTTTTTTTTAATATGGTTTAGGATAGTATTTTTGTCACTAAATGGTGCCGGTTACAGTTTTAAAGTCCAATTAATAATTACTCCCTACCCCGCCTAACAAAACTCCGTAAAATGACTGGCCTACATTCGATCCAATTGCGATCGCCAACCCGCCTGAGAAACGTGGCGATTATGGCAAATCTCCCCATTTTGGGGGAGACCTATGTCCAGCAGTGGACGTCTATCGGATGATGATGGAAATAAAATATGGCTATTACATATATTTTGGTCGAGCTAGTTATTTACGTTTTTTATGAAACATAATTTTTTTTTCAGGATTTCGATGTTGACTCCATAGTGAAAGTTGTTCAGTTTGATGGTTTGCAGTTTAGATCATAGTAAAAAACTGGCCAAGTGCGTGTCGGACCACGCACAGGGTAGGGTTCCGCAGTTGCCCGTTACAATATAACAATAATGTATATGGACTTAGAAGGAGGCTTTTTGTTTTATACTACGGTTTAACGTCCAATAAAGTCTCAAAAGTACATTTTATAAGCTGGTCGCTTAGATTATCTAGATGGAGTGTCGCTTTACAAATGGAACACAAAAATGGTTCCATTTTTTTCTAGATGTGTGCGTGAGTGATGTGTCCTACACAAGATTAAGCCTTTCAATGTGTGAGTGTTAATGATACCAGCGAACAACTTTTTTCCTCGAAATAGGGGATATTGATATTTTTTTTTTTTGGCCCGGACTCTGAATCAATTCAGCCAATATTTCTGCGTTCATTGTTTGATATAGAAAACTCAATGATAGGTAAGGTTGCACTTTTACTTTGTTGTAGATGTAATCCAAGGTTCGGTAACGTTCGGGTTTTGTTGTTTTTGAGTATTTAAAGATGAACAACTCTTTGGAAATATTAGTAAACATAATTCTAAGTCGAAAATCAACAAATTTTGCCGGAATTTGCTAATAACAGCTAGTATTAATTACTAGGCAAGAGAGAACAATTTACCTATTTATATTAAAAACAATCAATCAATCAATTAAGTATAATTAACAAGTACACGGATAATAAAAATGATTTCTTGAAATAAGACATACCTATAGTATACTGTCTTGTGTGAAAGCAAATTGCATTGAACCAAGAATATGGCGCTCTCATATACAAGGTGTTACAAAAATACAAATAAACATTTAAGGTGATTTAGACCATGAAACCATAGAGTACTATAATTACTGATGAGACTGAACAACTTTCACTATGGGACCAATATAGAAATCGCAAAAAAAAAACTGTCGGTCGAGTTATGTTTACAGTGTTGTATGGGTCAGCAGTGACCCATACAACACTGTAAACATAACTCGACCGACAGTTTTTTTTTGTGAAATGTATGGGACAGCTGATTTTTTTTTCGCGATTTCTATATTGGTCCCATAGAGAAAGTTGTTCAGTTTGATTGTCTGATCGTCTTAAAATGGTTTCAGCTAATTTTGTTCGACCTTATACAACAAAAACAAAACAAAACACCCTAGTAATACTTAAGGGGGTGCTTCATACCATCAAACTGAACAACTTTCACTATGGAGCCAACATTGGGAAAAAATTAATAAAATCTGCTGTCCAATACAAAACTGCAGCAATTGCAGTACCGACTACCGACTCGACTAAAATATATGGGACTGCTGATTTTTTTATTTTTTCTCGATGTTGGCTCCATAGTGAAAGTTGTTCATTTTTTATTCTTATCCTTAAGTATTACTAGGGTGTTTTCTTACACCCTGTATATCGAAACTAATATTTACTTGCTGAAAGAAAGAAAATATCTTGAATTGATTCTGTAATTTTTTTGTGTGTAGACAAGTGACTCTTGACCGTAGACAATGTGTCTTCAACCAAAAACAAATTAGTATTCTAGTTCTTATATGTATATTTAAAAAAAATATTTTGTGTTCTTAGATTAAAGTGAGAAATAAAGTTAGGCGCTCCCGTTTGATTCGGATTAATCCTCACGTTAAACGTCCTTGAACATTGGAATGTGTGAACCACCGTCAGAATTCAAAAGTTGGGTCAAGAATAGAAGCATAGAAAAATACAACGTGTTAATGAATTAGCGCAAAACCTCATACACCCCAACTGATTTATAACAAAATAGTTAGATTGAAACAAAAATTTCATTACTTTTATAGTTAAAATTTAAAGTTATTCGCATTTTAAGTTTTGAGGCAAAAATGATTTGTTATCATTTCAGCACGAAAAGAAAGCGCTAGCGTACTCATGGATACATTTTTATAATCTTGTTTTGGTAGTAAGTAGGGTGAATGTGCCCGTGCGGTGGGTTGACATCAGGTTCAGAAAATTTTAAATTTTGCAAATAAATTATTTAATATTTTGAAAAAAATTTCCTATGTTGAAACCATGATAATTCGATTCTGCTCTCGATTCTTAACAAACTACTTTCTAGTTTTGCGTTAATTCATTAACACGTTGTATAACTGTAAGGGCTAATTCCCATTGCCTTTCCGAAAGGATAAATAAAAAAAAAATGGTGGGAAATTTCGAAAGGAAAATCTGACCACACTTTAAAAATGGCCTACGTAAACAAAACAAAGTTTTCAAAATTTTCATTCAGCTTATTGTATCTCAAATCATGGTGAAAAATTAATTTTTAAGTATGAAACATGTTCATCTTTTTTTTATTGTGCATATTTTATGTGAATTTGTCACAATTTCAGAACGTAAGTAATATTTTCGGAATTTTAAATCTTGGATTCAGGAGGTGTGTATCGTTACGCGTCATTATTGACACTGTTTGACGGTTTTCACAAGTAGTACTGTTTTTGACTACTTTTGTTGGGACCGTTTGGCCCGCTGGTTGCTCCGTCTATAGGTATATGGTCTAAGGCTGGTCGACTATTACTCGTAAACTTGTAAAGCCTGATACAGTGAGTTTTCCTTATAAATTCGTTATATATGCTAGTACCGTGAATTTTTTCACATCTCCAACTACAACCGTTTTGCTGGGAGAGGGGCACTTGACTCTAACCAAAATTTTCGCTTTAAAGCTTAATAATTCGCTAACGGATCCCTAAACCGAAAAATGGTTTTACAAACCCACAATATTTTTAAAAGACCTATTCAACGATACCCAACAACATGGGATAGACGAGAAAAAAAAATGTCATCCCCACTTCACGTGGGGAAGTACCCTAAAAAAATATTTTTCAAAATTTTATTTTACTACTTTGTCAGCGTAATTAATATGTATATCCATGCAAAAGCCGCGGACAGACGGACGGACGGACGGACGGACAGACGGACGGACGGACATGGCGAAACTATAAGGGTTCCTTGTAGACTTCGGAACTCTATAGGATTACGCGAACATTTCAAACCAGAAAAATGAGGCAAAACAATTGACAGTTTTACTTCGAATATATACCGAGATGACAGACCAAGTGCCTTAGTTTGTATTGAAGTGCGCTAGTTGTTGCGTGCTTCAACTTAAAGCGCTTTGGGCCTATATCCAAAGGTTTTTTGGAGCACTAATGTTCGATATGCCACTCATTTAATTATATATTTACTGCGTTCTATCTCTTCTATACACGAGACACCCACTATATTAAATCTGTGGAATTCTCATAGGTACTCAGATTGCACTTCTCGTCTTACTTCTTTCGCAAATCTCAAACAAAAAGCAATATCTTACAAGCAATAAAGAAGCTAGTGCTAAGATTCATATGAGCTAAGCCAACGGTCGGTGGGGATATAAAATTCTATCTCCTTTACAATAGTTCGCTCGAGCCCCTTTTGTGCTCGGAGACGGCGAGCAGATAACAAATATTTATTTTTCCTACATTTTGAAAAGTAGAGTGAGGAATGGTCTATAGATGTGACGGGTTAAAACTTATTTTTTACGAAGTCTTCGTACAAATATCAAAAACATTTCATTGAGGTACCTAGTACCTACTAGAGGCGACACATTTTTTGTAAAACTCGTTTAAGCTAATTGGATCAACCTTACTTAGCATGAGCCGGGCGCAAGGGGCACTGTGACCGGCACTGCTGATCGTGGTGCACAGATTCTGTTCGCGTTGTCTGTTCTATACATAATTATTCAATGACACTTTTTTTATATTTTACACGCCTCGATCCCACTGTAAGTTTTCTACATTCATTTGTCAAGGCAATGACACCATATCAAATTATAGATTAAAAAATTAAGGCTCGGATTGGATTTGAACCAGCCACCTGCCAAATCGGAGCTTTTGCTTTCGTCCACAACTTGGCTGTATCGTGTTATGATAATCAACCGATATTAAAATTTGAAAATGACACGTTCGTAGCACAGAACATAGAAGTGCAAAGTAGGCGTGGAACGTGTCGCCACAGGTTATGCAATCTTCTTCTTATCGTGTGGGCAGAGCCCTGGTGTCAGAGTTTTTTCAGACCGCCTTACGGCCTCTGACGTGGTTTTTTATGTAACGACTACTACCACCAGAGATAGTAGCCGGGACCAACGGCTTAACGTGCCATCCGAAGCACGGAATCATTTTTCTTTTCAGACAATCAGGTGATTCAGCCTGCAATGTCCTAACCAACTGGGGAAAAACGCACAAAGTGACATATCACTAGGTGTCCCCCATGGGAATCGAACCCACGACCTCCGTATCGAGAGCCAAAGCTCTTAACCACTAGACCACGGAGGCAGTTATGCAATGATTTGCATAGCACCATAAGGCGCGCGGCGTGGTGCGAGCGAGAGGGAAGAAGAAGAGAGCGAGATGAATAATTATAGCAGCGTGAGCGGGAAGACAAGTGGCGACAGCCGTCTCCGAAGCAAAAACGCTACTTTGCATTTCTAACCGCTCTTATAATGTTCTGTGGTTCGTAGTTTAAGAGGTGTCCCCTATGTTAATGCGAAAGTGTTAACTTTCGCACCCCTCCTAAAGACAATCTAAGTATTGACCTCGATTGTCTTTTCATAGGAACTTGTTCATCAATGGTAAGAAGTCCTAATGAACCGGGCTTCCACCCTAAAGTCTGTCGCAACCTGGCAGTCGAATGCAAAAATGTTGCCCCTCATAATAAAGACCTGTATGCGTTATAATTATAACGCAAAAATCTATAGACCACTAAGCTTTTACTATAACAGATAATTTCAATCGACAAAAATGTATGAACCAGGAGATTTTTTTCGCTTTTTTAATTTTGGTCCAAAAGTAAAAGTTGTTTAGTTTGATGGTCTGAACACCCTCTTAAGTAAGTAATGCATTTAAGTTTACACCCATATAATAATGTTTAATAAATAACAAAAAAATTCTCTAAATTCATGCCTCTTCTATTCAAGCTTTAAACTACATGTAATCTATGTACCAGTCAAGATTTCTGAGCTATTGTTACATTTTGAACGGCTTAGATACGATTTTATAAAAGGTCAGGTGATTTGAAAAGTTTAAACGGTATTTGAAGCGAACCGAATACTTTTATAGGACAAAATACATACTGGGTCACAATTTTATGAGTGGTTCTATTCTAGCTTATGCGTGCAGCTTTACCCCCGTAAGAATCGTTTCATTATTATCAGCCTAACATTGTTCACTGCTGAATAAAGGTAGTAAAAACCTTTACTCAGAACTAATATAGTTTTAAAACTAAATGACATTAGTAAGAAGAATCTGGACCCAGTCATTTTCTACGAAAACTAAAAGAAATTCAGGACGGCGGTCATAATTATTATAAACAGAAAAAAAACTTCCACATCTCCAGACGTCTGTATTCAAAAGTAGAAATTACTAGTAAAATAGAGAACTCATCCAAAAAGCAGTAGCAAAACGCAACCACGACAGCTATTTTCTCTCTATCTAATATTATCACTGAGGTATTTTTTTATCGCTACGGAACGTATTTGGCTTGGTTGAACTGAAGTGCGATTTTTGAAAATCATACTAGCGACTTGGCAGTAGAAAATGTTAAAATTACTATGGACCTTATGCATCTTTCTACTGCCAAGTCGCTCGTATGATTTTCAAAAATCGCACTTCAGATAGTGTGTATGATTTCGTTTTCTTCCATTATCATAATATTGTACGGTTATCGTGAATTTTCATTAGAATAATTTGTAGAAGATTGAGTGCACTATCTAATAAGAACGATTATGAGTTTCACACATTTCATACAAAAGGTAAGGAGAAATACCTTTCCCCCAACTTCTACTGGTTAAATTAAATTAAAAAAATTAAATTAAAATTAAATTAAAAAATCATTTATTGCCTTAGTTTTTCTTACAATCTAAAGTACAAAATAATATAGAATTACACGACTGAGGCAAAAGGTCGAGGCTCAGCCTTTGCTGGCACGGGGTTGAACCCGCGCAGCGCTGATTTTCAGCCCCTCCCTTCTCCCTAAGGTCTTGAGCGGGAGATGAGGAAATAAAGGCAGATGAATAAACAGCTGCTCTAAACATCTAAAACTTTTTACAACCAATTTAATTTTTTGTTAGTTTTGTTTCACTCTACACATATTACTAAGTTTCATTCATGTACCGGACCTCGAAGTCTGGGTTTCAAATTACATGGCCGTCCGCCAAACTTCTTTATTTAGTTTGATGATCTTCTTCTTCTTATAGTGTGGCCCTGGTGTCAGAGTTTTTTCAGACCGCCTTACGGCCTCTGACGTGGTTTTTATGTAACGACGACTACCACCAGAGATAGTAGCCGGGACCAATGACTTAATGTACCATCCGAAGCGCGGAATCATCTTTCTTTTCAGACAATCAGGTGGTTCAGCCTGCATTGTCCTAACCAACTGGGGAAAATCGCACAAAAAGACATAAATTACTAGGTGTCCCCAGTGGGAATCGAACCCACGACCTCCGTGTCGAGAGCCCAATGCTCTTAACCATTAGACCACGGAGGCAGTTAAAAGTGATGGTCTGAAGCACCCCCATGTATGTAAAGCATTTAATTTTATAGCCTGTATAGTTCCCCGGGCTCACTGGACTTAAGACCCTATGGTAGGACAGAACGCCTTGGAGGCATCTTCTATTTTTCATGTTTCTACTAGATTTATACAATTTACCGAAACCAAAATCATACTTCAGTAATCTTGGATAGTTTATCTAATGAAATCATATATTGAATACACGATTGGAATTACTTCGCTTGATAGCAAATCGTCACAAAGATGACGTATTTTCATGTATTTTTAACCATTTTTCTCACCTGAGAAGAACTTAAAATAGTTTCAGATTTTTGGTATTTATACTTACTCACATATTCACCATTAGTTTATCTAGTGAAATCATTAAAAAAAATCTATAAAAAGTACTTTTGTTAACTCTTTTCAATCGAAAATACGGCACGCGCACGCCCTTTTCGGAGGGCTGGGCAATCGCGTTTCTCATAGGAAATATTCGTCTGAACCTAGGGTCCCTTAATGATCTAGTATTGTTATTGGTCGCCGTTTTTTATTATGATTTACAGGAGTTACCTATTACCACAGTATTATTAGTACTCTGTGGTATTTTACTATAAGCCTCACAGTATGGCAACGCTCTTGATGGCAGGCGATGCCGCTGCCCCCCGGCGCGGCGCCACCCTGCGTGTACTTACGCTGTCATGCACAGATATGCAAGGCAATCCCAACATCTTCATACGATTCGGTAATGTGACCCCCGCCACCCGCTTCCCCGCAAGGCCCCCGCCGTTGCTCTACGCAAGTACATCCGTTGCCGTACTGTAAGGACTATAGTTATGCCGTGCCTATGGTGGTAAATTTAACAATCAATAGTTAATTTAACTATCGATAGTCGACTATCAAGCACCGGTACTATATAATATACACGTCCCTTGACGGAATAGAGTCCGACACCGATATTATACTGGATGATTTTTTCCGATACTTTCAGGGGTGGCTCAGACCATCAAACTGAACAACTTTTATTCTGGGAGCAAATCTGAAATCGCAAAAAAAACAGCTGTTCAATACTAAACTGCAATGCCTACTCGAATCAAATGTATGAGACAGTTGATTTTTTTTCCGATTTCAGGTTTGCTCCTATAGTGAAAGTTGTTCAGTTTGATGGGCTGAGCCACCTCTGAAAGTGTCGGAACAGTAAAAAACATCATCCAGTACCATCAGTAGCATTATCAAAAAGCGAACGTTTTGATATAAGTGCATTTAGGGAAGATTGCAGGTTCAAGTCCCGCTTGAAACTGCGTTTTTAAATATTTAATTTAATATAAACCTCGCTCTTAGAGAATTATTTCTTACTGAACCCTAAAAACTTAAGGTGAAGGCGTAGATGTCGAAGTTTCAATATTGTCAAGCTGTGGCAAAGTGACATGTAGAGAAAGTAAGTTATTTTATTAAAATATCCCGTAACAAAGTTAGACAAAACTCTTACATTACTCGTTTTGTTTCGCCAGTTGCTCCACAAAATTCGTATAAAGTTTACTCGCATCTTTTCTTCGTAGACTTGACAAATTAGATTTTCTATTAGTAGAAGATTGAAAAAAAGCTTTATTTGGACTGTACGGTGAGATGCAATTTCGATTTATTTGTTTTTGATTTAAAAAAATATTAATTGAAGTCAATTTTATCATTAGTATTTATATGGACATCGATTACTTACGTAGCTTAATTCCATGTTTTTATTCAAAAAAGGCTTTATGATACTGCATCATCAGGTTGATTAACTCGTCTAGGCTCAGTGGTTCGGTAATTAGTTCAGAACCGAACTTTTGACACTTTTTGTGTCTTAGTAATTCGGGCTTCTTAATTTTTGAGACTTTTTTGTTTTAGTAGATCAAACCTCTAATGTTTTTTTGTCTCCGTAGTTCTGTACCGAACTTTTGATACTTACTTTTTTGTCTCACTAGTTCTATACCAAACCTTTTGATACTTTTTTGTCTCAGTAGCTTTGTACCAAACCTTTGATACTTTTTTGTCTCAGTAGTTCTGTACCAAACCTTTTGATACTTTTTTGTCTCAGTAGCTTTGTACCAAACCTTTGATACTTTTTTGTCTCAGTAGTTCTGTACCAAACCTTTTGATACTTTTTTGTCTCAGTAGCTTTGTACCAAACCTTTGATACTTTTTTGTCTCAGTAGTTCTGTACCGAGCCTTTGATACTTTTTTCTCAGTAGTTCTGTACCGAAACTTTAGTATTCTATGTCTCAGTAGTTCTGTCCCAAACCTTTGATATTTTTTTTCAGTAGTTCTGTACTGAATTAATGAAATATTTTTTCTCAGTAGTTCTGTAGCTTAACCTACCAACCCTTTGATGCTTTTTTGTCTCATTAATTCTGTACCAAACTAATTATACTTTTTGTCTTCAATAGTTCGGTCAGTCGACAGAAAGGCGGGTAAGTAACTGCGGACTCGCACTAGAACAATCACTCGAACCCGAATCTGTTCTTTACGTTACTCAATAAAGTCCCCTTTAAGCCCCCCAAAGTTAGTGTTCATTCTTATCATCAACCCTTTCCTTTGTACCCAATAAAGTATAACGTATGTAGGTATAGGTATGTAAACATTCCTTTATGTCATTAATCTTCACGGTACTGTAAACCTTATAAATGATAAATAATTGATTAAATCGCTAATCTAATGCAATAGAAAAGGTGCAATTTCCTAACATAGCCTCCTATTGTCAACCTTCCAGGCATTACAAGAATGGAAGCTAGCGGAAAGGGATGCCACGGACGTGACTACAAGTACAGAATGGATGCTACAGGGGAAATGATTTGGCGCGAGTTTAATTGAAAACTGCACAGACTCATCTCTCTTATAGAAACTACTATTTGTACAGTTCTAGCGCTTAACTGAGTAGGTTTCTTAGGTAGAGAAGCGGTGCAGGAACTCTATAAGGTGTAAAATTAAATGCGTTTTTATCTTTAGGTGATTTAGATCATCAACGAGAACAACTTTCACTATGGAGTCAATACTGAAGGTCAACCGTCGAATCCAACTTAGCCAGGTAGCGTTCCAGAAACTAAGTACGTAGTATTTTCTCGTCCCATATACCCCAGTGTCTTAAAGTATTTGACCAGTATGTACTGTCAGTGAAACTGAAACGTGGTTGCTCAAGGCCACATAAAAAGGCTGCAAGTCGCCCATAGGGCAATGGAAAGGGCTATGCTCGGAGTTTCACTGCAATATCGAATCATTTATAAATGAAGAGAAGAACCAGAGTAGCCAGCATAGCCCTAAAAAATTGTAAACTGTGGCAAATGGACGCACACGCCTCTGGTAAGCAATACGAACGAACGTACTACTTAAGCATTGAAAAAGAAGAAAAGAAAAGATAATTTATTTCAATTAAGGTTAAAAAAATGGTTACATAAAATTCTTAGAGTAATTTTACCAAATAGTAGGTATCTGACGGACAGACATGTGTCCGTGACGGCATTGTAGGAACACGTGCCTTAGTGTGCGTGTAAGGTTCCTGGGCTAGTGAAAAAAATCTCATCTTTTTCTTCTATTTCTTAGTTTACTATTAACACGTTTTTTTTTTCAGTCTGCTTATCCTCATGATGGTTTCTTTCACCGAAAAGCCAGTGTTGCAGGGGCCCTAGACAAAGTGACATTCTATTGGCATCGACGCTAGTAGAAACGGACAAAATGTATGGTATGACGTATGGTGGCGAAAGCAAACGTCAAAATGATTCGAACGCCAATGTCAAATCCATACATTTTGTCCGTTTCTACTAGCGTCGACGCCAATAGAATGTCACATTGTCTAGAGCCCCAGATCGTTAAACGTACCTACCTATTAAAAAGTGTAACATATAGAGTCTTAACGAACAGTGTGCGAGAGAGGTGAACAAATCCTTGGCGCTTGCTATGACAAAAGACTTCCCTGCCAGGTGTACAAAGACAGTTTAACTAAACTTGTAGAATGACGCTAGTGAACTTTTGAAAGTTAAAGAGTTTCTTAATTTCTAAAACGACAAAATTTGAAGTTTACAGCGCCAATAACATGATAAAACGTTTTAAAAAACTGTTTAAGTAGGTACCTTAAACAGTTTTTAAAACTTAAACAGATTTAACAAAGAAATAAATTTTGTCGTCAAGTTCCACTAAACTGTTTTGCCTTTGTCTTTATTTCAGTTCGAAGCCATAAGGGACAAAAATATACAATATACCGCCACCATTCCATAATCTGCAACGCGCATTTAAAGTTTTATAATCAAGATTTAATCAACTGTTCTCCTCATAAATTGATGTGTCTCCATTCTGTATTACATTTCATTGTTTACTTTCGGTCCACCGTCCACCCATCGACCCACTAAGCCCATCCCATAATACCGAAAAGCATTACTGGTCCCATATTCAGTAGGACACGGGTCGCGTTGTTTTGTTTTTCTTTCCACTTAAGACCCAATCATTCCTAAAATTGGAATAGCCTTTTCTAGGAGGCCTTGAATTCCTTACATTTATCGTATAGATCAGAAGATTGGAAAACAATTGCTTTTTTTTCAAGGCATTTTGACTTCGATTGAAGAGATTACATCAAAGTCGGTAAATTATATTCAGAAGAAGATTGATATTCTATTGTTTTGTTTAAAAAGAAAAAAAATCAGAGATAATTCTAGATTAAATAATAACCGCGTAACTCTCAAAAAATGTATTTCATTGATACAAGGCATAATTATGGCATATCGTCCGTGCGGATTCAAACACAGAAAAAAATGTTTTGTAATATTAGCCGAATTATAGTGACTACCGAACTAGGTATATATGTAGAACCCATAATTTGGTTATAAACAGTAAGAACTGTTTTAATAGCTATAACCAGAGTTGTGTTAGGTATTACATTATAGTTTGGTCAGTCACTATAATTCGGTTACATTTAACAATAATTAAGTTATAAATTTTATTTCTGAATCCTGATTGAGTGACCATACCTCTCCGCAACACGCCACCACCGTCGGACGCTGATTAAAAATACACTTAACTCCTTATCCTCAAACGTTAACAACATGCTACAGTACGTTCTCTAACAACAGGTGCAGGATTACCGACAGCGCTCGCACAAACTGATTTATTAAAACAAATGTCTGTTAAGATGAAGAATTGTCACGATTTGCTCGCGAATAGGCTGGGATTGTTTAGTTACCTCGTTTTATTATGGGTCCTGACAAGTACCTAATTGGTGGCGTAGCGTGGGTTTCTGCCGCCCGGGGCAAAAACTGATTTTGCCGCCCCCTTATCTTCTTACGAAGACTTACACAAAAAATAAAGGAGCGAGCGCAGCGAGCTCGAAATTTTTTTGCACATTTCTTCGGGTTGTTATTAGACATCTTTTGGTTTACCCACGCAAAAATAGAAACATAGAGCAAGCGAAGCGAGCTCGACTTTTTTCCTCAATACGAATCGGTTGGAGACAGAGCTTTTTACGTATCTACAAAACTTGTGCAAAGTAACCTACGTAAAAGCTATGGATTGAGCGAAGCAAGCTCGAAATTTTTAGCACCACATCTTAGATGTGGTCAGAACTCTTTAGGATTATGGTAATAAAATTCAAAGTTATTAAATTTGAAACTAAGAGCGAGCGAAACGAGCTCGACTTTTCTAGGTTCTAAGAATTGGTTATAGACAGAGCTCAATCAATCGACATTTTTCCCGAATTTGCCGCCCCTGTTAAAGTGCCCCCCCCTGCCCCCCCCCCCCCCCCTCGCTACGCTACTGTACCTAATAATGAATTAATATTACATTCATTATCATCATCATCTCAGCCGATGGACGTCCACTGGCGGACATAAGTCTCCCCCAATGGTCGTCACAGCGACTGTGACATTCATGTTTTTTGAAATGTTGTTTAATTGTTTAGAAATAAAAAATATACGATTGAGGGAAACACAATATGCCCCCCCTAATTGCCCCCTTAATTATTGATATTTTTATATATTTTTTTGTATAGTCCCGGCTCAAACCGTAAAATGACTAGGCAAAAGTGGGACAGTAGCAAGTAAGTAGTGTACTTTAAATTGTAAAAAACACAGTCAAATAATACAAAATCAATCAAATAGTTAATAAATGAAGGCTTAAATTTGCCTACATAAAAAAATTGTTGCAATTAATATCCGACATAATATTTCTGTCACATGCAACGCCCCTGCTCTCGTACGGCTCGAACATGATTCGCTAACATTTTCAATTTTACCTGCACTGGAATTAATAGGGTGACTAAACAGTTTAATAATTTCACACGATTCGTTTACGAAAACAGTATAAATTTGATAGAAAAATAATCCGCTATTCCATACAAAACTGCAATCTTACTCGACCCCAATGTATAGAACAGCAGATTTTATACCCCAAACAGCAGATTTTATTCGCGATTTCATTGATGGTCCCGTAGATAAAGTTGATCAGTTTGATGGTCTAATCGTCCTCTTAAAAAACCGTCAGCATATTAAGTTGGACCCTGTATTTGAGTTGAATAATATACTGCAGTTTTGTGTATTTAGAATTTTTTTATATTGCATGACAGGATTAACAAATAATTTTTTTAAAGTTATTTGGACATGACGTATGGAATGAAATGTAATGTTTTGTGTTATTTACCTATTATAGCGAGAAAGAAAATTTATTTTTATTTTTATAGGTCTACTTACTGCAGTATTGTATGAAACGGCTGTTTTTTAGGGTTCCGTATCCAAAGGGTGAAAACGGGACCCTATTACTAAGCCTACGTTGTCCGTCCGTCCGTCCGTCCGTCCGTCCGTCCGTCCGTCCGTCCGTCTGTCCTACCTATTTAGGGCTGTAACTTTTGAACCGTAATTGCTAGATAGTTGAAATTTTCTCAAATTATGCGTTATTACGTCAAACTAAAAATAAAAATGTCAAAAAGTTAAAAATTAAGGGGGGTTCTCAACAAGAAACTAGTTTTTATCAACGTTTTTTTCTTCACGCTCTATCGTAAAAACGGTAATACATACAAGCGTCAAACTTAGTGTGATTATAGAGCAAACTCTACAGAATAAGAACAAATACTAAAAACCGGCCAAGTGTGAGTCGGTCTCGTGCTAAAGGTCCCGGACAAAAAAAGTTTCTTTTCTAAGTAGTTAATAATGTTGTGTTCTTGTGTTGGTGTGGTACGGAACCCTCGGTGCGCGAGTAGCCCGACTCGCACTTGAACGGTTTCATTTTTTTTAGTTGGCTTCATTCTTAAAGCTGTTCAGTTTGATTGTCTAAAGTCGAAACCATCCCTTTAAATATTTCTAGGGTATTTTACTATACCCTGTATAAATATTAAACATATAAACTCAATTTAAAAGATAGTCAAAGTCAAACAAAATCCTTTTTCAATTTGTTCTACTTACGTTTGCTTTGTTGAATGGAAATAAACCATTTAACTTGTTTGTATCAGTTGTTTAGGATCATTATTATTTTTAGATACAGTAAAGTGATACTAGACGGTCCTAATTGAAGGAGTTTGGTAACAATCAACAATTTGAAAAATGAATATCGGAGCGAACGGAGCTAAAAATGGAACTAAATGAAAAAAAATATGAAATTCCAGTTAAAATATATTCAATAAAAGATTGTCGTGTTGTGAATTTATTTATGAAGAGCTGTATTGTTGTTTGAACGCTCTCTTCAAAGAAATCCGTACCCACGTAAATTAAATTTGAATAAACAGATGTTATTTCTTTTTTAGTATTCAATAAATGTAAAAAGCGTAGTCAGATTTCCTTCTAATGAATGGAAATAACATGTTAAGGTCTTTTACGAAGAGTGTAAAATCGTTTCGGACAATTTTAACCTAAATAAAAACAATGTAATTATAAAGTATACTACAGTTCTATTGCAGTCAAGGGGCCTCCTCTCTAAGGAATATGAAGAGGAAGTGATACTTACATCACGTGCACTGAAAAAAAAAATTTTTTACTACAACCAAGATCTTGTTTATGATCAGCATACATCATGAATCCATATGAGCCTGTCAACATCATGACTTCTGTGACCAAGAGAACTTTGTTAAACGAATTCGGCTTGCTGTTACAACTACCATCTTTTGTTTTTAGTCAACAATAATATCATCATCATCATCATCAGCCTGGTAAACCCCACTGCTGGGTATAGGCCTCTTCATTTTCACGCCAACTAGAACGGTCCCATGCTAGTCTCATCCACCTTTTACTGGCTATTTTGCAAATGTCATCTGACCACCTGGCCGCTGGTCTGCCACTGACCAATAATAAGTCATTTCAATTATTTTGGTGCTAATTAAGAGAAAATACTTCTTAGCTGGCTCGCATTTTTTTCAGTGTGGGCTCAGAAGTTACTAAAAGGTCCTAAAGATAAGGGCGCTGAGCCGATTTAAACGAAGGGTCTCGGTAGATCGATATACATATCCGTCACGGCGCGTTATAGCATAAACTAGTAACTGACAAATGGAAATGGGTGTCCCATAAAACCCTCAAAGTTTTGTCACCCTAACAATGAACACAATCTGTTTAATCAGCTCGCGTTAAACTTTTTTCCTCTCGAGACCGTTAACTATTTGAATAAATTTCAAGTATAAGCGAATACTGTTTTATGAAGGTTCGCAAAGTTTCAATCGATTCAAATCACTTGGAAATTTTGTTATAGATTTAGAGTAAGTTTAGATTTCTCGATTCAGAGTTTTCGTAATGCGATTGAGGAGTTCGTGTCGATTTATCTGCAAATGACTATAATTTAGCCAGAGAATAGACTATCCCATGGATTATCCGTACTCAATGGTACTCTTTCTTATGCTGCACTGAAAAAAAAAATTGTTTACTTCAACCAAGATCTTGTTTATGATAATCATACATCATGAATCCATATGAGCCTGTCAACATCATGACTTCTCTGACTAAGAGAACTTTGTTAAACGAATTCGGCTTGCTGTTACAACTACCATCTTTTGTTTTTAGTAAACAATAATAACGTCATTTTAATTATTTTGGTGCTAATTAAGAGAAAATACTTCTTAGTTGGCTCGCATTTTTTTCAGTGAACCCATGATACTTAACATCTTTCCCGAAGAAACCTTTAGGAAACAAAAATTATCGACTTTTCATACAAAAGTTCGATCAGCTATATTGCATTTAGTATGGGAAGTCCTTTATGTTTACGAATTTCCTGTAGGTTTCTTTGGGAAATTGTTCATTATCAAGGATAAAAACACCCCTTAAATTAATGCAAGTATGGATGGTATAGACTTATTGCTGCACGGTAAAAATAATTATAGTTATTTATTGAAAGTTTAAAAATAAACAAGTCATTATTCTTAGTGCTAGTTAATTTTGCTTTGCCACCGGCTCAAAAAAGATTATCCCATTTTAAAAAGAAGAATCTTATGAAATGTACATAAAATCAAATCTTAAAAATGAAAAGTGCCACGAGATCGCGTTTTCCAACCAAAGACAATTCGTTTACTACGAAATTCTGTTATAGTATTTAACCTAAATAAAATAGAATTCAATTTGGTATTTTACCAAAAATCCGTGGAAATTCTCAGCTAGTTCTTAGAACAATTCAGGGAGGGACGGAGGTTTACCAACGGCTAATTCCATTGATAATTTCACAGAGGGGAAGATATTTCGGATTCCTTTTATACGTAAATTGTGGGAAATAATTTATAGTGCTTTAGCAATTACAAAACTGTTACTGTTTCGTACTTACACTGAAAAAAAAAATGTGTTTACTTCAACCAAGATCTTGTTTATGATAATCATACATCATGAATCCATATGAGCCTGTTAACATCATGACTTCTCTGACTAAGAGAACTTTGTTAAACGAATTCGGCTTGTTGTTACCATCTGTTGTTTTTATTAGTAAACAATAATAACGTCATTTCAATTATTTTGGTGCTAATTAGGAGAAAATACTTCTTAGTTGGCTCGCATTTTTTTCAGTGTACTTGATGATGATTTGATTGATTGATGATGAGATGATTGATGATTTGATTTTTCAAATGTATGTTTTGTTTTGGTGTGCAATAAAGTATAATTGAATTGAATTGAATTGATGATTGAATTAATTTTTTTATTACATTAACGTATAAACTGCAGCTCAAATAAATCAATTTAACTGTTGCATTCGATATAGTCGTACTATCTGATTAAAATAAGGATGAGCATGACATTGTTAAATCATATTATCATTGACAACTGTTGATTATAGGCACAGTATAAGAAAGAGTATCTATTACTACATACAGTACGGACACTCCCTTCCTCCCACCAACTTTTTACCTCGGCAGTTATCTAAAAACAAGACTAAGGTTAAATTTCTTTGGTTTTGCATGTGCTGACGCCATCTTGTCAATTTATGTTTTTTGTATGCAGTCTCCGGGGTGTAATATAGGTCCCAAGACCCGGCACAAAGCTCTATCGCCGGCCGGCTCCTTACTAACTTAAAAAAAAAAAACTCCTCCCCTCCCAACCTCTTTTTAATAAATAATTTTTCTTTCTTTCTTTCTTTTAGGTCGTCTGTCCAGCAGGCAAAGGGCGTCATTCGCTGGGCCTACCAGTTCGTGGTCTCCAATCTATAAATCTAACTCAAAATGTAAATACAAAATACTTTAATTTTCTCACTACAAACACAGCGTTAAAAAAAATGTATATTAATTAGGTAACTTACAAGAGTTTGTACTGTTTGTGTTATTGTTTTCATAAATATAAAGTTTTTAAATAAATAAATAAATAAAAATGTACTTTATTGCCACACAAAAATACAGAATAGGACACAAAACAATAAATAGATTCATCAAACAGAAAAGTTCAAATAACAACAGATTTATGACATGGCTGTACCGTACAATTTTTCGCAGCTTTTTTTTTTTAGCAGCTACAGTTTAACTGTATCTACTGTAGTTATTATTAACACTAAGTAGAAAAATGAATATTTCATCATTAACTCCTCGTTCCAAAAAGGTCCATCTTTAATTACGAACCAACAAGCTCAATGTGTAAAGAAGACCATTTATAGAGCTTATTAGGGATTATTCCATCTACAGCTTTTACCCAAGGGTAACAGAAAAAACAAAGGCCAACTTTACTTAGAAGTTCAGGCACGTACGGATGAAAAATGTCCCCAAAACCTTATTGGGGCCGACCATCCGTTGTGTCGATTGCTACTAAAGCTCTACTTAGACGGGTGATAGTGAAATCTGTAGCATTAACAGAAATTTAATTAATTTATCAATTTACTAACATCATCATCATCATCATATTAAACACTAGTCTTGTAATATGACCCTCAACCCTCATCTTGCCGCATCACATGTCCATACAGGCGCAAATTTCAAGCTTCCTCTAATTAACCCAGTACCTGTAGCTTTAAAATGTTCTATTGCTTCGGAACCGGTCAAAACTACTCCGATTTTCATGATTTTTTTTTAAAACGTCTGTTATCTAAAAAGTTGTAACCCAAAAAATACAAATTTTAAGAAAAAATGCTTCACAACATGCGAATTCATGTAAGAACAGGACATTCTCTTCGCATTGAGGCAATTTTAATTGACATTGGCTGACGAATAAACCTTGATGAGCGCGCTCCATACAAACGAAGTTTGATTCTATTTTGAATATTAACCAAATAAATTTAATGATTTTTTTTAACACGATCTAGAAACTAATATCCTTGTCTGTGGTTTATCAGATTTCCGTTATGTTATATAGTTTCAAAGTTACACTGGCTCAAAGATTTCTATACAAAAAAAAAACATCTATTTTTAAACTGTAAAGGTTGTAGTATTTTAAATTACCTTAATTAAAAAAAAAATTATCGAAATCGGAGTAGTTTTGACGGGTTCCGAAGCAAAAACCTTCAGGAACTCTACTAAATGTACCTATTAAGTAACTATGTATCTAAGTAACCACAAATTGATTATTTTTATATTTGAAATTATTAACTCTTGACATTTATAATTATTAACTTTGTTAATTGTATTATTATTATTTTTTGTGACATGTAATGAATATTACGAATAAAATATGATTATGATTATGTACTCATTCTTAAACCTGTCTATTCTAGTAACAACACACGTATTATCTCAACATTCGCATCTCGGCTGCATTCATTCGTTTTTTAATCATTCTTAAATCTTATCGTATCTTATTGCATAGCTCTCAACTTGGACCTAATTTGTATAAGCTCTTTACCTAAACTACAATGTGTTAATTATGTAGCTCTCAAATCAGTCCTAAATTACAATTTGTTAAGCTCTATATTTATCTAAACTACCATTATTTAGCTCTCTACTAATTTTTTGAGTACCTAAAAATAGTTCTCTAAGCTACATTTCACAAGCCCAATTTATTTTACTAACTTTAATCAAGAACATTTCTACGGAATTCAATTTAAAATTACCTGTTATCAACAACGGTGACAAAAGTCGCAAGCCGGCGGAGTTCAGAACAGGGATTCACTCGATATCTCCCTTGAGACCCACAGAGAACTAAGTTGAAAGGTATCAGGGGTAAGAAATACAAATAACTGAGTTCCTTGCAAACTTGGCGATAGAAAGAAAAATACAGTTTTAGTTCCGACTGTTTTTTATCAGATGTTGGAATTTTAATATTATGTTTTGAGATGTAAAGCTTGACAAAGATTTCACTCTTCTACTATGTTTTGTTTCTTCATCATTATATCGTATGGCATTTTTGAAGTGAAAAATTCTTTAGCGGCGTTGTGCACTTTTTGGTATGGGTAAAAAATGCTAAACTCGCGTCAGGACCGTGACGTCACCCTGATCGAAAATTGGTCAGACATATCCCCCTCTCTTTCTACCGCGCAGCGAAAATGTATGCCTGTTCCTGCTGTTTCGTTTAAGCGGCATAAATTGTCATGTTTGTGTACGATAGCGCAATAAATGAATATTGTATTTTACCACATAAATGATAGTACTTTTATATGTTCAAGTTTTCACTTCTGCCGGCACTACCGGAGTGCGATCCGTTGTTTTTTTAAGTGCTTACCTTATTTCATGAAATACCTGTTAGTCATAATTATTATCAGCCAATGCAGGGTGTACCATTAAATGTGTTACATATCGAGCATGATGCTACAGATGATCAAACTGAACAACTTTCAGTATGAAGCTAACATCAAAATAACTAAAAAAAATCTGCTGTTGCATAGAAAATGTAAATATGTCGATTTCAAAGTTGATTCTATTTCAGTTTGATAGTGTGAATCACCGTAACGCATTTGAGTTTATACCCTGTTTACCTAATAAACGTCCTGTGTTGTAGTGTACAGGTAAGAATACTAATTATTAGGTCTACGGAACACTTTTTTTCTCGATTTTAATGTTGGCTCCGTAGTAAAAAAAATACAGTTTGATGTGTGATGTAATAATTTTTTATTTTACTCTGTAAGTTATATTGTATATTTCACGGGATTCCTTAAATATTTAGCAAACACAGAATTTTAAATTTCTGTAACCTCTGTGAAATAGAGCGATGAGAGCCCATACGGAAGAGAACTAGCGCTTCAATCATGAGGATGCGGTTCGATTCCTGGCCTGTACCACAAAATTCTTTGGAATTTATGTACGGTTGTATTTATCATTTACTAGCTCGGCGGTGAAAGAAAACATCGTGAGGAAACCTGCATTCCCGAGAATGAAAAGAAAATACCATAAGTTGGAGGTATGCGTAAAATATGGGTGTGCTTGGGGCGAACACCATAGACCAGTGATGGTCGCAGTGTTACATAACGACCCTTGCTTGCAATAGCCCAACCACAAATAATAACCTCTGTGACCTCTAGATTTTCAGTAAACTACCTGTCACACTGGAAATAAAACGCTGAAACAAAATCCGTTCAAACGTACCTATAGAGATATTGATATTTTTTTATATTATCACCAAACAAGACACGATTGTGAGACCAGTTGTGTGTAACACGTCGGCCAAAAGAAAATAAAAACAAATAGCAATAAATCTCACATTCTACTAAAAGATTTCTGTATGTGAAAAAATATAACCTTTTTTGATTCATTTAAATCATTATAAATGAAACAATTTACGTCTTATGTATGTATTAGCTTTTGCCCGCGACTTCGTCCGCATGGAGTTTGGAATGGAAAACCCCAAGTATCCTATGTTTAAAAAAATAATAATCTACTAACTAAATTATGTTACTTCTAATAACGTATACCAACCCGGACTGACTAAAGTGCAATTATTGCTGAAAGTCAAAGTCAATGTCCAAAATCATTATCGAATGATGCATAATGTTTATAATAATTTGTCATTTACTGCTAATTTGAACGTGTGACTTTCAAAACTCTCACTCAAGGCATCTCTCCAATGTCCAGGTTTAATAAATAGGTAAACGGCAATTTCTCGTCGTTGCTCACTAAATTCAGTACAAAATAGATCAAAAAGTTCAGATTCTAGTAGCACCTGTTATAAGTGGTTTCATTTGTTTTTTCCCCGGAACCTACACAAGTATTGTAGTCCAAGATTCATCGGGGACTGCACAGTCCCAGATTATAATGAATGAACGGAAAGTGCATAGTCTTATTTTATTATATTTATCCCAGTAACAAAATATGGGACTATAAAATATAATATGTTACAGAATTTGAATACGAGTGACTTGAAATCAACACTTCAGACTACATACTTCATACTTTATCAGAAATAAATATTTATGCACTCATTTTACATAAAAAAGTACCGAACTAAATACAGCAGACTGAAATAGTACATTACTGCAGCGGTCAGCAACAGAGGCATTGATGGACGAACGTGTAAATGTGGGCCGAGGCGAAGCCGAGGCACACATACGTAAGTCCATCAATGCCTAGTTGTGGCCAAGGCTTGTATAGTACTTTTCTCAAATAATGCGCGGAAATGAAAACAAAAATTTTTCTCAAATAATTCGCGGAAATTAAAACTCTTTTCAAAATCAATGACGAACAACGAACAACAAATTTTTTTTTTCAATAAACAGCTTTCTTCGAAATTTAAATAAAACCTTTGATGAGTTACCTCCTTGGTCGCCATGTTTCGGAGTAAAAGATCGTTCCATTTTTAAATTACACGACAGATATGAGTTTAGTATGTAATTTATTTGGTCGCTAAACACGACAGATATGGATTTTCATACAAACATTGCCGGCCGCTGCGCGCATGTATTTGGCCAGTACAGCAATTTCGAATTTATCTCGAAGAAGGTTGTCAAAATAATGCTCACATTTCCAAGCATGTTTGAGAAAAATTAGTTATTCTACCATCTAGCGGCAGTAACATAGATTTATGCAAGGCTTTGAAGCTTAAAAACTCAAATATTGCGAATCTAACTTTTTTCTAGCAAACTCAACCAGTTTACATCATAATATAATTATTATAATATCCGTAACACATTTATCAATGTACCTAGCTACGTTAAAAAGATCCATTTATTATTCTACTTTCCAACTTTTTTTGCGTGCAAACAAACAGACGTGAAACAGGCAGAAAATAAAATAGTTCCGTTGAGTACTCGAAAATATATGAACAAAGTTTGGCATTTATTGGCTAAACTTTGTTTCGATGTTGTTTTTTTGGGGATCCTCACCAAAAAAGGTGCTAATGCTAAAGAACCTTTCGGATTCCTCCACAACCAACAGCTGCTAGGATTGAGCACATGAATAAATATTCCTACAGAACGAAAGTGTCACACAAGCGGCCGGCCGCTGTCAGTGCATTTACATTACACATAGCGCGCGTTAGAGGACGTTTGAACAGCAGCAGCGGTATCTCGTTCGTTCGCGCGCAAATAGAATGCTAACATAAAAGGCGATAGCGTTTTATTATGCTGCCATACTACGGCCGCAAGTGTGCACATAACCCGGCTGAATGTGTTTGGATTGAGTCAGCATGCTAATGACGATGGCATTATTTGCACGGCTGTGAGATACAGTCAGATTTACTCCTGTAAATTACATTTTATCTAACCATCTGGTTAGATAAATTATTGTTATTTCCATCCTCTTCCATAAATACCAATTAATCCAATTATGTTTCACTGCGATACAGGGATCCTGACCTATACTGTCTCACTAAGTAAAAAATCTGTAAGTCTAAATCAAACGATTTCACGTCTTAAGTAGTTAGATACAATAAGGAACCCTCCACCTACGACTTCCACTCATTCTTGGCACGGACAGTTTTTGCTGGCGTAATAAGTGTAATTGACAATCTTTTGAAACAAAACTTGGCAAGCGTTCAAATGGAATGCTTTAAAGGCTAATTTTATGTGGATACTTCAAGGATACTTACTTAAACATTAATTTATACTTTTATAAGATGGCTTCTCTTGCCGTAGTATTGTATCAAATCGTAATTGACCAAAAGAAAAAGAATAGAAATCTAAAAGATCATGCCCAAGTGTGCCCAAAATTATATAAAAGTTGGGCTGACCTTGCGTCTGGCCAAATTGTCACCTAAAGCTGCCTATCCATTGACGCGAGCTGGCTGTGCGAGCCGTGTAGCTGTGTAAATATTAACCAATCAGGAGCTCGGCCGATCTCGGTCGGATCTCTGATTGGTTAATATTTACACAGCTACACAGCTCGCACAGCCAGCTCGCGTCAATAGACAGGCAGCCTTAAAGATCGGAAATGTACTAAGCATTATTATAACAACTAACAAAACATTAAATATTTGATGGGAAATATTTAATAAATCGTACTTAAAAAAATAGATAGGATATAAAAACAAAAGCATTTGTTCCTTACAAAAAACTACTATGAAATTTTATTTTTTTATTTTTAAACCCCCATTCCCACAGGGCTATAAATACATAATAAGAAGAGATTCATAATTCAGACCTTAAATTTTTGGTAAATTAATGATGATGACGCTGGGCATTGTCTTTAGGCTGAGTGAACACATACACTCTGATACATAAATTATGTATTTAAAATAATGCCTATTGTCTCATATTCATAAAAGTTATATAATAAAGGGTTTGGATGACGATGCCGGCCGGCACAATCCATACTCGTAAACAATTGTTAATTACCCGCATACTGAAATGTCCATTGGATATTTTCCCACAGTTTTCTCACAATATGCTTGTAGCCACATCAACGGGAAACTAGCACAAAGGGATTTAATCTGTGAGTTTCGCCATACGTCAGAGTAAACCAGTGACGGAGGCGTCATAGCGTACTCTTTGGAAGGAAGACCGCAAACTTGCGATTGGAAAACGCGGCAGATTCGTTATAGTAAAAAAAAATGATGCTATGCAACGTTGTTTAGATGATAGCCCAATGCAAATCAAAGACAATATACGTAGCTCATTTATTATCTTTTAAAGTAGACCTCAAGGAACCCGAAGGGCCGAAAAATTTCTACCACGAAATTATGATACTCTACTTACTTTTTTAGTAACGAATAAAATAATATAAATAAATAACTAATTGAAGCCTATTAAAATCCAATGAAAGTATTTTACCACAAATGAAAAATACAACTTTTTCTCTTGATACGCATTCTATCACCAAATGATCTAGACTGAATCTATTCACTAAAATAATGAATTATATTGGCTATGTGCACGACACTAGGGCGGCGTACTGAAAGAACTTTTTCGGACAGCCGTGAATTATTTACACTATTATAGTACCAACTGTAAATGTCTGTGTTTGTTCGAGGATTCTGCCAAAACTACTGGACCGAATTTGTTAAATCTTTTTATATTTAAAAACTTATTATTAGTCTTAAAAGCCAGCTTATATTTTATTCCGGTACGATGACGGGAGCGGATGCGGACGAAGCCACGGACTAAATCTAATTTGTATCGGAATTCCCATACAAACTTTTACCTCAGTTTTAACACCTTTGAGGGGTTAAAATGCGACAAGCCTTTTTTAAGTGAGCATCTAGATGCCAATAGAAACTTCCATGCCAAATTTTTAGTTTGTAGTCTTGACAGTTTTGGAGATTTCGTGTTAAGTTAGTGTGCTGATTTTCATGGATTCAAGCTAATCTGAGACAGCTTCGCCGTCAGTAGTACAAATTTCTGCCACGGCGTGCGCTGCGATCGACTTGACAGTTTCGAACACCCACTTCGCACATAGCCAATAGAAGCTAAGCAGCCAAATGGTTGTCTCGTCTCTCGTCAAGTATAGTTATTAAAATACACCTGTGTTAATCCGGGCCCTTTTGAAGCCAGAACCGTAACACTGAATAAATACTATGGGACCAGCAATGAAATCGCAAAAAAAATCTGTTGTTCCATCCATTTTTGTCAAGTAAGTATGGTTGTAATTTGTATAATGAAATATCGGATTTTTGTTCGCGATTTCGCTATTTGCTCCATATTGAAAGTTGTTCAGTTTGATGGTCTAAAGCATCCTGTTCTGGCTTCAAAACGACCCCGGTTCCGGTATAAAATGAATGATTATATCTACGAGTATGGGATCTGCTTTGAGGGTGATTTGTGTGCGGTTCACATCATATCTATTACACGCTTAATTTCTTAAATATTTAATCGTGCTATTGCAGTTTTAGTCTCAAGCGTTCTGTTAACCTTATCCTTCATTACCCGCGTCGTCGTTTTGTTGGCACGACGATGAGCAACTGCATTGTTGGAACACAAAAGGTATAACAGGTGAATAGTAGATAGTAGCCCATACCAGCTTTGTATTCTATTCATTACTTACTGGCGTAGAGGTTTGAGTATAATTATGTTAAATTTTCTGGCGATTAATCATAACGGTGCTACTTTCGTTTGATCGATTAGGGGTTGTAGAGCTTTTGAAGGTTTATTAACCTTTATTAAAAGGCAATTAAAGTTTATATTAGGTACAAAATACTTCAGTTTTAATAAATAATGATATTTGCACAGTTCGTAGTTTAATTTCATTTCGTTTGAGAAGTATTAAATTTATTATTACTGTTTGAATTTTACTTTGCATTTAGTTATTAAATACATTTTAATTAATATAGTTCTCGTTAGTTGGCAATTATAATATACACTTTAGTCATCACCTCAGCTGATAGATGTCCACTGCTGGACATAATGCCTCCCCCAGCCGGTCCTGCGCTGCCCTCATCCAGTCCGCTATAAAGGCTACCACGCCGGACCGCCAAACCAGGGTCCTGGGTTCGAATCCCAGATCGGTCATGGATATTTTCTGTTTGTGCCTTGTTGTATGATTTCCATAACAATAAGCCTAGTAGTTTACTTGGGATCTGTACGATTATCTATTATTTATTTACTTTCACTGGGTCATCGGTCCTCCTTGTGGGTCGCACGCGGTCGCCACTCGAAAACTCTTCGGCCCCATCGGCCATCTGTTCTGCGAAAAATGTGCCAAGCCAAGTGCCACTTTCTTATCTTATCTTGTTGTGGGGGCTGGCAAGCCAGCAACACTTCGACCCAGTGGGATCTTTTGTGTTAGCCCCAATACTTTTTACTTTCTTCACCCTTCAAATACATGGTCAATGAAGGAGGCAATACCATTGAGGGGAAGAAGCCTAAGATCTCCCGGTTTTGGATATCCATCACCGAGGAGGCACATGCGTTTTGCCGCCAAGACATCACAGTCACAGAGAATGTGCTCCATGGTCTCCTCATCCTCTCCGCACGCTCGGCAGCTGGGATCCAGGGTGAGTTTCATCTTGTGCATCATCGTGCCTGTGGCGTAGTGCCCAGTGAGGGCTCCGACGATGGCACGAGCCTTGCTCCTGCTGTTGTTCAGTATGAACTTTGAGACACGAGTTGTCGCATTGCTGATAAATTTCTTGGAGTGCTGTAGACCTGTAAGGCTAGACCACTCCAGCTTGTGTGTTTTATCAGCCCAATCCCTAATGGCCATTCTTATGTTGCATGCCGGGATTCCCACACTTGGTTCTGGGCCAACCATCTTTCGTTCTGACCCAGCCCTTGCCA
The DNA here is from genome assembly GCA_922987775.1 of Agonopterix subpropinquella. Taxonomy (NCBI): domain Eukaryota; kingdom Metazoa; phylum Arthropoda; class Insecta; order Lepidoptera; family Depressariidae; genus Agonopterix; species Agonopterix subpropinquella. The sequence continues at coordinate 6,682,847 of OV277696.1, read as the reverse complement.
GCTCGTCAGCATTCTCATTACCCCGAACACCGGTATGCCCCGGGACCCAGACTAATCTCACGGTATTGTGTAGACCAAGCTTGTTGAGGGTCTTTACTCCGTTTAGGATTAGCCTGGAGCTCACATAATAGGAGTTCAAGGCTTTGAGAGCTGCTTGGCTGTCGCTAAGAATATATATAGTCTTGTTGGTTACCTTCCTATATATATTCTCCTGCGCGCAGGCTATGATAGCGTACGTCTCAGTTTGAAAAACAGTTGCAAACTCCCCTAGACTGATACTCTCGTTGTAGTCATTGGAGTGTATGCCTGCACCCGTACCCGAATCGGTTTTTGAACCGTCAGTGTACCAAACAAGAGTGTTCGCGTCCGGGGTACGCAGTCCACGCTTCCATTCATCCCTTGAAGGGACATGTGTTTTGTAATTCCTCTTGAAGATTCGTATGCTCGGCATTGTGTCACCGATCATGTTGAACCCTCTTTCAAGCTCACTGCTCAGTTTCAGTGCAGTGTGCCTTATTTTGGGCATATCATTATGCCACGTTTCGGTCACCTTCATTCTGTAAAGAGCCTTCGCCGCTTCAGCTTGTATGAATATATGAAGCGGTTTAAGGTCCAGTATTATGTCTAGTGCCGCGGTGGGTGTCGACCTAAATGCACCAGTCATAGCCATACAGGCCATGCGTTGTAGTTTCCCAAGCTCTTTCTCACATGTTTGCATTTTGGTTCTCGTCCACCAAACTATGCTGCCGTAAGAAAGTATTGGTCTAACCATAGTTGTGTAGATCCAGTATATAACCTTGGGGTTTAGGCCCCAGGTTTTACCGTAGGCTGATCTGCACATATTGAAAGCCCTTGCGGCTTTCCTTGTAACCATTTCAGCATGTGATTTCCACGTCAGTTCTTTATCTAGGGTCATCCCCAGATATTTAACCTCTGTGGACCAGGTTAACTCCTTATTATAGAGGAATGGATTCCTAAGTCTTGTCAGGTTTCTCATCCTCGTGAACGGCACAATTGTCGTTTTCCCTGGATTTATAGACAAATGATGCTCATTACACCATTCCTCTACATCATCCAAGGCTTTCTGCAGAAATCCAGACACTGTGTCTGGAAATTTGCCATTGATTAAAATGACAATGTCATCTGCATACCCCACTGTGTACAGTGACTTTTTGTTTAGCTTTTCCAGGAGCGAGTTGACCACTAGACACCAGAGTGTCGGTGATAGTACCCCTCCTTGTGGACAGCCCTTCTTTGTTGTGGCATGCACCTCGTCTCCTAGGAGAGTGGACGCTATTTTCCTGCTCTTCAGCATGCAGTCGATCCACCTGCACAGGGTTCGGTCAATGCCGTGCTCTGCCGCGGCTTTCCCAATTGACTCAAATGTAGTGCGATCGAATGCTCCCTCAATGTCTAGGAATGCACCGACACATATTTCTTTATTTTCAATCGCAAACTCTGCCTTCGAGACTACGTGGTGCAGCGCTGTTTCAGTGGATTTTCCCACTTGATACGCGCATTGTAGCTTATGGAAGGGTTTCCTTTTCAGTGGTCCTTCCCTTAAGTGCCACTTTAGTTTAGCAATAAATTCTACGGGCTTTGTTTCCGCTGTGGATTTTTTCATTGCTAAATCGATCCAGGCGGAAAATTATTTAGTAATGTATGATAATTTGATAATTGATAATAGAAACATTGACTTTATGATTACTTTCTGTGTAGTTCCGGCTTAGAATAGACCACTCCATTTCTTTCGGTGGGTGTCGTAGGTGGTGACTAGAGAGATGACTAAAGCATAAGGATTCTTGTACAATATTTTTGAGGGCTTGCCACTTATCAACACTTGACACATAAAGGTGAGTTTTGCTACGAATGCACGCTTAAAAATAGTTGGTATGGTAGTTATAAAAAAGTTTCTCACTACACCAAAGGGATTCTTGCTCGTGAAGGTTATGTATGTCATACTCATTTATGATTGCAGGTGACCCACAAACTGCTATAAGTTTGGTTTTTATACAGATATTGTCGTTTTTAGATACAACTGATCCCAATATGTCCAAGTCCGTGACAGGCTGGACAGGCGGACAACGCTATGTGGAGATTGTATAATTCTTCCGCTTTTCCAATTTGGGATTGGAACCAAAAAAATTATACCGTGTTTTTATTGTGCATGAACTATAGGTGCGTCCAAGATAGCTTGGTTATTTTGACAGGCGGTCTAAGGCTCAATTCCCAATTTCCCACTGGCGCAGAGCCGAAGCGTCGCGACGCGGCGTAAAGCGTCACGTTTTTACACCGTTCTAAATTCATCTCTATTTCTCTATTAATACGGTACGAATTTGTGTTGCGTTTGAAAACGCTCAGCGACGCGCGTCTGCGCGCGAAAGCGCGCGTCTTCGCCTGCAAGGGTCGCTCAGGTTCGCGCGTCACCGCGCGCAGACATGCGCACATTCACGGTTGGGGCGAATTATTTCGCGTCGCCACGCTTCGACTCTGCGCCAGGGGGAATTGAGCCTTAGAGATTTCATTGTTCTTTTCAAAGCTTATTGAGCCGTCAAAGCTTTATAATACACTAAAACTAATAGGTAGATGACACGATTGTATCAAGACCTCCGCCTCTAAATACCTAGTAGACAAAGTTGTATTACGTAATAAAATACAACCTGCGTACCAAATAATTTCTACTCTACACGTGTTTCGCTCCACCAAGGAGCATCCTCAGGAGTTAGACCGACGAACGTTCGATACAGAGTTGTTACTCCGCCGAGCGTCCGACAACCTGTGCGCGCCGTCTGTCGCCTATTTATACCCGTTTGACTGCGCCCCCCACCTATCGGTTGGTGAAAGTTTGTAACTGACCTCGGGCGTTTGGTTGGAAAACTCCTGAGGATGCTCCTTGGTGGAGCGAAACACGTGTAGAGTCGAAATTATTTGGTAAGCAGGTTGTATTTTATTACGTAATACAACTTTGTCTACTATACAGGGTGTACAATAAAATGGGACAGCTACTCAAAGGGGTGCTTCAGACCATCAAACTGAACAACTTTCTCTATGGGACCAATATCGAAATCGCGAAAAAAAAATCCGCTCTCCCATACAAAACTGCAAACATAACTCGACTGAAATGTATGGGACAGCAGACTTTTTTTTCGCGATTTCGATATTGGTCCCATAGAGAAAGTTGTTCAGGTTGATGGTCTGAAGCAGCCCTTTAAGTAGCTGTCCCATTTTATTGTACACCCTGTATAGGTATTTAGAGGCGGAGGTCTTGATACAATCGTGTCATCTACCTATTAGTCATGGATTTCCGCAAAGTAACGCCTGATTCAATTAATTACACTAAAACTATGCAAGATCAACTAAAACTTAACATAAAATTAAAGGTTTTACTGCTCAAACATATTCAGAAAGTAAAATAATCGCTCTAACAAAATCACCAAGCTATCTTGGACGCGTTATACCTATATTGCTTCTTCAATGTGTCAAACAGATAGACGGAGAAAAATCTTATACAATATTAATTATTATTCATTATTGTATATATATTTTTATTATTGTATATATACTTATTAACCTAAATTGTGCTAAAAAGTTCTTGTAAAAACGAATTGATTTTTCTCTTCGTTTACTTCCGCCCTAAGACCATTCTGCCGTGCTAAGCCAAAAGGGCGTATGTCCGAAAATGACCAAAATTTGTTCTTTATTGATTTGGATTCCTTGAACTGTAAGGAACCAGATTTTGTAAACAAAAAATTATATCTTAACTAGAAGTGCCTGAAAAACGACTAAGCAATTAGATGTATAGTAGTTTTTTGTACCAATTCCTAGGCGTATTAGTCGTATGTCTGAAATACTAAGCGAAAAATTCGTATAGTTCACTTATTAAGACGATAAGACGTAAGTCTGGTGAGAAATACGATGCATGTTATAATTTTAACCGCAAATTATAATAACTATCCTAAGCGGTTTGGACGTATGTCTTACTGTAGTGTGAAGAAAAGTGAAGCTGAATAATTAAAATAATTCCTAGGATTTAGGCCATGAAAAGACAATTATTTTATGGTTTTTTAGTGACTAAGTGATATAATTATGCCAGATACAACATTGAACTACGTTGTCTACGTCAATCATGATCATCATCATTTGGACCCTAAATCTAAATCTCCAAAAGTTTTTTAGGTCTTGATTGGTAGAATCAAAATTTTATAATTATTAGAAAGCCTAGTGAAATGCTGATTTGTATTTTTTTCTTCATTTATACGATTCCAAAGAAAGAAAAAAATTTTTAAATTTATTATCAGACAGGATGCGAAAAAATAACTGATTTAAAGTTCATAAATTTAAGATAGAACCAATAATATTTCTTAGTTTTGTTTTGTTGTGTCGTAAAGAACAGACGTCAATGTTTGATTCTATAGTATATTTTGTCATTTTTCTTTCTTTTTTCACCTCACTTCATCGATCCAAAAACACGGTATCATTGTTATGGAAACTCTCATACAAAAATAAAGGAAAAGGTTGTAGGTATAATGTTTCACTTACATAGGGGATGGCTAAGCAAAAAACGTAAGTCCATTTTTAACTAGTAATATGAATAATTTTGCTCCAAAAACACAAAAAACGTGTAGCTTAAGTACTCATATATTTAAATATAAAATAAAATTGGGAAAGTCCTGTTTTGATCGATAAAAATAAAAAACAATCAAAAAATATAAAAACACGTTTTTCTCGATACCGCTAAAACAGACATACGCCCTTTTGGCTTAGCACGGCAGCATTATACAGGGTGAAATTGATATCATTAGCATCCTTTTATACTAAGGGTCTACCCATCAAACTGAACAACTTTTACATGGGAGCAAACCAATCTGAGCAAATAAAAAATCTGCTGTTTCATACCAAACTGCAATGTCGACGCGCGAGTATATTATTATAATAAGTACCCACTATGTTGCCTCACGACATACGTTTCCAGCTTAGGTTTCCAGATGTATTTTTCAGTATTCGCATTTCAGACGCCATTGCTACAACTAGATACCTTATATGCAGCTATAAATTGGTTGTAACAAGGCTCTCTTCAGCGTTTCGACCATTAAATTCCAATTCAATAATAAATTTCTCACAGCATTGTAAAATGAACTCTAAATAAATATCAGCAGTGTTTAAATTCGAAGGCCTCGGGACTACAAAAGACGACAAGTACAAATACCTAAGTGAGATACATAAAAGGCTACTGCTAATGTAAGGTACGCCGCCTTATCTATTATTCATTCCTATTTCCATTTACATGATTAATCTATCTACTGTTATGGAAGAAAGTTTGTTTGTGTGGTTGTTTTTGTATTTATTTTAGAAAATTACGTGGCACCCTGTATAAACAGGGTGCCTAGACAGCCTAGCAAATACTGAAACGGTGAAGTCAGACAATCAAACCGAACAACTTTCACTATAGAGCCTACCTCATGAAACGCAAAAAAAATTCTACTGTCCCATACAAAACTGCTGTACATACCCAACTAAAATGTATGGGACAGCTGATTTTTTTTCGCGCTTCCTGAGGTATTACTATTATTTGGGGTTTTGGGCCTTGTCAGGCTTGCTAAGCCTGTGCCACGTAGACCATCGCTGGTCCTTTGTGAACGCCCTTTTTATAGTTCCTTACCAATCCCCACTGCGGCCAGAAATCGCAGTAGATTCTTGATCGGGATAGTTTGTATCTCACTTTCCTGAGGTAGAATCCATAGTGAAAGTTGTTCAGTTTGATGGTCTGAGTTCACCGTTTCAGTATTTGCTAGGCTGTCACTTACACCCTGTATATAAGAGTGTCGATGGCACGCAGGTTTGGGCACTTCAATCATTTTACATCACCCGGACCGGGTTCGAATCCGCACGGATGACATGCAGTATACCAACGAGTTTTCCTAACTTATGCATGTAATACCGACTGCTCTCAAACCATAAAGGAAAACATCGTGAGGAAAACCTGCATACGCTAAAGAAGAAATTCGGATTTTTCTGCGCTTATCCAGATAGCTGAAAAACGCGGAACTTTAATTTATAATAATGCAGTGATCTTAGGAAATATAAACTTTCCTTAATATGCATACGATATAAAAATACAACGTGTTAATGAATTAGCGCAAAACCACATTCACCCCAACTGATTTATAAGAAAATAATTCGATTGAAACAATAATTTCATTATTTTGATAGTTAAAATTTAAAGTTATTCGCATTTTAAGTTTGGAGGAAAAAAATATTTTTTATCATATCAGCACTGAAAGAAAGCGCTTCCGTACTCATGGATACATTTTTATAATCTTGTTTTGGTAGTAAGTAGGGCGAGTGTGTCCGTGCGGTGGGTTGACATCGGGTTCAGAAAATTTTATATTTTGCAAACAAATCATTTAATATTTTGAAAAAAATTACCTATATTGAAACCATGATAATTCGACTCTGCTCTCGATTCTAAACAAACTACTTTCTAGTTTTGCGTTAATTCATTAACTCGTTGTAGATGAGAGGGAGGACTAATACTATAAAGGACTAATCAGGAGGGACTATTGTTCTGCAAGCAACACCGCATTGCAAGACTAGTCGTCTCATAATGTATAGCAACAGCGATACTAAGACGACGGTAATCATCTTTCATAGTGACGACGTGCTTATTGAGTGTTAGTGACGCAGAGGTGCAGTGGTTCTCAAAGTGTGACTTTTGATCTCAGTAATAATCATAATTTATCCAAAAATAAAAATGTGACAAAGGGTGACAAAGGTTTTCGTTGGGCTAAAACATGAAGAGAATTGAAGTTCATTAAAACAATCCATCGGTGCAAATATAACTTACGGAATCAAAACAAACTGCTCTCGGTAAAACATAGACTGTCTAATAAAACAGGCAATTCTCTAATGGTGATGGGTCCGCGCATCTACAACAAAATATCGGACGAAATAAAGAATGCAAAGTCAAATGCTATCTTTATTTGTAAACTCAAGCGTTATCTCATCTCAAAAGCCTACTACTCTGTGGATGAATTCCTTACGGACGACGGGTGAATGTGTCAAAATGACCCTATCTATAATGTAATCAAACTATTGTGTTGTAATAATTTTATTTTATAGTATTTTAATACAATTAATTGTAGATAAGACTAGGTATACTTATGTATACTTCAGTTTAAACATTTAAGTATGTTATAATTTAATTATCCTAACTTAATCATTATATATGATTAGTCTATTTAAGTGCCTACATACATTGTAATTAAATATTATAATTGACATGTAAGTACTAACCTTAATTCTATAAACTATTGACATTGTAAACTTATTACTGAATAAACGAATATGAATATAGGGTGTCCCTAAACTCAACGTCAAGCCAAAATGACTGTTCAAAATGTTCCTTACTTTCATACTAAGTTGGGGTTGGGGGGAATATTAAAATATTCTGATGGTTTTTAAAGGGGATGGTCAGACCATCAAACTAATCAACTTTCTCTTTATGACCGAAATCAAAATCGCCTAAAACTAATCTGCTGTCCAATACATTAGGGTCAAGTAGGTTTGCAGCTGATCTTTCTAGCGATTTTATCTTCGTCCCAAAGAGAGAGTTGTTTAGTGTGATGGTCTGATCATCCCCTTAAAAAACAGTCAGGATATTTAGAAGGACCCTGTATAAGCAGCATTAACACTTTAACGAAATTCGATGGAGGGAAAAATCGATCATGAGAAAAATTCGATGATCCTTTTAAAGGATTCCATTGATTGTATTATCGATGAACAGAATTCGATTGAAACAATTATTGATTAAAAGATTTTCGACGAAAAGAACTATCGCAGAAACAATACTTCGCTTGAATAAACTTTCGCACAATATAACCATAGATTATGAAACAACATTCATAGGTAGGCATTCATATGTATTTCGAAATCGGGTACCAGTTCCCTTTCCTCACTATCCATTCTGAAAATTTAAAGACACTATCATACGAAAGAGGTAACAAAACAATAAGAAAAGAAATACCTCACCGGCTTTGAAACAAATGTGTCCCAAAACGCAATTCATAACACTTACGTTCAAGTTCAACGCCTTAGAGTTTGAGAAACACAGAACAAGTCGTAATCCTTTGAGAATAAGGTGTCTAGCAGAGAATTTTGGATGTTTGTGGCACGGAGTAGTTGGTTGCTCCCTAGAGAGTATTGGGGAGATGGATGTATGCTTGATAATGTAAGACTTACCTGGTACAGTTTAAAGGAGCGCTCAAACCCGCACGATCAAAGCGTCTGCGAAGCGGGAGCGTCTACCGCGCGGCGGTCGCTGCCCATGTTATCTAATGGCGTCCGCCAAGTCGCTCAAACGATTTGGATTGTTTTTGGTGGTTTTTCCTAGATATTGGTTGTTTTTGGTTCTTTTTAATATATTTTGGAAATTTTTGGTTCTTTTGGCAGTTTTTGGTAATTTCTGGTAGATTTTAGTAGCAAAAACAACAAAATCTAACAAAAACTAATAAACTAATAGAAACAAAAGCTCTAGGTAGCTTTTGTTTCTATTCGTTTTTTAGTTTTTGTTTCTTTTGTTGAACTAGTTAGGTTCTAAAAACTTCCAAAAAGTAATAAAAACTAACAAAGAGTACCAAAGTACTCTAGATGTTCAATTTAGTTAGACTCCGAAGTTAAAACGAAAATGACATAGGTAACCACAACAATAGTTAAAGAAGACGTGTTGCTTCAATTACTAGGTATTCATCAACAAATGATGTTCGCGTCCCGCGTCGCAATTTCGCCGGTTTGGAGGCCGAGTTTCGCGTCGAAGATGCTCCCGCTTCGCGTCTCGCGTCCCGCGTCGCAGTCACCCAGGTTTGAGCACTCCTTAAGGCTACTCCTCCCATCTGCAAGGCTCTCTTTCTTACAAGCAAACTTTTGCAATTAGCCATCCCGCTTCAATTGCGCGGCTCCGGTCAAAATTTTCCGTTTTCTTTGAAAACCTGTATGATTTTTTATGAATTTTCAAAAAATAAGAAAACCACATCATTTTATATTGTATTGTGAAGAATATTGTAAATTTTCATATTCTTCTGATCAACAATGTAAGAGTAAAACGGTTACAACTGGAAAAAAAGAGGTGACTTTGGAGTCGTTTTTCTTTAGTTTTATTAATTAAAATAGATTTCGAGAAAAACCACATCACTTCTCATATCCTGTAGATTGTTCAGTTTTGTTTTCTGCTTAAAAAGTGCCATAGTTAATGTATAAAATGGTTACAAAGTTACCTCAAAACCGGGCGGACGCCCCTTAAAGGGGTTTCCCTGACCGAAAGACCTTGACTCTTTCAGAGCCACCTCACCTCTACTAAACTACGTCATTTTAGTAGGTATACCTATTTTTGACTAGCTTGTCCTTCATTATGTCACAGTGGAGTCTTCTAATCCAATGAAATCACATTCTAAAATCATAAGAATTTGCCCCAAATTTAACAATCATCTAATTAACTCATTAAATATTGGTCTTAAAAAAAATTTGCTAAAAAGCAATTTTAGATCTTAATATTGTCTACACAAAGGTGTGTGTCTCAAGTAAATGTGACTTCAACTTAAAAAGTAGATGCACATAATAAAGATATTTTCCAATATTTAGGCTTTCCTTTGAACACAGGTTTCATATGTATTGTGTTCTTATTTTTCTATAAAATAGTAAAGAAAAATAAGAAATATGATCTTTAGCAAATAAAGCCGAGATGTTGAAGAATATTGCTACACTTTTTAATTATTTGTATGTCTTTCAAATAACGAGAAGATAGCTTCTAAAAACCAGTAAAATATGGCCCGAGCTAGCGTTAACCTATGGGGGCGAGGTGAATGAGTAGTGAACTTTATTATAGTAGAAATACGGTGGAAATCTTAAAGGTGCTAATAGAATTTTAGTTCAGTAAATCTGTTTGGAAAATGATACCCTACCTTAGAAAAGGTCGGGTATCCGGGATTTTTGGATATGTCATACAGGTAGAGGTCCTTAAAAAAAATACAAGTTTTCGACCTTGGGGTCCTGCCGCGGGCTCTGGTGTGACCATAAAACAACGAAAATTTTGAGACTTTTTCAGTAAAACTTAAACGTTGGGTTTTAGAGCAAACTTGTTTATTAAAGCTTTAAAGAAGACCAAATCCGCTACAGTTTGATAGTTGAATCATCTTTATATACTGAATAGTTACCAAGATACAACACCTCAAAGTATGGAGTGGTATGACTAATTCCTTAAAATTTCGTTTTTTATTTTTTTATTAAATATATGTTATGAACTTTAGGTTTCACTGTGAAGGTGTTTAGAAGAAGTACAAATAATGCGCTACAACATGTTTTTGAACCATAAGATGCGACACTTGTAAATTTTCAGCAAATGTTGAATAACGGTCAATTGGTATACAAATACTTAGATTTCGAATATACATAATTTTTTTTACAATATAAAATGTAGCCTATGGTAATCAGGGATAGTGCAGCTTTCTATCACTGAAAGAATTTTAAGAATCGGTTTGGTACTTCCAGAGATTACCTACATAAAACAAACCCTCTTGAGCCCAGCTTTTCTGCACCCACAGGCATATGGCAGTTAGGAATTAGCCCCTTACTGCCCTTATTTTGAAGTGTCGTATCTCGGTAAATATACAGTATAAAAAGATGATTTAAAAACCAAACTGTAGCGCATTTAGTGCTGTTAATTCCTCTAAAACATAATTTTACTCTAAAGCCTAAACTTTAGATTTTAAATAATGAAAACTGAAAAAGCTACGAAATTTTCGGGGTTTTATGACATGGCAGAGTCCGCGGCAGCACCTCAAGGTCGAAAACTTGGATTTTTAATAAGGGCCTATACCCGTATCACATATTAAAAAATCGTGGATACCGGACCTTTTGCAAGGTAAAATGCAATGCAATGCATTTACTAGGCTAAAATAGGTTTCCAAGAACCCTTGCAATTGGAACATATTGCTTTACTGTAAATCCAAATATTGCCTGTCAACCGATGACAGTTTGAAGCGAACTATCGGGTTAAAAGTAGGGTTGCCACCTGTGTACTTCATTGTATATTATACAAGGTGTTACAAAAATGCAAATAAACATTTAAGGGGGTGGTTTAGACCATCAAACTGAACAACTTTCAATATGGGATTAATATCAAAATCGTAAAAAAAAATGTTTCGCGATTTCGATGTTGGTCCCAATAGTGAAAGTTGTTCAGTTTTATTGTCTTAACAAACCCCTTAAAAATTTTAAATTTTTATTTTTATTTCTGTAACACCCTCTATTACTATAATTATTATATTTTAATTGTACTATGAAATATTGAGAAAAAATATAGTGCGGAAAATACTAAATTTTTATAGATCATTCAACTATCGCCAAAATTAATGATAATAACGAAAGTTAATATTTGTTTGTATAATCTAACTTACACACGATATAGTATTTATCAGACGGTTGATTTTTTTTGGTCCATTTGTGCAACATATGCTTTCATTACATATTAAGTTAAATTAAAAAGGCATGCCAATAAAATATGATTTAATAAAATGTTATTGGTAACTGGATGGACGACATAAAATAATTACGACTCCAAATATTGAGATAAAGGAGAAGGAGGATGATGATGATGTTGTTTTTTACCGAACGTTCGGTTTCGGTTAATTAGGGTTTTTTTAATTATTTAATTTAAAAAAAGCCTAATCACTATGAGGCGAAAAATAATGCAAAGTACGTTTGGTAAAGCAATAAAAATCAATAATAGGTCTGTACTACTTCATAAAAATTTTACAGAAAGTACTATATTTTTTAGCAATTTATCGAAAAAATACTATATTTCCTCCAAAAAAGATGGCAGCCCTAGTTCAAAGCTCAATAAAATTCTAAAATCATATTCAAAGTGCTTAGAGCGAGTCAGCTGTTGTATCCGTACCGTATAGCAAGAATAGGACAACCTTTTACCCATCTTTTACCCAACTGCATTTTTGTTTCACTATTTTGTCGAGGCGAAAAATAACACCTTTGGGAACGTTTGAGTCTCCCGGCTCATACAATATTCATGAGGCCCAAATAGCCCAGTCATTTTACGGTTTGACCCGGGACTTATTAAGAATAGTTTTTTTTTACAGTATTTCATATAATTTCATCAATCAGCCTAGAAATATACCAAAATAACAAAAAAATAACACATCAGCAACAGCCCCACTCAGAAACTCTACTCAGAAAGCTTTGATTAATGCATCAGTACTTTCTAATAAATAATTTCTGTTTTACGAAGGATATTTTATTGCTAAAAAGTCATTTATATTGTTGAATCTAATTAAAGTGGTTGGTATAGTGGCTGGGAGATACAATTCTGATTTGAATAATTTTTTAAATAGGTTTTCAGGTAGTCTTTTTGTCACTAAGAGGTGCCGGTTACAGTTTAAAAGTCCCATGGCATAATAACTTCCCACCCCTCCTAACAAAACTCCGGAAAATGGCTGGCCTAAAAGCACAGCACTATTTGGAACACCGCCGTGCAAAAATGAGAAAATGTCTAGTTCGTAATAGATTTATGAAGGTATGGTAGAGGTAGTTCGCTTGCGTTTTGTTTTCATAATAGGATATGAGAAACGGGAAACGCAGCGGAAATTGAGGCTTTTTTAAATATACCTACATTTTCGTCATTTTATAAAAATGTGTTTCATCATCATCATCTCTGCCGATGGACGTCCACTGCTGGATCCCCCAAGGATCCTGCGCTGCCCTCATCCAACGTATTCCCGCCGCCTTCACCAGGTCGTCGGTCCACCTTGCGGTCACCTTGCCTGTCTACCCGCGCTACGCTTTCCGGTACGCGGTCGCCACTGCTTTCGAGAACTCGTCGGCCTCGGCCATCGGTTTTGCGAGCAATGTGCCGCCCATGGCCACATTAGTGTAACAATTCTTTGGGCTACGTTGGCTCCTCTAGTTCTTTTGCGGATCTCTTCATTTCCGATTCGATCTCGCAGGGAAACTCCGAGCAGAGCCCTCTTCACTGCCCTTTGTGTGACTTTCAGCCTTTTTATGAGGCCTGTCGTGAGCGACAGTCTCTGTTCCGTATGACATCACTGGCAACACATACTGGTCAAAGACTGTCGAAATATTGCCGTGGAGGCCCCAAACTCGTGAACATTAACTTGACTAAGCACCCCATAGATGCGTTTAATTAAACGCATATATTAGTAAATAAAACGCAACAATCATCAAGCAAGCTCTATAATAAATACCTTTGTGCAAAACTAATTGTTCATTTGTCATTTTAATGAAAGGATTGCCTTACCTACTTAGCTATTTGTTAGTAATTTAGTTATTACACGTAACAAAGAGATTATGTACGATACGAGTTTGTTAGTAGATCTTAATTTTGAACAAAAAGGTTTGTGGTTTATTGTTCTGCGAATTGTTTGGTAGACAATGTGTTTGGAGGTTGGAGACGTGTCATGAACCTGCCTGCTTAGCCGACGGTCATGGGTTTAACTCTCGCTGGGGGCAAATATTTATACAACGTGTTAATGAATTAACGCAAAACAAGAAAGTAGTTTGTTTAGAATCGAGAGCATAGTCGAATTATCATGGTTTCAACATAGGATTTTATTTTTTTCAAAATATTAAATAATTTATTTGCAAAATTTTAAATTTTCTGAACCCGATGTCAACCCACCGCACGGGCACACTCGCTCGACTTACTACCAAAACAAGATTATAAAAATTAATGCATGAGTACGTTAGCGCTTTCTTTCAGTGCTGAAATGATAACAAATCATTTTTGCCTCAATACTTAAAATGCGAATAACTTAATTTTAAGTATCAAAATAATGAAATTATTGTTTCAATCTAATTATTTTGCTATAAATCAGTGAAGGAGATTTTGCGCTAATTCATTAACACGTTGTTGCCTCCGTGGTCTAATGGTTAAGAGCATTGGCTCTCGACAGGGAGGTCGTTGGTTCGATTGCCACAGGGGACACCTAGTGATATGTCACTTTGTGCGTTTTTTCCCAGTTGGTTAGGACATTGCAGGCTGAATCACCTGATTGTCCGAAAAGAAAAATGATTCCGTGCATCGGATGGCACGTTAAGCCGTTGGTCCCGGCTACTATCTCTGGTGGTAGTAGTCGTTACATAAAAACCACGTCAGAGGCCGTAAGGCGGTCTGAAAAAACTCTGACACCAAGGCTCTGCCCACACGATAAGAAGAAGAACACGTTGTATAATCATAAAAAGGGTCCTTCCGTCCGTCAGTTCATCCGTTTCCCCTTGGATGTTCAGACCATCAAACTGAATGAGTTACATACTTTATAGAGTACTTCAGACTATCAGGCTGAACCATTTTCTCTAAGGGACTGACAATCAAAATCGCGAAAAAAAACAGCTGGTGCATACATTTCGGTCGAGTGTCGAGTCGCCATAAAAGCTGTTTTTTTTTTCGCTATTTCAATGTTGGTGCCTTAGTAAAAGTTTGATGGCCTGAAGCACCCTGTTTAATGTTTAAAGTCGTAAATGTGTACCTAAACGGATGGGCCGTTGAGACAAAGTGATGTTAATTAATCCGTTTTCCAGTATTGTCAGACCTTTTCTACTCTCTTCTACTGGTCACGTAGAGAGAATGAATGAAAAAAGACTTACGAATGAAATATATCGAGCACAGGTGAGTGGAAGTGTTGGGAGAGGCCGTCCGAGGAAAACATACCACGATCAAATCAATGATCTTTTCCGAAAAGGACAAGTGCGTAGCACCCTCAATCGACGGAAGTGCATGAAAAGATGTATGAATGTCAATGAGGCTAGAGAAGTGTGTCAGAGTCGTAGCGTGTGGCGATCTGTGGTCTCTGCCTACCCCCTTGGGACAATGGCGTGAGCTTATGTATGTATGTATTTTCTACTCACCTTAAATAAATACTACTTAGTCTTCCATTCGACATTTATTCGAAGCTTTCCTTCTACATTTTAAAATTTAAAGTCGGTGTAAATTAAAAAGGTCCTTATAGCACTAACCGATAACGATGTTTTTCCATTGTGTGAGATTATCTTAGTGATCAAAATGTTAAGAGCATTGGGCTCTCGACACGGAGGTCGTGATGAACACCTAGTGATATGTCGCTTTGTACATTTTTCCCCAGTTGGTTAGGACATTGCAGGCTGAATCACCTGATTGTCTGATAAGAAAGATGATTCCGTGCTTCGGATGGCACGTTAAGCCGTTGGTCCCGGCTACTATCTCTGGTGGTAGTACTCGTTACATAAAAACCACGTCAGAGGCCGTAAGGCGGTCTGAAAAAACTCTGACACCAGGGCTCTGCCCACACGATAAGAAGAAGTGGTTAAAATTGTAACGTAACTTTGTAACGCCGAACAATTGTTTTTGGGATACAACATTTTGTGGTTTGTGAAACAAGTGTCGTGTCATTATCACAGATGTATTTATTTCCTTAATACCTATACTAGTGGGAAAAAGTAAAAATAATGTTCAGCAAAAGTTCGCAGTCAGCAAATATAGATAATACTGACCTAATTTGTATTCCGAATCCGAATACACGAAAATCGAATCCCAATAACTATTTAAGTTATGTGATGAGTTTAACGATTCTGGGGCTGAACAGCGATTACATTACCCAACATTTAGGGCCGATTTCGGCATACATTGCTTACTTTGATCGCTGTACTTTAAAATAGATAGAACAAATCCGGCAATGTATGCCGAAATTGGCCCTAAAGGTTGGCTAATGTAATCGCTCCTTCGCACAGTTGGGACCCATTATTGGGAAAATTTGATCCGGTTTAGAAATTTTATGGGTCCCGACTGTTAAAGTCGCTTCAATATTACTTAACAGAATTCTAAACTACTGGACTTGTATTTTTTCTTTTCAGTTTTTATTTAAAGTTCATTTTGGCACAGACGGGTTTTACGCTTTTTATGCTAACATCGAAATCGCGAATAAAAAATCTGCTGTCCCATAAATTTGCGTCGTGTACGATTACAGTTTTGTATGGAACAGCTGATTTTTTTCGCGATTTCGGCCTTGGTCCATAGAAAAAGTTGTTCAGTTTAATGGTCTGATGATCCCGTAAAAAAATCGTCTGCATAATTATTAAGAAGAACCCTGTATAGGGAAAAGAATAGATATATTTCTTTCTGTAAGAGCAAGGATCTCTAGTTAGTCTCTTTTGTCTTATGACGTACCTTTAATAGTAGAAGGAGACGGAACTGTAGATCTTTGTTTATGCGGCTGTCCACTTTTGAATTGTCACTTATTTGTGTTAGTGTGTGTGAAAAGTGACCGTAAACATTATGGCAGTTGTCACTTTGGTCTAGTTGATCTCTTTTGTCCACACTACTTGACACCACACACTCAAACACAAACGTCAAAAAAGTGGACATTCTTGCAATGGTATGGCTCCCTCTATGCCTTTAGAATAAAGGAGATCCTTGCTCTTAGATTTCTTTTCTTTATTCTTTGAAACACAAAAGAATTCTAGATTGATCAGAAATTAATGTAATCAATAAAGTTTCCTTGCCAACGGATCTACTCAAAATATAATTGGGGATCAGTAGCCTTGGCCTCTGAATTTCTTACGTAAAGTCAAGAATATCAATGTCTTTAGACCTACAGAATGTTATCTACAGGATGTAAATAAAATTTAATAATTAGGTATATCATTTAGCAAAATCGGTTCAACCGTCAACGCTCTACAAAACTGCTTGAAGAATTGGGACTGTCATGAAAAATTGCCAATTAACAACATTTTCATTTTTTTAACCACCTGTTTTTAATAAAAAATATAAAAATTGGTTAAAAAATAAGAGATACTTATTTTTCCGAATTAATTTTTGACCGATATTTCTATTTTTATTTTACTTTTGAATTTTCTGAAAAACGTAGGATTTATGGCGATAATACCTTGGCCGCAATAAAATTAAAAATTAAAACTGTCGAATACAATAGAAAAGCCAAGCAAGCAAAGGAATAAAATCTCGTTCAACCTCTATTTTATTTTTCAGTATTTTTCAAATAACTCGAGTAATAATGAATAGAAAAATCTGATAATTTTGGTATAAGCTTTGAATCACGTAATCTCCAAATGGTTTTCTAATTTTGGTACCTTTCTTAAAATGAAAAGTTGTCAATTATAAATAAATCCTATAAAGTAGTGGAGATTACTTGGGGCAGTAAGATCGCATACACCGTATAATCGGGGTTGTTTGAAAGCCGGAACAGAGTTCTTCAGACCATCGAACTGAACAACTTTCACGTCGGAGCCAAGTTGAAATCGCGAAATAAGTAAATATTGATAAAGTTTCATAGAAAAATATCAATATTTTCTTGACAAAAATGTAAGAAACAGCTGTTTTTTCACGATTTCAGTGTTGGTCCTGTAGAAAAAGTTATTCAGATTCAATAGGGTGCAAAAATGAGCGAGTTATTGAGCCGGGGCATACAGAAAGACAGAAAGACAGAACGGACAAAAGTATAAGGGTTCTTTTTTTGACTAGGGAATAATAAACACTAGGTGTGACTCTCTTTACAAAACCTGGCTATTGAAAAATAAGTCTTTAGTAAAAAGTGATATAACTTGTAGGCGAAACTATATCTTAATATATTTAAACACCCTGTGATAAGGTAAAATTATTATAGAAAACAAATCTCCATCAAAAGCAATCTCGATCCTTGGCCCATAAAGTTTACTATAGTAACATTTCGACTTGAGTTATAAAGTCCAATTATTATTGTTCTCAAAGAACAGATTTTATAATAATATTAGTTTAATGGATTTAAGTTAGGAACTGTAAAGTTGTAGAGAGAATATACAGACAGGACTTAAAAAAACAAGCTTAATATTTCGCAAACTGATCCTGTAATGAAAAAGGGGTGTGTAAACCACATTATTTTTGAACGATCTACCCAACAACAGACATTATGGGATCGATAAAAAAAAATCATCCCCAATTTACGTGTAGGGGAAGAACACTAAAAATATTTTTTTCAAGATTAATTTTACCTGTTACTTCGCATGCTTCGTGCAATTTATTACTAGTCTGCTACTTGAATTCCTTGTGTAATATGGATATTAGTCTTGGTTTTTAGGGTTCCGTACCCAAAGGGTGAAAACGGGACCCTATTACTAAGCCTACGTTGTCCGTCCGTCCGTCCGTCCGTCCGTCTGTCCGTCTGTCCGTCTGGCCGTCTGTCCGTCCGTTCGTCCGTCTGCCCTACCTATTTAGGGCTGTAACTTTTGAACCGTAATAGCTAGAGAGTTGAAATTTTCTCAGATTATGCGTTATTACGGCGGATTTATTAATAAATAATAAAAATGTCCTCAACTTCTCAACAAGAAATTAGTTTTTATCAACGTTTTTTCTTCACGCTCTATCGTAAAAACGGTAATACATAAAAGCGTCAAACTTAGTGTGATTACAGAACAAACTCTACAAAATAACAACAAATACTAAAAATCGGCCAAGTGTGGGTCGGTCTTGCGGTCCCGGACAAAAAAAAGTTATTTTTCTAAGTTAATAATGTTGTGATCTGTGGTGGTGTGGTACGGAACCCTCGGTGCGCGAGTAGCCCGACTCACACTTGACCAGTTTTATTTTATTATAATTAATGCAAAAGAATCATTAGCTTTTAGTAGCTCAAAACGAGAAAATCTTTATATACCATCCTAAAATAGCCGATATAGTAAACGTAAGCTTTATTACTAGTGCACATTTAATAATAAACTTTTAGTAGTTGTAGCTAAGTAGTATAGCGTTGTAATTTCGGTCTTTGAGCAGTTGGCTCGGTGGCGAAATTGGATAACGCACTTCCCCCGTTTGGAAGAGTGCGGGTTCGAATCCCGCCCGAGACTTAATTTTTCAATCTTTAATTTGATTTGTAGCAAAGTGTCTGATCACTGATCACCCCAAAATAGATTACACCTTTCAGGCCATAATATCAAAATGACTGCTCCCTAAAACGACCACGTCAAAATAAAACATCCTGTAGTTTTTTTTTTCTATTACATATAATGCCCTTTGCACACCATGTACGTTAGGATTATCCTCTTACAGTACCCGTGCCATAGCGGGGGGCTCCTGGACCAGTGGCCATTCATATTTGCCCAGTGTCCTTTGTCTACTCATTTCATTTACACCTTGCAGTTGGCTGAATTACAGAGACTAACATAAAAAGACTGTAAAAACTACAACGAAAATAAACCACCTACTAATGGGACGCCCGGCGCCCGCCAAAAAAAAACCCTCAAAGCTTTGACAAGAAAGCACGCTAGAAAAGCGCTAATTACAGATGGCATTTCATTGCATTTTTTTTGTGGAATACCACATTTGTAGAACTTTAACGAGCATTATTGAGGATGAAAATGGTTGTGCCTTTAAAAAATTGCTTCTAGTGTCTTGTCTTATCGCTAAAAGCAATTTCTTTCAGATAAAACCATGCCATGTACCAATAAGTTTATTTTATTTAACATAACTGTACGTAATACTAACTGCTCTCAAACGTAGAAAGGAAAACATCTTGTGGAAAAGCCCCGCCCGAGACTTAATTTTTCAATCTTTAATTTGATCTTGTGGAAACCTTGATACGCTGAAGAATAAATTCTTATGCATTTGTAAAGTCTACCAATCCGAATATTGTTATTCAGTTAGGTGGGTCCAACTTCGAGAAAGAGATCAATTGTCGAATCCAACTCAGCTGGGCAGAGTGGGAAGCACCGTAGTATCTTCACATCCCCAAATACCGCAGTGTCTTAAAACGAAGTCTTCGATCAGTGTGTGTTTTGCTGTGATGGCATATGAATCAAATCAGAAATGAAGAGATCAGCAGAGGAACCAGAGTAACTGACATAGCCCAAAAAATTGCTAAACTTAAGTGGCCGATGCAGAACCAACGGCCGATGGGGCCGAAAAGTTCTCGAGTGGCGACCGCGTACCGGAAGGTGGACTGGTGGTGTGACACCTCACACGGTGCACCGACAACCTGTTGAAGACGGCGGGAACCCGTTGGATGAGGGCAGCGCAGGACCGGTCGTTATAGGCAGGCCCATGTCCAGCAGTGGACGTCCATCGGCTGAGATGATGATGATGATGATGACCGTTAAAGGGATGGTCCCTCGTTACGTTACACCCCGTATACCCAACTGCATATTGCTATCTCATAATTAAGTGGTTACGCATAGGTTACCTCCCCTAGCGTAAGTGAAAATCCTAAGTCTGCTATGTTCGCAACGCAACCAACACACACAACCTTTTGCCGTGGAGACAAACCTTGCTTCGCTCATCTCATCTCCGCTTCAATTATATCTAGCTCGCGAACGGAGCATCTATCTCCGCTTTGGTTGAAAACGGTCTCATTGAAGTGCATACTGGGCATACAATGTTGAAAGGTGAAAGGTCGTTCATGCTACTTTCGGTGTTGACATTTGTTTTAATGTCACAATATTGGTCACAACACACGGCAGCAATAAGATATCGTTATCCCAAAGTTGTACTCTTCTATCGCACGCAAATTGCTAATTGCTTCCTCTCACTTACAGAGAACGAACGAGACTGTAATTTTGCGTGCGTTAACCTCGACCTTACGATATCTAATAACTCCCGTCTGTGACGACTCTTAGTTACTCTGGATTTTGAATAGATACAGTATCTTTTCTATAGTCTGTCAAGTTATTCCGCGATCTCCCCGCGGGGTACAGGTGTTGAGGGAGACGAGGTACTTAAATGTTAGCGGGAAGCCGGTGATGTAGCAAGGCAGGGAAGCGCGTTACGCTCACTGGCAACACAAACCCACCTTGGACGCTTGGCTGTCACTTCATACAAATGGGAAAAATATACCAGATAATGCCTACATCAACATTTAATTTTATCCTATACTAGTGGTACTAGTGCCAATTGACACTCAAGAATGAGATTGTCCTAGAAACGAACTCAAAAGATTCGTAGGGTCTTCTTTACTTCACCATCAGACTATTTACGTTCCACTGCAGGTTACGGACCAATCCTCAAGGAAGGTTCCTATAGGCGTTCATTACTGGAAACAAATCTATCAATATACTCATTTTCCTTCCTTCTCTGAGCTGAATGATTCTCTTGAACTTCGTCCTTTTTATTTATTTAAATTGGGGCTTTTAACCCTTAGGTTATGTCAGCCCTCTTGAATTTGCTGCTACAAATACCTCGATTTGAGATCCGGTATTTCTTGAATAGTATCTGCAAGTAATGAAGAGCCATCTAGACTACCGGTCTAGCATACCTTAGGCAATTAGTTAGCAAGGCTTCACTTCTAATATAGATACCGCAACCTGCATACAAGTTGTTGCGCCTTAGGTAGGTAAGCCGTGGGAAAGATGGGACTATCTGCGGCCGTAGTATGGCAGCGTGATATAGGACTATTGCGCCTTTGCTCTCTTTCTATTTGCGCGTGAACGAACGAGATAAAAGGCGCGATATAGCTGTATCACGCGTAACATTCTACGGCTTCTGACAGGACTGGCTTTGGATGTCGGAAAGTTATGGCGGGGTTTGGTTTCGATTGCAATGTGTTTGCGAGCGTCTCATTTCGAAGAAAACTTATTACCATCTTAGTTTTAGCAAAGTTTCGAGGTACTGTAATTTGATATTTTGTTAGATTCTCTGTTCTAATCATGTATTTAGGTACAATAAAATTAGTTAGAAACTATTTGAAGGGATTATCAGACCATCAAACTGAACAACTTTCTCTATTGAACTACCACTGAAATCGCCAAAAAAATTCGGGTCCAGTTAGCTGGATCCGTTTTTTTTTTTAGATTTCGTCATCGACAAACCCATATTCTAAAAAAAAACAAGGTCTTCTATTCCCAGAGTGACACAAGCCTACGTCACAAAAAAATGGCCGCTAAACATAGTAAAAGGGTATGATGACGTAGGCTTGTGTCAGTCACGTGGTCAGTCACGTGATCGGAAGAGAATACCAGGCGCAGTATATTATTTTACCATGGACAAACCTAAGTTTGCAGTTTTGTATGGGACTGCAGATTTTTTCGCCATTTCAATATTTGTCCAATAAGGAAAGTTGTTCAATTTGATAGTCTGATCATCCTGTAGGATACTTACTATACTACAAGTTACTTTCATTTACACTCAACCATACATTCACACACACTCACACATACATCACATAACAAACATACTATATCTTAAACATAAACAACACATAATAAATATAACTACAAACTAATACTTACCAGATGGTCGTGCCGCGTGTAGTGGAAACAGATAATCAGAACCGGTCCGCGCTCGCCGCACTGCTCCAGGGAGGCGCACGCGCACCCCCCGCTTCCCCAGTCGCGACTCGATCGCTACGCCTGTCGCACGTCGCTCGAAGCTTAGCCGCTCTCGCAGTGACGCTTTTCTATTGTTCGCGATCTCGCTATATTTGTTACTTCCGCTTTCTTCTTTCCTTTTGTGCTTTCTACCTATCTGTGCTTGTGCTCTGAATTGTGCCTACGCTATTAACTATAAACTATTTCTTACCTATTCGCTGTGCTTCTTCTGATGTACTTGTGTGTGGACTGGAGGTGATAAATAAAACCATAAAACTATAAGTGCCTACGTTATTTACTACTCCCTACCGGACTACACCACACTGGTGACCACGATCGAACATTTTAAAGGCGAATAATGGCAGAAAAGGAATCAGGCACCGACGACACAGCAAAAGATGGTGGAGTGCGCGTTTCCACTGACGTTTATAAAGTGGCCATACGAATACCACCATTCTGGCCAGATGAACCAGAAATATGGTTCGCCCAAGTGGAAGGCCAATTCGCAAACTCAGGAATCGTTAGCGACACTACCAAATTCAACCACGTCATCGGTCAGCTGGACCACCAATTTGCAAAAGAGGTAAAAGACATCATCGTCAGCCCTCCTGCTACCGATAAATATGGTAAGCTAAAATCAGAGCTAATAAAGCGACTTAGCGCATCTCAAGAAAAAAAAGTCAAGCAGTTACTGATGCATGAGGAGTTGGGAGACCGAAAACCTTCCCAATTCCTCAGACATATGCAAAGCCTGGCGGGTAAAAAAGTTCCCGACGAATTTTTTCAAACAATTTGGTCAAGCAGATTACCACGCAGCATTCAAACCGTGCTGGCTGGACAACCGAACGCATCTCTCGAAGTTCTTGCGGACCTAGCAGACAGGGTACAAGATATCGTTCCGCCAGCTCCTCAGGTAGCAGCCACGAGTCAGCCGGTACCGGGATCTAGCGCAGATTCCACCATCGCTATGGAAATCGCGGAGATTAAAAAGCAATTACAGCTACTTACGATGCAGGCGAACAACTCAAGATCCCGGCCCCAAACGAGACAAAATTATCGCGGCCGATCACCATCGACCAGGTCTCAATCCAGCTACAAAATGTTTCCAGAATGCTGGTACCACGCGAAATTCGGCAGCAAAGCGCAGAAATGCATCCGCCCATGCGATTACAAGGCGGATTTTTCAAAGGGCGGTCGATAGATGCGACAGACGATTGCCCAACTTCAACAAATGGTCGCCTGTTTGTCACTGACAGAAAGTCAAAGATTCAGTTCTTGGTCGACACCGGCAGCGACCTCTGCGTATTCCCTCGGTCCATGCTTCACGAACGTCGCCCCAAGACCAACTACCAACTCTGTGCAGCCAACGGGACGACTATCGACACGTACGGTCACACCCAATTAAATCTAGACTTAGGTCTACGTCGAGATTATCCATGGCGCTTTATAGTAGCTAACGTAACAAAGGCTATAATTGGAGTAGACTTTCTACCATACTATAACTTAATGGTTGACTGTCGTAACCAAAGACTAATCGATAACTTAACATCATTGTCAGCTATAGCAAAGGTAGATCATTATCGAGCAATATCCTCTGTAAAAGTCATGACTGGGGAAAGCAAATATCACAGCATTTTAAACGAGTACCCCGAAATTACACGACCAGCCGGTACGCACCGTACTATACCGTATAACACACAACACCACATTCGTACGACACCCTATTAAAAAAAGGAGCGCCATCTTTTATTAAAAAAAAAGTTTCAGCAAATTTTGTTAGACCTTATTAACAACACAAACTATTTGTTTCGTGGTTGAAAGCTTTTAGAAGCGTATTATTAAAGTGCTCTATGTAATGATGCCCTATATAAAACATTGTTTTTGTACCATCCCGGGCATGGTAGACGACAGGTTGAGAAGTACCCTCATTCCAAGCGATTAAAACTTGACCCCGGCCGCGGTATGAGCAGGAAATTAATAAAAGTTTTTTTAAATTAAAAAGAGACGTAACTCGTTGAGGAAAATGTTATGGTCGTCCTACTGAAGTGGTTATAATAACTATTTTATAATCTCTTTTGGATTTTCTTTTAATTTTTTTAGTAGTTAGATCGTTCAATGTTTTGTTTAAATAATAAATGTAACAAACATAATTTTTTTGAAGTGAAAATTTCTAATAGCGGCGTTGTGCACGTTTTGGGATTGGAAAAAATGTTAAACTCGCGTCAGGACCGTGACGTGACGTCACTTGACCTAATCGAAAATTCTTAAGACAAAATTGGTAAGACGATGATGTAATGACTAATGACATTCGTACGACGTAAGTAAGATCTCTTAGTTTTCACTTCTGCCGGCACTCCCGGAGTGCAACCCGTTGTTTATTGAAGTGAAAACTTCTCTAGCGGCGTTGTGCACTTTTTGGGATGGGTAAAAAATTTTAAACTCGCGTCAGGACCGTGACGTCACGTGACCGTAGACGTAAGATCTCTTAGTTTTCACTTCTGCCGGCACTCCCGGAGTGCAACCCGTTGTTTTTTTAAAGTAGGCCTTCGACTCTGAAAGCAATTTTCTTCCTACATCTCTATTTCTTCAATCTTGCTAAACCCGTTTTTACAACAGTTTAGACTAGACGTACCCTGTGCCTTTAAATGGACCTCCTGTCTATGGGTCTTAACACTAGGTGCCATAGATACATATTTCTTATGCCGTGTTTTTGTGGGCTAAAGGCTATACAACTAAGCTAACAACTTACGGCTAACAATTACCATTTAACTCGTCATTTCATATCATCCGAAACTAAATCCGAAAACCTCAAAATACGAAAAAAAATTACCCGCATTACTTGACGCGGATTTTTTATACTTTGCTTTGGTAGCTTTAAGTTTTCGGGGTAGTAAGAACCCCGAAATCTTAGACTACTTATATCCGGACCGGCCTTGCGGTAGCATTTCCCTTCTGCCACGGTATAAGAGCAATGATCATGTACATTCAACATTCAATTTTATAACTTATCACTAAACTAGACAGCCTATTATTGCGAAACAATAATTTCGAACTTAGAACGTTTGGGGTTTACACGAGACTACTTTTCATGATTTTGAACATTCAAAATTAGAATCTAAAGTCATAGGGAATAAAATGCAAAGTTGCGGATAACATGTTACCTCGCCCCCCGCAAAAAGTGGCAGAAAGTTTGTTAGTAGAATGACACGTGGTTACGCGTCCCGATATAAGTAGTCTAAGCCCGAAATGGATTATGTCGTTGAGTATATATTTATTCAATACGACAACCCTATTTGTCTATGCGATAAACTCTAGCTTAACCTACTGACCCTTGGGTAATATAATTGACCGGTACTCGAGTCCAAAATTACAGCAAGTTGCTTTGTAAAATGGCTAGATTTTCCTCAAATGAGTGAGTAATTTAATTTTTCACGGTGTAGCGGCAAAGTGCAATCTTGACAGCAATTACTTTGAGCTAGGTACTGAAGGGTGACCAATAAACATGCGACATACTGTTTAAAAAAAATTAAAATCGATATTTAAGTATGAGACGGAGAGATGAGGTCATCTATCCATCTCCGATTTTACGATGATGGGTAGATGGAGCTGGAATACTATACTATACGTTACAGATACATTACTTCCTTAGAAACAAATTAAAATTATATTATTTATTATTTATATATTTTTTTTTTATTTTTTTTTTTTATTATTTAAATTCACATGCATTCATTACCTTACTGGCATCATTCATTCATCATTCATTACTGGCAGACAGTTCACTGAAAAAAAAATTTGTTTACTTCAACCAACATCATGAATCCATAATGAGCCTGTCGACATCATGACTTCTCCGACTAAGAGAACTTTGTTAAACGGATTCGGCTTGTTATGTTGTTACAACTAACCATCTTTTGTTGTTAGTAAACAATAATAACGTCATTTCAATTATTTTGGTCTAATTAAGAGAAATTATACTTCTTAGTTGACTCGCATTTTTTTCAGTGTACGCGCAAAAATGTATCTAATAAAAATAATACTTCACTCAGTGTTGCTATAACTTTGTACAGTGCGCGACGTACAGTCGTCTATAAAGTCGTGACATGAATGTTTGAGGAACTAATCATTTTAGTGTGGTGGTGTTGCCAGGATATGCTTGATTTTGACGTTCTTGCGTGGAGGCAGTGCCCTCATTTTTTGTCACGACTTTATAGACCGTCTATATACGACGTTGCCGTTTGGCGCGAATGGCAGAAATCAAGCAAGTGCATCGCTTACGACGCGACAAAGCGAGCCGAGCGAGCTCTCGCTTCTTACGGCCGAGTGACGGAGATCTCCCCCTTTATTTTTTCGTGTCAGTGGTTCTACGATGGTGTTTCTATATTTTTCTAGCCAGTTATTCGGCGAACCTAATGGTGTCAAGTGTGGGCATTTAAGTCCTCTCTCCTGCAAGTGTTTTTTTTTATTCCTTTGGGACAATAACATTCTAGCAAGTGTCCCGTCGACTGAATAGGTTTGCCGCATCATACTGCATTAGTTCCTTGCATCCCTGGTCCATCCATCCCGGTATCCCTGCATCGACTGGCATCATGAGAAGGATAATCATATTATTTAAAAAAAAATATAAATGCCATTGCCTCCTATGTAGGTAGGTACATTTTTTCTCACCAGTTTTAATGCACAATGGATACAATACTGGGTGATAATAAAATGTGTAGCTAAATTTTCAGGGGTGGTTCAGGTGATCAAACTAACAACTTTTACAATGGGACCAAAACGGAAATCGCAAAAAAACAGCTCAGGAATACCTACTCTACTCAAATATACGAAAAAAAAAATGCCTGTAGCATTCCAATTCGTACATAAATTCCTAAAAAATTCTATTTCATTCTTAGGAATAAAATTGATTAGTCAAACCTTGACCTTATTTATATAAAGTAAAACGACAAAATACGAATTTTATTGTCACCTTAGTGCTAGAAGCGAAAAAAGTAATTTTCGTTATGAACAAAAAATTTCCGTGGATTAAGTAAGTCCGGGATAAAATTGTGACCGTCAAAAATGTATATTACAGTCTAAATGAGTGCAAGAAATTTATCAAGAGCTTTGCCTTCTACGTCCTAATAGAGGTATATTTCTTATACTTGAGGATGTTGATCTTCGAAACATCATGTTTGGGGTTTTGGCATAAGCGGTGCGATATGTGCTGAATCGTGATGTAAATTTGAACTTTAGTGAATTATTTACTCAGCTTAATTTAGTATGTCAGTAGTTTTCGAAGTTTCTGACTATAATTATCATATTAGTACAGAAATACCCCTGCTCTGCACAAATAGTACTAAGCCTCTGTAATAATTTGAGCCATAAACATAGTAGCTAAAACGGACATTTAAATATTGCTAATATTATAGTTAGTAGTTAGTATAGATTAGAGACCCAAAACTCATGCGATTTTTGAGCGTAGGTGATATCGCAACTGCACCGCTACAACGTCGCAACTGCACCGCAACTGAATCGCCGCCAAGTACTCACAATAATCTAGATAGAACGTTCTCGCCGCGATACTGATTCATCTCAGAAATATTGCGGCGATGCCGTGGCGATATCGCGGCGATATCGCGGTGATATTGTACTGTCAATACCTACGCTCAAATATTTCTTGTTTGATACTATCCTTATGCATAAATTATAATAAAATGGTGTTACCATTCTACATTACATCGCAAATAGAATTATTACCTAAGATGCGCATTGCGTTTGCATTACTTCAAGATTTCATTGGTACGATATGAAATCTAGCCTGTCATCAACACTACCTGAAGAACCGCCGCTTTTCACAAAGCGTCCCGCGATATAGTCGCGATATTCCAGCGATATCGCCGGGACATCGATGTGTTATTACCGCGATATTTCTGACATTAATTAGTGTAGTGGCGAAAACGCTAAAAATAGCGGCAATTCAGTTGAAACGCATCGGTGCAGTTGCGACATCACCTAAGCTCAAAAATCTCTTATTTATTTATTACCTTTTTGGAGAACTTACAGCTAAATAAAGTTTGATAGGCTTGTGTAGGTCTCTAACAAATAATTACACTAAAGTCCTAATAACTGGCCAAGTGCGTGTCAGACCACGCGCAAGGTAGGGTTCCGTTGGTGCCCGTTACAATATAATATGGACTTAGAAGGAGGTTTTTTTTGTTTTATTACGGTTTAACTGCTAATAAAGTCTAAAAAGTACATTTTATTATTTGGTCGACTATTACTCGTTAACTTGTAAAGCCTACTTAGCGGTGATAGTTTTCCTTTTAAATTCGTTATATATGATATTGCTGTGAATTTTTTCACATCTCTAACTGGGTCATTCTAATTTGGACGTTTTGTTTTTACTAAAAATAAAAAGTAGCTTTCTTAGTAATATTTTTAGTCTAAAATATTCTTTATATCTAGAGTTTTATAACAGACGATAAAACAGAGGACGATCTGTAGTATTTTAATAGAAAATTTGTATAATTTAAAAAATGCGGTACACAGGGATGATACAACTATACACAGAAATGTCATATTTTCTATTTCCAAGAAATACAGTAAACTTTTTAGAATACACTTAATTCTATTTCAACATTCACTACGTTAATATTAAACGGGAATAAAAATAAATTACGAAAAAATGCAAACGGCTTATAAAAAAAATGTTTTCTATTATACACAGAAATGTTTATCATTTCTGTGTACCTAACGCATTACCTAAAATCAACATCCAAAAACGATAAGAACGGCTAGAACTTATAAAAACCAAAATTATAGTATCTCTAAATCAATAAAATGAATTTAATGTTAAAATTGAGAATACAAATATCAATGAGCTCTTAAAAAGTGAATTCTTAACTCCAAAAGGTCCATCAATGAAAACATTTTTTCCAAAGCACATTTATCTGGTTTTGGGCGTATGAAATTGAAACTAGGTATTATATTGCGTTTAAAAACTGTTTTAAATTTAGTTCGATGAATTCTAGAATATTAGTCTGATGACGCTTAGAGACAATAATTTTATTGCACTTGCTGACAGAAAATCCAAAATTTTACTGGTTTTGTGGTCTGAAAATAACAAAAACCAAACACACATAACTAAAAGTAATTGCGCGCAGTTATTTCATTCGTCAACTAATTCATGGTAATTTGAAATATTTGGTAGTCTTTGAGGTCAGAGGTACTAGGCGATTCATAGTTCCCTTAAAGGCTTAAAATAAGTTTTTAGGGTCTTCTGTAAGAAGTAAATGAAAAATTTATTAATTCCAAATTATTTGAAAGGTCTTAAGCCTCAAAAGGTTATGTTCAATAGCGAATATCTTGAAATATATGACTGCAATTATAATATTATACACAGGAATGACATACACAGAAATGACGAAATGATACAAAATGCAATCCTGAGAGATCAAATTTTACTTTTTCTTTGTTCCAGTAGTATGTATATAAAGCGAAACATCAAAGTAATGCTGGCCATTGTTTATTATTTTAATTACATTGAAATCTTATCCTATAACGAGCTTTTACCCGCGACTTCGTCCGCATAAATTATATACCAGATTTTAAGTCAGATGATAAGCTATCAAAAAAAAAAAGTTTCATCAAAATCGGTTCAGTAGTTTTTGCGTGATACTCGAACAAACAAACACCCAAACAAACAAACAAACAAACGAACGAACAAACAAACAAACAAACAGACAGACAAAAAATCCAAAAATTGGTGTTTTGGAATCAGGGACATCTAAAAATCATATCGTAATCTTTTTTTTGTAAATATCTTCAATGTACAGACACACACTTCTGTTACAGTTTTATAATAGTTTAGATTGTTCTGTCAGAAATGACACATGAACTTTTACAAACCGTTTTTGGCAACTTCTTTAATTCATATTTAATAAAATCAACTTTCAACAGCTGTTTCGACGTCAACATTAAATGACTAGTACATAAATGTTGCCAATATAAAAAATTGAGTCTATTATTCCAAGTTTGCCCGAACAAAATTTCAAAATCTTCGTTGGTACACAGAGATGAACAAAATTTCTGTAACACGTTGAGAATCTTTAATCCTGTAAAAAAATTCTTCCAATAAATTTTTGTCGTTTATAAATTCTTCAAATAGACTATATAATCGATTTAATAAAAGGTTAAAATAAAAGATTTTATCATTTTTACTATTTTAAAATCATAGTCAAAGTTGCCAACTACCCCTAATAACAGGTACACAGGAGATGACATCAGTATATTTAAGAACTCAAAAATACTAGATAAACTCATATTTAATTAAACTTCGAACCACTATTTGATAGATTAGACCTATAGGTATAAAACCAATTAGTTTTGTTCTCCATTGAATTACTGTTTATTGGAAAAAAACATCGATAACAGTTTTTAGGCATGAGATTAGAATGGCCCAACTACAACCGTTTAGTAAGTTGGGAGAGGGGGGGGGGGGGGGGGGAATACTTGAATCTAACCAAAATTTTCGCTTTAAAGCTTAATATTTCGCTAACGGATCCCTAAATCGAATTGGTTGAAAATGGTTTTCGCTAACCCATTATATTTTTAAAGACCTATCCAACGATACCCCACAACATGGGATAGACGAGAAAAAAAAATCATCCCAACTTCAAGCTACACTAAAAAAAATTTTTTTCAAGATTTTATTTTACCACTTTGTTGGCGTGATGAATATATTATATGCCAAATTACAGCTTTCTAGTGTTTAGCGTCTCTGAGCTAAGCCGCGGACAGACGGACAGACAGACGGACGGACAGACGGACGGACAGACGGATGGACAGACGGACGGACAGACGGACAGACAGACGGACAGACAGACGGACGGACATGGCGAAACTATAAGGGTTCCTTTTTGACTTCGGAACCCTAAAAACCTATCAACTTCATTCCCAAATCATATCCTATTGCCATATCGATCCCCCCCTTGAAGAAGAATCCATAAGTATTACAGCAAAATAAAGTGCCTTACATTACGTAATCTCGATTCTCGACTAACGTTATTCTACTCACAAAAGCACCGCATCAGTTCTGAACTCTATGTCAATATTAATAAGACAAAGTCTTAAGAAACTTCCATTTCATAATGTACCCTCAGCAATAAAGGTATCTCCGTCCAAACCTTATAAGTTCACGAATATTCAGCAACTTTCGTTGAATACCGTACGTATTACAGTAGAATCTCAAGTACCTAATATCGGAAACGAGGTAGAAATCGGCAATTTGTTACCGGATCTGTCAATATTAAACGTTTACTTAGAAATTGTCTGTTCCAGGGGAAAATGCTTGAAAGTCAATATCATAATAAGTCCAGAATGAAAATAAGTACCTACTTATAGTCTTTAAATCAAAGTCGAGGGGTTTTTACATAGAGATATTAACCTTTATGGGTTTTTATTGGTATTATGACGACCCGGTTGGTGTGATGGTTGCCACGCCGGTCTGCCAAACCAGGGTCCTGGGTTCGAATCCCGGTTCGGTCATGGATGTTATATATTTGTGCCGTTGTTGTATGATTCCCATAACAAAAAGCCTAAGGCTTACCTTGGGATCATTACAATGTATGTGCCTGTGAGCGTTATTTATTTATTTATTTATTTATTTATTCAGCAGTGGAATGATATACATAATATTGGTAATGTAACAGAAGTCCCTGACTCCAAATCATGCTTGATTGTTTGTTCGAGCATCACGAAAAAAAACTAGTAGGTAGGTATACTGATTTTGATTAAACTTTTTTTGTTTAAAAGCTTTTAAGTAAACTTAAAAAAATGTATAATATTTTATCTCGCTACGATGATGAAAGGCGGTGCGAACGAAATCGCGGGCAATACCTATAACTACTTTATGTAGTTGTAAGTTAACAGTATTTATAAGCAAGCTTTCTGTGCGCCTAATCTAATATGAACCGTGACCACATAGAAAAACAAAACGTGTCATTTTCTTCATGAATCGGTACCAAAATAAAAAGCTTCCTGACTGTGTCAGCGCAAATATTCAAGAGCAATATTCCATCCATATTACCATCTTATATTTTCGCATAAACTTCTGTCTATCACGGTTTTAAAGAAAATTCTAGACTACCATTTTCATTTTTTATTTTAACACTCTTTATTGTACACACGCAAATACAGATGAATACATCATAAGAGACAAATAAAAAGGGCGAGCTTATCTTTGGAGAGATTTCTTCCAGCAGGAACACGCGACAACACGTTCCGACGCGATGGTAGCTTAAAAAAAGATTTTGAGTTTGATACCCATAATGCAGAGCAGAGAAATAAACAAAATAATTATAAACAAAATAAAACACACAATTCGAACATTGACTTCATTGATAATAAGCATAAGCATATTCTCGCGACTATATTCCCCGAGGGGGTAGTCAGAGATATTCTGAAACCTTAGAACATCCACGTTTCACTAGTACAGCGGTTCTCAATCTTTTTTTTGTGATGGAACCCTTTTGGAAAGCGAAATACTTGACGGAACCCTACAATAAAACAGTAGCTTTTTTATTGAAGGGTTCCGTCAAGTATTTCGCATAATAAAAGTACAATGTAACAGTTACTTATTACTTACTTACATAACAAGTATAATAATAGAAGATATTTAAAAAGAAAAAAAAATCTAACTAATGGGAGGTATTTCATCAATTGGTTGATATCAGGTTTGATAGAAAACAGTTGAAGTCTCATATCAGGTTCGGCGTCCAGTCTATTGCGGTATTTCGTTTTCGTGGCTGCATAGGTTGAGATTCCTGTTTCGCACAAATATGTTGTTGGGAACGGAATAGAGCCATTTTGGCAAGCATTGGATATTCATCACGGATTCTGCATCAAAAATCGTTGAGAGGCGTCGTTTTGAACAGTGACTCCATACTTGTGTCTGATGACATTTCTATAAGAGATTCATATATCTCGTTTGACATACTTTCGGCCAGAGAGAGGTGTTTTGATTTTTTTCTAAATTCTTGCGGAACCCCCTACAGGGAATCGTGGAACCCTAGGGTTCCGCGGAACACACTTTGAGTATGGCTGCACTAGTAGTACCGAAACTCTGTCCAGTGTGACGGGGATTGAGCCCGTCGCCACTTATAATGGACGGTGGGTAATACATGCCTCGAAATTGAAGCATGCAAGTTTCCTCACGATGTTTTCCTTCACCGAAAAGCCAGTGGTGTTTCATTGATAATATTACACGTTATTTTAAAATTTTTAAAGAAATACATTTGCGTTACTAAAACGCTAAGAAAATTTACAAAAGCTCCCTCTCGCTCGGTTTCAAAAGCCGTATCAAAAGATGCGCGCGCTCTACCTATAATTACCTTATACATACTCTAAGGTCGTAAGCATCTTAAAATGGAACACATTTTCCTAAGCCTCAGTGCATTAGGACAACAATAAATGATCGAAAACCTCCAGAAATGAGCAAACATTCTGGCACAAGGGACAGAAACGAGTATCTTCAATTAAGATTAGAAGCACTTACTTAGATTCAGGAAGGTGTACTACTAACCTAACGTATTCGTAATGAGGGTCAAGTTAGGTTGACTGCAGACTTTGTGTGTAAAGTTGGTGATTATTGGATATGTTTTTGGACTTTTTAACAAAACAAACAAGAGCCACGTGCTTTATGGAAGATTAAGTATATCACGCGAACGCTATTAAATAAACCAGTCAAGTGCGAGCCGGGACTCGAGCAGTTAGTGTTCCGTACAACAAAATGATACCTACTAAGTATTTTGGCTCATAGAAACTGAAGATCAATTTACAATGGCAAATTTTTTAATTTTGTTAAATCAGTCATGTTTGTTCTAATCTGCCATCTACACCTTATTTCTAATGTTGTTGATTTTTTCAGATTTCGCATGGCTTATAATTTCGAAATATCAGTGGGGACAACAGTTTTTCTTAGTTTCTAGAAAAATTTATGTTATTTCGTAATTTTTTAAGTTACTAGAAAACTACTGAACCGATTTTCATGAAACAAAGCTAAGAACACTCCTGCAAAAATTTGGTTTCTATTTTTAAAAAAACGCATCAAAATGGGACCACCCGTTTGGACGCTACGATGTCACAGACAGACCCACAGACCGACAGACTGACCATAGGCGTAAAACCTATAACACCTCTCTTTTTGCGTCGGGGGTTAAAAATATCGGTAAATATAGACGGACTTTCCCGACAGCAGGAGCATTTCTTCGTCGGATACGTCTAGCGGCTTCCATATCAAGCTTGTTTCTACTTAGTCTTACAGTCTAGTATAAGTCCAAGGTGGTCATAGTCTTGCTCCCATCTCTTTTTATTATAATTTCTCATCGCTACCGAATTAATCTCATCTTATGTAAGGTGAGACTATCAATGTGACGCAATCTTCGTGATTTCGATGTTGGTCCCATAGAGAAAGTTGTTCAGTTTGGTTGTCTGATCATCCCCTTAAAAAGTGTCAGTGTATTAAGAAGGACCCTGTTGTTAACTTAAATACGTTACAATACATTATGGGATGTTTCAGACTGTAAAACTGAACAACTTTTACTTTGGGACTAATTTCGAAATCGCGAAAAAATATCATGCAGCTGTTTCATACATTTTTGGTCGAGTAGCGATTGACATTTTCTATGGAATAGCAGATTTTATTTTTTGCGATTTAGATATTGGCCCCGATTCGGACTGTGCCACGGCTTAACTTAACTAAATTTATTCCTGTCACTTTCTAAAATCTTTCCATGTTGTGCCCACTCCTGTAATGATCGGAAACTCTGCGCTCGAAGTTGTTGACCATTATGTTTACCTGGGACAAACTATTCAGTTAGGTAAGTCCAACTTCGAGAAAGAGATCAACCGTCGAATCCAACTCGGCTGGGCAGCGTTCGGGAAGCTACGTAGTATCTTCACGTCCCAAATACCGCAGTGTCTTAAAACGAAAGTCTTCGATCAGTGTGTGTTGCCAGTGATGACATATGGAACAGAGACGTGGTCGTTCACTCAAGGCCTCATAAAAAGGCTGAAAGTCACCCAAAGGGCAATGGAGAGGGCTATGCTCGGAGTTTCCCTGCGAGATCGAATCAGAAATGAAGAGATCCGCAGAAGAACCAGGGTAACTGACATAGCCCAAAGAGTTGCTAAACTTAAGTGGCAGTGGGCGGGGCACATTGCTCGCAGAACCGATGGCCGTTGGGGCCGAAAAGTTCTCGAGTGGCGACCGCGTACCGGAAAGCGCAGCGTGGGTAGGCCCCTCACACGGTGGACCGACGACCTGGTGAAGGCGGCGGGAAAACGTTGGATGAGGGCAGCGCAGGACCGGTCGTTATGGCGATCCTTGGGGGAGGCCTATGTCCAGCAGTGGACGTCCATCGGCTGAGATGATGATGATGATGATGATGACTTTCTAAAATAAGATTATGAAAAGAGACAGAAAACCAACAGCTGACTTTAGTGCTATCAAAGTGACGTTACACGCCCAAAATAAGATGCCATCATAATGTACGCCATCTTATTCAAGGCGTTTTGGGCGTGTAACGTCACTTTGACAGCACTAAAGTCAGCTGTTGGTTTTCTGTCTCTTTTCTTAATCTTATTTTAGAAAGTGACAGGAATAAATTTAGTTAAGTTAAGTCGTGGCACAGTCCGAATCGGGGCCATTGACTCTTTACTAAAAGTTGTTCAGTTTTATTATAATTTCTCAGCGCTGCCGAATTAATCTCATCTTATGTAAGGAGACTATCAGTGTGACGCAATCCTAAAGTGTTTGGACGAATGGTTATTGGTCGAATTAGGATCCGTCGGGAATGTACCAATCTATTTTCACACTGATTTCACTTCGCTCCAAATTGAATGACCGAATTTATCTACTACTTACTTTCATGACCTCTTAAATCTTGATTTTATGTTACGTATATATTGTTCAGATAGAAATGCTTACTAATTATAGTACTCTGTGATGAAAGTATACAAGTTTTTTTAGTCCGAATACGATCTTATTCCTCTTCTATTCCAAGAGATAAGTTTACTTTTTGTAACCATCAGCAGCGAGGTTGATTCAGTATTTATGGGGTGTAGAGCTTCTCTGTGATGGGGATGGACCAGGTCTGCCTTCATAACTCCAGTCGGTTTAGGAGTTACTGATGATTAAAGGTCTGTAAAAATTTAACGATCAGCTGCAAGGCTGATCTTTGACTTGGTTGGAACTTTGACTGGCTGTATCTCCTAAACCGACTGACAGAACTTAACAGTTTTTGTACTGTTCACATAGCTAACAGTGCATACTACAATAATATCATACGATCAGCCGTGCAGCTGATCGTTAATTTTTTACAGACCTTTAATCATAAACCGACTGGAGGTATGCACGCAGACCTGGTCCATCCCCATCACAGAGATTTTCTACACCCCATAAACACTGAATCAGCCTTGCTGCTAATGGTTGCAAAAAGTACACTTATCTCTTATACTACTCCAATAACCAAACAAAAAAACAAGAAAAAAAATTTAGTCCACGTAAAGATAAAATAAAAAATACGTGTCGCAAGTCTGTGCCAGTAGCTAATATGGTTAATTTGCTCTTTGTGGGATTCGAACCCGTGACCCTCGTCTTCTTGACTTCTAACCAGGCTATCAGGCCGTCAATAGAATATAAATTGCTTAGACAATTTAATAGGGACGCGTTACGCGTGTCATTCTACTAAGAAACATTTCTGCCACTTTTTGCGGGGGGCGAGGTAACCTGAAATCCGCAACTTTGGATTTTACTGGTTTACATTACTGGTGTGTATAATAAACAATTTTTAATTTTTTTTTTTAATTTTTTTTTTATTCCCCATAAGTTTAGATTCTAATTTTGAATGTTAAAAATCATGAAAAGTAGTCTCGTGTGAACCCCAAACGTTCTAAGTTCAAAATTATTGTTTCGCTATTATAGGCTGTCTCGTTTAGTGATAAGGTATAAAATTGGGTGTAAATGCGCAAGATTAATTGATCTTGATTGATTGCCACGGTAGTGGCAGAGGGGAAATGCTACCGCAAGGCAAATTGTCTAAGATAAATTGGTATACCAAATTCAAACTGAATTCTAATTTCATTCATTCAAATTGAAATTCAAATAGAATTAATAGAATAGAACCATAGTGTAAAGAACTACTAATAGTGGTGAAGCTCAGCGGTCGCGGCAGGCCAATCGTACGGGGCGTGCGGGGGCCGGGAGGAGTGCGTCCCGGCCCACGCTGCCTGCGCGCGTACCGTAACATCGAATTGAGTTAGGGTACGCCCGTCCTCCGCCGTACCCCGCACGCCACGCGGGCATAGACCCAACGCGGCCACTAAGCGCACCCACTTTAAGGTATTTACGTTATGATAGAACTATCAAACACTACAACTATCAACTACTAAACTGTTTTCTCTTTGGATGATTCTCTAACATAAATCATACACAATATGAATCTAAACTATTATAAAACTGTAACAGAAATGTGTCTGTACAGTGAAGATATTTACAAAAAAAAATTACGAAATGATTTTTACCTGTCCCTGATTTCAAGTCACCAATTTTTGGATTTTTCGTCTGTCTGTTTTTTTGGGTGTTTGTTTGTTTGAAAACTACTGAACCGATTTTGATGAATTTTTTTTTGTTTGATAGCTTATGATCTGACTTAAAAATCTGGTATATAATTTATGTGGACGAAGTCGCGGGTAAAAGCTCGTTTATTATATATTTATACTCCAATACAAATATACAATATTTATTAAATAAATTGGGTTCGGATACATGCGGTATGAGTTATGTGCTGGGCACAGCTCTGGGCACAACACGCAGGTTGTGTCCGTCTTACTGATACCAAACACACTCCTCTTGACTTTTATTTACATTATTAAAATTACAATTTGTATTGGTTAACTAACTATACTCAAAAATATGGAGATCACATAACCACGTAAAAAAAATCATCAAAATAGGTGTGATCTTTTTTGAGCAAATCACGAACATACAGGGTGTAACAAAACACCCTAGTAATACTTAAGGCGGTGCTTCAGATCATCAAACTGAACAACTTTCACTATGGAGCGAACATCGAGAAATAATAAAAAAAATCAGCTGTCCCATACAAAACTTCGTACCGACTCGACTAAAATGTATGGGGCAGATTTTTTTCTCATTATTTCTCGATGTTGGCTCCATAGTGAAAGTTGTTCAGTTTGATGGCCTGAAGCACCCCCTTTACTAGAGTGTTTTGTTACACCCTGTACAGTCAAGAGCACATCAAGCTTTACACTTGCAGTTCGATTGTAACGCATATGGCGCACTAAATAAGAACGGTACAAAGTCCAAAGTGTCAAGCTTGACGTGCTCTTGACTGTACATACCTACAAATAGGGTCCTTGTTTTGTAGACACTTTTTTAAGGGGATTATCAGACGGCCAAAATAAACAACTTTCTCTATGGCACCACATTGAAGTCACGAAGAAAAATCTGCTCCTCCATACAAAACTGCAAACCTTCTCGAACCAAATGTATGGGACAGCAGATTTTTTTTTTTAATGATTTGGATGTTGTTAGCCCTTAGAGACAGTTGTTCAGTTTGGTTGTCTGATCATCCCCTTAAAAAACTGTCAGCGTATTAAGGAAGGACCCTGTATACAGGGTGTGAACTTAAATACGTTACATTATGGGGTATTTCAGGCCATAAAACTGAACAACTTTTACTTTGGGAAAATAGCGAAAAATATCAGCTTTTTCATACATTTTTGGTCGAGTAGCTATTGACATTTCTATGGAACAGCTGAAGTTATTTTTTGCGATTTCGATATTGACTCTTTGCTGAAAGATGTTCAGTTTGATGGTCTGAAGCATCATGCTCGATAATATTGTAACGCATTTAAAGGACAACCGCCGCTCCCCCTTGAAAAAATACCTTAAAATGTATAGAAGTAAGCTCGCCCTTTGTATGTCTACTTTAATTGTATTTTTTCTGTAATTTTTTTTTGTGTTTGTACACAAAAATAATAATAAAATAATAATAATTATTTTGCTTTATTGTTAAAGCGTAAAATAAATAAATAATAAATAGAAGTTTTGACTGAAGTCAAATGTGTAATAAATTATGGGGTTTTATAAAAACGACTTAGATAGTATCGTTTATTTTTATTTAACGAGTTATTTAGTCATTTATTATTAATAATTATTAATATTATTAAAAAGCAGCAACCCCAAAATGGCTGTCAATGTTGTTTAGTGATGCAAGCACAATGTTTTTTTTATATAAAAATGATAAAATAATAAATCATTATAAAATAAACTAATGCCTGCAGTTAGTTTCTAATGTTCCATAGTCCATAATAAAAATAGAAGTACGGTTATACATTTTTTGGTATTATGTGCCAGATGTCCTTTACACCATGTCAAAAAGTGCTCCTATTCTCTGTATATCGTTGTATTTTGAGACATTTTTGTCTTAGTAATACGTAGCAGTTCAGAACCGAACTGCTACTACTAGAACCTTCTTTTCTGAAGCACAAAATGCCTAAACCTTTATTATTAAAATCCTAACCCAATCAGTATTCTGAGAACGTCATAGACTTGGGTAAGTAAAGATAGCTCTAAGACTCAAACCTGCCTGATTTAAGATAAATACGAGTTAACCTCAAAGGCAATGCAAATCCCTCCGTCCGGATATCTCAAAAACGGATAGATAGTCTTGACGGCCGCGGCTTTTATTTTATACAGTGTCCCACTTAATATGCTGACGGGTTTCTAAGAGGGTGATCAGACCGTCAAACTTAATAACTTTCTCTGACCAAAATTTAAATTACGAAAAAAATAAGCCGTTTCATACAAAACTGCAATCCTGCCCGACCCATTTATGAAAAATCTGATCATCCCCTTAAAAACCATCACCATGTTAAGAAGGATTCTGTATACATACGGCGACATAAAGCTATTCAAAACCATCATACACTATATTACGTGATTCGTACGTTAAGCCATAGTATTATTATTATTTTGGTTGTAAGGGCTTGGTCAATGACCAATAGCTACTGCGACCTGAATATATCTATTGAATATACCCTAGACCTAAAGGTCGTTTCCTAGGCCCACGGACTTCAAGAACCGTGTTATGCTTTTGGAGGGGGGTCCCTAATGTCAGTAGGTGTTATTACGTATCTACCTAGATGGCGACTCCTGCTGTGAATGAGCACTTCGCATTCGCAGAGGAGGTGTATGGGCGTTTCCTCTGCTTCACAGCAGAATCTGCAGGTGGGTGAATCTACAAGCCCCATTCTGTGTAGATGCTTGTTTAAAGCCATAGTAACATTATAACGTTACGTATAGATACTCTTTCTTATACTGGGGTTACGTGGTCAGCTGATGCGGGTTATAATAAATAAATAAATATCTTGGACATTGTCACACAAATTATCTAGTCACATTTAAAGTACCTGGCCTTGTATTATGACGACTAAACAACGATATAGAATACATAAATAGATACAAACATCCATGACTCGGGTACAAATATTCATATTCATCATACAAATATTTGTCCCTTACGGGGTTCGAACCCACGACCCTCGGCACTGCAGGCAGGTTCACTACAGACTGTGTACCGGGCCGTCTAATTATGTATAGCTATGTGAATTTTTATTTTTTATTTCATATATTCGTAAGTGAAGGCCTGTGCCCATAAAATTTTTTACTGGTTCACTTTATAAATGTTTAATTAAAACATGAGTAATACATATTTCAGTAAGCTTGTTAATTTTAATTTTATAGATCAATGTTATTTATATTTTAGTCACTAAGTTTTTAAATAGTATACCTATCGAATCATTTAATTTGCTTAGCGAAATAAGCATCCCACAGTTTTGACTGTTATTCTTCTTCAGGATCAAATCAATGATAATAATATTAATAATTTTGTAAGTCTTGAGTTTTATTTACTTCATAATTTGTTCAAGATTTCATCTAAAAAAACAATGCAGCGTTACTTGATGATGGTGACGTACAAAAAAACATAAAAAAAAACGCATTTACTATTAAGACCGGTAACTTTTTTTCTCAATTTATCCGACGTCGAACGCAGGACTATCAGGATTATAAGTTGAATCGTTACTCAATGTTCGGATTCGAGACAGTCAACGTTGAATAGGATTTCGGATAAAGAACAACTATAAATCAATGTCTGTAATACTGAGTGTTTTGGGGAATTACTAGGATTGAATTTAAATTATCTTGTGTGTACATATATTGGTATCGCGTTTTGTTTTGGATAAGAAAAATATTGTACATATTGAGTACTTAAGCAGTACGAAGAAATATCAAAACGCTGAGTCAACCTACATTAGATACAAGAACCAAGAGTCGCGTGGCTAGAGGGCTCTCGAGTGGACGTCTGTCGTTGGCTCGCGATTTAGGTAGCCACGCGGCTCCGCCATTTTATGGCGGTTTCGAGTGTGCGTTTTTGTATAAAAACAGGGCTTTGAGATCGCCATACCAATTACCGTACAACGTCAAGCACTAATTGCTCTTTTTAAACTAGATATTGGTAAAATCCACCAAGGAAACGCCATTAAACAAAAATAGAATAGAATACAAGAACCAAAGCAAATACTTTACTTTTTTGCGCGTATACAGGATGTAAGGAAAAGTATCATTAACCTTTAAACCCCATACTCTACCCATCAAACTGAACAACTTTTACTATGAGTGCAAAACGATTCTTCTCTTCGTGCCAGTAGCTTAAGAGGCCTTTTACAAGCTCAGTGGCGCCCCCACCACAATAATAGAGATTTGTCAATAAAGAAAGCTTTAATTTAAAAAGTGCTACTCCAATAAACTACAAAAGCCTTCAAGCTATTGTTATACAATACTTTTATAGGTTCTAAACATTCCAGCACGGCTAGCATGCCACTCACGACAAAGCGTTTAAACGAGAAAAACGTCATGCGCGCTCTTTCTGGCATACGTAAAATAATAAAGATGGAAGCACATATCGATTTTATCGTTTTCTCGGGGGTGGCATGCGAGGCCTACAGTTATAGATAATTTCGAAATAAAATAAACGGCCGTTTTTTTTTCTATGTACAAATTTGTATGTTTAGGACCTATAAAAAACGTACAAAAGTATTCTATGAAAATAGCTTGAAGGTTTTTGTAGTTTATTGGAGTAGCACTTTTTTAATTTAGGCTTTCTTTGTTGAGAAATCTTTATTATTGTGGTGAGGGTTCTACTGAGCTTGTAATAGGCCTCTTAAAGGATCTCTGAAAATATAACAAAAATTTATAAATGTACGCTTTTAGTACTACAAAATACAGCCAAAGAAAAAAGCTTTGTACAAAATCCAAGTTGAGCCAAATGACATCTCATTCATCAAAAGTGGATAAAGAAGGGGTTTAAATCCATGGGATTTTATAGGAAAAGGATGAACATTTTACTGGTTTTCGCCATAAGTAAAATTGACAGCCCAATCATATTTCTATTTAAGTACATCATCCACGTTTCGTAAATTTTTCGGCCAAATGTGAAAGTGTCGGCCAACAAAAAACTAATAAGTATCGCACCTATTCTGTTAGAACTTGTCCATCAAAGCGTTTGTTGTTATGGCATGATAGCCAGCAGCTGTAAGTTTTATGACATCAAAAATATATGAAAACGCAGTTTTTCAAATCTAAGTAAAACCAAGGACAATGGCCTTACTTTAATCCAATAATAATAAATTCTTAGACAGACAAGTACTTACAGAATACAGTTTTTTTTCCGGCACTGTCACATTTAGGACGAAAATGGATAAACATCAACAAACAGGTCTAAACTTAGACAATTTTATAGGGACGAGTTACGCGTGTCATTCTACTAAGAAACATTTCTGTCACTTTTTGCGGGGGGCGAGGTAACATGAAATCCGCAACATTGGATTTTATTCCCCATAAAGTTTAGATTCTAATTTTGAATGTTAAAAATCATGAAAAGTAGTCTCGTGTGAACGCCAAACGTTCTAAGTTCAAAATTATTGTTTCGCTATTACAGGCTGTCTCGTTTAGTGATAAGGTATAAAATTGGGTGTAAATTCGCAAGATTAATTGATCTAATACCGTGGCAGAGGGGAAATGCTACCGCAAGGTGAGTCCCTATTAAATTGTCTAAGGGTCTAAAGCTCTATTCACATTACGACGTGTGAGCGTCCGCGTCCTCACGCCGTCGTAATGTGAATAGAATTTTATCTTATTAAATATAGACTAGACTATGTATTATTTATTGTATACAATTATCCTTAGCTTAAGAATTGATATATACAGGGTGTAACAAAACACCCTAGTAATATTCAAGGGGTTGCTTCAGGCCATCAAACTGAACAACTTTCACTATGGAGCCAAACTCGAAATCGTGAAAAAAAATTCCGCACTTTCATACAAAACTGCAGTACCGTCTCGACTCAAATGTATGGGATGGCAGATTTTTTTAATTTTTTCTCGACGTTGGCTCCATAGTGAAAGTTGTTCAGATTTATGGTCTGAAGCACCCCCTTAAGTATTACTAGGGTGTTTTGTTACACCCTGTAGTTATTAAGTCGTGTT
This sequence comes from Agonopterix subpropinquella, assembly GCA_922987775.1. Classification (NCBI taxonomy): domain Eukaryota; kingdom Metazoa; phylum Arthropoda; class Insecta; order Lepidoptera; family Depressariidae; genus Agonopterix; species Agonopterix subpropinquella. The sequence goes on along the minus strand of OV277696.1, from coordinate 6,638,899 downwards.
ATGTTGTAGAGTTTCTGGTAGCATCTTCTCTGCAGCGACAACACGTTCCGACGCGGTGGTAGCTTCAAAAAAAGATTTGACGTTTAATAAGTGTGCTTCAAGCTAATAAATTATTTAGACGTTGACTTCAAAAGTAAAGAAGTCGCGGGCACCGCTAGTCCGTAATAAAAATATCCAAAAGCAATACTGAAAGCCGGCGAGCATTAGCCACAGCCACAGGTGAAATATAAAAATTTTACTATCCGCCAACAATAAACCTCCATTATCCAGCATCATCCATTCTTAACACCCTTTTTATTTGGGCCAAAGTGGAGCAAAAATAAACCTTTCTGTGAACGCGTAAATGCTAAACGCCATATTGCGGCGATTACCCTAGAATTACCCACCCTTAAGTTTTACGCCTTTTTAGGGTTCCGTACCTTAAGGCTGCCAAACAAGACCCTATTCATAAGCCTGTACGCTGTCCTTCCGTCTGTCCTAACTTAAATGGGGCTGCATCTTTTGAACTATAATAGGTAAGCAGTTAACATTTTCACAGAATAAGTGTCATTAACATTATACTGAATTTGATGACAAATATTTAAAAAAAATGATTGTGGCTGATTGCTCTATCGTAAAAACGCTAGGACGTAAAAACGGTAACAAATATAAGTGTCAAACTTGGTCACAGAATAAATACTAGACTTGGTGTCATTATAGATCATAACTCTAAAAAATAATAAAAACCGGCAAAGTGAGTGTCGGGCTCGCGCCTTAGACCGTATTACTAGGGACCTGCCTCGCGTTAGCATCTCCCTCTGCCAAGTTAAAAGATCAATTGATCATGTGCACTTACATACAATATTATAATACCTTAATAAACGAGATAGCCTTTAATTGCGGAACAACAAATTCAAACTAGTCTCGTTCGGGGTTCACACGAGACAATTTTCAACAATCAAAATAATAATAAAATAATGGAATAAAATCCAAAGTGACCGATTTCATGCTACCTGGTCCCCCACAAAAAGTATGAGAAAAGATTTTTAGTAGAATGACACGCATAACTCATCCATTGTTATATGGTAGTGCCCTTGCAGGGTTCATGTTGATCATGTAACTAGCCTATAAGACCTTTTGTAACAACATGAGTATTGAGTATTGAGTATGGACTAAGGCTCGCGCTAAGGAACCTGGAGAAAAAAATTGGTACGGAACCCTCGGTGTGTTGAGCATTCAGTACGAAATTCTCAGTTCTAAATCCGTTTGAATCCTCAGTATTTGTTGGCAACCAGAGATTTTGACTCTTTTGTTCATAGTAAAATTGTTCTTTTATTTTGTTTCATAAAGACGCTGTTGTGCTTAAACCGAGGTATAGTTTCTTTTATAAAAGAATTATTTAGATAAAATTACACTTTCCTATTTTATATTAATTTTTAAAGTTAGAAATCAATGTCAACTTCATGTAGCACCACTTCCCGCAACTTCAGAACATCCACTTTTCACTAGTAGTACCGAAACTCTGTCCAGTGTGACGGGGAGTGAGCCCGTCGCCACTTGTAATGGACAGTAGGTACAATACATGCCTCGAAATTGAAGCATGCAGGTTTGCTCACGATGTTTTCCTTCACCGAAAAGCCAGTGGTGCTAAAATCGTACATAAATTCCGAAAAACTCATTGGTACGAGTCGGCCTGGACGGGGATCGAACCATCGCCTCCTAGTCCTAGTCGTTATGAAATCAAAGCTGCACTTTGGGATGGAAGCAAGCCGCTTTGCACAGTGATAGTAGGGACCAAAATAAGCGATTTGACCCGCAGCAGCGCAACTTTCATCCCTTAGGATAATAGAGGGCGCCACTTCATTAAAAAAAACTTTGAAAAATTCTACAAGCCAAACGGCTTCACCGATTTCTATTATTAATGTGTCAATCGAAAGAATATTTATTAGTTTATGATAAAAAAAAATAAAAAATAAAAATATCTATAATGGCTGCAAAAAGCCATGCATTTTTGTAAATTTTTTAAAGTTATTTTTCCGTTTTTTCTTAATAACATTAAAAAAATGGGAAAATATTTAAGATTACATAAGCAGGTAAGGCGCGCCCCAGTCTTAGTAATTATGCAAAAATTACTCAATTTGGTATTGGAAGCAAGCCGCTTTGCACAGTGATAAAGATAAGCAATTTTACCCGCAGCAGCGAAACATTAATCGTTTAGGATCACAGATGGCGCCACATATTTTAACAAACTTCAAAAAATTATAGAAACTAAACGGCTACACCGATTTTAATTATTTAGGTGTCAAACGGTTCGTCTTTTTATGTTTCAATTTAAAAAAATTAAATACTCAATTATTTGTAGAAATTGAAAGTGCAAAAATAATAAAATATATACAAAAAATTTTAAAATGTCATGTTTTCACTAAACTACGTTGAACAATGTATGAAGTGTGTATTTTTATTTTAGACGGATTTATTTCGAATCTAAAGATGAAAACTGCATCGAAATCGGTTTAGTAGTTTTGTAAATATTTCTAATTTCTGCTGATAAAAGTCCACAAATCAAGGATCGCCACAACAGGACCGGCCCTGTACTATCTTCATCCAACGAGTGCCCGCTACCTTCACCGGATCGTCGGTCCACCTTACGATACGCTTACGATTTATTACGATACGCTTACGATATACGCTTACGATTACGACTATCCACGATACGCTTTCCGGTACGCGACTGCGCGGTGGCCACTCAAGAACTCTTCAGCCCCATCGCCCATCCGTACGTTGAGCAATGTGCTAAGCCCATTCCTACTTTAGTTAGTAATTCTCCGGGTTGTGTCGGGCTGTCGGCTACCCTGGTTCTCTTGCGGATGGACCTCTTCATTTCTTAATCGATCTCGCAGGGACAATCTATATAGCCATCTCCATTGCCTTTGGGTGACTTACAACATTTTTACTTGGCTTTAATTTAGTGAGCGACCATGTAATAGCATAATTTATTATATTATATTTGTATATCATTTCAAATCATATCTATTAACTTACGTATGATTTCCACAGCCGCCCTTGCAGAATTTTTATTACACTGCAGAGGATAGGGTGCAAGCTAGGTCAACGTGTCGGCAACCACAACGCATTGTGTCCGTCACAGCCTGATTTCTAAGCGAATTGGTTGAAGAATATTTTCTGTTTAATAGTTCCCATCCCATGCCCATCTTTTTAGGGATGTAACAAGAGCTCTTAAGGTGGATGGACTTCACAGTAGTTAAAATATACAATGGTCAGTGCATTGTGCGCAGCCTGATTTACAAGCGTATTTAGTTAGTCGAAGAGGGATAATTCTGACAAATTGCAACTTTTGACCATTGTGGAGTCCATCTTACCTTAGGAGGTCTTGTTACATCATCATAAAAAGATAGGCATGGGATGGGAACTATTAAATTGAAAACATTCTCCGACCAATGTACTTATAAATGAGGCTGCGACGGACTCAATACGCTGTAGTTGCCGACACGTCGACCAACCTTGCACCTTGCAGTGTAAAATATTCTGCAAAAGCGTCTGTGGGAATCAAACGTAAGTAAAGTACCTACCTATAAAATTTTGAAATGCTATAAATAAATATCTTGGACATTGTCACACAAATTATCTAGTACATTTAAAGTACCGGAATCTAAACTCATACACCACAACTACAATACCAATCACCAACTACAATACCTGGCTATACTAATATTATTATTATAATACTAAATGAAGGCATAGTTTGAAGGCTGCAAGTCAACCAAAGTGCAATGGGCTAGAGGGCTAAGCTCGGAGTTTCCCTTTCTAAATCAAATCAGAAATGTATTCGACACAACCCGAAGAATTGCTAACTAAAGTGGCAATGGGCTGGGCATATTGCTCGCAGAACAGCTGGCCGATGCTGATGGGGCAGAAAAGTTCTCGACCGGCGACCGCGAGGTCGCGTACCGGAAAACGTACCGTGGGTAGGCCTCCACTAGGTGAACCGACGATCCGGTGATGATAGTGGGTACCTTTTGGATGAGAGTAGTGCAGAACCAGTTGTTTTGGCGATCCTTGAGGGGGCCTACGACAACGTTTAGTGGACGTTTATCGGCAGAAATTAGAAATATCTACATAACTACTAAACCGATTTCGATGCAGTTTTCACTTTTAGATTCGAAATAGATCTGTCTAATTTTAGACAAAGAAAAAAACACACTTCATACATTGTTCAACGTAGTTTAGTGAAAACATGACATTTTTCATTTTTTTTATATATTTTATTATTTTTGCACTTTCTATTTCTACAAATAATTGAGTATTTAATTTTTTTAAATTTAAACATAAAAAGACGAACCGTTTGACACCTAAATAATTAAAATCGGTGTAGCCGTTTAGTTTCTATAATTTTTTGAAGTTTGTTGAAATATGTGGCGCCATCTGTTATCCTAAACGATTAATGTTTCGCTGCTGCGGGTAAAATTGCTTATTTTAGTCCCTTCTATCACTGTGCAAAGCGGCTTGCTTCCAGTACCAAATTGAGTAATTTTTGCATAATTACTAAGACTGGGGCGCGCCTTACCTGCTTATGTAATCTTAAATATTTTCCTAACTATTAAAGATATTGACATGCAGTTTTTTTATTAAACATGTTATTGATTTATTAACAATGTGAATAATTAAAAATATACCCAATTCATACATTTTTTTAATGTTATTAAGAAAAAACGGAAACATAACTTTAAAAAATTTACAAAAATGCATGGCTTTTTGCAGCCATTATAGATATTTTTATTTTTTATTTTTTTTATCATAAACTAATAAATATTCTTTCGATTGACACATTAATAATAGAAATCGGTGAAGCCGTTTAGCTTGTAGAACTTTTCAAAGTTTTTTTTAATGAAGTGGCGCCATCTATTATCCTAAGGGATGAAAGTTGCGCTGCTGTGGGTCAAATCGCTTATTTTGGTCCCTACTATCACTGTGCAAAGCGGCTTGCTTCCATCCCAAAGTGCAGCGTTTCCTTAAAATATCTCCATAACGACTAGGACTATCCTGCACGGCAGGCAAGGTTACTCGCCACTGGACCACCACGGCTTTTTTCGGATATATCGTAGCAAACAAGGTGGTCAAATATTTGTAAGCAGTTATAATTTTCAATAATTTCTTTACTCATAACCAATCAAAAATATAGGAACGCCTAGAACATCAAATATATCGACGCAGTCAGGTGGTCATAAACATGTGAACAGTTTCGGAAAAAAACCTTACTCCGTTGTTTTACATTTTAATTTTAAATAACATTGTAAAGAAATTATTGAAAATTCGCTGTTCAGATATTTATGACAAAATATACGTTTAGATGTAATTGGTAACATTTATGAAAATTGGCACTGCTCAGAAATATTTGGACACCTTGTATGCTACGATATATCTGATGGCGACTGTATTACCAAAAAGGCGTATACCGAGCGTTGTGTTGTTAATTTCAGTTCAGTACGACTTGCGAACTATTTTGTAGTACAAAATCAAAATATTCAAATCAAATTTTAAATGTGTTCTACAAAATAGTTCGCAAGTCACTAAAGAATGATTCATCATCATCATCATCTCAGCCGATGGACGTACACTGCTGGACATAGGCCTCCCCCAAGGATCGACACAACTACACTGCCCTCATCCAAAGGGTTCCCGCCGCCTTCACCAGATCGTCGGTCCACCTTGTGGGCCTACCCACGCTAAAGTTTGGCTATATTTAAGAAAACATTTTTTTCCCCCACACACACACTTGAGCCATCTAAATTGGTGGAGCTTCGTTGCAAAACTCGCAACGCGACTCCGTCTTGTCTTGGTATAAACTATGAATGATGAATGGTATAACTTTCCACATTAACCCTTTATACGTACAAATTATCACCTATAACATGGAAAACTTAATGGCACCATACATTTAACAACTGCTTGCCACTTTGACATCGGTTCCGGAAAAGTTAAAAAGCCTTTTTCGCCTCTCATAATATGTGTCAGACCCATATCAAATCGCACCAGAGAGAGTTGCGAAACTTATTGAATAAACGTATTTATTTTTATTTTTATATCATACCTACACAACGTGTTAATGAATTAACGCAAAACCTCATACACCCCAACTGATTTATAACAAAATAAATAGATTGAAACAATAATTTCATTATTTTATTCGCATTTAAAGTTTTGAGGCAAAAATGGTTTGTTATCATTTCAGTAATGAATGAAAGCGCTAACGGACTCATGGATACATTTTAATAATCTTGTTTTGGTAGTAAGTAGATTGAGTGTGCCTGTGCGGTGGGTTGACATCGGGTTCAGTAAATTTTAAATTGTACACACTATTCTTTTTTTTAGGGTTCCGTACCCAAAGGGTGAAAACGGGACCCTATTACTAAGCCTACGTTGTCCGTCCGTCCGTCCGTCTGTCCGTCTGTCCGTCTGTCCGTCCGTCTGTCCGACCTATTTAGGGCTGTAACTTTTTGAACTGTAAGAGCTAGATAATTGAAATTTGTTATTACGGCGGATTTGTTAATAAATAATAAAAATGTCAAAAAGTTAAAAATAAAGGGGGGGTCTCAACAAGAAACTAGTTTTTATCAACGTTTTTTCTTCACGCTCTATCGTAAAAACGGTAATACATACAAGCGTCAAACTTAGTGTGATTATAGAGCAAACTCTACAAAATAACAACAAATACTAAAAACCGGCCAAGTGTGAGTTGGTCTCGTGCTAAAGGTCCCGGACAAAAAAGTTTTTTTTCTAAGTTAATAATGTTGTGTGTGGTGGTGTGGTACGGAACCCTCGGTGCGCGAGTAGCCCGACTCGCACTTGACCGGTTTTATTTATATTACTTATGTTGAAACCATGATAATTCGATTCTGCTCTCGATTCTAAACAAACTACTTTCTAGTTTTATGTTAATTCATTAACACGTTGTATATTACTGGCTGAAAGAACTGATTCCATTTCGTTTGTTCGTATAACAGCATTGTATATTATTATACAGATTGAAATTGATATCATTGATATGCTTTATAGATTAAGAGTCTACCCATTAAACTGAACAACTTTGACATTGGGAGCAAAAAAAAATCTACTCGACTCAACTGTATGACACAGCTGATTTTTTTTGTTACGCTCGCTTTGCTCCCATATCCATAGTAAAAGTTGTTCAGATTGATGGGTAGAGTGTTAGTTTAAAAGGATGCCAATGATATCAATTTCACCCTTGGAGTAGGTATGTCAGAGTAACAAAACGGTTTTACCTCAGAATATTGATTTTAATGCTTATCTTCTTATCGGACTCTCTATCTAAATAGATTCAGGAAAGAAGTTTGGCGGAAGGCCATATAATGTGAGACCCAGACATACAACGTGTTAATGAATTAACGCAAAACTAGAAAGTAGTTTGTTTAGAATCGAGAGCAGAGTCGAAATATCATGGTTTCAACATAGGTAATTTTTTCAAAATATAAAAAAATTTGTTTGCAAAATTTAAAATTTTCTGAACCCGATGTCAACCCACCGCACAGGCACACCCACCCTACTTACTACCAAAACAAGATTATAAAAATGTATCCATGAGTACGTTAGCGCTTTCTTTCAGTGCTGAAATGATAACAAATCATTTTTGCCTCAAAACTTAAAATGCGAATAACTTTAAATTTTAACTACAAAAATAATTAAATTAATGTTTCAATATAATTATTTTGTTGTAAATCAGTTGGGGTGTATGAGGTTTTGCGCTAATTCATTAACACGTTGTATAGGTCCCATACATGAATGAAACTTAGTAATACGTGTAGAGTGAAACAAAACTAACAAAAATGGAAATTGGTTGTAATCTGTAGAAGTTGGGGGAAAGGTATTTCTCCTTATGATACCTTTTGTATCAAGTGTGTGAAACTCATAATCTTTCTTATTAGATAGCCCACTCAATCTTCTACGCATTCATTGTGTTTGTTTTAAAGAAAATTCACGATAACCGTATAATATTATGATAATGGAATCAAACGAAATCACACACACTATCAGTTCAATAAAGCCAAATACATTCCGTAAAGTCCAAAAACTACCTCAGTGATAATATTAGATGAAAATAGCTGTCATGGTTCCTTGCGTTTTGCTACTGCTTTTTGGATGATTTGTCTATTTTATTAGTATTTCTGCTTTTGAATCCGGACTTCTAGAGATGAGGAAGTTTTTTTAAAAAATGCCTTAAAGTTTTCTGTTTATAATAATTATGACCGCCGTCCTGAAGGGCTTTTAGTTTTCGTAAAAATGGCAGGGTCCAAATTCGCCAAAGTTCTTTTAAAGATTAGCTTCGTGACTTATTTTGTCCCTTTTTTATTCTTAATCCGAATTAGGTGACGAGAAGAAAAACGTTTATTTCTGAATTTGCTGCTTTTGAGGCAAAGGTTTTTATGTGTGTGAGCAGAAGGTTAATCTAGAGAAAACATTCTATGTGCGAGAAGGTACACACCTCGCTCGTGGCTATTTATTATGCAGGTAGGCCGACTAGGTGGATCGACGTCCTGGTGAAGGTGGCGGGAATCCGTTGGATGAGAGCAGCGCAGGACTAGTCGTTGTGGCGATTCTTAGTGAAGGCCTATGTCCAGTAGTGGACGCCTATCGGCTGAGATGATGATGATGATTTTGATGAAGTATCTGGCAGATTGATTTGATTTTGATTTCATTTGCCTTTTCTTTTTTCATTGTCAAGTTATTTGAAATGCAATAACGAACCTACAAACCTAGGCATTTTTTAAATTTTTTGAACAGGGATATCTATGAGTTATTTCATTACAAATCCCATCATGAGATCCTAAAAATTTTATAGTATTAAATAAGTTTAGAATCAGTTTTTAGGTTCCGTACCCAAAGGGTGAAAACGGGACCCTATTCATTATTCATAAGCCTACGCTGCCCGTCCGTCCGTCCGTCCTAGCTTCAGAGGGATGTATCTTCTGAAATAGGTAGCCAGTTAAAATTTTCACAGAATACCTATATATCATTCACTAGCTGTTGCCCGCGACTTCGTCTGCGTGGACATGTGATTTTTTTCTCATGTCTCGTCTAAGGTCGTGAAGGTCATGATCAGAACCAAGTCTAAGAATCCTGGCATGTAACATTAGAATGGCCATTAAGGAATGGGCTGATAAAAGACACAGGCTAGAATGCTCTGGCCCCTCCGGTCTGCAACATTGCAGGAAATTCATCAGCAATATAACACCACGAATCCCCCAGTTCATACTAATTCTCGCACATAAACATTGTACTGAATAACAGCAGGAGCAAAGCTCGTGCCATCGTCGGAGCCCTCACCGGGTACTACGCTACAGGCTTGATAAAGCTCACTCTAGATCCCAGATCATTGCCGAGCGTGCGGAGAGAAGCAAATCATGGAACATTTAATACTGTGTGACTGCGATGTGTCTCCTGTGAAATGGTTATCCAAAACCGGAAGATTACAGGTTTCTTCCCCTGAACGCTATTGCCTCACTACTTCTCCATGTTTTTGAAGGGTGAAGAAAATAAATATGTAAGGGTCAACACAAAAGATACCATTATTGGGTCGAAGTGTTGCTGGCTTGTCAGCCCCCATAGTAAGATAAGAAGGTCATGAACTTAAGCTAAATCAAAATCAGAAAGTACGTACCTAAGTAAGTTTGTAGTTACCAGAAAAAAGTGATTCACTGATCCATTACTTGAATTTTTCTTCTGTTCGTCGTTTATTAGATTTTACCCGACTGTTATTTATGTCGAGTAGCATAATAATCATTTTACAAGCCACTGCGGGTCACAGAACTCAACTCACGAATAAGCGTTAGAGGATACTCTACTACGCGGGGTAGTGCACAATGTACAATAGTGGAGGCAAGAGCTAGAAGGATAATTTTCTAGCAAGCTAATGAATGAATGAATGAATGAAATGAATGAATGAATGAAATATACTTTTATTTACACCAAACACAGATACATCATAGGAATAAAAATCAATAATGGTACAAATAAGGCGGTCTTATCGCTAAAAAGCGATTTCTTCCAGACAACCTTAGGGTAGAGGAAATTTAAACAAAGAACAACGGGTCGGTGCTATATAAAATAAATAGTAAATATCAGAAATAAAGGAGAAACCGAAAAATAAACGCATTTCATAATAATAGACATACATATACTTACATATATAAATATATACATACATAATATATACGCATAAAATATACATGCTACAGCTATAATATATAGTAAAGGAAAGATAACACAAACACACATACAACCACCATGACTGAGAAGGAAAGCAGAATGAGAGGAAAGGAGAAGAAAAAAAAAATTAATAATAATTATAATAAATAAAATAGTCACAGTTCTAGGAAATAAGCTTTGACCTTCGACTTGAAAACATCCAGCGAAGGAGCACGTCTAATCGACTCAGGCAACGAGTTCCAGAGTCTGACAGATTGGACTGTAAAGGAGTGGGTGTAGAAATCTGTGGAATGGACGGGCATATTGAGGGAAAGGTTTTGAGAGGAACGTAGGGGACGGCCGGTGGTAAGGGAGCTGAAGATGAAACGTTCTTTGAGGTAGTGGGGAGTCAACGGATTAAACAGGATGGAGTATAGAAGGGATAGGATGTGAGTGTCTCTTCGACGACGGATAGGGAGCCACTTGAGTCGGTTACGGAATTCTGAAACATGGTCATACTTCCGCAACCCAAAAATAAACCGAATGGAGAGGTTTTGTAGACGCTCAAGTTTATTAAGTAGCTCCACATTTAGGTCTAGGTAACAGGAGTCAGCATAGTCAAGGATAGGGAGCAGGAGGGATTGTGCGAGCGCAATTTTAGTACTGATGGGAAGAAAATTTCGCAGTCTTTTGAGAGAACTGTATGCACCGAACATCTTCCTGCTAACCTGGGCGACTTGTGGTACCCAAGACATCGTCCTATCAAACAATATACCCAGATTCTTTACAGACTCACTAAATGGTATGCAGACACCGTCAAATATGACGGAAGGCAAGCTTTCAAAGCTGATTCTCGAGACAAACCGTGGACTACCAATGATGATAACTTGGGTTTTCACAGGATTTACCCTGAGTCCGAAGGACTTACTCCAATCTAGTACGCGAGCTAAGTCATCGTTGGTTTTTTGGATGGCCTGCGAAATGTCATCCAACCTTGATTGGGAATAGATTTGGAGATCGTCTGCATAAAGATGGTAGGAGGAAGAAAGATTTTGAGTGATAGAGTTAATAAATATTGCGAAAAGAAGTGGAGACAACACACCACCCTGCGGCACGCCAGCATGAGTATCACACCACGAGGAAAAGGTGTCTTCAACCCGTATACGCTGCCGGCGCCCGTACAGGTAACTACGAAACCAGTCAACTGCTGTCGGAGATACGTTAAGAGAGCGAAGTAGTCCCAGTAAGATGTCAAAGTCGACTGTATTAAAAGCGTTGCTAAAGTCAAGTAATGTCAGGATAGTCAGCTCTTTATTTTCCATACCTAGTCGAATGTCGTCGGAGATCTTAACAAGTGCCGTAACCGTACTATGACCTGGACGGAAACCGGATTGGGATGGGTTAAAAAGGTTGTTATTGGAAAGGAATTGGTTCAACTGGTAATGAACTAAGCGTTCTAGGACTTTTGAAAGGAAAGGAAGAATGGATATAGGGCGGAAATCGGAGAAGGAGGCTGGATTGGTTTTCTTGAGTAGGGGAATGATTTGTGCCTCTTTCCAGATACTGGGAAAGGTGCTAGAGGAAACAGATTTATTAAGGATCTTGGTAATGATGGGGGTAAGGATATCAATGAGAGGAATGATCATGTTACGGCTAATGTTGTCACCTCCGACGGCATTGGAGGCAATCTTAGTTACGCTTCTCTTAACGTCACAATCAGCAAATTGACTGAAAAAGAAAGGAGAGAAATTAGGAGTAGGTTTTGAAGATAGAATATTCAATGTGTTAGTCTTGGAGGAAACGTCCAGGACAGAAGAAGATGAGAAGTGATTATTCAAAGAATTGAGGTTAATATCTTTTGGAAGAGAATTATTACGAGATTTACCTACTCCTAAAGTTTTTAAAAACTTCCAGACTTTAGCTGGATCCCCATTTTCGACTGAGAGATGAATATGGCGTCGTTGTGCGTCCCTACACATCCTATTGCAGCGATTCCTTATGAAATGGTATTTATCTCGGTTTTCCTCAGTAGAATCAGCCTTAAATTTCGATTTTGCGCGGTTTTTTTGAGTGATTACGGTTTTGATTTCGTCACTCAACCAAGGAGCAGGAAGATGCTTCAACTTAACAGGACGAATCGGAGCATGCACGTCATACAGTTCAGTTAAAAAGGAGTTGAACAGTTCGATCTGCTCGTCAACTGTAACTGTAACTAATGGTCAACTTGCCAAAAAAAAAACATGCCGCTTTTGTAAATCTCTAACTACTTTACTTAGCGATTATGTAATGTGGTGTTATACGAGGTTATAAGGACCTTTTAGATAAGTCCCTACGTATCTTTTAACAAATTGAGGTAGAATGATGTTAAGCTACAGAAACCCCCAAGAAATCAAAATTAAACAAAACAAATATTCGGTAAAACTTTCTGCACAAAATTCGAATTTCTGTAAAATAATAATCTCAGATTGGGCTTAAGCGACCAATGGTATACCTACTTGTTGTATGGTTTCCATAATAAGAAGCCTATAGTGCTTGCTTGGTATCATTATAATGTATGTGCCTGTGAGCGTTATTTATTAGATTTAATTATTTTTCTAATACACCCCAGTAAGTAACTGTAGGTACAATCAAATCAGTTAGACCGATCGAAAATGTATACACTTTGAGATAAAGAAGTTAATCAACTAAATTTTTAACTGCTCCGTGGTCTGCGTGGTCCGTGGTCTGCGACTGCCTCCGTGGTCTAATGGTTAAGAGCATTGGCTCTCGATACGGAGGTCGTGGGTTCTGAAAATAAAAATGATTCCGTGCTTCGGATGGCACTTTAAGCCGTTGATCCCGGCTACTATCTCTGGTGGTAGTAGTCGTCACATAAAAACCACGTCAGAGACCGTAAGGCTGTCTGAAATAACTCTGACACCAGGGCTCTGCTCACACGATAAGAACAAAATTTTTAAGCTCCTGCTTGCTAGGTTTTGGAATTAATAATTGTTGCACACTTGCTTTAAAAATACGCGCAGTGCCATCTATTAAGATGTAAACGATACTACACAAATTCTAACTTTAGAAAAGGTTAAAAAAAAAGAAAGAAGATTTTTAGTGTTTGCCGACCCGGTTGGTGTAATGGTTACCACGCCGTAGGTGATCATAGTGGATTAATTCCAGGGTCCTGGGTTCGAGTCCCGGTTCGGTCTTGGATTTTATATATGTTTGTGCCGTTGTTGTATGGTTTCCACAATAAAAAGCCTAATGCTTGCTTGGGATAATTAAAATAATGTGTGTGCCAATGAGCATTATTTAGTTATTTGTTTAATTATTTTTCCAATTCGCCCATTACCTAAACAATCAAATCTGTAAGACCGAATTTCTGAGACGTATTGATGATTGAACCACAAACATACAATTAATATTAGTGTAGGTACTCCGTTTTAAATAGCAACGAAATTTTAAGGCAATTTTGCATTACAGAAACAGATTTGAAGCACTTACTCTCACTTATTTAACGTCCAAGATATGTCGGATACTATATCTGTCTGATAAATAAATTACATTTGGTAATCAGAATTAGCCAAAAAGCTAAATAGGAATCGGAAAATCTCGTCGTCTTTATTTTGAATGAAGGTAGGATGGTAGGATTAAAATTAGAAAAAAGCCAAAAGAAATCGCCCTGCGCCAATATTAGATCTGATATGAACTCAAGATATTATTACAATTGAAGGTCTAATAAATGTAAAAATATAAAAATGGATATAGTTGTTGAATGAAAATTTATAAAAAAAAATAAAAAAAACATTCTCAACCAAGAATCGAACCTCCACCTCTTGCGCGAAAATCTAACCATATACCAACTACACTACACAGCTATTGTGAGAAGTGTTGAAAAAATCAAATAGTATTTTTACCACTGCAATCTGTCAGCGTCAAGTCGGCGCTAGTGAGCATAGAGAAAAACGTGGTACGAGTTTAAAACGTGGTACGTGTTTCTCTATGCTAGTGAGCATAATTTATCCCACAGGAACCCATTACTGGGATAAAAAGTATCCTATATGTTAATCCAGAACGCATTCTATCTGCATGCCAAATTTCATCTAAATCCGTTCAGCCGTTCATGCGTGATTGCGCCACAAACATACAACCTTACAACCTCACAAACTTTCACATTTATAATATTAGTGAGATGAGATTATCCCTATTGGATTTGTAAACAAATAATATTTTTTTATGTTCCTTTGGGAAATTTGTTCAGTATCATTAGAACAATCACCAATTAAATTAAATGCAATTGTCTACCATAACACTGTGTAAGTAGTGTGTTATCATATCATTCCAATTTCATCAGAAACTGCAAAATTAGCGCTCCATGCAATATTTAGGATCGAATAACAAACCTTCACTATAAACACAACCTCGATATGACCTAGCTTTATTACTGAACCCCAAAAGCCTCGTAAAGGCGGAACCCGTAGCTTCGTGCATAAATAATAGTCGGCCACTAACCAACCGGCCATGGCAATTACTGCACCATGGGCATAGTGGACGTCATAACAGTGAGGAAACTTCATGAAAACATTGAAACTCACGCACTCATATACAGCAAGCGTCAGTAGTAACAGTCCAAGGTTGTCAGGACAGAAGGTTAAACACTCTATGTAGAGCCCATCATCAATTAAACTTTTGTTGTTTATTTTGCTGACAACATTGAGCACCGTGTTATAACAACATTTAAAAAGTAAAAAAATTCTTCGGTCACCTAGACAGTATTTTTGATAGACACAAATAATGACTTTGTAACTTTTAACTGTCTTTAAGATATTTAAGGTCAATTAATGCGTAGGGGACCGCTATGAAATGACCATTGTTTTTAGGGTTCTGTACCCAAAGGGTGAAAACGGGACCCTATTACTAAGCCTACGTTGTCCGTCCAGACGGACGGACGGAAGGACTTCCGTCCGTCCGTCTGTCCATCTGTCCATCTGTCCATCTGTCCGTCTGTCCGTCCGTCCGTCCGTCCGTCTGTCCTAGCTATAGCTAGGGCTAATAGGTAGCTATTTAGGGCTGTAACTTTTGAACTCTAATAGCTAGATAGTTGAAATTTTCTCCGATTATGTGTTATTACGACGGATTTATTAACTAATAATAAAAATGTCAAAAAGTCAAAAATTAAGGGGGGTTCTCAAGAAGAAACTAGTTTTTATTAACGTTTTTTCTTCACGCTCTATAGTAAAAACGGTAATACATACAAGCGTCAAACTTAGTGTGATTATAGAACAAACTCTACAGAATAACAACAAATACTAAAAACCGGCCAAGTGTGAGTCGGTCTCGCGCTAAAGGTCCCGGACAAAAAAAGTTTTTTTTCTAAGTTAATAATGTTGTGTTCCGTGGTGGTGTTGTGGTATGACTGGTACGAAACCCTCGGTGCGTGAGTAGCCCGACTCGCACTTGACCGGTTTTTATTTTTATTCGTAAATCTCTGCACGTTAATTGACCTTAAATATCTTAAAGAGAGTTAAAAAGTTGCAAACATTTGTTTACATCAAAAATACTGTCTAGGTGATCGAAGATTTTTTACTTTTTAAATGTTTGTTATTACTCGGTGCTCAATTTGTTTGCAAAATTACCATAGCCTATTTATTTGTCCCCCTGTATAGCCCAGGCCTGCCCTCAGGGAGAGGGTACGTTTTTTTATTTTTTTTTATCAATAGAAAAGTTAACTCGTTCTCGCATCCATTCCATCTATTGACCCATTTGGAACAATTCTTTATTTTTTAATTGCTATAGGAAAATTTCTTAGTAAACCTTCGACAGCAAGTGCGATTTTTGAAAATCATACGAGCGACTTGGCAGTAGAAAGATGCATAATCTCCATAGTAATTTTGACATTTTCTACTGCCAAGTCGCTCGTATGATTTTCAAAAATCGCACTTCAAGTTTCTATTCAAGAATCCGACAAAACAAAAGAAAGTAAAGGATACGATTCTACCACGCGAAAAAATTTACAAATAGAGAGATTTTTCCTCAGCAAAAAAAGTGGACAGCCTTGCAATCTATTATTATGAGCAATTGTACATAGTCCTTTTTCTGTCTCACTAACTTCGTCATATATACGAGAATATATACCCTCTATGCTTTAGTCATATTTATCTAAGCTAAGGGTTATCTCAGCATATTCCTCTGATGGTTATTCACAAAACTTCTATTAAGTTTCCTTTCTGTTATTATCTCCATTGTATCATAGACCTATTTTGACTATAACTATTTGACATGGGTACATTTTGTCATGCTAATATATTTTCGGGTCTATGGTAATAGAAACTATTAGTCTAGGCCTTAGAATTATTATCAAAATATACCAAGTTGACTATTCCATTACAATAATGTGGCCTAAATAAAGAGATAGATCGAGACGTGAAGTTGCGGATCAATTCAGGGTGAATGAAGTGGCGGCAGGTTACGGGAACGATCTGCGACTCCCGAATCCCCCTCAAATTAAAGGGGAAAATATGTAAGAGCATAATAAGACCTGTCGGCATGTATGGATCAGAGTGTTGGGCCACAAGGGACGGATGAGAAACGACTGCATGCAGCTGAGATGAGACTGTTGCGATGGATGTTTGGTGTAACTGAAATGGACAGGATAAGGAATGAGTACATTAGAGGAAGTTTGAAAGTAGCTTCAACGACGGGAAAATTGCAAGGTAATAGCAAAGTGAATATACTAATAGTGAGGGTGCTCTCGGGTCGCGACAGGCCTATCGTGCGGGGGGTGCGGGTGGTGGGGGACGCGGTCCCAGTACCGATTCACCTGCGCGCTGTACCCCAACCGCCGCGCCAGTGTCTCACACCGCCGCACACCGCGCGAGCCCCCCCGCACTCCGCGCAAGCATAGACCCAACGCGGCCACTCTAAGCGCACCCACTTTATTGTATCTACGCTATGGTAATAGATTATCGTGGTATGGGCATGTAATGTGGAGAGGCGAGTGTCATCTTACGACACGAGAGTTTAGTATGAATGTTGGAAGGCTGCGGTAGGAGATGAAGGCGGAAGAAAAGGTGGTTGGATTGTGTGAAGGATGATTATGTACATAAGAAAGGAGTGAGTGCTGAAATGACGGCTAAGAGAGATGAATGGAAGATAACAGCAGATTTTTTGAATTTTTTCTCATTGTTGGCTTCATAGTGAAAGTTGTTCAGTTTGATGGTCTCAAGCACCTCCTTAATTATTAGGTACTAGGGTGTTTTGTTACACCCTGCATGTTACTGAAATAAAGTGTCAATGTTAAGAGGGCTATCACAGTCCAGTGGCGCCCTCATCACATTAAAAAAGATTTCTCAATAAAGAAAGCCTAAATAAAAAAGTTATCAACATCAAAACTACAAAAGCCTTCAAGCTATTTTCATAGAATACTATTATAGGTTTTTTAAAGGTCTAAACATACAAATTTTGAAAAGAAAAAAGAAAAAAAACGGTTGCTTTTGTTTTTATTCGAAATTGTCTGAAAGTGGAATGTTTAGAACCTATAAAAGTATTGTATAACCAAAGATTTTTTTTGGTCTGTACGACTAGATTCCGCCCTTCCTAAGAACAAGAGCTCCTAAAATGAGGCAACTAAAATTCGAGCTTCAAAAAATAATGTTGCCAACTCTAAACTTTTATCCGAATTATATGAAAATTTATAGTAGTTAAGCCCAGTAGTTAGGTTACTTTTTTGTTAGGGTTCCGTACCCGAAGGGTGAAAACGGGACCCTATTCATAAGCCTACGCTGTACGTCCGTCCGTCTGTCTAACCTATTTAGGGCTGTGACTTGCCTGTGAGTGATATTTGTGAGTCCGCGTGTCCTCCAAACACGAATCCGATGACAGATTTGAGAAAAGTGGACGCCATCTTGAACTCTTTTGTTTATCAATCAATTGCCTCCAAAATCGATATCTGAGGGTCCGCGTGGACTCCGAACACGAATCCGATGTCACAATTCAGAAAAGTGGCCGCCATCTTGAACTTTTTTGTTAATATTGCCCAATCCCGTTTCCCATACAATACTGGTAAATTTGAATTTTATAAGAAATCCTACTGCAGAAAAGGATAATTTCCATTTCATTAGGAAACACGATATCCTGTGTATAATTTCAGCTGTCATACGATATGTCTATTTGTTCTTTAATCATACACATTCGCCAGCTGCGAAACGACCCGAAACGACGACTATGTCACGAATTTGAAAATTGAATTTGTGTCCGACTGGGGTGACGCTAATCGGGTCAGTTTCAACGCAAACAAAACACAGGCGTGCCTTTTCTCCACAAAACGGAGTCCCTTCGCTTTGACTCCGACTTTCCGAAATGTGTCCATACCGATAGCTGATCGCCTGGAGCTCCTGGGCATTAACATATCGTCCGATTTGAATTTCGGGCGGTATATTGAGTCCATGGCGAAAACCGCAGCGAAAAAACTGGGCGTCCTTTCGAAGGTCAGACGGTACTTCACTCCGGGACAGCTTCTACAACTTTATCAAGCACAAGTCCGATCGTGCATGGAGTACTGCTGCCATCTTTGGGACGGGTCTGCCCAATACCAGCTGGCCGCGTTGGACTCAATCGACAGGCGTGCCAGGAAGCTCATAGGTGATCCAACCTCTGTGGCGAAGCTACAAAGTCTTGAGCATCGTCGCAAGGTAGCCTGTCTATCTGTTTTTTATAGGATACATTTCGGAGAGTGTGCGACGGAATTACACGATTTAATACCTCCGTCTCCCTTTCATCTGCGGGGGACGAGACGCAGGCTGGGTTTCCACCTTTATGTCGTTGACCTACCAGCAATTCGCACGAAGAAGTTTGCTTCTTCTTTTATAATGCGCACGGCTAAGGAGTGGAACGCACTGCCTGCGGACCTGTTCCCTGAGCAATACAACCTGGGCCTCTTCAAGACAAGAGTGAATAGGCATATTTCTAGGTAAGCATGCTACATCTTCGGCCTCATCTTCACTGAACATCAGGTGAGATTGGGGTCAAATGTTTACCTATCGAACATTAAAAAAAAAAAAAAAAAATTTCATACAAATTTTCGATCAGCTGATTCCATTTAGTATGGGAAGTCCAACATTTTTTTTACATTTCGTATTGGTTTCTTAGGGAGAGTCTGTTGTTCAGTATCATGGGTTCAATACCCCTTAAAGTAATGCAACTGTTTACCCTAACACCATGGTATAACAACCCAAAGCAACCTGCATGGGTAGCATGCCAACCCGCGATAGCCGTGATACGGCTATATCACGTCTTTTATCTCATTCGTTTGCGTGCGAAAGAACGTGATATAGCCGTATCACGGCTATCGCGGGTTGGCGTACTACGGATTCTGCTAGCAACCAAAGTTTGACGTTGACAGTCAGTACGATTTCCGAAATCATTAGATTGGCAATACTCGTTGCTAGGAGACGGGAAAAAATATCACGCCGGATGTGGCGTGATATTTTTTGCCGCATTTTATTAGTACGTCAGCGGTATCTAGTCGTATAGACCAAAAAAAATCTTTGTGTATAGCAATAGCTTGAAGGCTTTTGTAGTTTTGATGTTGATCACTTTTTTAATTTAGGCTTTCTTTATTGAGAAATCATTTTGAATGTGATGAGGGCGCCTCTGGACTGTGATAGCCCTCTTAATATACCTAATATTATTTTGTTAGGTATACTGAAGTATACTGTACTGTAGTAAACAAATATGTGCCTAGATGCATCAACTGCAGAGTTGACCACGTAATGTACGGAACAGGCAAGCCCACGGCAATCCTCTGTGTCTGACACTTCCGACGGGAGCACTTTATAAACTCCGAGAGGTTATATCATCAAAGAAACGAAGAATAGTTAAGTTTATTTTACACAAAACGTTTAATACGTATTTTTTCAAGTAACATTTTGTGAAAACTATTCTTTTCATTCAACTTTTTATTCTTATGCACACCTATCTACTTTTATATTTTTAGATCGAGTCTTATTAAGAGGATAGGCGGGCTGAAATGCTAATTTGGAGAATAGGTAACTTTTCCGAATGTAGACTTATTTGTCAGATCCGCCCCTCCCAACACATCCCGCCGACTAGAGTGCGAAAGAGACGCAGCTCGGACCGATTTTATAGACAAAAAATCGACGAAATCAGCATTTCGTATTCCCCTATTTTCTCCTCCAAAACTAAACCAATTTTAATAATTTTTTCAAAAATAATATGAAAAAGATTTTGGCTATGTCTGTATGTTTTTTTTTTTTGTTTATATTCGTCATATTTGTTTACAGACGGTAAAATTGGTCGTTTTCGAAGGTCCCTAGTTCTAACAGTAATCAATTAATGCAAAAAAGCAAAACTATAAGGACATAGCAGAGGTGACATAGATTGTATGGTAAAAAATATTTGCTCTAGTGTCATTATCCAGGGAGAAAACAGGGGCATACGTAACATACGTTTGTATGAAAAAAACGGTACCCGTCTATCCTCTTAAAGATAATTGTGAAAGTCTAGCCACTTCTCACCACTTGATACGTCATTACATCCTAAAATTTAAATGGCTAAATAATTGCTAACTGCCTCCGTGGTCTAGTGGCTGAGAGCATTGGCTCTCGATACGGAGGTCGTGGGTTCGATTCCCACGGGGGACACCTAGTGATATATCACTTTGTGCGTTTTTCCCCAGTTGGTTAGGACATTGCAGGCTGAATCACCTGATTGTCCGAAAAGAAAAATGATTCCGTGCTTCGGATGGCACGCTAAGCCGTTGGTCCCGGCTACTATCTCTGGTGGTAGTAGTCGTTACATAAAAACCACGTCAGAGGCCGTAAGGCGGTCTGAAAAAACTCTGACACCAGGGCTCTGCCCACACGATAAGAAGAAGAATTGCTAAATGTGAGCATTGCTACAACAACATTTTTAAACAGAAAGTTGGTAGTCCTAACAATGTTTCTAACTACCCCGTACGGTCGTGTGTTTATGTATGTATGTAATTCTAACAAAGCTTTTCTTCACCTCAAAAGGAATAAAAACGTTAGTTAATGACTATGTAAATGGTAACGCCGTAAGTATCCCTTCTTGTAAGTATGTGGGTCTTTTTCCCTAAAAGCGGTACAAAAGGGTTTAGAACACTTAACGAGTTTTACACAAGCAAGTATAATTACGACAAGATCAAATAGCACTAATCCAAACATAACCTTTTACTGTTTACATTTCATCCTCATTACACGGGTGACTCCCTAAAAATGGAAGCTTATTTAATTTTGTTTGGTTATGGTAACATCGGGTTCTGTTTTGCTAAGTGAATCGAACCGTACCATAGAAATGTTAAGTAAGTAGGTACTACCTAGTAGTATAAGAGATAAGTGTACTTTTTGCAACCATCAGCAGCAAGGCTGATTCAGTGTTTATGGGGTGTAGAGCATCTCTGTTATGGGGATGGACCAGGTCTGCCTGCATAACTCCAGTCGGTTAAGGAGTTACTGATGATTAAAGGTCTGTAAAAAATTAACGACAGCTAATGGTATGATATTGTTGTAGTATGCACTGTAGCTATGTAAACAGTACAAAAACTGTCAAGTTCTGTCAATCGGTGTAGGATATACAGCCAGTCAAAGTTCCGATCTTTGAACGGCTGTATCTCCTAAACCGACTGATGAACCATGTCAGTTTTTATACTGTTCACATAGCTACAGTGCATACTACAACAATAACATACGATCAGCCTTGCAGCTGATCGTAAATTTTTTACAGACCTTTAATCATCAGTAACTCCTAAACCGACAGGAGTAATGCAGGCAGACCTGGTCCATCCACATCACACAAAAGCTCTACACCCCATAAACACTGAATCAGCCTTGCTGCTGATGGTTCCAAAAAGTACACTTATCTCTCGGAATATAGGTACTATAATCATAATATCATTGATTCGTACCACTTTAAACATACATAAGGGATTGCTTCAACCCATCAAACTGAACTCACTTTTTAACATTTGATCCAGAGAGGAAACAGGGGAATACGTTTTTATAGATTTTTTTTATTAATGAAGGGGTTGCTCTTGACCTCAATCCAGTCTTTAGTACAAAGATGGCGTCGAAGATGTAGCGAGGTTACCCAGAAGAAGCATATTCACTCAGTATTTTAAAGGAATTCGGGTTGTGAGCGCTCGGAAATACTGACGCATCATTTCCTAAATAAAGCAGCAGCCCTAGACAAATTGCACACGCTTTCTATTCTACAAACGCTAACGCCGAAGCGTCATCGACGATAGAAAAACGATAGAATGCTAGACAATGTCACAAATTATTGACAATCGCTAAAAGCTGAATCTGCTCTATGGTTAGCGTTTAGTTCACTCAATCATTCACTCTTTTTTCTTTTTTATATGCTAAATCGTGTTCGATTTAAAAAAAAAAAAATGATATTTCTGTCAAATTCCGACGCCCGCCATTTTCTAGCGTTATCTACAAAGTCTGGTCAATCGCACAGACTATTATATGTACTGTCAATCGACAGGGAGCGTTCAAAACGAAACGCTCACTGTCGACAGCAACTGTCAAAAACTGCATGTTGTCTAACCTTTTTCTATTCGTTTTCGTTCTTTTCTACAGTAGAAACGATAAAAAATGTATGGGACATTTTTTATCGTTTCTACTAGCGTTAACGCTAATCGAAAGACAACTTGTCTAGGGGCACTGTTCATAGACAGACGCGCATGCAACGCCCACGCAACGCCTTCGTCGATGCCTACGCACGCACGCGGGCTTACATTGACATGAACGTGAGATGAAATGATAAATCTTTATTGACACATTTTTCTTTTTACACTGTTTCAAAAAACCGGCAAAGTGCGAGTCTCTAGCAATTAGTGTACAATGCTACTGTTCGATACAGAACATAACATTAATTAATTTAAAGATTATAAATAATAAGGTAATTTTAAGTTGCAACCTGGCAACATTATTTTGTTCCTTTTTTAATATTGCGTATGGCAATATCGTTCTCTTCCATTTTTTCGCTGTAATAGAATCAGTGCGATTTACTTCAATAAACTATTTAAATTCATTTAATGCTGTTTTACTTAACAGCTACCAGTTGTTTTTCATTGGTGAAAACCAGTATTAAACGGATACTAATTAAGTATTGAGTTTCAGGTGTGGTATGGGTAGTTTTACGTACCTAAACTATTATAAAACTGTAACAGAAGTGTGTCTGTACATTGAAGATATTAACAAAAAAAAAGTTACGATGTGGTTTTTAAGTGTCCCTGATTCCAAATCACAAATTTTTGGATTTTTTGTCTGTCTGTTTGTTTGTTTGTTTGTTTGAACGAGCATCACGCAAAAACTACTGAACCGGTTTTGATAAAACTTTTTATTTGATAGCTTATGATCTGACTTAAAATCTGGTATATAATTTGTGCAGACGAAGTCGCGAGTTAACTCTAGTAACAAATAAAACTATCCGAGTTAATGACAATTTAATAACTTTGCCCCAATCTACACAATACATCAATTATATTAAATAATTGCACAAACATTGTAATCATAAACAATAGAAACACGGTTTAGCTTCAAAAATAAAAAAAACTGTTCAATGAACTTGTGAAAAACAATATGTATGAAAATATTCGAGTATTTTACGGGTGTATCAATTAATAATTTTAGTTCATGTCTGTAAAGTTTTGAGGTTAATTTTATACGTAATAAACACTAATACGTTATATTAATAATTCAAAAGCTATTCTAAAACTGACACTATAATATTCAATTTCAAACACTATGAAGCGATATTTCATTCATTCATACCTTTTGAAATTCTTGTCTGCAAAGTTAAGATTAAAATTCTAGACTTGGTCTGACATTTCAAAATAGAGTTAAGGCCTCAATATGATATCAATGCTATATTGTATCGCTTGGAGCTAATCAGATTACATGTTATGAGATTTCTGAATAGCGCCAGAACCCGACAAGAATAAGCAATGGGAATAAGGCAAGAATGCTGCCTGTGGGGTACCACATGACTAAACACTCCAACAGAGACATGACTGCCTCCGTGGTCTAATGGTTAAAAGCACCGGCTCTCGACACGGAGGTCGTGGGTTCGATTCCCATGGGGGACACCTAGTGATATGTCACTTTGTGCGTTTTTCCCCAGTTGGTTAGGACACTGCAGGCTGAATCACCTGATTGTCTGAAAAGAAAAATGATTCCGTGCTTCGGATGGCACGTTAAGCCGTTGGTCCCGGCTACTATCTCTGGTGGTAGTAGTCGTTACATAAAAACCACGTCAGAGGCCGTAAGGCGGTCTGAAAAAACTCTGACACCAGGGCTCTGCCCACACGATAAGAAGAAGAACAGAGACAAAGCTGCTAAGGAGCGCCAATGAATAGCTACGTGATGCGCTTACCCATAGCAAATGAGTAAATACCCCACAGAGCGAAAGCTTCGACACGATCGCGCTCGCGCTAGTGGACAATCTATGGGAGACGCTGGGCAAGTGTGTCATTTTGTGTGCTCCTAAAAGTTTTCCCTTGTGTGGCCAGAAGCGCACAAAATGATGACGTGACGCGCTCGCTCAATGTTTCTCATGGATTGTCCACTAGCGCGATTGTGTTTAAGCTTTCCTAACTCATGTGCCCATAAGATTGTCCACCGGCAGAGCCGGTTTTCCACGGGTGGCGTGTAGTAGGTAACTCGTCGGTGGAAAGTCACGCACACACCGCCGCGCGTTATAGTTGTGTACCTATTAGCGCCACTGATAAAGCTTTGTCTCTGTGTCTCTGTGGGTTATTTACTCATGTAATGCTGATGTGTGGACTATAGCTTATCAGATTGTCCAACAAGTATACATGAACAACAGGCTGACTGTTCAGAACCTTCGTCTGTGGCAATTCGGACAGTGACTACAAAGAGATTGAATATTTGAAAAGGTGTTCTTCTGTCGAGACGACACTAAGACATTGTATTTGAATTGCCACCGTGGTGAAGAAATTTACCTCTTAATATTATAGGTTCTCTTCGGCGGTGTCCTATTGCCATCGCACGCGCGATGGTGCGATGCGATCTGATCGTACTGATGGGTAATTCTCCGAAATTTTTCAAATTTTCAAATTTTTCTATGGAAAAATTTCAACGATTTGTAAAATTTCGGAGAATTACCCATCAGTACGATCACATCGCATCGCACCATCGCGCGTGCGATGGCAATAGGACACCGCCTTCGTGTTAGTGAAATACAGGTGTAAAATTTAATACGTTACATATTAAACGGGGCGCTTCAGATCATCATACTGAACAACTTTACTGTAATTACGGGACAAATATTAAATAAAACCGGTCAAGAACCAGTCGGGCTACTCGCGCACCGAGGGTTTCGTACCACACCACTACAGAACACAACAAGTTAAAATAGAAAAAAAAAATTTTTTTTCTCCGGTACCTTTAGCATGAGACCGACTCAAACTTGGCCAGTTTTTATTATTTGTTCTTATATTGTAGAGTTTGTTCTATAATCAAACCAAGTTTGACGCTTGTATGTATGTATTACCGTTTTTACCATAGAGCGAGAAGAAAAAACGTTGATAAAAACTAGTTTCTTGTATGAACTTTTTGACATAATTATTATTATTTGTTAGCAAATCCGTCGTAATAATGCATATTCTGTGAAAATTTTAATTATCTAGCTCTTACAGTTCAAAACTTACAGCCCTAAATAGGTAGGACAGACGGACGGACGGACGGACAACATAGTCTTAGTAATAGGGTCCCGTTTTCACCCTTTGGGTACGGAACCCTAAAAAGCGAATGAAAAAATCTACTACCCTATCCACCCAGGGTATGACAAAAGCATGGCGCGTCGCCTAACAACTCTACGTGGGAAGGGCTCAGCCAAGTTCTCTTATTTATAGCACATCGGATAGGACACTGCCTACGCCAAACATAATACGAATCTAAAATAAATAGTAGAAAATAAATAAGAAATTTCTCAGAATAGATTCCTATTTTAGGTCTCGTATATTGTATTGTATACAGGGTGTAAGGGACAGCCAGGCAAATATTGAGACAGTGCATTTTTTCAGGCCATTAAACTCAATAACTTTCACTGAGCCAACCACCGATTTCGCGATAAAAAATTTCATGCAAAGCTGCTGTATCTACCCGATACAAATATACAGGGTGAAATTGATATCATTAGCATCCTTTTAAACTAAGAGTCTACCCATCAAACTGAACAACTTTTACTATGGGAGCAAACCGATCGGAGCAACTAAAAAATCAGCTGTTCCATACTAAACTGCAGTGCCTACTCGACTCAAATGTATGCAACGGCCGATTTTTCAGTTGCTCCGATCGGTTTGCTCCCATAGTAAAAGTTGTTCAGTTTGATGGGTAGACTCTTATATTAAAAGGATGCCAATGATATCAATTTCATCCTGTATATAGCGGATTTTTTTTTTCGCTTTTTGTGAAAGAAGCCGACATGTCAACATGACGTATAGTTGTTCAGTTTGATGGTGTAAGTAACGCATTAAAGTTTACGTGAAACAGAAGGAAACTATGTTTTTTTTCTACTTTGTTCAGAATTAATAATTGATCAAAAACCTACTTATCTGCATCTTATCTGTAAGTTTTTTGCCGTTAGCTTCTATCGGAGACCTCTTTGTTTTGTTCAGTAGGGTCAATCACTTGCAAAAACCATAATATACATAACGAAATATGTTATAAGTTTATAACAAGATCGCTTATAACTTTGGAAGTATAGCAACAACTGGCATTATTTTATTACCATTATTTAGAGGATAGAATCCATTTCGGTACAAGACGTTTCATGTATTCCTATGCGGCTGTGTCCCTGATACAGCTTACCCGTTTTTTGTTTAACAGAACTGACTTGTTATAAATTCTCTTTGATAACTTCTTGGTTTAAATCCACTAATCCGTCTTTCAATACGGAAAAGTGGTAAGTTAACTCGGGTAAGAACGGACGTTTTTTTCGGTGGGTCGGAATAAGGTTGCAAAATAAGTTTTTCTCCTATCTTGTAATCGTTATCCTAAAGAACGAAACTTCTTTTTTTTACAGTAATACGAAGTTTATACAGCGTGAAATTGATATCATTAGCATCCTTTTAAACTAAGAGTATACCCATCAAACTGAACAACTTTCACTATGGGAGCAAAAAAATCGGAGCAAAAAAAAAATTTGATGTTGCATACATTTGTGTCGCGTAGGTGTTGTTTAGTTTAGTATGGAACAGCAGACTTTTTTTTTGCTCCGATTTGTTTGCTCCCATAGTGAAAGTTTTTCAGTTTAATGGGTATACTCTTAGTTTAAAAGGATGCTAATGATATGAATTTCACCCTGTATACTTTTTAGGGTTCCGTACCCAAAGGGTGAAAACGGGACCCTATTACTAAGCCTACGTTGTCCGTCCGTCCGTCCGTCTGTCCGTCTGTCCGTCTGTCCGTCCGTCCGTCTGTCCTACCTATTTAGGGCTGTAACTTTTGAACTGTAATAGCTAGATAGTTGAAATTTTCTCAGATTATGCGTTATTACGGCGGATTTGTTGACGAATAATAAAAATGTCAAAAAGTTAAAAATTAAGGGGGGTTCTCAACAAGAAACTAGTTTTTATCAACGTTTTTTCTTCACGCCCTATCGTAAAAACGGTAATACATACAAGCTTCAAACTTGTGTGATTATAGAGCAAACTCTACAAAATAACAACAAATACTAAAAACCAGCCAAGTGGGAGTCGGTCTCGCTCTAAAGGTCCCGGACAAAAAATGTTTTTTTTCTATGTTAATAATGTCGTGTTCTGTGGTGGTGTGGTACGGAACCCTCGGTGCGCGAGTAGCCCGACTCGCACTTGACCGGTTTTTTTTTAGTTCTCCTGACTACAACTGTTTCTGCCTGGCATCGTGTTCAAAGTGGTGGAATAATGATTTGGCGAAAAGTCGCTCTCGGACAAAGATCAGACTATTGTCTAATATCACTTCTATAACATGGTATAAAAACCTAATTCTCCAAGGAGAATTAGGTCTTTAATCCGATCTTTACTTACGAAAATCCCGTTAATCTATAAATAAATAATCATAGTGGCAGCCACGGTATAGAGAAAGAAGCAACACAAAATGGCGTCTCACGCTATGTTTCTAGAAACACAATATTCCGATGCATTCTTGAAATATTTGATTTATCCGATCTTACTACCGATCCTATCTTACCCGAGTATACTTAATTGAGACAAAGTTTGGCAACCCTACTCGACACTTCACTTCAGACCCCCCGAGGCGATACATCATCGGAATTGGCAACACGAGCTCGCTACCAAGACCGAGTGCACGTCGCTACTGATTTATTACGTCACACTCCAACTTGTTACCAACAAATGTGATCATAATTTGATGTGTACCTATTGTTATTTATGAGGTGCTATTGGAAAATTCGTGATATTTTTATAGGGTTCAAACTGAAATGCGTTACATTATACAGGGTGTAACAATACACCCTAGTAATACTTAAGGGGGTGCTTCAGACCATCAAACTGAACATCTTTCACTATGAAGCCAGCATCGAGAAAAAATAAAAAAATCTGCTGTCCCTTACATTTTAATCGAATCGGTACTGCAGTTTTGTGTGGGACAGGTGATTTTTTTTATTTTTTCTCGATGTTGGCTCCATAGTGAAAGTTGTTCAGTTTGATGGTCTGAAGCACCCCCTTAAGTATTACTAGGGTGTTTTGTTACACCCTGTATTTATTTTAGAGGGTGTTTTAGACCATCAAACTGAACGATTTCCATTAAAAAAATTATACCCCTAAACGAAAGTATGTAACGCATTTATTAAGTTAACATCCTATATAGGTACCGAAATACTTATTTGATGCCACAATGATATATCATTTATAAATAGAATACTTTAATTTTTTTAGGGTTCCGAAGTCAAAAAGGAACCCTTATAGTTTCGCCATGTCCGTCCGTCTGTCCGTCCGTCTGTCTGCCCGTCTGTCCGCGGCTTAGCTCTGAGACGCTTAATACTAGAAAGCTGTAATTTCTCATATTTATACATATTCATTACGCCAACAAAGTGGTAAAATAAAATTTTGAAAAATATTTTTTTTAGTGTACCTCCCCTACACGTGAAGTGGGCATGATTTTTTTTTCTCGTCTATCCCATGTCTTTTAAAAATATTGTTATTGGGTTTGGGAAAACTATTTTTCGATTTAGGGATCCGTTAGCGAAATATTAAGCTTTAATGCGACAATTTTTGTTACAGTCAAGTGTCCCCCCCCCCCCCCTCCTCCTCTTCCAGCTAAACGGTTGTAGCTGGAGATTTAAAAAATTCACGGCAACAGCATATATAATGAATTTAAAAGGAAAACTTTCACCGCTAAGTAGGCTTTACAAGTTTACGAGTAATAGTCGACCAAATAGTAAAATGTACTTTTTAGACTACCGTATTACAAAACAAAAACCCTCCTTCTAAGTCCATATTATATTGTAACGGGCAACTACGGGCAACATTATAAAACTGGTAACAGAAGTTTATCTGGGTATACATTGAAGATATTTACAAAAAAAAGATCACGATATAGTACTAGATAGGTAGGTACTCTTTCTTTTACAGTGACGATTCAGTGTCCCTAATTCCAAATCCCCGATGGCTTTATTTTTGAAGTGAAAACACCTTTAGCGGCGTTGTGCACTTTTTGGTATGGGTAAAAAATGTTAAACTCTCGTCAGGACCGTGACGTCACGTGACCTGATCGAAAATTGGTCAGACATACCCCCTCTCTTTCTACCATTTCCATCATCATCAATCAAAATTGAATATTATAGTTCAGAATAAAGTTACAAACAAAACTTTATTACAAGTAGGTATAACTCAGTCCGAACTGAGATTAAGGTTTGAAGTTAACGTAATGCATATCGCTGCTTCAGAACGAAAGGGCCACATCTCAAAAAATCTGTTTTTACAGGAGAGTCAATTAAAGATTTCATCTTCGTTTTTCATCTCATTTTTAGTACTTTTTCTCTTTAATGCCTATGTGTGATATATGCTTAGGTGCGTATTTTGAATCTCTACCCCTCTTCTATTGCTAATTTGTGATAACTATCACACAGAGATGGCTAAGGACACATAAGTCCCTTTCGCACATAAAATTTTGCCCGAATATCAATGAATATTTTGGATAAAATGACACAAGTGGAAAAAATAAAAATGAATTTTGTATACAATCTACCTACCTTTATTAAATTTATAGTAAACTTTACAATTAAAATGAAATGGTTTCAAACAGCATTAAATGGCACATAAAAACATTAAAATAAGTCGAAAACTATTCTTCTAATTAGAAAAAAAGGTGTTGAAGGACTATAGATGTAAGTAATTTACAAAATTAAATGCTTCTAAAACCTCAAAAAGTATCTCAACCGGAAAATTTTACTTTTCTTGGAGATCGATGGATAGACCTGGGTCCCATGACTCCCTGGACCTGGACCTCCCATGACTCTTCGGCCAGTATGTCAACGCAATCATGTTCTCCTGACATACCGGTCCTGATGTATTCTTTCTATGTTGTTTTGTTTGCGGACATTGGTTTTCTCCTCTATGGTATTCGTATCTGTTATGGTGCAGCCCATATACATCCAATTTGACACCCCTTGGAAGACAGTATCTCTAATTTGAAGTGTCCAGTAAGTCGTCCATCGCCCCATGTATCTCAAAATTTTGCAGTCTAGATCAACGTAGTGGAACAAGTTGACCTAAGTGACTTGAAGCCAGCTTCTAGCTAGAGTTTATACAAGATCGGGAAGTGGTCGCATCTCCTCTATAATAGAACCTTCCAATACGGTGGTAGAGTCAAAAATTACGTCAGAAAGCTATCTATGTCAATTTATTTTGAATAAAAAACTTATAGTTTTTTTTGAGTCACGTTTCAGAGGCCAAATAACCCACTTTGGGTCACTGAACCGGCAAAGTTTGTAAGTTAATTAATGTTAATCCAAGTTCTAAGCTACCACTACACTGTGGCTATAGGATATGAATACATAATAATAATATTTATAGAAGCGAAACTATGGTTAAACCAACATGAGATTGGTAGGCGTATCTTAGCATTTTGTAGGCTAATTTTGACATTTAACGCGGGAGTTTCGTTTCTATAGTAAGCATAAGCATATGCTCACGACTATATTCCCCGAGGGGGTAGTCAGAGATATTCTGAAACTATAGTGTATTCTGTTTCTATAGTGTATTATTATTATTTATTCATATCATTATGGCTATAGTTTCATCAAAGTCAGTTTAGAAGTTGCTACTTAAACTATCAAACTATCTTTAATACTCGCATCGCAATTCGCATCCTACGTATTTTTTATATCCCCAACAGCTTTTATTTAGAATAATGATCAATTTGAGAAAAATACCAAGCTTACCTACAATTTTACCATTATGACTGTACTACCTACAGAATAGATATAAACTACTAATTAATAAGCTTAACGTGATCGCAAATATATAATGCTGTGTTATGTCTTTTAAAATACAAACGTAAACACAGAAATTTAATGAAGAAACGGACGTTTTACAAAATACAGCACTTTAGTTTAAAATAATAATGTCATTCTAAGTTCGTTTTTATTGCGAAACGGACACATTCACTAATATTGCAAGAAAAAAGCAAATTTAACTTTTTTATTATTTATATGCGAAACAGACGTAATCCAAAATGAGGCCCTTTCGTTTATAAAATTTAACTGAAAAAGAGGAAATATTTTGAGATGTGGCTGCTTCGCACATAAGTTAAGTGAGATTACACTGACTGGGAGGTTGCAACTCGAAAGATGGCCGTTTTGCTCAGAACTTAACGGATAAAACGCAAAAATGCTAAAAGGGCGTTTGCTTGATTTTTTGATTTAGAGTCCAAAATCGATGGGTGTTTTTGACTAATATGAAAATATAGGTTGATTTGGCAACATTTTTTTGAATAAAAACGATTTCGGAAATTTTTGAGTTGTGGCCCTTTCGTTTTGAAGCAGCGATATATTTTCAACTTCAAGCCTTTATATCTCTATTCGGACTGAGTTCCGGGATATACATGTAATAACAAGTTATGTTTGTTACTTTATTCTGAACTAAAATATTTAAGTTTGGTTGATGGCCGTGCTAAAAACAACGCCGAAAAATAAGGCGCCAAATATTGTCTTTTTCCTAGTTCTTAATTATACTAGAATTTTAGCAATAAGTACCAACAAAATTGTAAATAATGTTTGTGATCCATAAAAAGAACGTACTTTACTTGGAATTCCAAAAAACATTTTGGGGTTCCATTAACGTAATTTGAAAAGTCATTCAGGCCCAACATCTTATTTACAGTGACGCAATTTTCTCCTGAAATTATTTGCTTTCCTGTGTAAATGAAAACCGTAATTAAAAGGATATTTCTCTTTTAGGATTCCGTGGAAAGAGTATCAGAGATAAGTGTACTTTTTGCAACAATCAGCAGCAAGGCTGATTCAGTATTTATGGGGTGTAGAGCATCTCTGTGATGGGGATGGACTAGGTCTGCCTGCATTACTCCAGTCGGTTTAGGAGTTACTAATGATTAAAGGTCTGTAAAAAATTTACGATCAGCTGCACGGCTGATCGTATGATATTGTTGTAGTATGCACTGTAGCTATGTGAACAGTACAAAAACTGTCAAGTTCTTTCAGTCGGTTAAGAAGATACAGCCAGTCAAAGTTCCAACCTTTGAACGGCTGTATCTCCTAAACCGACTGATGTGATGGATGAACCATGTCAGTTTTTGTACTGCTCACATAGCTACAGTGCATACTACAACAATAACATACGATAAGCCTTGCAGCTGATCGTTAATTTTTTACAGGCCTTTAATCATCAGTAACTCCTAAACCGAATGGAGTTATGCAGGCAGACCTGGTCCATCCCCATCACAGAGAAGCTGAAAACCCCATCAACACTGAATCAGCCTTGCTGCTAATGGTTGCAAAAAGTACACTTATCTCTCGGAATACTAGGTACGATTATCTTTAAACATGAGACATCATCATCAACCAAGTAAACCCTGGGCTCAGTACAAAAAAGAGTATATTCATTGCGTTTTCTAATTTCGCCATCGAGCCCACAACCCAGACGGGCCAGGCCACGGGCTGGGTGGCGAAATTAGAAAACGCAATTCCCCGGTTTGGAAGAGTGCGGGTTCAAGTCCCGCCCGAGACTTAATTTTACAATGTTTAATTTGATTAACATGGCTGTAGCATGTTTGAAAAAGAGTATCTTGCACTACATACAGTACGGTCACTTCCTGCCCCCAACCAATTTTAATTTTTAACCTCACCCCTAACAGAAAACCTGGTGAAAAATATCAGCAATGGCGTATTCCTGTCTCGCTCGCGCTCACTCAGTATCGCACATGCTTGCCTAGTATATATATACTAGGTATATACCTATATAGGTATTATAAGGACTAGCCTTGCGGTAGCATTCCCCCCATGCCACGGTATAAGAACAATTGATCATGTTGTCACGAACGAGACACCGAGACAGCCTATAATTTCGAAACAATAACTTCGAACTTAGAACGTTTGGGGTTCACACGAGACTACTTTTCATGATTTTTAACATTCAAAATTAGAATCTAAAGTTATGGGGAATAAAATCCAAAGTTGCGGAAAAGTGGCAGAAATGTTTGTTAGTAGAATGACACGCGTAACTAGTCCCTATACAACGTGTTAATGAATTAACGCAAAACTAGAAAGTAGTTTGTTTAGAATCGAGAGTTGAATCGAAATATCATGGTTTCAACATAGGTAATTTTTTTCAAAATATTAAACAATTTGTTTGTAAAATTTCGAATTTCCTGAACCCGATGTCAACCCACCACATGGGCACACTCACCCTACTTACTACCAAAACAAGATTCTTAAAATGTATCCATGAGTACGTTAGCGCTTTCATTCATAGCTGAAATGATAACAAATCATTTTTGCCTCAAAACTTAAAATGCGAACAACTTTAAATTTTAATTATCAAAATAATGAAATTATTGTTTCAATCTAATTATTTTGTTATAATTCAGTTGGGGTGTATGAGGTTTTGCGCTTATTCATTAACACGTTGTATAGGTAATTAGTCAAAGCTAGTATGCAATGCACACATGCCTTCACCGCTCGGACGCGCCTGACTGTCTGTGTCTGTGTTTCTACCAAATGTTCGTGTTCGCCGGTCGTATCAGTTTCGGAGTCTGATTTCAATATTAGGATACGATCGTAATTGAGTAGCCTAGTTTAATTAGTTTAAACCTAGGCTACTCAGTTGTGTAGGTACACAGCTAAAGCTTATACACATATGTACATACGAAAACTCATGACTCAACTATTTTTATGTGATAAAGGAAATAAATAAAATAATAATAAATAATGAATGTGGGAATGGGAATTCGAAGTGGTCGGAAACTTTGATACAACAAAAAAATATTGTTTTTTGGTAGAAGGGTTTATTTAGGGCCTAAAGTATCTAACGCGTTTAAGCTTACAATTACGACCTGTATAGCTATAACATAAGTTGTTGTAAATTAAACTGTTATAGTTATTTGTTATGCAAGGCTGCAAAGTTGCTTTTTGGCGCGAGTACTTGTACTGAATCCTGAGCGTCGCGAGGGTTTCAAAGGTACGAGACGCAGAATAACTTTGCTGCCGAGCGAAACACACAACTTTTCACCTCACTACAGCGAGGAAAATTTCAATGCGCCAACCCCATTTTTAGAATAATCGCACTGGTCAGCACGTAAACAGCATAAAAAAATAAACTTGTTTAGGCTGTTTTCTTTATTGAATAGAAAGATTCGAATTTTAAAAACTCTTTCCACGCTAGCGGATAAAATGCACCTTTGCACTCAGATTTCGAATGACAAAGAGAATCTTTCCGAGCTTGTGAGGTGAAAAATTAATTTTTATCAAGGATACTATTTAAGAGGATAGGCGGGCTGACATGCTAATTTGGAGAATAGGTCACTTTTCCGACTGTATACGTATTTATCATATCCGCCCCACCGATACACCACGCTGACTAGCGTGTGAAGGAGGCAAATGCAGCTCGGACCGATTTTACATACCTACAAAAAATCGACGAAATCAGCATTCCGTATTCCCCTGTTTCCTCCTTCAAAACTAAACCGATTTTAATAATACTTTCAAAAATAATAAAAGAAAGACTTTGACTATGCCCGTATGTTTTGCTTTTTTTGTTTATATTTGTCAAATTTGTTTACTGGATGTCTGAAAACGGGCGGTAAAATTTGTCATTTTCGAAGGTCCCTAGTTCTTACAGTAATTAATTAATGCAAATAAGCAAAACATAGGGACGCTTTTATAATAAGATACCAGAGGATATTCTAAACTTACCAGACAAAAAGTTTAAGTCTCATGTTAAACAAGTCCTCTGTAAAAAAGGTTACTATAAACTCGATGATTATTTGAATGACCAAAATGTCTGGTCTTGACAATTTTACACTATGTAATGCAATATTGTATTTTAATTGTACTTTGTACATTTTGTTTTGTTTAAAAGATGTGTGTTGTAGAGTTTCTGGCCGCATCTTCTTTCAACGGAACATCTTCCGACGCGGTGGTAGAGTCAAAAAATGACGTCATAAAGCTATCTATATGATATTATTTTGAATAAAAAAATTTTGAATTTGAATTTGGACATGGCAGAGGTAACATAAATTGTACGGTAAAAAAATATTTTCTCTGGTGTTATTATTCAGGGAGAAAACAGGGGAATCCGTTTGTATGGAGTAAACCGCACTGGGCCCTATTTAATAAACGTTACAATTGTAATTTACAATTACAATTCAGGGTACATTGCTGATAATGTTAGTGACACATTACCTACTACATGTTTAGCGTCAATAGTAACCAGCAATGTACCCTGAATTGTAATTGTAAATTACAATTGTAACGTTTATTAAACAGGGCCCTGGTCTATCCTCTTATACAGGGTGTACAATAAAATGGGACAGCTACTCAAAGGGGTGCTTCAGACCATCAAACTGAACAACTTTCTCTATGGGACCAATATCGAAATCGCGAAAAAAAAATCTGCTGTCCCATATATTTCAGTCGAGTTATGTTTGCAGTTTTGTATGGGAGAGCGGATTTTTTTTTCGCGATTTCGATATTGGTCCCATAGAGAAAGTTGTTCAGTTTGATGGTCTGAAGCACCCCTTTGAGTAGCTGTCCCATTTTATTGTACACCCTGTATAGTTCTACAGAATCCATAACACGCAAAACCAACTCTCCCTTGACCATTTTTAAGAAAGGAAATTAAACTGAGAAATTATTATGGCTCTAAATTGAAGAAAAAGCGCGCTAAAACGTAGGTGGTAAGAATAAAAAATAACAACAATTTTCTTCGCGTTGAGCTACAAAAAATCTATCTTTTGTCCGGCTAATAGCCGCTTAAGTTCATTTTCACATTATGTTTTTAATGTCAAGTAGTAAAATAAAATGTGACCTTAGTTTGTAGATCTTTATCATTGTCCGTTCGGGGGCTTATTCTGTACGGAATGTAGACACGGTGACTTTGTAGATGTCATTTCCATCTCGGAATACGACCGTGGATGTGGCGGACCCATACCATAAGAATCGATAATAATAATGCACTAATATTTCGAGAGCATCGGTCGCGCGTTGCGGAGAGATATGGACATCCAATTAGGAGGTCCGGGTTCGAATCCGCACCGAAAACATGCCATGTACCAATGAGTTTTTCTAACTTATGTACCAGAACCAAGTGTGGGAATCCCGGCATGCAGTATAAGAATGGCCATTACGGAATGGGCTGATAAAACACACCAGCTGGAGTGGTATAGCCTTACAGGTCTACAACACTCCAAGAAATTTATCAGCAATGCGACAGCTCGTGTCTCAAAGTTCATACTGAACAACAGCAGGAGCAAGGCTCGTGCCATCGTCGGAGCCCTCACTGGTCACTACGCCACAGGCACGATGATGCACAAGATGAAACTCACCCTGGATCCCAGCTGCCGAGCGTGCGGAGAGGATGAGGAGACCATGGAGCATATCCTGTGTGACTGTGATGTCTTGGCGGCAAAGCGCATGTGCCTCCTCGGTGATGGACATCCAAAACCGGGAGACCTAAGGCTTCTTCCCCTCAATGGTATTGCCTCCTTCATTGACCATGTATTTGAAGGGTGAAGTAAGCAAAAAGTATTGGGGCTAACACAAAAGATCCCACTTGGTCGAAGTGTTGCTGGCTTGCCAGCCCCCACAATAAGATAAGATAAGATAACTTATGTACGTAATACCGACTGCTCTCAAACGGTGAAGGAAAACATCGTGAGGAAACCTGCATACACTGAAGAAGAAATTCTGATGTGTATGTGAAGTCTACCAATCCGCATTGGGCACGCGTGGTGGACTAATGCCCATACACCCTTCCTGAGGGTAGGCCTGTGCCCTGCAGTGAGACGTTTATAGGCTGCTGATGATGATGATGACTAATATTTAACTATTTTTATGTCCATAACTTCATAATTATACTCAGTTATACAATTGCAGTTTAGTATGGAACAACTGATTTTTCTTTTACTCCCATAGTAAAAGTTTTTCAGTTTGATGAGTAGACTCTTAGTTTAAAAGGATGCTAACGATATCAATTTCATCATCTATATTCATAACTAGCTTTTGCCCGCGACTTCGTACGCGTGGACATTTTATTTTTTCGTAAATTTTCCAATGTTTTTAATAGTTATTCTATTATTCGGGACGGAGACAAATACAACAAATCAAAAACCATGAAAATCGGCCCAGCCGTTCTCGAGTTATAAGTGTTCGAACAAACCCAACTTTGTTTTATATAATACGAGAATTGACCCGCGACTTCGTCCGCATAAATTATATACCAGATTTTAAGTCAGATGATAAGCTATCAAACAAAAAAATTTCATCAAAATCGGTTCAGTAGTTTTTGCGTGATACTCGAACAAACAAACACCCAAACAAACAAACAAACAAACAAACAGACAGACAAAAATCCAAAAATTTGTGATTTGGAATCAGGGACACCTAAAAACCATATCGTAATCTTTTTTTTGTAAATATCTTCAATGTACAGAGACACTTCTGTTACAGTTTTATAATAATTTAGATGTTCCTGGAATATGGTAAATAGGTACACCATTCAACTATCTACTCACTTTACCAACAATAAACTAAGATTCAATTTGACAAATATTTTTAGGTAAGGCATATGAAAAACATAACGAAACGACGCTGTTGCCTAATAGAGATACCTACTGTTTCTTACACTGTGCCTAAATTCAATAAAGAAACAAAAAGACATTACGGTATCTACCTACTAGAATAAGCCATCATGTCCGACAAAAGACGACTTATGAAAGAATAATATGGGGCGGGACACAAAGGCATTTTATTCCTGGTAGACATAACAAAAGTCCCTCTTAGTGGCCGCGGAATTGCCATAACTTTCATCTTTTCATTATTTTTCCGAGAAGAAATACATTTTCACGTGTAATTATAGTAGTTTGTGTTTTTGTTCTTGTGCTGAGAGCTTTTTTAAAAAGACAAGTGTTTGTTTTTTGTTTTTGCGTTTAATGACATTATACCAAAACTGCCTCCGTGGTCTAATGGTTAAGAGCATTGGCTCTCGACACCGAGGTCGTGGGTTCGATTCCCACGGGGGACACCTAGTGATATCTCACTTTGTGCATTTTTCCCCAGTTGGTTAGGACATTGCAGGCTGAATCACCTGATTGTCTGAAAAGAAAGATGATTCCGTGCTTCGGATGGCACGTTAAGCCGTTGGTCCCGACTACTATCTCTGGTGGTAGTAGTCGTTAGATAAAAACCACGTCAGAGGCCGTCAGGCGGTCTGAAAAAACTCTGACACCAGGGCCTGCCCACACGATAAGAAGAAGACAGGATGTAACAAAACACCCTAGTGACCCCCTTAAAATACCCTATACTTAAGGGGGTTCTTCAGACCATCAAACTCAACAACTTTCACTATGGAGCCAACATCGAAATCGCGAAAAAAAACAGCTCTTTCATACAAAACCGTCTCGACTCAGCTCTTTCATACAAAACCGTACCGTCTCGACTCAAATGTATGTGATGGCAGATGTTTTTATTTTTTTCTCGACGTTGGCTCCATAGTGAAAGTTGTTCAGATTGATGGTCTGAAGCACCCCCTTAAGTATTACTAGGGTGTTTCGTTACACCCTGTATAGTGCGCGCAAAGTGAAGACTCGAAAACGACATAATTGGGACATCTTTCAATAGTCCGCATGAAGCAATGCTATGAGTGAAATGAAATTTTACGCGGCATTTTCTATATCAAAAAAATCAAATCATCTCATCACTCGTGCAAAAATATCATTGAATGCGTTAGAGTTATAAAGGGTGTAAAATTTAATGGGACACTTACTTAAAGGGATGCTTCAGACCATCAAACTGAACCACTTTAGTACGGGACCAACACTGAAAACGCGAAAAAAAAATCAGCTGTCCCATACAAAACTGCAAACATAACTCGACTGAAATGTATGGGACATGGGATTTTTTTCGCGATTTCGATGTTGGTCCCATAGAGAAAGTTGTTCAGTTTGATGGTCTGAAACACCCCTTTAAAAAGTAAGTGTCCCATTTAATTGGAACAAAACACCCCAGTAATTCTTAACAACTTTCCCTATGGAGCCAACACAAAGAAAAAATAAAAAAATCTGCTGTCCTATACATTTGAGTCGAGCCGGTAGGTACTGCAGTTTTGAATGAAACAGTAGATTTTTATTTCGCGATTTCGAAGATGGCTCCTTAGTGAAAGTTGTTCAATTTGATAGGGTGTTTTGTTATACCCTGTATAGTTAGTCTGTACCATGGTACAATAATATACTGCGCCTGGTATTCTCTTCCGACCATGTGACTGACCACGTGACTGACACAAGCCTACGTCATCATACCCTTTTACCATGTTTAGCGGCCATTTTTTTGTGACGTAGGTTTGTGTCACTCTGGGAATAGAACACCTTGTTTTTTTTAGACTATGGTCTGTACTAACAAAGAATATTAATCATTACTCCATCGTAGTGCCTACTAATGAAACCTAAAACTTTAAATTTTCGAAATTTCGAAAACTTTTGACAAAATTGAATTAAAATTAGTCTTTTCAATTTCGGAGTAATTAAGAATTAACGTTTCAAATCAAAGTTTTTGATACCTTCGAATTAGTTTTATACGTTAGGCGCGGTCGACACGAGCTACTGGCCACAGCTACTGGTGACCAGCGACAAGCAGTTCACACGCATTTTTCATACATTTTGTAGGGACCCCGTACACGTTTGGGTACCCTTTGGTCTAACGGGACCCTATTCATAAGCCTATGCTGTCCGTCCGTTTGTATATATGTCTGTCCTACATACTTAACGTAACTTTGGAACCGTAGTAACAAGACAGTTGAAAGAAGGTTGGCAAATTTGAACCCAGCCATTTTTTACGAAAACTAAAAGCTCTTCAGGACGGCGATCATAATTATTATAAACAAAAAAAATTAAGGCATTTTTAAAAAAAAAATCCACATCTCCAGAAGTGCGGATTCAAAAGTAGAAATAAATAGTAAACTAGAGAAATAATCCAAAAAGCAGTAGCAAAACGTTTTGGTCGTTACGGAATGTATTTGGGTTGATTGAACTGATAGTTCATGATTTCGTTTACTTCCATTATTATAATATTATCGTGAATTTGCATTAAAATAAACACAATGAATTCGTAGAAGATTGAGTGGACTATATAATAAGAAAGACTACAAAAGGAGAAAGCAGAAATACCTCTCCCCCAACATCTACATGTTACAGCCAATTGACTTTTTTGTTAGTTTTGTTTCACTCTATACGTATTACTAAGTCTGGGTCTCAAAATACATGTCCGTTGCCAAACTTCTTTTCACAGAATTTGCGTTATTTATAAAAAGACAGCTTAGTATCCAAGGTGTGACACATAGAGAAACTCCTGACTCCTGTTAGTCACGTGTTTCTCTATGTAACAAAACAGCGATAGTGTACCTGAACCATTCCATTGGGTAACAAACCTACGGTCGGTCAAGGATTTGTTTGTAGTTTTTTGGTCACTAAGAGTTCTTTAAGAGTGATATTACAGGCGTAAGTTTATGTAATGTCATAGTAAATAAATGATAAGACGCATTTTACCCCGTCCCCTAAACACATAGCCTCACGTATTTCTCTTGAACTCTTGAACACTAGAGCGTGACTATGAATACAATTATTCCGATACACCTTAAGGCTCTCACATCAATGATTATAGAGTCACTGGGAATTTTTAATAATTTATTTATAAATTATGATTCCTTTTGAGGTGCTCGTTGGTGTGCCTTCTTTATTGGAAACGATAACTGACGGCCTGGCCACGGGATGTGGCGCAAAAAGTGATTTTTCAATACACTGACTACGCGCCACTGCGTGCTTGCATAATAACACAACGTTCAGTGTATTGAAAAATCGCTTTTTGCGCCGTATTTTACCCTGTCCCGTGGTATATGAATAGATAATAATAGTACCTATATTATCTATTCATATACCCGTGGCTAGGCGATGAAGTAACAACACCGAGGCCAGTCTTTGGATGGGTAAAATTCTACCCTCTTACGGGAGAGGAAGCTTGTGCCGTACAGCGGGCTGTTAATGCCAGATTTCGATGATTCCTTTAAGCATCATCATCCTTTAATATTAATAAATAATAATTCTCATCTTAATTATTGTTATTCTTTCTTTTTTTTACTACCTTCTATTCCTTTTCTCTATTTATTCTTAACAAAAAAAAAACAATTTTCCTAATACTTAGGTGTCTCAACCTTAAAAAATTCAAATCAATAAAATAAGTAGATACTTAGTTAACTAACCAATATTATTATCTTCATATTATTTTAACAAGAAGTTTTAAAGGGGAATTTATTTAGATTGATTTATAATAATGGGTGAAAAGGATAAAAATTCGGATTGTCATAACTCATCACTTTTGTATGCGCCTTAATAATTTTGTAATCTACTTCAGAACTAGTGTTTACTAGCTCATAGTTATCGTTGTCATAGCAACGACTGAGTCCAAACAATATTTATGAAAAATACATAACATTAAACTATAGGTACCTCTATTTAACATGAAACCAAAATTACGATATTGTACTCCTTCCAATAGGTATACGATTCATATTTAAGTGATACACTAGCGACCCGCCCCGGCTTCGCGGTGCAATGCTGATATAAACCTTCCTCTTGAATCACTCTATCTATTAAAAAAAACCGCATCAAAATCCGCTGTGTAGTTTTAAATATACATAGGGACAGAAAGACAGAGGGAAGCGACTTTGTTTAATACTATGTAGTAATATCGATTCCTTCATTGACGGTTTTTAAGAGCCTATGTCGAAAAATAATTTAAGCGAAACGGGTGTGTGATAGCTTATATTACTGCCAGATGCGAGAGAAAGAGATGGGGCGTCGCGCGCGCCTGGAACGAATCAAGCGAAAAAACAAACTTTATTTAATTGTGATTGTACTATTTATGTAAGTTCAATTCTGCTCTAATCAAAACTTACATAAGCTTAGATATAGCAATCTCTTTTTTTTAAATCAAGTCTCATGTTTCTATTATTCACCGTTTAGCAGTTACAAGCGTTTATAGACAAAAACGGAGGCTACTTTGGCTTGTTTTTCTATCGAGAAAATTTGTCTTAATCGTGTTTTGGCTCTAATCAAAACTTCAATTATATGTTCAATTTACACATATCCGCCAATCATACTCCTACTGTTAGTACTTCATGATATATGGAGCTTTGAAGAATCCTATTTTTTTTACATAGCCCCTTAAAGAGATGACCAAACCAACATTACAATTCGAAAATTCTCTTTAGAACTTTTGGGACTATGTAACATCAAAATCGCGTAAAAACATCAACTATCTATACATTTGGGTCGAGTATATGTTTGCAGTTTTGTATGGAACCGTTCTTTTTTTCGCAATTTTGATTTCATTCCCATAGAGAACGTGGTTTAAGTTGATGGTTTGATCATCTATCAATATTAAAACATTTTAACGAGTACTTACCGCGTTTTGGTATTTGTGAGTTCCCGATATTTCGGCAGTGTTACAACTGCCATGATCACGGGATGACTGATCATCCCGTGTCATCCCGTGATCATGGCAGTTGGAACACTGCCGAAATATCGGGAACTCA
Organism: Agonopterix subpropinquella; assembly: GCA_922987775.1. Taxonomy (NCBI): domain Eukaryota; kingdom Metazoa; phylum Arthropoda; class Insecta; order Lepidoptera; family Depressariidae; genus Agonopterix; species Agonopterix subpropinquella. Next base: position 6,595,386 of record OV277696.1, on the reverse strand, counting down.
CAAATACCAAAACGCGGTAAGAACCCGTTAAAATGTTTAATTCTAGATTAAATAATAACCGCGTAAGGATACAACTTAATAATTATGCTGATGTTTTTTAATGTATTTTCTGTTGTGTAGTTTGACATAAACTGTATCTGGGGTACCTAATGATACCGTGTTTTGTGTAAATAATTAATTTAAAAAAGTATTCGGTGTATAATTAGACCATCAAACTAAATAACTTTTAACCATTATGGAATTCGAAAACCAGCTGCCCCCTACATTTAGGTGGAGTATACTCGTAGGATTGCAGTTTTGCATGGAACAGCTAATTTTTTTCCACGATTTCGGCGTTGGTCCCATAGTGTAAGTTGTTCAGTTTGATAGTCTGATACTTACATACGCATATGCTCACGACTATATTCCCCGAGGGGGTAGTCAGAGATATTCTGAAACCTCAGAACATCCACGTTTCACTAAGTAGTACCGAAACTCTGCCCAGTGTGACGGGGAGTGAGACCGTCGCCACTTGTAATGGACAGTAGGTACAACAATATACATGCCTCGAAATTGAAGCATGCAGGTTTCCTCACGATGTTTTCCTTCACCGAAAAGCCAGAGGTGTTACAAATCGTACATAAATTCCAAAAAAACTCATTGGTACGAGTCGACCTGGACGGGGATCGAACCATCGCCTCCTGCACGGCAGGCATGGTTACTCGCCACTGGACCACCACGGCTCCGATAGTCTGATCATCTCCTTTAATGTAGAGTCAAGGTTAAGGGGCGTCCGCCCTGTTTTGAGTAACTTTGTAACCATTTTATACATTAACTATGACACTTTTTCAGCAGAAAACGAAACTAAACAATCTACAGGATATGAGAAGTGATGTGGTTTTTCTCGAAATCTATTTTAATTAATAAAACTGAAGAAAAATGACTCCAAAGTCACCTCTTTTTTTCCAATTGTAACTGTTTTACTCTTACATTGTTGATCAGAAGAATATGAAAATTTACAATATTCTTCACAATACAATATAAAATGTGGTTTTCTTATTTTTTGAAACTTCATAAAAAATCATACAGGTTTTCAAAGAAAACGGAAAATTCTACCGGAGCCGCGCAATTGAAGCGGGATGGCTAATTGCAAAAGTTTGCTTGTAAGAAAGAGAGCCTTGTAGATGGGAGGAGTAGCCTATGGGGCTGACATAACCTCAGGGTTAAGCTCCAATTAAAATAAAATAAAAACAGAATTTAAAAAAAAACCGACAGTATATAAAGGATGAACCCATAATGTAAATCAATTTTATATTAGGTCCGACAATTCGTGTAGCTCAACTGATCTTAAAGTAGAACCAGGGAAATAGCACAACATGGCTGTAACATGTTCAAAATCAATAATATTTGAAATAAGAACCAGGGAAGTTTTATATTTTTCGACATCGTATGAGACAGAATATCTATTAGACAAAAAACTGGAAATATGAACTCCTTACTATTGGTACATTCACTTATTAACTACGGCGTAGCACTTCGTAGCACATTCTCTTAGCCAATCGTAACATTGGAGCCCGTATTTGAATTGCTTAAGAGGGTACCGAGCCTGTTGTGATGCCCTCGTATTTTCTTTATTTCTAAACAATTAAACAACATTTCCAAAAAAAACAAGAATGTTACATTGTACTCCTGATTGGCTTTCAATTTATCGAAACATTACGGATTAGATATTGTGTTTTATCCTTTTAGCTATTATTGTGAGGGATGTTTAGGTGGCTAGGGCAGAGAGTAGTAAGACGAGTGAGTATCAGTGCGTACTAGTTTATTACGGAAATTGTTCCCTATTTTATACAGCTCGGCGGATCCCTACTTGCTGGTGAACCGCCGAGTAAAATGTAAAATGTGGGTACCCCACAATCGCCGAAAGTGGCACTTTTACCAGTTTTAAAGATAATAACTACAAACATTATAAAAACAAATCCGCAGTGACCCGATAAATTGAAAATCAGCAGTGATTTCTTGATTTTTGGAAATATTGTTTAAATGTTAAGAAAGAAAAAAATTACGATTGGGGGCAGCACAATAGGCTCGGTGCAGCCTTAAACAGAATGAATTTAACAGTAAGAACAATGTAAGAACGAACAAAATGTCTTAGAAATTATTTGGTTCGTTTAATACGACACGATCCTTTAATTAGGAGACACAAAGCTAATAATAATTAGGGAGTACATTTACATAATTACACAATGATAATTAGGTATGTAAACTGCGATAATTAGACGTTGCGATGTCGTACTAAATGAGTGATTGCAATTTTCTTTCTTTCGTCTGTCTTTGCAATTTTCTTGCACAGTTTCTTAAAACATAGTCAATTAGATATTTTATAGTAAAGAACTCAAATTTGAATCCCTTATTAAAAGGTGCTTTTCCCTAATTTTTTACCCTCTTGAGGTTTTAAATAAAAAGTGTATTACTGAGACGAGATTAATTAGAAGCCATAAATAATTGAAATCTTTCTTGAGGATTTATTTATTTTTTCCTGAGGGTCGGTCGGTGAACCTTTAGAGGTATCAGATTTTATTATGTTTAGTAAATTAGGTATTCAAAATGTTGGCTTTGATTTTCTTATACATAAAAAATTTAGCAACTTTTTTGGATTATTTTCTTTTTATTCTACTTTATGTTTGTACACAACTTCTAAATAATTTTCCCAAAAGGTATAATTGCAGAGTACCTACGTAAAAACTATAATCATGAGTTCATGTCAAATATTTTGATACTCGCAAGCTCGCTCATCAAAACCTAAAGGGTAATTCTCGTTGACCTAGAATCATGCAATTTGGCAAGATCAGTTACGTCCTTTTCCACGAACGTCCATATCGCCCGAATTCCTTGTATGGCCTTTTCCCCGAACGGACATTGCCAATTACGTCCATTTCCTTGTACGGACATTTCCCCTTAAAGGTCTCATAGCACAAGTAGAAATCCGAAAATCGTGAATTTTATGTTAAATCAAATAATTTTCTTTTATTTCAAACTTAAATTTTCAGTTGAATCATAGACCGTGATGAAGACCGATGTATGGGAGAATATTTTTTGCTACTACAAACTTAAGTTTGTATTTCATAATTAAGTTTGTATGGAACCCTTAGGGCGCAAGCCCGACTCGCACTTGGCCACACGCCACACGCTGTTTTAGGGTGTTTTTCTAATCTTTGTCAAGGTGTACCGTGGACATCATACGCCCTTTCTTGTATTGTCATGAACTTTTGAATAAGGCCCCACTAACCCACTAATCCTGGGAATTTAACGTCTTGACTAAGAAATATAAGGTTAAATCTAATTAGTTGGCGAAACCTAACCAACGTATTTTATATCTGTTACTGAGTACAATTGCGTGATAATGACCCGCCACCCAACCACATGACTTTAGGTCAATATTCGCCCGCGCCCCGCGCACTGCAGCCTACGCGTATTGAAAATGCAATCTGTAATCATTAACAAGTGTCCTGGTTCAGTATCGTCACTAATTTTCTCTCCAATGAACGACATAAAATAAACAAACTAGAACATAAACAAGGGAAATAAATACTCAACTTCCATCGCTTCCATTTATCAGATGAAATCTATTTCGCTACTAATTGCCGGTTCACCAAGACACAGCAAGTGCTAAGATTCCACCACATCTAAACTAAGAAACAGTAGAACAACTTTATTTTTGGGATAGGATTAATTCATGATTAACGATTATCAAGAATGGGGTTATACTATTTTAGTATCCTTATCAGCCGTTCTATTTTTCCAGACCAGATATCGTCCAGGCTAGAGTAGATAGTTTGACAATATCAAAGATATTTTTTTTCTAAATGGCGGTGCTCTAAAAATCCTGAGGTTACCTTGTCCTAAAACTTTTACGTTACTTACAGGTTATTTGCAGGGAAAGGTTATTGAAATTCGCTTACTACAACAATTTTGAAAAAAAAAAAACGTAATTACGGGATAGGTTATATGTTAGGCTCTGAACAAAAAATATTTGTTTGATCGAAGTGATGAAGTGTGTGTGTGTGTTTGAGTGGTGGTAGGTGTTCGTCTGCGTTAGGCTTGAATAACCGCGCTGTACTATAAAAATATTGCTTGATGTCTGGTTTAAGTTTTAAACAAAATGTAGCCTCAGAAAAAAAAAATTGTTTCTATAATCAGAACGGATGAATTGAATAAACAAAAACAACAAATAAACGTTATTATTTCGTTTACTTATAAAGCTTTTGTAACAATTAGGTATGTGTCAGAGTAAGCTATAAGCTAATAATAATAACGAAATATATTATTGTTAGTAAAGATGATACCTAGTGTGTGTTTTATTGTGCCTTACACCATATTTTTTGTGAAAATGTAAAGTTATATTTTTTACACGTGTCACACTGCTTACGAACATGCTGTGCGATTATGAGCCATAAGGTATTTAATTAAATGCTATAATCTGGTTTTGGTCGAGTTTGTGCCCAATCTCGGTTTGCGGTCGCTTTGTTCATAATTGAACAACTTCTTGTTACATTGTTCAAGGTGATAAGTGCTTTACTAAAGAAATTAAACGTAAATGTAAAACTGAATTAATTTGTCATCAAACTCATTTTTGTACTGAGAAAAAAGGCTCCTAGTAGCTAAACTGGGGCCCGATTGCGCTAAGTTAAAACATCGAAGTTCTATATTCTTATCCAATTACAATTCTAATCACATTGCAATCCAATCTTTGACTACTTATACAACGTATTAATGAATTAGCGCAAATCCTCATACCAACTGATTTATAACAAAATAATTAGATTGAAACAATAATTTCATTATTTTGATAGTAAAAATTTAATGTTATTCGCATTTTAACTTTTGAGGCAAAAATGATTTGTTATCATTTCAGCACTGAATGAAAGCGCTAACGTACTCATGGATACATTTTTATAATCTTGTTTTGGTCGTAAGTAGGATGAGTGTGCCCGTGCGGTGGGTTGACATCGGGTTCAGAAAATTTTTGCATAAAAATTATTAAATATTTTGAAAAAATTACCTATGTTGAAACCATGATAATTCGACTTTGCTCTCGATTCTAAACAAACTACTTTCTAGTTTTGCGTTAATTTATTAACACGTTGTATAGGGACTAGTTACACGTGTCATTCTACTAACAAACATTTCTGCCACTTTTTGCGGGGGGCGAGGTAACATGAAATACGCAACTTTTGATTTTATTCCCCATAACTGTAGATTCTAATTTTTAAAGTTAAAAATCATGAAAAGTAGTCTTGTGTGAACCCCAAACGTTCTAAGTTAGAATTTATTGTTTCGAAATTATAGGCTGTCTCGTTTAGTGATAAGGTATAAAATTGAATGTACGCACGGCGACAGATCAACCTACCCATAGTTCGACCCAGAGTTCAACTATGGGTAGGTTGATCTGTCGCCGTGTGTACATGCACATGATCAATTGTTCTTATACCATGGCAGAGAGGAAATGCTACCGCAAGGCCAGTCCTTATAATAAATAGTCAAAGAATCCAATTTATATTCAACTGTACTAAATTCCGCATCGCGCTAAACTCATAATGTAACTGACAGCCCTTAGGCTGCCTGTCCACTGATGCGAGCTGGCTGGGCAAGCTGTTTAGCTGTGTAAATATTAACCAATCAGGAGCCCGGCTGATTTCGGCCGGATCTCTAATTTGTATTCAACTGTACTGAATTCCGCATCGCGCTAAACTCATATGTAACTGGCAGCTAAGGCTGCCAGTTACATATGAGTTTAGTTAAGACATCAGAGTTACGTTAAGACGTCTGAGCGATCTGTCAACACGGTTACGGCTGTCATGAGCTGTACCATGACTAGCGCAATACCAAATGTGTCAAAAGTTACGGTTCGTACGTAGTCCAATAACGGTTCCATCACCGAATATTTACCGCGATTGCAGCCCTGTAAATCATAATTAAGACAAAAAACCTTGAGGGTAGGCCTGTACGATGCAGTGGTGACGAAAATCACCTAGTATAATGGGGTCCTTCTTAGTATGCTTGACGGTTTTTTAATAGGATGATCAGACCATCAAACTGAACAACTTTCTCTATTGGACCAACACCGAAAACGCGAAACAGCTGTCTCATACATTTAGGTCGAGTACCTACGATTGCAGTTTAGTATGGAACAGCAGATTTTTTCGCGATTTCGACCTTGGTCCCATAGGATAGGGAAAGTAAATCAGTTGAGAGTTACCAGACGACAGGAATTTTCCAGGTAAATCCGGAATTTTGAGCCTCTGTCAGGGAAACAGGGAATTTTTTTTTTAATTCAGTGATAAAACTATAATTATTAAAATGTGCTCTTTAAAATGAATATTGTCCAGATAAGAGCCTGAACAGGCACTTTCGACCGTCTCTTTTCCCCCATAGTCCACTTCATTCCCATTAAATGAGAACTCTACGTTCGCATTTTGTTCTTGGATTGCAAACGTTCAATTCCACGCTATGGTTTATAAAATTATTTTCCGTTGTTTAACAGGGTACCTATTACTACCCATTCATAACATTTTTGAAAAAAGTCAGATCTTACTGCATATCAGAACAGAATAAAATATTGAAACGAAATGTGAGGATCATCATCATCATCATCTCAGCCGATGGACGTCCACTGCTGGACATAGGCCTCCCCCAAGGATCGCCATAACGACCGGTCCTGCGCTGCCCTCAAATGTGAGGATATTTACTAAAAATTCCAGTATTTTGTCAGGAAATCTCATCTTTGGATCTGGTAACCCTTACTCATTTGATGGTCTGATCATCCCCTTAAATTAATCTCAGTTATTTCGTTGGAACTTGTACGTCCTTCTAGGAATATCGTCAGCTATTCTACAACAATATTCGACCTAATTGACTAACAGCCAATAAAGCGAGAGCATCAAGTTGACACAACCCACGTCTTCACACAACATAGCCTCCACTCAAGCATGTAACAGCTCCAAGCTGGAAATCAAATAAACGCTTAGTAACGTACCTATATCAAGTAGTAGGCAAACTGTTTACTTGCCTTAGCAAACACGTTTGAACAGCAAACACTTATAGCACTTGAGCTGGAGTGCCGAAAATAAAGACGTTAAGAGTATGTGGAGTGTATAGCCGGAGATAAACGAATGTGATTGAAAACTTTGTAATAAAAGCCCTTTTCAGATAGAGCAAGATCCCATGTTCGTGATTTTATAAAAGCTGACAGTTTCTCAGCGTATGCTCCCAACACAGGTACGAACGGTACGTCACTGGTATATACAACGTGGTAATGAATTAACGCAAAACCTCATACACCCCAACTGATTTATAACAAAATAATAAGTTTGAAACAATAATTTCATTATTTTGATAGTTAAAATTAAAAGTTATTCGCATTTTAAGTTTTGAGGCAAAAATGATTTGTTATCATTTCAGCAATGAATGAAAGCGCTAACGTACTCATGAATACATTTTAATAATCTTGTTTTGGTAGTAAGTCGGGTGAGTGTGCCTGTGCGGAGGGTTGACGTTGGGTTCAGTAAATTTTAAATTTTAGACACAAATTAATTAATATTTTGAAAAAAATTACCTATGTTGAAACCATGATACTTAATTCGATTCTGCTCTCGATTCTTAACAAACTACTTTCTAGTTTTGCGTTAATTCATTAACGCGTTGTTCTTCTTAATATGCTTACACTTTTTTAAGGGGATGATAAGACCATCAAACTGCACAACTTTCTCCATGGGACCAACATTGAAATCGCAACATTGAAAAAAATCCGCTGTCCCATACATTTTGCTCGAGTAGGTTTGCAGTTTTGTACGGGGAGCTGATTTTTTTTTCGCGATTTCGTTGGTGTTACCATAGAGAAAGTTGTTCAGTTTGATGGTCTGATCATCCCCTTAAAAAAGTGTCAGCATATTAAGAAGGACCGTTCCGTAGTCCGCAGTAAGGCTGCCTGTCCATTGACGCGAGCTGGCTGTGCGAGCTGTGTACCTGTGTAAATATTAACCAATCAGAGATCCGACCGAGATCGGCCGAGCTCCTGATTGGTTAATATTTACACAGCTACACAGCTCGCACAGCCAGCTCGCGTCAATGGACAAGCAGCCTAATAAGCAGTTGATGCTTCCTGAGTAGTGTTGTTATTGACCATTCGAAATTCAACTTCCTAACTGTCGTGTGATGTTTGGCAGAGAACAAACCCTGGGTGTTGCCATCACATCTAGCATCGTCAACAACTCTGATGCCCACGCTGCCGTGGCTACCGTTGGTTGAGTCACTGCATCCGTACCTCTGATCTTAGCGTTTCGCTCCATCGGATTCAGGAGGCCAGAGAGAGTTTATCTATTATCTTATACAGGGTGTAACAAAACACCCTTGTAATACTTAAGGGGGTGTTACTTCAGACTATCAAACTGAACAACTACAACTATGGAGCAAACTTCGAAATCACGGAAAAAAATCTGCTGTCGGTCCTATACATTAGAGCCGAGTCGATACTGCAGTTTTGTATGAAGCAGCAGATTCTTTTTGTGAAAGTTGTTCTGTTTGATGGTCTGCAGCACCCCCTTTAGTATTACCTAGTAGGGTGTTTTTTTATACATCCTATATACTGTATAGGGTGTAAACTTAAATACATTACATACTTAAGGGTGTGCTTCAGACTATTAAAACTGATCGACCAATGTAACGCTGACAGTATTTAAATAAAACCGGTCAAGTGCGAGTCGGGCTACTTGCGCATCGAGGGTTCCGTGCCACACCATCACAGAACACAACATTATTAACTTAGAAAAAAACTTTTTTTGTCCGGGACCTTTAGCGCAAGACCGACTCACACTTGGCCGGTTTTTAGTATTTGTTGTGATTCTGTAGAGTTTGCTCTATAATTACACTAAGTTTGACGCTTGTATGTATTACCGTTTTTACGATAGAGCGTGAAGAAAAAACGTTTATAAAAACTAGTTTCTTGTTGAGAACCCCCCTTAATTAATAACTTTTTGTCATTTTTATTATTTGTTAACAAATCCGCCGTAATAACGCATAATCTGAGAAAATTTCAACTATCTAGCTATTACGATTCAAAAGTTACAGCCCTAAATAGGTAGGACAGACGGACGGAAAAACAGATTTTAATATTCCAGAAGCAAGAAAGTTGCGTAAAAAGCTATAGACATTTCTGTAATTTCTAATAAAAAGTAAAAAATGAAGCGACACGTACACTACATTTACATAATTCCATTCAAAATTCATGTCACCATTTTTACTTCTTTGGGAGCACCTGTACTTTGAGAGTTAAGCCAACACTGGAGGACTTAAAATTCAGCGAGATGTCACGAGATATCGTGTGAAATTGCCAGACTACGCGTAAAGTAAACGTAAGTGCATACCTATTAGGGTGGGCCGAAGCGCAAGCATCCGCCCAAATCGCTTCTATACCATTTATACACGGGTAAAATAAGATTACTTGAAATAAGAATTTTACGTTTTCTTCGATATCTATGAGAGCGCCATATTCTTGGTTCAATGCAATTTGCTTTCAGTAAAGACAATTGTCTTATGTGAAAGCAAATTGCATTGAACCAAGAATATGGCGCTTCCATATACAACGTGTTAATGAATTAACGCAAAACTACAAAGTAGTTTGTTTAGAACTAAGAGCAGAATCGAATTATCATAGTTTACATAGGTAATTTTTTTTCAAAATAATAAATATTTTTTTTGTAAAATTTAAAATTTTTTGAACCCGATATCAACCCACCCCACGGGCACACCCACCCTACTTACTACTAAAACAAGATTATTAAAATGTATCCATAAGTACGTTAGCGCCTTCATTAATTGCTGAAATGATGACAAATCATTTTTGCCTCAAAACTTAAAATGCGAATAACTTTAAATTTTAACTATAAAAATAATGAAATTATTGTTTCAATCTAATTATTCTGTTATAAATCAGTTGGGGTGTATGAGGTTTTGCGCTAATTTATTAACACGTTGTATAGAAGAAAATGTCAAATTCTTATTTTAAGTAATCTTTTTTTACCCGTGTATGAACAATCGCCAAAGAAAAACTGATTTAGGGTACAATTGGTCAAGTTTAAAAAAATCGCATAATACAGGCTGATGATGATAATGCTAATGACACAAATGCCCTTTAAAGCTAAACATTAACCAAATCATTGCAAAATTAACCTTACGCTCTGAACATTAGACAGTAAATCAGATGGATTCCGATTGCCTCTCAATTAGTCGGCTAACTAATATTTAGAAAGCATTACGCACGGTATGCTAGAGGTATTCAACGTTGAACACTAGGTTTAACTCTGGGGAATAGAATCGAAATTTTGTTCTAACTGAAATAATATTCTCCTCCAGATTATTTCAACTGCCTTTAATTTAAACATGTTAAAAATAAACCTTCATAGTTGCCCTAGATTTTTTTAGTATTTTATTTGAAATACGGGATGAAAAATTAAATGCGTGGGTAATATTTACATATCCAACGGGGTAATTCAGACAAACATTCACTATTGTGCAAACATTGAAATCGCGAATAAAAAATCTACTATTCCATACATTTGGTTCGAATAGCGTTTGACGTTTTCTATGTAATAGCAGATTTTTTACTCGATTTCAGTGTATAACCCATAACAATAGTTTAATGTTCTGAATCACCCCTTGTAGTACCTACGTAACACATTAATTTTACGCCCTGTATAGACGAGTTATTGTGTTCTTGACTATGTCAAAATTCAAGACTCATGTTACAATGAGCGTTTTTCTTTTCTTTTGTAAATTTAGTTCCTAAAAAACTCGACAGGTGACATCAGGTGACATGCTTATCGCTCCATAGAGACGTAGGCGAGATCCTGTCAAAATCATGTCAAGACTGTGCCTGACTTTTTTTAAAGGCCAAGGGATCGAGCCCATACAAACATGTCAGACGCAAACAGTTTCCTATTTTCGATTAAAATGATTCGTAAATAATGAAATATTCAATCAAAAGATGCGTTGCTGGCATCTTTTTGATCATCTTCTACCTCTTTATTATTTTAAATTTTGATATATTGACCTTTATTCGCACAGACCGTAACGCCATCTATTGATCCACTAGAAAACCAAAAGAAAAACGCTCATTACCCTAGATTTTTTTAGTATTATTTTTATTTGAAATACGCATAGATATCTATACATATAATAAAATTCTAAACTTGCCGATGATGTACATTGAAGATATTCGCAAAAAAAATAATTGAGGGTGTTCAGGATACGTAGTGGAATACATTACGACCATTTTTAGAATTTTTGTCTGTTTGTCTGTTTGTCTGTTTATCTGTTTATCTGTTTGTTTGTTCGCGCATCACTTGAAAACAACTAAAGTATAGGTCATGGTTTGCGTCAAATTATAGGCTATATTTCATCGCAATCGGTTTATTCAATCAAAAGTTATGAGTATTTAAAGAAAAAGTTGCGAGCGCCACTGAATTTAATGCACGCATAACTTGAAAATTACTGAACCAATTTGAATGATGTTTTAACAAAAAACATGGGACGTAGTTTGTATTGACATTTAGGCTTTATTTCATCGCAATCGGTTCATTCGATCTAAAGTTATGAGTATTTAAATACAAAGTCGCGGGACAACTGAATTTGATACACGCATTACTCAAAAACTTCTAAACCGATTTGAATAAGGTTTTCACAAAAACGTGGACTAAGATAATTATAGGCGTTATTTCATCGCAATCGGTTAATTCAATTAATAGTTGTAGTGTACAGCAATAAAGAGTAGTTAATGCGGAAAGCGCCGGTAGCGCCATCTATCGGCTGGTGCGGTCTGTGGTCAATATCTATCGTTCATTCGCTCGGTATTCGTGCACCGACCGCCGTGCTGTGCGGACGTGCGCTAGTCACATTACTAGTGAAGACTATATCTGTGTTTCATTATATACATCAACCTCAACCAACCCTTAGTAGAAATGTGTATTCTACATTGGCGACGACGGGATTCGAAATTCACGTGAGTAAAGTGTTTATCAGTTTGTTGAGGGTTGAAAATTAAAAAATACAAACGGTGCCAACGAAATAAAATCCACCAGTTAAGGACACCCAGTTAAGGAAGCTAAGCGAGTTATTTAAACACAATCGAAGACGGTTTCTACTGGCGTTGCTTTATTTGTTGCCTAAAAAGTTACACAGTGTTAAAATATATTTCAAAAGAAAAGTAAAAATAGTTTTGTCCCGATTTTAAATCGTTTATTTGGAATTATCTTAATTATCTGGCTTCTGCTAGCATTGCTTTGTTTTTGCCTTTGCCTAGTGATAAAAATATATTTCAAAAGAAAAGAAAAAATAGTTTTTTGTCCCGATTTTAAATCGTTTATTTGGAATTATCTACATACTGTATTTCTTTTCCCACATGTCGACCATCGAATGCTGGAGGAAAGAGGAGAGACCAGACAGGAGGAAGGTGTGGGACAACACGGGACGGCGCGGCGCCTAGGATGAACAAATGTACGCCAGCGCCAGCTGTGGACATCAATCTTTAAGGTCACGTAATCATTCCTTATTACTTTAAACGATTGAAAGAATTTATTCAAGTCCGTAGCTCCAGGCTCACTGCCCGTCACACGTGACTGGACGGAGTTCCGGTGCTGGTGGGGCAAGGGTGTTCTGGGGTTTCTGAGTCTCTGACTGCTCCTCGGGGAGTGTACTCGTGAGCATATACTAATGCATGCTTGTAGTCCGTCATTATGCCCTAATGGGTATCCAAAATACGCGCATTAACCTCTCGTATGCCGGAAAAGCCAGACACAATAGAAATAAATGGTTTTCATCATGCTGATGCGCGTTCCTGCATACCAAAGGTTAAGAATAGTGTCTTGATTCGAGACAAACAGGATTAGGTAACCAAGATATGCCAAGTGAGTTTATTCCAATGGTTTTTTATACTTATATTGACACATTGTCATTTTTAAGTAATTGTCTTACTTCGTAGTTGTGATGGTCTCTAATAAAAGTTACTTATTACCATTATGCGTACCGAACATTCTACGTATAGAACATTCGGCGTAACCGATGTTCGGCGTAACGAACATTCGACGCCACGAACATTCGGCAAACGAACTTTCGGCGTAACGAACATTCGGTGTAACGAACATTCGGCGTAACGAACATTCGGCGTCACGAACATTTGACGTAACGAACGTTCGGAGTAACGTACATTCGACTTAACGAACATTCGGCGTAACGAACATTTGGCGTAACGAACATTCTGATGTCACAAAAATTTAAGTTGTAATACAAAGTTTTACGTTTTGAACGTTTTACTTATTGGACATTCTCAGTGTAGGTATGCGAGAACAATAATAATATACAACACTTTCGGAGCTTATTTGGTGGTACTAGTTCATGAAAATATTTCAATTCAAACATCAATAGTACCAACATAATTTCCGATCATCATCATCATCCGATTTGTTACCGGAACTTGTTTGACGTATTCTATACTTTATAGAACTTCAATTCAGTAACCTTACGTTGATCTTATCTTTGCAACATTGTTGTTAATGTCATAATTATGGATATAATTACTCCAGGTGAAACTAATTAGTTTCTTTGGCTATTTGAGCAAGGAATTTTATATTTTAAGGATCAATGTAAATTCAGACAATGATTTACAAAAAGTATTAGAAAATGATTAGGTGATTTCTTATTAAATTTAGTATTTCTGGAAATACCTACTCACATTTTAACAAGAAACACTTCATCTCAGTTGAGAGAAGATTAATAACTATATCATATTCAAGCATCATAACATTCATGACCAAACCGATAATACTGGTTAACAATTTTGTTCGCAGATTGTATGTTCCTAGATGTCACAGAAAAACCAGCCTTCAACAGGACGACTGCTAAGGCGCCGATTGAACCATACCTCCTTGCTTTAGTGCTTAATAAAGAGAAAATGTCTCCAATTAATAGCTAAGAGGTTTGAAATGGTCAGGGTGATTACTCTCATATTGTCAGCTTGTAGCTGGTTAATGGTTAGTGCTTTGCCATGTACAACAAACAGTTACAAACAGTACAGTTGGTCATTCAATTGACATTGGCAGCTTTTAGCTGGTCATTCAATTGACATTATAAACTTGTAGCAGGTCATTCAATTGACATTAGCATCTTTCAGCTGGTCATTCAATTGACATAGGCACCTTTTAGCTGATCATTTAATTGACATTAGCAACTTGTAGCTGGTCATTCAATTGACATTAGCAACCTTCAGCTGTTCATTTAATTGACATTAGCAACTTGTAGCTGGTCATTCAATTGACATTTGCAACTTTTAGCTGGGCATCAAATGCTATCAAATTTACTATCAGCAGCTTGTAGTTGGTCATTCAGATGACAAGTCAAATAAATAAAATAATTATTAGCAACTTTCAGCTGGTCATTCAATTGAAAAAAAAAACTGTTATTTCATTATCAGCACCTTGTAGTTGGTCATTCAAATGACAAGTCAAATAAATTATTATAAGCAGCTCGTAGTTGGTCATTCAGATGACAAGTCAAATAAGTAATTATTAGCAGCTTGTAGTTGGTCATTCCATTGACATTAATATAAGGAATTAATGACTTATTGCTCTTTCTTCTTTGCATAGATAAAATCTGTATCTTACCTAATCACTGCAGGCACTGCACTGTTAATTTATTCATTTGTATGTGTTAAAGTATACTACACTGTACTTGAACCAAATCGGTTAGTTATAAATTCATAATATTTTAAATAAAGAATATAATTTCAGTGCAAGCGAGTCAAAAAACAAAATGATTTGCAGTTCTGTAATAATATTACGTCACGCAATTAAGTTGAAACAACAGTTGCACTTAATTCATGTACATTGTAATTAAAAATAGCATTATTTTTTTTAAAGCCTACCAAATGATATAACTGTATGTTTCGTAAAAGGAAAACATTATTAGTGTTTAAATAATAAGTAAGTA
Source organism: Agonopterix subpropinquella (assembly GCA_922987775.1). NCBI lineage: Eukaryota > Metazoa > Arthropoda > Insecta > Lepidoptera > Depressariidae > Agonopterix > Agonopterix subpropinquella. Next base: position 6,580,371 of record OV277696.1, on the reverse strand, counting down.
ACTAATGTTTCAGATACATACCTAAGTATACCTTACATTAGACAATATTTTCATGAGTTTCATGACGTTACATGTAACTAACAACTAATTGCTAAATTGGTTATAGTTTATTTTATTGTTATTGTTATAGAAATGTATTTATGTATAAGGGAAATTAATTATAATAACTTATTCACGGTTGAACGGCAGGAAATACTATGCCAATTTATTTGGAATACTGCTTTAGTGACTGAATACTTATGTATAGCAGACAAAATAACTCATAGGGTAGACCACCATCAGACCCTTTGCTAAAACAATATTCGTGAGTACCAAGATAGCGGAATCAAATCTCAAGTTTCTAGTCTAGCATACTGTTGTAGTAGGCTAGACTTCTTTTTATTTTTGGTTTGGACGGAATGATTCTCTCACCAAATGGTGAGAGAATGACAAGCTTTTCAACCACAAAAATTTATTCCAATATTAGGAACAATCGAAGCATAGCATACCTAATGGGGTAGAACTTTTTACAGACAAAAGGGGAAATAGATGAATAAGACAGGGCGTTGGCTGAAATTGTGCTCGTGGCATAGAGCCATAAATGAGAGCGACAGTAATGTGTGGACTCTGATTTTTTACTTGCCCGTAACATTAAATTGTGACTGCGTATTAAATTGCGAATCTTTTGAGTAATTGCAACACCGTCAAAGATCAGCATTAAAGTGGGTCAAAGAACATTTAATTAAATTATTACGATTATTATTTTATTTAGGTATCAGCATTTTATCTGTATAGGTTGAGTAAAATAGTATCTATTTATTAAACGGGTCCATTAAATTGAAACTGCTGATTTCTCAAAACTAGTCTAGTCGACTAACTAAAGGTAACTACTGAACATAGCTGGCAACGAAAGTGACCTAGTGTACCTTACTTAATATTTTTGTCAGTCAGCGTTATATCAGCATTCATGAAACTGTACAATTATATGGGTTATAGGACATGCAACTATGAAGTTGTTAGCGAAAGCTAAAATATCATGCAACAATAAAATGATATGGGTTACAGAGCCATGCAACTATCAACTTGTTAGCAAAAGCTAAAGGGTCATGCAAATAAAATAGCTGTGAGCGCTTAATTGCAATGGCTGGCACCCGCCAGAATATTTTGAGTGCATAAGTGTATGTGCTTATCACAGATTCACTCTTTTGTCCTTACCTCCTTAATTTGATAAAACGGAAATGGATACGATCTTGAAGCAGTGACTTTGACTAGTAGTTAGCCAAAATAAATAAATAAGAGATAATAAAGATCTATGGAACGTTATTTTTGTAGGTTTACTTACACCTATCAATAGAAAAATATTTTTACAGGGAAGGGATAGTATAGAACAGAAGTAACAATAACTGAAATGTGTTAATATAATGAGATTGTAATTTCCATAAACATTGTTTATCGTTGAATTTGGTGTTTGACAATTTCAGATCAATATTTGATAAATATCTATTTTCTGTAAAAAAAATAAGTCTCAATAACTTATTCTTAATTTGTTTAATGTAATAGCACTGATAACAGTCAACACTGTATTGTAAATAAGATTTAAGAGATTAGCTAAACTGTGGAGTTTCTTGCGCCGCTTCTTCTCCACGGGCTATACCTTCCGAAGCGGTGGTAGATTCGAGTAAACGTAAAAAATAAATTAAAACAAGAAAGGGATGTAGTGTACAGCAATAAAGAGTAGTTAATGCGGAAAGCGCCGGTAGCGCCATCTATCGGCTGGTGCGGTCTGTGGTCAATATCTATCGTTCATTCGCTCGGTATTCGTGCACCGACCGCCGTGCTGTGCGGACGTGCGCTAGTCACATTACTAGTGAAGACTATATCTGTGTTTCATTATATACATCAACCTCAACCAACCCTTAGTAGAAATGTGTATTCTACAATAGTTATTAGTATTTAAACACAAAGTCGACCGCCACTGAATTTAATGCACAAAACCGACTCGACATCTGAATGGGGTTCTGCTATGCAAAGACCAAGTCAAAAAATCCTTAAGGCTTACGGTTTAGGTAGTTAGTACCAATTCAGCATTAGAACTGAGGAGTTAGAACCCCAAATTCAATTAAAAACTATTTGCAAGATGCCAGCAATTGATAATTTTTAGGGTTCCGCGTAGTCAACAAGGAACCCTTATAGTTTCGCTATGTCCATCCGTCTGTCCGTCTGTCTGTTCGCTGCTTAGCTCATACATGCTTAGTACTAAAAAACTGTAATTTGGCATGGGTATACATACTAATCATGCCGACAAAGTGGTAAAATAAATTCTTAAAAAATATTGCTTTTAGTGTGCCTCCCCTACACGTGAAGTGGGGATGAAATCTTTTTTCTCTCTTATCGCATGGTGTGGTATCGTTGAATAGGTCGTTTAAAAATATTGTTGGCGTCGGAAAGCCATTAAATCGAATTAAAAGGTATCGAAACAATAAAAGTATTCAATTAGTAAGTAGTAGTAAGTATTTTTCGATTTAGGGGTCCGTTAGCGAAATATTAAACTTTAAAGCAAAAGTTTTTGTTAGAGTCAAGTGTCCCCCCCCCCCCCCCCACCCTCTCCCAGGTAAACGGTTGTGGTTGGAGATGTGAAAAAATTCAAGGCAATAGTATAACGGTACGGTAGTGTAAAACAAAAAGCACCCTTCTAAGTTCATAATCCATATACTGTAACGGGCAACTATTATAGTTGCCCGTTTATACGGAACCCTACACTGCGCGTGGCCCGACAAGCGTGGCCGGTTTTTTGACTACGAATTAGCATTGTTGGCATCAAGCAAAGACCAACCCCCGGGTTCTAATTTCTCAGTCCAGATCATTTGGAGGTAATGTCAACATAAACTATGTCTTGAGTACCTAACTGTGTGGTGAGCTATGTGTGCTTTGAGAATCTACAGCCAATAATTGTAAATTTGTAGGGTTAAGAAGAAACTTTGCCATGTGAGACACTTAGGTGAGACATGACGATGTTCTGACATATCGTTAGTGTAACTATTATTACCAATTCTTATGGTTCTGATGATTTTAAATTAGTATTTAACCGGCTTTTTTCTTATTGCTGTCTCCCGTTTGCAAAAGAGGGAAGTCGGATATCTATTTTTCCTACTCTTGACTTCTATCTTCTTTGATTAATTAATTGCGGGTTCCAAGACAGATTAGAGTCATCCCCCGGGCTCGCTGGACTTCATTGTCCAGTGTTGTGAATGGTGGCCGCTGTTGATCCTGGTTTACAGGAGTTACAGCGGCAGCGGTGAGAAAGTGTGGTGGGCCTATGCCCGAAAAAAAGTAAGTACCTACTTATCAAGCAATTTAGATGATGTTTTGAAAAACTTATAAAGAGATTCTACTTTATATCTTAATTTTATGGCAATAATTTATCCAACGAATTCCTTTTTCTTTATATCTTTCTTTTTTCATTTTCTTTCTTTTTATTTCTTTTTTCTTTATATTATTTCAGTGGTCTGCGCGTACGAAGTCGCGGGCACAGCTAGTATTATAATATATCTATGGAAATACGAGATAAAAAATTAAATGCGTGGATAATATTTACATATCCAACGGGGTCATTCAGACAAAAATTCACTATTGTGCCAACATTGAAATCGCGAATAAAAAATCTACTATTCCATACATTTGGTTCGAATAGTGGTTGACGTTTTCTATGCAATAGCAGATTTTTTTACTTGATTTCAATATTGGTCCCATAACAATAGTTTAATGTTCTGAATCACCCCTTTTAGTATGTAACAGATGTAACACTTTAAAGTATACTCCCTGTATAGATGAGTTATTGTGTTCTTGACTATGCCAAAATTCAAGACAGAAGTTACAATTAGGTTAGGACAAAAGTTAGTGTTCGGACCAGACGAATTATTTTCAAATGTCATAGTCCCTTAACAATCAGCGAGTTTCCAACTAGTCAAATCAGTAACTCTTTATCATACGTCAAAAACAGACAAACAGAATTACTGAAAATGTAAGTTAAGCATTATTTTCAAACGTATTGTTTACTGAGGCGATAAAACTAAAATATATTTGATGCAGTCACCTCGCCAATTATAGCCCTAGCTATAGCCCCTATAGTTTTTTTCGAACTTTCGTATACGAATTAGAATGTAAGAATTTCAAAAATAACACTCTTGTAAATTCAAATGGAAAAAGGATTTTTAATTTTGTTTTATTCCAATTAAGCTCACCAAGTTCCTACTACTCTAATCGCTATGTAAACATTTAATAAAAAACAGAAACTTTGTACTATTAAGTCTATTCCATTCCACTCCATGTTCCCACATATTCCCTAGAGGACGTTCTATCGAATTATGTGCTACCTGTTCTGAGGCACAGGAATAGAAATTATTGATCTAGTATTGTATTGGTATCTAACATAGGTTAGGGGTTAAAGTACTGACATATTGTCGTTGTTCTTACTTTCTATGATATTTTTCTCGGATACACAATCTATTATTTCTACTTCAGGGGTACAGGCCAGTCTGTGTTTACGTTAGTTTACCACGCGTGCGTGGATTGGTGGACTTTACAAAATACAATTGGTTAGTTATAAAAAACCGGCCAAGTACGAGTCGGGACTCGGGCAATTAGTGTTCCGTATCACCAGTTGTTTAACATGGGTCATTGATGACAACAACTATAAATTGACACTTACTTTGTATGTGGTCACATAGTAACTGAAGATCATTTTACACTGGTCTTCTTGTGTTCGTTTTTTGGGTATATAAAAAAAACTATCCAAGTTAGAGCCACCCTGATAATTTTCCCGCCATCTACACGTTATTTACACGTTAGTTACACGAAAAATGCCTGTGACAGACGGACGGACGGACGGACAGACACCGAGCTGATTCCATAAGTATTCCGTTTTGCCAATTTTGGTACGGAACACAAAAATTTTTTTATTTATTATTTAAATAAAGAAATACAAATGTGTTTTATACTACATTGATAATAAATAAATAACGCTCACAGGCACATATACATTGTAATGATCCCAAGTAAACCTCAGGCTTTTTGTTATGGGAATCATACAACAACGGCACAAACATATAACATCCATGACCGAACCGGGATTCGAACCCAGGACTCTGGTTTGGCAGTCCGGCGTGGTAACCATTACACCAACCGGGACGTCATAATGTTCCACTGTTGAAGTATCCGCGGTCTTCCATCATTAACTTCTCTGTTTTCGATACCCAAGGGGTAACGAATAACGATTATGTGTCTTGGAAGTTGAAATCAGTTTTCTTTGGTTCCACTGCGTAATAAGGGCAGACCACCCATATGTTATTATATTTTTATAGTCTTCTGCGTTAGGTAAGGGTTGACTTAACGGATCAGGAATTTCTTCTTCAGGTTTCCAGTGTTTTTTGAAATTGATTGTGAGTCATCATCATCATAAGCAAGGAGTCATCATCAAGCATCAAGGAGGGTGTATTTGCATTAGTCCACCATGCGTGCCCAATGCGGGTTGGTAGACTTCACATAAGTACACATCAAAATTTCTTCTTCAGTGTATGCAGGTTTCCTCACGATATTTTCCTTCACCGTTTGAGAGCAGTCGGTTTTACGTACATAAGTTAGAAAAACTCATTGGTACATGGCATGTTGTCCGTGCGGATTTGAACCCGGACCCCCATAATTGGGAGTCCATACCTCTCCGCAACGCGCCACCGACGCTGATTGTGAGTATTATTAACAATATCATAATCCTTACTTATCTCAGAATTTACGTCGAATCTGTAGCCATTATATTTTCATAAAAAATTATACCTATAATGCTGCGAGTTCATTTTTTACCTTAATTTATATTCATCTTTTATACATTATAATTCAAATAACAAGTAGGTATTGTAATATTCATAATAGTGCTTTGACTCGTGTCCATTTATTTTTTCCCTTACTTACATAGCTCAAAAATTATTAGCTTAGTAAGCTACTATAGTAATAATTCAGTTAATTTAAAGATTTATTTATTACCCGCGACTTCGTCCGCATAAATTATATACCAGATTTTAAGTCAGATGATAAGCTATCAAACAAAAAAAGTTTCATCAAAATCGGTTCAGTAGTTATTAGCTCGATGTGTTTTGCAAAATTGTGGAGCCTCATGCCAGCCAGAGAGAACCTGATACGCAACACCAATTAACAGATTTGCAACGCCACTCCGATAATAACAGTTATTTAATTAACAGTCATAATAACATAAAAATACAAAGTGGGTATCCACGACAGGCTTCCTCAAGGACATTTACCACACAGATCCACAGCTCGTTTCGTCAATAAATACATCCCGCATATATGCAACAAGCTTCGTCAATTTCTATACATATATACAGCCAATAATCTTCCTCCAAAGCCTCTCCCTGTGGGACGATTCCAAGAACGCTGGCAGCATTTCCCCTCTGAATCACCAAGCTTATGCGCTGATACAGTCATAATTATTATTATCTGGGTTATACAAAATCTGGAACCGGACGGACGGGCTGCCGTGTTGCTATACTAACAGAAAAACTCACAACCATAATCTTTTTCGGAGTAGTCAGAATCCTTGCTAAAACTAAAAACTATATTGTACAGCGTGTGGTTGTGGCAAGGCTCAGCTCATACCACTGAGAAAATGTCAATGTAAAACATTATGAAGAATTTGACGACCCGGTTGGTGTAATGGTTGCCAAGCCGGACTGCCAAACCAGGGTCCTGGGTTCGAATCCCGGTTCGGTCATGGATGTTATATGTTTGTGCCGTTGTTGTATGATACCCATAACAAAAAGATTACAATGTAGTGATGTGCCTGTGAGCGTTATTTATTTATTTCATTTACGAGCTTTTACCCGCGACTTTGTCCGCATAAATTATATACCAGATTTTAAGTCAGATGATAAGCTATCAAACAAAAAAAGTTTCATCAAAATCGGTTCAGTAGTTTTTGAACACCCAAATAAACAAACAAACAAACGAACAAACAATCAAACAGACAGACAAAAAGTCCAAAAATTTGTGATTTGGAATCAGGGAAGCCTAAAAGCCATATCGTAATCTTTTTTTGTAAATATCTTCAATGTACAGACACACTTCTGTTACAGTTTTATAATAGTTTAGATTTATACCTTGGTAGGCGAATATGCAAAACAAGTGGACACAGACTGACGTTCTATAAGGTGAAGAGCAATCAAAACTTGAGGCGGCTTGAAAGAGATAAGTGGGATTAAAATCTGAAGTAAATTTTCGGCAACTTTTTTACCACCGTGATATTTTGAAGAATTGCTTTTTTTAGATAATTTTATCTTCGTAACCTTATTACTTGTATTAGAATACTAGCTTTTGCTCGCGATTTCGTCCATCTACACTGTATCTTAGTTTATTTTATAGAGTTTAGGACTCATGAAAATTTTCTTAATAGCAAGTTGGTCACTATAACTTGCCGCTACCAATCCGCACCGCCCGAATGGTGAAAAACGCATTGCAGGTTAGTATGGAACAGCAGATTTTTTTTGCGATTTCAACTCTGGTCCCATAGGTCCGAACCACCCCTGAAAGTCTCGGAACGGTAAAAAAATCAACCGGTATTTATGAGATATCTTTTCGAGGGTGGGATGTATTCAAATTAACTATGATAATATATGAATGAAATACAGGGTGTAACAAAACACCCTAGTAATACTTAAGGGGGTGCTTCAGACCATCAAACTGAACAACTTTCACTATGGAGCCAACACTGAGAAAAAAAAAAATTTGCTGTGCCATACATTTGAATCGAGCCGATACTGCAGTTTTGTATGAGACAGCTGATTTTTATTTCGCGTTTTCGAAGTTGGCTTCATAGTGAAAGTTGTTCAGTTTGATGGGATGAAGCACCCCCTTAAGTATTACTAGGGTGTTTTGTTACACCCTGTATACTTAATGAATTAGAAATATCATGCCTTCATGCTTAATCATTTGAAATCAACATTAGTAAAGTTGTGCCTCAACAGTTCTAGAAGATCTAACTAGGCTTTAAAAAATTAACTTTATTCAATTACAATAAAGAAGAATCAATAACCCTATTTCTCAGAGTCATCCACAAATAATTACTGGTATATGTATGACAAATAGAAATTCAATTTTGGAGTTCCTTGCATTCACGACATTGAACGCGTACTGAATTGTTAAAGGCGATAACCCTATTGGACTGGGATGGACTCAGGACAGGTACGAGGTCATTCTTTCAAACCTTTAACGCTTTTATCCCAGAGTACCCATCTGGCAAAGATTTTTATGTCCACTTACGGCGCTGCTATTCCAGCATACAATTTGGTCTTATATATACAGGGTGTTACAAGAGTAAAAATAAAAATTGAAAAATGTAAAGGGGTGGTTAAGACCATCAAACTGAACAACTTTCACTATGGGACCAACATAGAAATCGCGAAAAAAAAATCCTTTGTTCCATACATTTAATTTTAGCTCAAGTAGATCTGTAGTTTAGTATGTTCAGTTTGATGGTCTTAACCACCCCCTTAAATGTTTATTTGTATTTTTGTAACACCCTGTATAGTTAAACATTAAGACGCATAAAGCATCCAGTACACGACGAAGAGTAATAAAAATTACTGTTATACAACTTTTATAAAACTCTGTATAAATGTTTGGACTACATGATCAAATTGTTTGTGCGGTAGTGAAGCGTGAATAACCCATAAAGGTATCATATAGAGGAACTGACAGCTGAGAGAGCGAGATGTACCTAGCGGCGCCACTGTATAATAGAAAGAGATACGTGACGCGAGGCAATATAACCGTTTTTGGGAACTTGTCGGCACAATCGACTGGGTAAATATTCGTGCTCTGTGAATAATTAATTAATTAGTGAATCTAAAGTGAAGTCGTAGATTATTTTGTGAAATATACTAACACTATTTCATTAAATTACCTACGATTTCACGTTAGATTCACAATTATACACAGAACTCGAAGTTTTAGGGTGCCGATAAGTGCCGACAAATGCACAAAAAACGGTTTCATTTGACAACTCATGTCAGTTACTCTATTCCGACAGGTATAATAACTTTATGGAATAACCCGAGTAGGTGTCCTATATTATCTATCTTTACACAAATACAATTTTTATTTTGATGAATATTAATGTAAAATCAAAATATTTGAAATATACCTATTGCTCTTGCTGCGAGATCATTTTCAAGCCGACTTAGTAATAATGGATTACTATAGTCCATTTCGACTACGGCCGACTGCTAATCTTTATACAAGGTGTAACATAAAATGGGACAGTTACTTAAAGGGGTGCTTCAGACCATCAAACTGAACAACTTTCGCTATAGGACCAATATTGAAATCGCGAAAAAAAAGTCGGCTGTCCCATATAAAACTGCAAACTTAACTCGACTGAAATGTATGGGACAGCCGATGTTTTTTTCGCGATTTCAATATTGGTCCCATAGAGAAAGTTGTTCAGTTTGATGGTCTGAAGCACCCCTTTAAGTGACTGTCCCATTTTATATTACACCCTTTAGAAAAGCAGTCAGGTATACAGGATAATTTAATGTACATAAGTATACGCGCGAAACACAGATGCACTCTCTCGCCCTTACTCTACTATGTCTGATGGAATGGAACGGGAGACCAATAGGATCAGAAATAGGTTTAGATGCAGTGGTTATAGCAGGCAGCCACATGTCAAATATATGTGTAACACGCCTGAAGCAATATTTGTGACGTAATATTAAGAGATTTTGGCCCATCTTTCCGAATCCATGCGACTGACATGTCCGGCCCAGTCCCACTTCAGCTGAGCTGTCTCTGTCCACAGACTGGGTTCCCCAGGATGGCCGCCGTCGTCGATGTAGACCCAGAAAAAGGTGGAGAGACAACTTGGATGCCTTCTTGGAGAGTTGGCCAGTGGTTGCACACAACAGAGAGGATTGGAGAGTAAAAGGGGAGGCCTTTGCCCAGCAGTGGGACACTGAACAGGCTACGTAAAAAAAAAATATATATTAAGAGAGACGAATACAAGATCCGTCCCTAGCCCCGCACGTCATCGAATATTACTTCGACTCCACACCTGCCCTAAGTAATGAACTATTGAAGCCAGTCGTACCTAGTCCTCACACGCGTTCTGACTCCAAATAGGGTAGATAATCGATTTATGATGAATTAGTTATGTACTGCTACTATTTGTTAGTTTACAAGGTATACAGAATACTAACACAGTAGATTTCTAATGCTAGGTGGTTCAAAATGTTGCTGAGTACACACGATAAGTTATAGTACTGCATATACAGTACGGACACTCCCTGCCTCCCACCAATTTCTCACCCCCTCTGGTAGGATCGTGGCAAGTAAAATGGGTATTCGTGTCTTGCTCGCAATCACTCAGTATCGCAAATGCTTACCTATTCTTTTAAATTTTTCCTATTTTTATGAAATGACAGCCAAGTGTCCAAGGTGTGACCCAAAAAATCTACTGTTTCATACATTTCAGTAGAGTAGATACTGCGGTTTTGTATGAAACAACAGGTTTTATTCATTTTTTTTTGTTATTCGCGTAGTGAGAGTTGTTCAGTATGATGGTCTAACTAAACCATCCCTTTAAATATTACTAGGGTGTTTTGTTGGAACCTGTAGATTTCTGTTAGGTTTTAGTATGGCGAAAACATATTGGCTTTTAGCATGAAGACCACAACTATGGTATTATACTGAAAATGTGGTACCTTTAAAACGCCAAAGATTACATAACACTACCATTAGGTAGAAAATTTACGTAGAAAATGTTTACATTAGAAGTCTATACGGTTAGTAGTCTACGTTGTTAGTGTAAGGACCTAAACTAACAAAGGAAAGTGGCGTTGACTGCTAAAATTATACTTATATAATTGCTATTGAGAAGGTCTTTAGTGTAAATATAATGAAGTTTGTAGTGAAAGTGTATAATAATCTGTTTCCGTTAATATCTTGGGGTCTACATTACATTGAGAAGTACCCATCAAATATTGGACCTATAGTAGTCTAAAACATTTTTAGTACACGTAGTCGACCGAACATACGAAGACTGTCGAGTAATTGGTTCTTTTTTTATGTTCTGGTGCTCTTTTGTTTCGGACACTTTTGAGCGCGGACCCTTCCTCCAGTAGTTGTTAAGTCAATGGCGACAAAGTACATTAATGCTTAAATGTTTAATGACAAGCTGCGGTGAAAAGAAAACCGAAACGACAGCTGGCTACATTAGGTACTTTTAGTTGTTTCATTAAACTTCTGAAAGCTACAATTAATTGATCTATTGCGTGAGCGACATTTCACCAGCGACACGGAATATACTAGCGAGTGAAAAGTGAGAAAATAGTCTTCTACCAATCAATCACATTTTATACCAAAACATAATGCAGTATAAAATACAGAAAAAAGATACAACAGGTACAAAATAAGGCGGTCTTATCGTTAAGAAGCTATTTCTTCCAGACAACCTTAGTCTTCTGAGAATAAATATGTCTAGAAAATACATTTTTATCAACGTCGAAAAAAAATTATCCGTTTGAGGAACAAAATCGATACCTCCCGACGCTCTTAGACACCCTGTACCTATAATGAATCTAATTATATTTATGAAATCAAAATTGATTCTATACAATTACACCTACTACGTCTAGACTTACAAGCTTTACCTCTTTATAATAATTAGTTTTTAAAAAATGACATGCCTTCGACTCAATAGAAGAAGAATAATTATTAGTGTACAATGTACACACGGCGACACGTCAAGCTATACAAAACTAACATAAGTTGGCCGCGCGATGCTATACGTTACTCGACCTACGCGCGTACAGCTTCTGTTGGTTTTAGCCACGGACCTGAAAAAAGACGGACGTAATGTCACATTAAAAAGAGGTGAAGCATGCAAGGTGCTACACTTTCGTTTGTTCTACAAAGAACCTACACTCACACAGACGCACCAGTTCTAGCCGCAGGTGCGACAACCCGCCGCCATTTTGTCCCGCGCAACAGGGCGACAGCACGCACACTCATATAAATGGGTGCTTCACTTTTGATTAGACGAGATTCCGTCCGTCTTTTTTTCAGGTCGGTGGTTTGAGCTTGATGTGTCGCCGTGTGTACATTTACCTAGATTAGTGTAGATGTTTAAAAATGTTATTATAAAACACTTGTGTCACTACATACGTACCTATCTGTCGAAATAAATATTTCTATACAGAAGAAAAAATTTAATTAACCTTTAAAAAACATACTCTAACCATCAAACTGAACAACTTTTACTTTACGATCAGAACAAAAAAAAATCTGCTGTTCCATACTAAACTGCAACGCCTAACCGTAACTCAACTCAAATGTATGCAACAGTCAAAGACATATATATTACTATATAAATCTATGGCAACAGTAGACTTTTTTTTCGCTCTGATCGGTTTGCTCCCATAGTAAAAGTTGTTCTGTTTGATGGGTAGAGTAACAAAAACCGGCAAAACCGTGGTTTACAGGTTAATTATACTTTTCTTTACACTAAGGTACACGTAGGTATAAAACCAAAGATTTTTTTTTTGGTCTTACAGACCAAAAAAAATCTTTGTATAAAACATTATTTTAGGTAGGTACCAATAACCCAATTTTCATATCACATGTCATTATTTTGATCCTAAATATCGCATAAAACGTATTAATCCGAGCCTAACTACATTTTATCTCCATTTAGTTCATCATTTATGAAAAGCTTTGAGGTGAACATGGAAACTGCGCTAATTGCTAAATAACTATTTGCTCGCCAGCCCGTGTGTGCCTGAAACTACACTTTTATTAATAAAACATACGGTTTAGTTCAAAGATTCTCAAACTGGATGAAAACCGTAGCCATAAAAACTCACTCTTAAGCCTCCAGTGCTGCCCTGAATCGTTTTTTTTTTTTATTTCTTTTTAATTATACAACATTCCAAATTACAAGTCAGCGACACATATCTTACGCATCATCATCATCTTTATCATCTTACATCTTCATGGAACCGTTTTGCGGCGGAAAATGCGGCTAGACTCAAGCAGTCCTGGTACAGTAATTTGGTACCGGCTTACGAGTTCGTACCGGTCGCGTTTGAGACTGCGGGTCCATGGGGTACCGAGGCCAAAATTTTCAGGCGATCAGGCGGCGGATTTAGAATGTTGGATTTAGAATGGGTTAAGTTTTTGACGAAGCATGTTGCAGATTTAGAATGTATAGGATTACGTTTTTGACGAAGCGTGTTGCTAATTGGGTTCCTGTTTATACAACGTGTTAATGAATTAACGCAAAACCTCATACACCCCAACTGATTTATAACAAAATAATTAGATTAAAACAATAATTTCATTTTTTTGATAGTTAAAATTAAAAGTTGTTCGCATTTTAAGTTTTGAGGCAATAATGATTTGTTATCATTTCAGCAATGAATGAAAGCGCTAACGTACTCATGGATACATTTTAATAATCTTGTTTTGGTAGTAAGTCGGGTGAGTGTGCCTGTGCGGAGGGTTGACGTTGGGTTCAGTAAATTTTAAATTTTAGACACAAATTAATTAATATTTTGAAAAAAATTACCTATGTTGAAACCATGATAATTCGATTCTGCTCTCGATTCTAAACAAACTACTTTCTAGTTTTGCGTTAATTCATTAACACGTTGTATGTTTATATTTGATGAAGCATGTTGCAGATACAAACATTTTGCCTTTTTGACGAAGCGTGTCGCAGATATGAAGTTTGTTCTTTCTTATGCATTTAATGATTAATAAAATTCTTCACTGAGGTTTTATACTTATAATAAAAAAATCAAGAATGTCACATTGTAGTCAATGCAGATTTTCAATTTTTCGTTTTTTTTTAAATGTTTGTAGTACTAAAGTAAAACACAATTACTCGGATGTTTCGATAAATTGAAAATCAGCAGTGACTACAATGTGACATTCTTGTTTTTTTTTAATGTTGTAAAGAAGTATGATTTTTAAGAAATAAAAAAATAAACGCAGCACTTGAGAGTCGGTGACCCCTTAACATAGCATGAATATGGATGACTATGATGTGTGTGATTTTATTTCGTATGAAGAACGAACGAACGATCGAAGGAACGAACGTTCTCTGAGAGAAGTTAAATTAAAATAAGTAAACAGACAGTGTTATCAATGTTATCATTGATAGACTGTATTTTGTTCTCTTTTTAGACAAAATAATAGCTTTATCAATAAAAGCTATTATATTTATAATTGAAACACAAGATTGAAAATCTTTTTTTATGTTTAATATAAATTTAAAAATGTTAACGGATTCTAACTGCTTTTTGGTAAATTTGAATTCCCGATATTTAATGTTATTCCCGGTTCTACTTTTTTATAGCTCCTGGGTACACAGTTCACTAGTACAGGAGCAAGGGCTAAATTAATTATGTAATCATGGTCTTTAAATAAATTCTATTCTATTCAAATGTTATTCCCGAAAACATTAAAAACAGTGTAGTACAGTTTTCTGTTTATACATAAAATTTCCTTGTAAAATTGTTTCAAATGTTAAATCTCACAATTATTAACTTCGCTCACTCTGTCCTAAAATTTGTAATTTTTCTTGATAAATCGTAGAGGATTCCCGAGATTCTGGCTTGCCGCATGCGGGGTCCATTGTATCATGTGTACTGAATTTCTATTTTGTTAATAAAGATATTTGTATTGTATTTTGTATTGTATTGTATTGTAGTATCTCAATTTCCAAAATTGTAATTTAAAACATAATAATTATTGTGTAAGCATTTTCGAAAGATACGGGTACTTTTATAAAATTATAGTTCGTACTGCACACTCTGACGATCATTAGTTAAATATTTCTATCAATTAGATTGAACCCCAGAAGGTCTATTCAAAACTTTTCAAGTTTAATACACTCTGATTGAAAATTAATTACGCAAATTCATGAGCTAACAAAAATATAAAGTTTGAGAACTGCCATAATAATCCATACGAAAGCAAACCGTGTTAGTTTTGCATGTATTATCGCGTCGGTGCGATGGATTAATATTCATAGTGAGCAGAGATGCATTGTAATTGAAAACTATAGTCCGTAAAGTTAGTGCGCGATCATGACACTAAACCAAGTACAGTCAGCCGGTATGAAATGTAGTGGGTATTTCTCCTGGGCGTTTAAACACCGTCATTATCCTCACCAAATATTTTATAAGAAAATGTAGAAATTAAAATTGTGTAAAGCAAATACTATAAAGCAAGCTACGCACTTTACCGGTGGTAAAAAATTGTACCCTTATAACAAGATGAAAGTATTAGTTGAGGATAATGACAGCGTTTAAATGCCCTGTACAAACACCCAGGATTCTTTTTTATTTCCTATTGATAATTACAACATTGTTCAGGGAGCAGGCTACTGCATATTACTGCAGACAATTGGAGGGACCACGAAGGGTCCGAGCCAGAGAATGAACTTAAACAAACCGATCTAGGGGAACCCAGAATATGTACGGACCTCTGCATTGCATAGAACGTTGCCAGGGCGCAGCGGATTGGGTAGCGGGGATCGATGAGAAAATACTCAGGCCACCAACGATCGACGAACCTTATTATAGAAGCAGAGTATAAGAATGAGTGCGTATCTACGTGGGTGATTCTTCTCGGCGTTTGAACGCCGTCATTATCTTCACCCAATATTTTCGATTTGTTTATAAGAAAAGTTATTTAATTGTATAACGAAGTTATAAAGCCGTTAACAGCGTTAAAAAAAATATACCTTTTTTTATAAACAAGGCGAAAATATTTGGTGAGGATAACCTCATTCTTGCCTCGTTTTTTCTTCAGGTTTTTTTTTTTGACAACGCTCAAGCGCCGAGTAGATACACCCAAATACATTATGAACAATCCCTGCCAATCAGTTTTGGCCTCCCCGTTGGTACGGGAGGTAGACGACTGATACCACAACCAACTACAAACCAAATGTTGTATGTGAAACATCTCTATGGCGCGCCTTGGCAGTAAAACCGACTCGTATACCGTGATGAAAAATTATGTCATGACGCCGTTACGCCACGTTTGACAGCTGTGATTAGTTTATCATTCCTGATTGTTAATGACCACACTTTGGACACTTTCAGCTGATAGCTGTCATTTTATAAGAAGAGTTAAGCATGTGCGATACTGTTGCGTGCGGTCGAGACAGGAATACGCATTTGCTTAAGAGGGCTATCACAGTCCAGTAGCACCCTCATCACATTAAACAAGATTTCTCAATAAGGAAAGCCTAAATTAAAAAAGTGCTCAACATCAAAACTACAAAAGCCTTCAAGCTATTTTCATAGAATACTTTTATAGATTTTTTAAAGGTCTAAACATACAAATTTTGAAAAAAGAAAAAAAAACGGCCGCTTTTGTTTTTATTCGAAATTGTGTAAAAGTGGAATGTTTAGAACCTATAAAAGTATTGTATAACAATGGCTTGAAGGCTTTTGTAGTTTTGATGTTGAGCACTTTTTTAATTTAGGCTATCTTTATTGAGAAATCTTTTTTAATGTGATGAGGGCGCCACTGGACTGTGATAGCCCTCTTAAGAGGAACCATAATTCAATCAGAGGGGGTGGGATAAAATGTTGGTGGGAGGCAGGGAGTGTCTGTACTGTATATGTAGTATTAAATACTGTAGTGTACAGCAATAAAGAGTAGTTAATGCGGAAAGCGCCGGTAGCGCCATCTATCGGCTGGTGCGGTCTGTGGTCAATATCTATCGTTCATTCGCTCGGTATTCGTGCACCGACCGCCGTGCTGTGCGGACGTGCGCTAGTCACATTACTAGTGAAGACTATATCTGTGTTTCATTATATACATCAACCTCAACCAACCCTTAGTAGAAATGTGTATTCTACATTGGCGACGACGGGATTCGAAATTCACGTGAGTAAAGTGTTTATCAGTTTGTTGAGGGTTGAAAATTAAAAAATACAAACGGTGCCAACGAAATAAAATCCACCAGTTAAGGACACCCAGTTAAGGAAGCTAAGCGAGTTATTTAAACACAATCGAAGACGGTTTCTACCGGCGTTGCTTTATTTGTTGCCTAAAAAGTTACACAGTGTTAAAATATATTTCAAAAGAAAAGTAAAAATAGTTTTGTCCCGATTTTAAATCGTTTATTTGGAATTATCTTAATTATCTGGTTTCTGCTAGCATTGCTTTGTTTTTGCCTTTGCCTAGTGATAAAAATATATTTCAAAAGAAAAGAAAAAATAGTTTTTTGTCCCGATTTTAAATCGTTTATTTGGAATTATCTACATACTGTATTTCTTTTCCCACATGTCGACCATCGAATGCTGGAGGAAAGAGGAGAGACCAGACAGGAGGAAGGTGTGGGACAACACGGGACGGCGCGGCGCCTAGGATGAACAAATGTACGCCAGCGCCAGCTGTGGACATCAATCTTTAAGGTCACGTAATCATTCCTTATTACTTTAAACGATTGAAAGAATTTATTCAAGTCCGTAGCTCCAGGCTCACTGCCCGTCACACGTGACTGGACGGAGTTCCGGTGCTGGTGGGGCAAGGGTGTTCTGGGGTTTCTGAGTCTCTGACTGCTCCTCGGGGAGTGTACTCGTGAGCATATACTAATGCATGCTTGTAGTCCGTCATGTATCCAAAATACTCGCATTAACCTCTCGTATGCCGGAAAAGCCAGACACAATAGAAATAAATGGTTTTCATCATGCTGATGCGCGTTCCTGCATACCAAAGGTTAAGAATAGTGTCTTGATTCGAGACAAACAGGATTAGGTAACCAAGATATGCCAAGTGAGTTTATTCCAATAGTTTTTATACTTATATTGACACATTGTCATTTTTAAGTAATTGTCTTACTTCGTAGTTGTGATGGTCTCTAATAAAAGTTACTTATTACCATTATGCGTACCGAACATTCTACGTATAGAACATTCGGCGTAACCGATGTTTGGCGTAACGAACATTCGACGCCACGAACATTCGGCAAACGAACTTTCGGCGTAACGAACATTCGGTGTAACGAACATTCGGCGTAACGAACATTCGGCGTCACGAACATTTGACGTAACGAACGTTCTGAGTAACGTACATTCGACTTAACGAACATTCGGCGTAACGAACATTTGGCGTAACGAACATTCTGATGTCACAAAAATTTAAGTTGTAATCCAAAGTTTTACGTTTTGAACGTTTTACTTATTGGACATTCTCAGTGTAGGTATGCGAGAACAATAATAATATACAACACTTTCGGAGCTTATTTGGTGGTACTAGTTCATGAAAATATTTCAATTCAAACATCAATAGTACCAACATAATTTCCGATCATCATCATCATCCGATTTGTTACCGGAACTTATTTGACGTATTCTATACTTTATAGAACTTCAATTCAGTAACCTTACGTTGATCTTATCTTTGCAACATTGTTGTTAATGTCATAATTATGGATATAATTACTCCAGGTGAAACTAATTAGTTTCTTTGGCTATTTGAGCAAGGAATTTTATATTTTAAGGATCAATGTAAATTCAGACAATTATTTACAAAAAGTATTAGAAAATGATTAGGTGATTTCTTATTAAATTTAGTATTTCTGGAAATACCTACTCACATTTTAACAAGAAACACTTCATCTCAGTTGAGAGAAGATTAATAACTATATCATATTCAAGCATCATAACATTCATGACCAAACCGATAATACTGGTTAACAATTTTGTTCGCAGATTGTATGTTCCTAGATGTCACAGAAAAACCAGCCTTCAACAGGACGACTGCTAAGGCGCCGATTGAACCATACCTCCTTGCTTTAGTGCTTAATAAAGAGAAAATGTCTCCAATTAATAGCTAAGAGGTTTGAAATGGTCAGGGTGATTACTCTCATATTGTCAGCTTGTAGCTGGTTAATGGTTAGTGCTTTGCCATGTACAACAAACAGTTACAAACAGTACAGTTGGTCATTCAATTGACATTGGCAGCTTTTAGCTGGTCATTCAATTGACATTAGAAACTTGTAGCAGGTCATTCAATTGACATTAGCATCTTTCAGCTGGTCATTCAATTGACATAGGCAGCTTTTAGCTGATCATTCAATTGACATTAGAAACTTTTAGCTGGTAATTCAATTGACATTAGCATCTTTCAGCTGGTCATTTAATTGACATTAGCAACTTGTAGCTGGTTATTCAGTCATTCAATTGACATAGGCCGCTTTTAGCTGGTTATTCAATTGACATTAGAAACTTGTAGCTGGTCATTCAATTGACATTAGCATCTTTCAGCTGGCCATTTAATTGACATTAGCATCTTTCAGCTGGTCATTTAATTGACATTAGCAACTTGTAGCTGGTCATTCAATTGACATTAGCAACCTTCAGCTGTTCATTTAATTGACATTAGCAACTTGTAGCTGGTCATTCAATTGACATTTGCAACTTTTAGCTGGGCATCAAATGCTATCAAATTTACTATCAGCAGCTTGTAGTTGGTCATTCAGATGACAAGTCAAATAAATAAAATAATTATTAGCAACTTTCAGCTGGTCATTCAATTGAAAAAAAACTGTTATTTCATTATCAGCACCTTGTAGGTCATTCAAATGACAAGTCAAATAAATTATTATAAGCAGCTCGTAGTTGGTCATTCAGATGATAAGTCAAATAAGTAATTATTAGCAGCTTGTAGTTGGTCATTCCATTGACATTAATATAAGGAATTAATGACTTATTGCTCTTTCTTCTTTGCATAGATAAAATCTGTATCTTACCTAATCACTGCAGGCACTGCACTGTTAATTTATTCATTTGTATGTGTTAAAGTATACTACAGTGTACTTGAACCAAATCGGTTAGTTATAAATTCATAATATTTTAAATAAAGAATATAATTTCAGTGCAAGCAAGTCAAAAAACAAAATGATTTGCAGTTCTGTAATAATATTACGCCACGCAATTAAGTTGAAACAACAGTTGCACTTAATTCATGTACATTGTAATTAAAAATAGCATTATTTTTTTTAAAGCCTACCAAATGATATAACTGTATGTTTCGTAAAAGGAAAACATTATTAGTGTTGAAATAATAAGTAAGTAACTAATGTTTCAGATACATACCTAAGTATACCTTACATTAGACAATATTTTCATGAGTTTCATGACGTTACATGTAACTAACAACTAATTGCTAAATTGGTTATAGTTTATTTTATTGTTATTGTTATAGAAATGTATGTATGTATAAGGGAAATTAATTATAATAACTTATTCACGGTTGAACGGCAGGAAATATTATGCCAATTTATAAAATTTATTTGGAATACTGCTTTAGTGACTGAATACTTATGTATAGCAGACAAAATAACTCATAGGGTAGACCACCATCAGACCCTTTGCTAAAACAATATTCGTGAGTACCAAGATAGCGGAATCAAATCTCAATTTTCTAGTCTAGCATACTGTTGTAGTAGACTAGACTTCTTTTTATTTTTGGTTTTGGACGGAATGACTTACCAAATGGTGAGAAAATGACAAGCTTTTCAACCACAAAAATTTATTCCAATATTAGGAACAATCGAAGCATAGCATACCTAATGGGGTAGAACTTTTTACAGACCAAAGAGGAAATAGATGAATAAGACAGGGCGTTGGCTGAAATTGTGCTCGTGGCATAGAGCCCTAAATGAGAGCGACAGTAATGTGTGGACTCTGATTTTTTACTTGCCCGTAACATTAAATTGTGACTGCGTATTAAATTGCGAATCTTTTGAGTAATTGCAACACCGTCAAAGATCAGCATTAAAGTGGGTCAAAGAACATTTAATTAAATTATTACGATTATTATTTTATTTAGGTATCAGCATTTTATCTGTATAGGTTGAGTAAAATAGTATCTATTTATTAAACGGGTCCATTAAATTGAAACTGCTGATTTCTCAAAACTAGTCTAGTCGACTAACTAAAGGTAACTACTGTACATAGCTGGTAACGAAAGCGACCTAGTGTACCTTACTTAATATTGTTGTCAGTCAGCGTTATATCAGCATTCATGAAACTGTAAAATTATATGGGTTATAGGACATGCAACTATGAAGTTGTTAGCGAAAGCTAAAATATCATGCAACAATAAAATGATATGGGTTACAGAGCCATGCAACTATCAACTTGTTAGCAAAAGCTAAAGGGTCATGCAAATAAAATAGCTGTGAGCGCTTAATTGCAATGGCTGGCATACGCCAGAATATTTTGAGTGCATAAGTGTATGGGCTTATCACAGATTCACTCTTTTGTCCTTACCTCCTTAATTTGATAAAACGGAAATGGATACGATCTCGAAGCAGTAACTTTGACTAGTAGTTAGCCAAAATAAATAAATAAGAGATAATAAAGATCTATGGAACGTTATTTTTGTAGGTTTACTTACACCTATCAATAGAAAAATATTTTTACAGGGAAGGGATAGTATAGAACAGAAGTAACAATAACTGAAATGTGTTAATATAATGAGATTGTAATTTCCATAAACATTGTTTATCGTTGAATTTGGTGTTTGACAATTTCAGATCAATATTTGATAAATATCTATTTTCTGTAAACAAATTAGTCTCAATAACTTATTCGTAATTTGTTTAATGTAATAGCATTGATAACAGTCAACACTGTATTGTAAATAAGATTTAAGAGATTAGCTAAACTGTGTGAGTTTCTTGCGCCGCTTCTTCTCCACGGGCTATACCTTCCGAAGCGGTGGTAGATTCGAGTAAACGTAAAAAATAAATTAAAACAAGAAAGGGATGTAGTGTACAGCAATAAAGAGTAGTTAATGCGGAAAGCGCCGGTAGCGCCATCTATCGGCTGGTGCGGTCTGTGGTCAATATCTATCGTTCATTCGCTCGGTATTCGTGCACCGACCGCCGTGCTGTGCGGACGTGCGCTAGTCACATTACTAGTGAAGACTATATCTGTGTTTCATTATATACATCAACCTCAACCAACCCTTAGTAGAAATGTGTATTCTACAAATACCCTTTCTTATACTATGTTTTACTGACTGACCGAGAATTTTCTGTAATTTCGAAATTTCCGAAAATAGCGCGCGAAATCGGTAGGTTGCGGTCTTGCGGTATTTTCTTGCTGGGCGTCCCGCGACGGCCACTTTTTTTTATACGCCGGTGACACACCAGTCAGCTAACTGCGTGACAGTGTCTAACAAATATGCCTTGTCATTTTATCATCCGACTGGTTCCATCTCTGTATTCAAACATTCGTACATAAACTATTATTTATTTATGATGAATGAACAACCATATTAGGTATGCTTCATAGAGCTATGAGCTTACATACTTTATCTAAACTATTAGACTGGTAGATTTTTTTCAAGTTGTATTGCATTATTAACGTCTAACGGCGTTTAGAGAAACTTTTTGGCACCGGGTGTTTTTAGACTAATTAGACACCGCTGAACACGATTCTGCCCGGTGCCACCCCGTCCCCCGCTTCCTTAACCCCCCACCCCCCAAAATGTGTCCCTAACTGCGTTTTTTTTAGTTTTATACAAAACTTATTAAAGATAAAAGAAAACCGTCAATGACAAAAATAATCTCCATTAAATTCTCTACAATATTTGTAAAACAATTTTTTTGATAGGAATAATAAGATAGGAAATATGTGTGTCCGAACTGCGTGTAAATTTTTGGTTTTGCAAATTTTTGGTTTGGTTTTCAATTTATCGAAAAACGGCCGAAGCTGTGATATAATGACCAAGAAGCGAATTAATCTTGATACATTTACCTACAAAACGAGACCTTATTTATATTCGTACGAGTATTCGTTTACGATTTATAGCTCAGTGCAGACAGACTCCACCGCGAGTATCGAGTACTGTGCTACACTAATATGCTCGATGCATCAGAAAGATATGCATGTAATAATAACTTTTTTGTTTATATTAACATTTTATTGGTGACATTACAGACAGACAGAGGGTGTAAGGGCGTTAGTCCACCACGCATGCCCAATGCGGATTGGTGAACTTCACAATAAGTATCGGAATTTCTTCTTCAATGTATGCGGGTTTCCCCGCGATGTTTTCCTTCATTTATTGAAAAATGGCCGAAGCTGTGATAAAATAGTAAAGAAGTGAATTAATCTTGATACATTTACCTACAAAACAACACCTAGCTTATTGTTATACAAGTATTAGTTAAGGATGTATAGCCTGCAGTGGCTGCAGTACAGATGCCGCCGCGAGCTTTTTAACCACGGTTTAAGAACAAAATTAATAGTAAAAGGGGAATTATAACTTTTTTTAATGTTTATGTGCACGTTTATTTACACAATGAAATCGTCCAAAATGGTTCTTAAAATGTGCTAACACCTAGCCCCTTACCTTGCCCTGATAACTGCTTCCTTGCCGTCATGCTTAGACCTAACAAATTTAATTACGAGTTGTTGAGGCATGTCGTATCATTCAGCAAAGACGGGACCCTGGAGGTTTTGAAGGGTGGCATATGGGTAGGACCATGGGCC
Source organism: Agonopterix subpropinquella (assembly GCA_922987775.1). Taxonomy (NCBI): domain Eukaryota; kingdom Metazoa; phylum Arthropoda; class Insecta; order Lepidoptera; family Depressariidae; genus Agonopterix; species Agonopterix subpropinquella. The sequence continues at coordinate 6,556,798 of OV277696.1, read as the reverse complement.
CGAACTCGTTGGTTCAGCTCGTCCCAATGGTGTTCAATCAAATTCAGGTCTAGACTTCACGCCCCAGCCACTGCATAAAAGGGTCCCAATCTATATTGTAGACACACGATGCTTTGTGGGAACGGGCGTTGTATTACATAAATGTGAACCCATACCCAACAAAACCTACATATGAGACCACATGTACATCCAGGGTCCAGGATCTCTGCAATGTACCGAGGAGCAACCAACGACCCTTGACCTGTGCTGAAAACGCATGCGAGTTCGGTCTTGCCTTCGATTGAGTAGCCGCCCCAGAACATGAACGATCCACCTCCGTAGTTCATTTTCTTCTGTATACAGGCTTTAGAAAAATGGTCTCCCTGACTCCTGTATACTCTTTCGAAGCTGTCGTTGCAGAAAAGGCACAACCTCGTATTATCCGAGAAGAGAACCTTACTTAGTTGATTTGGTCGCAGGCTGCTACCGGTCTCTGCGGTGTTGTGCAGTTAATTTGGGGCTTGTTGTAGCTCTGTGGGCCGCAATTTTATTTTATTTTTGAATATAAATAAAATAGTTATTATTACAAATGCATAACTTTCTGATGCATCGAGCATAGAGTGTAGCACAGTACTCGAAACTCGCGGTAGAGTATGTCTGCACTGAGCTATAAATCGTAAACGAATACTCGTACGACAGTAAATAAGGTCTCGTTTTGTAGGTAAATGTATCGAGATTAATTCGCTTCTAGGCCATTCTATCACAGCTTCGGCCGTTTTTCGATAAATTGAAAGCAAATGCAAAAATTTGCAAAACAAAAAATTTACACGCAGTTCGGACACACATATTTCCTAACTTGTTATTCCTATCAAAAAAATTGTTTCACAAATATTGTAGAGAATTTAATGTTAATTATTTTTGTCATTGACGGTTTTCTTTTATCTTTAATAGTTTTTGTATAAAACTAAAAAAACTGCGGGTCGGGACACATTTCGGGGGGTGGGGGGTTAAGGAAGCGGGGGACGAGGTGACACCGGGCAGAATCGTGTTCAGCGGGGTCGAATTAGTCTAAAAAACCCGGTGCCAAAAAGTTTCACAAAACGCCGTTAGACGCTGAAAATGATAGCATAATCTACCAGTCTATATTATAAAACTGTAACAGAAGTGTGTCTGTACATTGAAGATATTTACAAAAAAAAATTACGACATGGTTTTTACCTGTCCCTGATTCCAAATCACCAATTTTTGGATTTTTTGTCTGTCTGTTTGTTTGTTTGTTTGTTTGTATGTTTGTTTGTTTGGGTGTTTGTTTGTTCGAGTATCACGCAAAAACTACTAAACCGATTTTGATTACACTTTTTTTGTTTGATAGCTTATCATCTGACTTAAAATCTGGTATATAATTTATGCGGACGAAGTCACGGGTAAAAGCTCGTTTATTATAAAATAAATACAAGGTTAAACATGGTTTTAAATTAAATATGGTATAAAATTTGGTTTTTAAATAGAAAATGTCAATGGCTATATATACCCAAATGTGTGTAACAATTGAGTTATTTTCATGATTTCAATGTTACTTGAAATAAATAAATGCTTGATTGATTCAATGTGTATCACATAGTAAAAGTTTTTCAGTTTGATGGTCTGAAGCAGCCCCATAAGCATGTAACGCATTTAAGTTTAACACCCTGTATATCGTTGTCTAGTCTTTATAGTACAAGCTCGTGCTAGATTCTGGTATTTTAAATGGGACTAGATAAATCTGTATGCTGTGTGGAAATGTCCAAGATATTTAAAAGATATTTAAGATATACAGGGTGTAAAATTTAATGGGACACTTACTTAAAGGGGTGCTTCTGACCATCAAACTGAACCACTTGTTCTATGGGATGATAAAAGTTGTTCAGTTTGACGGTCCGAAGTGCCCCTTTAAGTAAATGTCCCATGTAATTTTACACCCTGTATATTTAGTTAAAGAATTATTGTAAACCTTGCCGCAGTCAAAGAAATTCTGCAATAAACAGTGTAACATTTATTAACACAAACCGCATTTTTCGAGATTATAAAAATAAACCAGCAATGAAAACGACACCAAAAATTGCGAAATTTTTATCGAACGCGACATGTTTATAAAGCTTAAGATAAACTAGAGAAAAAATATTGCCTACCTTATTTCAGTGATAATATTATGCAAACAGGGGCACGTAAAAAACGAATCTGAGAGCGTGGGAGGCGACAGAAAGAGGAACAATTTTATTTTTCTTAAATTGATACGCGGGGGCACAATGTTGCGAAAGAATAAAAACCGTCCAAGTGTGAATCGAACTCAAGCACTGAGGTTTCCGTACTACAGGGTGTTGCAGTTGCATTAGTTTAAGGGGTGATTGTACCCATGATATTGCACAACTTTACCTAAATATTTGGTGAGGAGGCCCCGATATGACTTAGAGAAAATTTTATTAATCATACTTGTTTATTTGAGGTAATGCTACAAAATAGCACTAAAGTTATAATTGGCCGCAGCAAAAAAAAATTACGCCATTTGTCCATACAAAGTTACACAAACCCCTTTCAATTTTTATTTATTACTAGCGACGCCCGCGACTCCGTACGCGCGGACCACTTACTTTAAATCCTCATATCTTTTGATTGAGTTAACCGATTGCAATGCAACAAAGCCCAAATATTAATTCAAACTTAGTCCTATCTTCTTGTGAAAATCCCATCAAAATCGGTTCAGACGTTTTTAAGTGATCCGTGCACAAACAAACAGACAAAAATTCAAAAAATGGTGTCAATGCATTCCATCACGTATCCTTAACGCCCCCAATAATTTTATTGCAAATATCTTCAATGTAAATTCACGTCAAGTTTAGAATTTTATTATATGTACAGATTACCTATTTGTTAGCAAACCCAAAATAATAACACATTCTGTAAAAATTTCAACTCTCTACCAATTACGGTTCAAAAGATACAGCCCTTTCGAGTTAGGACAGACGGACACACGGACAGCATAGGCTTAGTTAGTAGGTAATATAATCCCGTAGCTTAGTCCCGTAGGCACCTCATACGTATACGGAATCCTGAATGAAGTTTTATTCCACTCATAAGCAAGTAGGTAAAAGAAAAGTTGTTTAAAGCTGCCGAATGAAACGCTGTACATTTGGAGTACTTTCTGAGCTCTTCGCGAAGTGTTTGAGTGTTGTGATAAGTGGTAAGGAGCTTATCGATATACGAAATGTATGACATTATGACATTGGATGAAACAGATGGAGGAAGACGTGACACGACCTTCCTAATCTAACTAGAATTCATCAAAACAATTGGCGTTTATATACTTTTTTAAGGGGATGATCAGACTGTCAAACTGAATAACTTTCTCTATGGCACCAACATCGAAATCGTGAAAAAAAAATAAGCTTGTCCATACAAATCTACTTGAGCCAAATGTATGGGACAGCTGACTTTTTTCGATATTTCGATGTTGGTTCAGTAGAGAAAGTTGTTCAGTTTAATGGTCTGATCATACCCTTAAAAAAGTGTCAGCATATTAAGAAGGACCCTATATAAAGTTCTCATAATGAGAACTTTTGGTTTAATTAAAAGTTCAAAGAATAACTTAAGAGCTTAGCACTTCTGTTCGTCATCATCATCATCATCATCTCAGCCGATAGACGTCCACTGCTAGACATAGACCTCCCCCAATGATCGCAACAACGACCTGTCCTGCGCTGTCCTCATTCATCCAACAGGTTTCCGCCGCCTTCACCAGGTTGTCGGTTTACCTTGTATAAGATTTACCAACCTAAAGTAGTGATAACAAAAAAATTTTAGTTAATAATCTCAGACCAATTGAATTACCTACTTTTTTAGTCGCACATTATCATGATTTCTACTGCACTTTTCGCCTATCTGTGGCTCATACTTTTGAGACTCAATGTGGCTTATCAAACTCAAAAAGCATCAGGGTGTAATTTCAACATCACCCTAGTGATATTTATTTCAACACTGACCAATATTTTTAACCGACTTCAAATAACAAAAAAATTTAAACCGCCTTCAAAAAACTAAAAAGTTAAAAAATAATATTGCAGCCGATGACTTTCCCGTTCGCATCATAAGAACATTGATGATGATTTTTTTTTTTTTTTTTTTTTTTATTAATTTGTTTTATTGAAGTCGCTGTCAAGCCGGTACGATTCGCGACAGGGCTTGCATTTTTTGGCTTGGCTTGACACCGACTTCTATAAAACAAATTAATGTTCTTATGATGCGAACGGGAAAGTCATCGGCTGCAATATTATTTTTTAACTTTTTAGTTTTTTGAAGGCGGTTTTAATTTTTTGTTAGAATTTTGTTTATTTCACAATTTTCAGTGGAAAATTCATTAGTTCGATTTAATAGTAGTGCTTTAAATTAACAAACGCACTAGTCGGCACTACGATTTTCGAAGGTTCCCCTCGATATCTCTGGGATCCATCATCAGATCCTGGTTTCCTTATCATGGGACCTCACTTGGGATATCCCCTTTCCAACAAAAAAAGAATCATGAACACACATAAAAAAAAAAATATATATATATATACGGTCGAATTGAGAAACCTCCTCCTTTTTTGAAGTCGGTTAAAAAGGAGGAGGTTCTATGTTCGGCTGTATGTATTTTTTTAATGTATGTTCATCGATATTTTCATCAATTGTGAACCATTCAAAAAAAAACTTTTTTTGTTTGAAAGGGTATACTCCCGAGGTGGTCCCATTTTAATATTGTGAAGATCTGATGACGCGCTTCGGAGCTATACTCGTATAATAGAACTCCTCAAAATTTGACAGCAAATCGTCTGCAATTGAACAATTTGCTTCGTTTCAATGTACCATTTGCGAATATAACTGATATCTGAGTCGAACTAACATATATAATCACTGAAAGTTATGAAATAAAAAAGTTTTTACATGAAAAATAAAAACCGACTTCATAAGGTATACCTTTATGAAGTCGGTGAAATAATTTTTCTTACTTTTTTTACTTTTGAAATCGGTTTTTATTTTTTATAAAAAATTGCTGTAAGCTAAGTATGCCGCATCTACCTTGTTTTAGTTATATCGAAACACACGTCAGTGCTAATCCTGAGAGTTCATAAAACGAACGCCCCGAGATGGTTTTAGGGACGCTTTGTGGGAGGTAGTATAAGGACCTTTTCGATATCAATTAACCTTCAACTTTATCTATATTGACATACGGTTCACTGCTTGGTCAATACCTACTATGTTGCTCGTGTAGGTCTATCTAATGCTCTGCACGATATCTAACCTTCTAGAGTTGAAAATTTGAGAACTGAATTTTTACGTGCGAAGTGATAATATTCTATTCACACCAATATGTTCCGTGAAGAGTGTGAAAGAGACAGGTTTGGGAAGACTTTTAACATTTTCAGCAAAATGTCTGGACTTGTCCAAACGTGTCCATTCCAGAAAATGTGCTTGAATAAATCGTATCTTCCTACATTTCATGAGTAAATAACTATGGAAATATTTGTAAATTCCACAAGATTTCTTGAAGGTTAAGTAAAAATATGAAAAGTATTTTATATTCTTTCAGTTATCAATATGCAATGAATCTCCATTAGGTATCTTAATAGGCCCATAAAATGAGCTCAAATATTCACAAACAAATCGTCAATTTATTTAACGAATTAAATAAGTAGTTTAAGTTTACCCACAAAACTCCATCATGGTCTACAGTTAATCGTCGATTAGGTTTTTTTTTTTTCGATATACCTGCAGAAAGTCCCAAAACTCAACATCAAGCCGAAAAAGGGAGATAGGCGAGTTTATAACTGATTAGGGAAAAATACAAAAAAAGTTTGATAGTTTTCGAGATTTTGTATTTTTTTTTACATAGGAATAATCGCCACTCTGCGCTCATCTTTTAGATGTACCTAGTTACTATAAATTTGTAAAGGTTTTTCATAGAAATACTTTTTACGCAATCCTGAATAATCTTTTCAATGGACTCGATTCAAAAATAAAGGATTAGTGCCATAACTTTTTACAGATAACACAATTTCTGTCTAACTTCTGCGGTTTTTTTCTATGACAACTTTGAGACTACACCCTGTATAACAAATGTATGACGCTAACCTGGCAATTTATTTCAACAGTTGGCCCATTTATTTAATTTTTTAAAAATGGTATCATATTTGGCACATCTACTTTTCAATGAGTATGATTTTTTTTTTCTCACGCAACAACCTGATTTCAAATAATAATTCATTCGAAATCCAAGATTTTGCAAAACTCCCGAGTGCTTCCGAGTTGGCTCAATTTTGACTCCGACTAAATAAATAAAAACAAAAAAAGGCCACCCCATAAATTTTCCCACGTAAAGAACATTCCCTTTTCTTTATTTTCGCGCAAAACGTTTGAGAGCCTGGCGGGAAGAATAAACCAGGGAAAATATATTTTGTGTTACCGTCTCATAGATAAGGCCGACCCTTTGCAAATTGTGCCTGTATGATGTATGGAAGAAATAAATGTTCGGTGTAATGTAATACAAAACGAAGTCCGTGTTTTTGTTATAGAGAACGTGTTTTTTTAGGTCATTTAGTAGTCTGAGATCTACGTTATTTTAGGATGTTCAAATTTCAACTTCAAATTAACATTTAAGTCGAGTAGGCATTTTCAGTTTTGTACGGAACAGCCGACTTTTTTTGCGTCTTCAAGTTTGCTTCCGAAGTGAAAGTAGTTTAGTTTGATATGTAGAATAACAGTATACTAGTTCTATATATTCTAGTAAGTACATCACTTCCTTTCTAACCGACGAAAACAAAACAAAAGACGGAGGAGGTTCTCAAGTCGACGCGTAAAGGTAATGCATAAACTATTTTATTAATTTAAAAGGGAAAAATCAGTATCATGGGTACGTGTACCCTAACACCCTGTAGTCCGTGTGGATTCGAACCCGGACCATACGACGACGATGTTTTCTTATTCAAGCTTATGGAAAAGCTTAAAATGATGTTATTTACATTCACAAGAATTTTCTAATGTCCGTTCGTTATATGGGAATCAAAACCACAAACAAACTACTGATTAATTAATAAATAAATACTTAGTATAATTAAACTAACCAGATTTTAGGATCAGTATTCACTAGATCCCGCATTGCAATTAGTGTTGATTCGTTTGAAATGCATTTCGTGGCTAACTGTAATTTCTATACTAGGGTCATCTATACGTAGGTAGGCATGCATTGTGCTGCCAGTCTGTGGTTGCAGCTGAGTTATTGCATTCCAGAGGTTTGGGCTATTGAATATTTTATATGTAGGCGAAATACACGTTTAGGTAGCACCTTAGATAAGCGAAGCTAACAAACGGTATAAAATTAAATACATTAGGTACATCTTGGGGGGTAATTTAGACCATGTAAACATTCACTATGGAGCCCAAATGGAGCCCATAAATCTTGAAAAAAACCGTTCCATACGTTGGAGTTGAGTTTGAGTAACATTTTCTTTGAAATAACTGTTTTTTTTTACAATTTTAATATTGTTCATATTAGTAAAAGTTACCTATTCAGTTTGTTGGTCTGAAACATCCCTTAAAATATGTAACTCATTTAAGTTTATACTCTGTAGGTTATTATTACGAAGTACACGGGTTAATAATAAAACCGGTCAAGTGCGAATCGGGCTACTTGCGAACCGAGGATTCCGTCCGTACCACACCAACACAGAACACAACATTATTAACTTAAAAAAAAAACTTTTTTCGTCCAGGACCTTTAGCGCAAGACCGACTCACACTTGGCCGATTTTTAGTATTTTTTGTTATTTTGTAGTGTTTACTCTATAATCACACTAAGATTGACGCTTGTATGTATTACCGTTTTTACGATAGAGCGTGAAGAAAACACGTAGATAAAAACTAATTTCTTGTTGAGAACCCCCTTAATTTTTAACTTTTTGACATTTTTATTATTTGTTAACAAATCCGCCGTAATAACGCATAATCTGAGAAAATTTCAACTATCTAGCTATTACGGTTCAAAAATTACAGCCCTAAATAGGTGGACAGACGGACGGACGGACGGACGGACGGACGGACGGACGGACGGACGGACGGACAGACGAACAGACGAACAGACGGACAGACGGACAGACGGACAGACGGACGGACGGACGGACGAGCAGACGAAAAACGTAGGCTTAGTAATAGGGTCCCGTTTTCACCCTTTGGGTACGGAACCCTAAAAAATCATCTAAAAAATCATCTCAGTATTATACCCCAACATAATAATACAGGGTGTAAGGGATAACCCTCTGCAGACTGAAACTGAAATCGCAAAAAAATCTGCTGTTTCATACATTTTGATCAAGTAACTATTAACATTTACTATAATATTAACAGTAGATATTTTTTCTCGCGATATCTATCTTGGCTTCTTCGTGAAAGTTTAATGATCTAAAGACCCCTGTCCTGTTCGATATGTAATGCATTAAATTTTACACCCTGTAATGTTCTTATCTGTTTCTGAAATGTTTTTATATTTTATTTTTTCTAATCTGGTAATCAGTTTATTTGCCTTTCCATAATGCCTTATTCAACAAAAGTACGCTACCGAGAACACAGAACGCGATAGAATAACAGTTCTGCTAAAAAGCTACCAAATTAAAAACATTCTCAGAGTCTATTCACGACTCTACAAACAATAAGCCATTCGAGCCTGAAAATGTTTGAAACAAATGTATTTTTTCTCTGGAACAAAGGATTTGTTTTCTTTTTTAATTTAAAACAGATTGTCCCTTCTTATTAGGGGGGATTCAGAAAACAACTAATTAAGGACAGCGATGGACTATGACGGCCGCAGCAAATTAGAAAGATTTACGTTTCTTTGCAGTGAGGGATTTTCCGAAAGTCATTAAAAAAAGTTCCAAATGGCTCGATATAGCATAGATGCGACATAGAACCACAGAATAATAACTAGTAACTAGATAGAACTTTGTTATTATTAATATACAGATAAAATAAGATAATTAAAATCGTTTTTTTTTTTCTCTTCAAAAGCTCAGAAATATTTTGTTAACGTTCGAAATTATCTGAGTGCAAAAGTGCATTTTATCCGCTAACGTGGAAAGAGTTTTTAAAATTCAAATATTTCTATTCAATAAAGAAAAACAGCCTAAACAAGTTTTTTTTCCTGGTATTTTCATGCTGGCTAGTGCTATTATTCTAAAAATGAGGTTGGCACATTCAAATTTTCCTCGCTGTAGTGAGGTGAAAAGTTGTGTGTTTCGCTCGGCAGCAAAGTTATTCTGCGTCTCGTACTTTTGAAACCTTCGCTCCGCTCAGGTTTCAATACAAGTACGCGCGCCAAAAAGCATCTTTGCAGCCTTGCATAACAAATAACTATTTCCTCGCTGTAGTGAGGTGAAACGTTGGTTGAAATAATTTTGAAGCAAGTTGGAATAATTTTGCAGCGGGTTGAATTAATTTTGCAGCGAGTTCAAATAATTTTCCGGCGAGTTGAAATAATTTTCCAGCGAGTTGAAATAATTTTGCAACGCTCGGCAGCAAAGTTATTCTGCCTCTCGTACTTTTGAAACCCTCGCTACGCTCAGCATTCTATATTTGTAAACCGCGAAAAAAACCAGCTATTCCATACAAACCTACTCGACCTAAATGTATGTGCCACAAGATTTTTTTTCGCAATTTCGATAATGGTTCCATAGAGAAAGTTGTTCAGTTTTATACTCGTAGTCTGATCATCCCCTTAAAATAGTTTCACTAATTTAGTTAGACCTTATACGTATATTGTATATAGTAATAATTGATTATAATATTTTAAGAAGTAGCTTACTACACTATCATCATCATCATCATCGTTATATTATACACCACGCCATCGCCACTAGAACCATTCATCCACCCATTACTGCCTTCCCTCATTCATATTTTCATTTTTAATTTATATTTCAATGTATAAGTATAGCAGTGGAAACAAAACTCTACGACTCTTATTATTAAGACGTTATTCGTTAACAACATTTTTTTCTTGTGTTATAATTTTAAACGATCATGTTTCAATGTTTAAAATGCCTTGAAAAGGCTTTGAGCCAAAAATGTCTTCGAACAAAGTTCAAAAGGCATTTTTGTAAACCACAACAAAGGGTTAAAAATTATCCAACAATTTCTAGCTTTTTCAAAAACTTTACCCTTTTTTTACAACGAAAAAAAAAGGAAATGAACTCAGCAAAAAATAAATCTGGAACAACACTTCCTCAGTAAAAAAAAATCAGTATTATGACTGGACTGTTTTATTTGTGTCTATTTTGGGTCCGAGGATGTCATAGGATGTGACATTCTTTGACTGAGATGACATACCTAATATTTATTTTATACACGTGACATGTACAAAAATCGGAGATAGGTTTCTTATGCACTAGGGTATTTTTTTATGTCGCATTGTCTTTTTCATTATAGTTGTTCGTAGTTATTTCACTATTCCGAGAATCCAATATCGTATTATAGAACCAAGTCGTTGTTATTTATGTAAACATTCACTGGCGAATAACCTTAATAATCAAGCAAGGAAACAATTTTGTCATTTACCAGCGAGTTCGATGATTGACGGTATTGACAACATACGATAGTATTTCGAACATACACAGTAACATAAACATTAGGCCGAAGGAATACTACTGTTACCAATTTTACTGTGGGTCGGCAAGGAGGACGTGATTCATTAATTTAAAACGAACACAGAAAGGGTACGGAACCCTAAATTAAGTAATAATATCTCTAGAATAGAGTGGCGAGGAATCCAGGTACGGAGAGACTCTCAAAGTAGTACTCATAGAGAAGAGAACCAGCAGAAAAAGCATGACTATTTTGTTCGGACACTAGCATGACCAAAACAAAAAAACAATGAAAAACGAATCAAATTAAATTAAACCTCATCTTTATAATCATAATATTTATAAGTCTGTAACAGCCTCCGTGGTCTAATGGTTAAGAGCATTGGGCTCTTAACACGGAGGTCGTGGGTTCGATTCCCACGGGGGCACCTAGTAATATGTCACTGTGCGTTTATCCCTAGTTGGTTAGGACATTGCAGGTTGAATCACCTGATCGTCTGAAAAGAAAGATGATTCCGTGCTTCGGATGGCACGTTAAGCCGTTGGTCCGGGCTACTTTCTCTGGTGGTTAGTAGTCGTTACATTAAAACCACGTCAGAGGCCGTAAGGCGGTCTGAAAAAACTCTGACACCAGGGCTTGCTGCCCACACGATAAGAAGAAAACTGTATCTTCGTGAAATTGTCATAGTTGACTTGACTTTTTTGTGAACGAAATGTATGAACATATCCATATTATCCATATATGGTATATCAACCATATCATTGGCACGCGGGCTGCATCTGAATGCTACTCCTTTGCGAAACCAAGTTGTCTCTTCTGTGAATGTAATATAAAAATCATCGATCAATCACCAGTGATCAAAGTACCTATATATCTTCATTTGTTTAATAATTTGACGAGCATTCCGCGTTTAGGACATTTTGCGTTGATAAAATAAGGACATTATGCGTCATCTTCCTTTTATTTTTGCGTCGTGTTCCAATAAAATCGCGACGATGCTGAAAGCGCTGTTGCATGAAGAAAGGCTTTATATACGCTAACCAAAATAAAATCTAAATGATTTGTACACGCGGTTAACCTCATTGGGTAATTCCTTAACCAAATTGAAATTGAATTCAGTTTCGCCCATACGCCGCAGAGTAACAATACAGTATTTTGATAACCATTTTGTAATTTTATCTAGAGATGCTCAAGTATCTAGACAGACTGATCTTCACCCTAACCCTAAAAGCTTTCAACTGATAACTGTAAATACCCGCTAATGTAATATTTTCCAGACATAGTAGGTACAATTACATTTTGCTTGCCAGTGCCGGATTAAGGCCCTTACTCAATTAATGCTCGGGGCCTCCAGCTTTTCCCCAATTTCAGAATTTTTATATCTGTGATTTCTTTTTTACTAGCCATAAATTACGTTCCACATATTTGGTTGAATTTTGAACCCCTCCTCCCGAGTGATATCTTTGTCACGTTCTTGTTGACCTACCTTCTCCCCCAATGTCACGTGACTTTTATCATGAGAAATTTAAAAGGCGGATAATTTTTTTTTAGTCTTTATAATAAAACTATATTAAAGTAAAAGAATGACATAGTTAAAGAACAAGCAAAACTTTTCATCTTTATATTTAATGAAAAAAATTATAAAAAATAGTAAACATAAACATTTTTGAAATTGCTTTATTGACGTTTGATATGATATTATAACTCGTTTGGCGTATGTTTTGCAAAACTTTACTTAGCCGTTTCCTACCTGGAGGAGCTCAAACTTTTGAAACGTTTTGAAAATAATTTTCGGATTTTTTTAAAACAGTTGGCTGAAAGGTATATTTTTAGAACCGCCTCATAGAGGCCTTTCATTTGATACCCCACTCGATAGGTTTCATAACAAACATTTTTTTTAATCCCATACAAAAGTTTTATGGCGTCATAACTGGAGATCTTGACACCTTAGAGACTGTCTCCCGGCAGTTTTGGGGTATAGAGAACATACCTAACAACATACAATTTGGTGCTGGTATCCGGAAGCGAACATTCTTTCCATTAACGCAGTGCACTATACTAGCTGATTCTGGACAACAACCTCATTTCCATTTCAGAAGTTTAACTTTTATTTTGAAAATATGTAATTTTGCCAAGAAAAATTTTATGAGAAAATTGCACGCGCCTCCTGGGGCCTATAACCACAAATTGCCTATTAGACCTCTATAATCCGGGACTGTTATGTACTCTAGACTACATCAGCCACTTATATGTAAATTGTAATAGCACAACCCACCAAAGAGTACAATATTATTGAAGTGTAGATATTAAGTGAATCACACACTTGAGGTGTCGAGACAAAATTGTTATAATTTTCTGTACATTGAACTTTGTTTAGTATTCTAGTACAGTCAAACATAATTATTAGTAGAACAGAACGACTAGTCATACATTATCCATCATCATTGGCCTTTCCATCTCTAAAAGATGATTTAAGCAGCGTCTTGGCGCTTACGCACTTTGGCTCATGATTAAAAGGCCCAATACTGATTAATTGTAAAAGACTAATTTGTAGCTTAATTATGGTTTCAAGACAGGATAGCGGTAATAGATAGATATATAGATAGATAAACAATTAATAGGCGCTTAGGCTTTCGGTAACAAAAAGGCAGCTTATAAAAATTTTCGGTAAAATAAATGATATGGTCTAAATTCTAACTCAGAACCATAAGAAAACACGATTTCGAAAAAAAACTTTTGTTTTTTATTATAAAATCATTTGAAGAATAATAAAGTTTTGTCTCTTTTTTGAACCATTTCTAGTGTTTCTGTTTTGATATTTTTATGAATGAAATATACTTTTAACTTTACGAGAAATACAAAACATTCAGTCAATAGTACATATTTTTTAATGTTGACTGTACATAAGATCATTGACCTAACAAGTCGACAGCCAGCCAATATTAAAAAATAAAGCAATTATGTACCACTCTACGTTCTTTATAATACTTACTTTCATTTTTAATGCTACATCAAATCAAATAGATTATTGTGTTCATATAAAAATTCATAATTATTGCAATTTTTATTTTTCAGCTCACTATTATTTTTCGGTTTATAATACAGGGTGCAAGGGACTATCAAGCTGAACAAATTTCACTTTGGAGCCTACATCAGGAAACGCGAAAAAAAATCTGCTGTTTTATACATTTGTGTCGGGTAGGTACAACAGTTTTGTATAATATAACAGCAGATATTTTGTGGCGTTTCCTGAGGAATGGGTAGCGGTTCTGGCGACAGATTGGTGCAATGGTGTCATGGAGCACCTGGTTTTGCACCCTTGTGTACCCTTCAACGGCCAAGTCACACAACATTATAATAAAGAAATCGCAGTAAGGAACCTTAGACTTGGCACGACTTTGTCTAGATTTCATTACTTTTTAGAGATAAACAAGCAGCTCCATGGAGACTTGGCTAGTTTTTTAAAGAAGGTTTTTGGTGGGATTTGATTTACACCCTAAATAATACAAGATCCCTACCAATGATATTCATCGATAGTCGCGGTGACATTACAGGAATGTCGATGTCGCTCTACTTCAATGTGTGAAGTCGCAACTATGCTATGAATACCGGGTACTTTAGTGGAGTACTAACAAATTAAAGGTATATTATGGAGTGTGTGCATAGTATTGAGTTTGAGTTAGAGTGGTGTTGAGTATGAGTGACTCTGTGCCATAAACATTTGTGCTTCAAACTTTAGTGCCACAAACTTTAGTGCCACAAACTTTAGTTCCACAGACTTAAGTGTTACAAACTTCAGAGAAGAAATCAAGCAGACGAAGTCGCCTGTAACAGTTAGTGGGCCCTTAATAAACTTTAGCAACTATAGACATCTTCAATTGGATCAGTGAGATAGATGGTAAAAGTTATTCTTAAAATAAAACCCTTTCGTGCCTCAGTTTCAAAGGAAATAAAAAAGCTCAAATTTCACCGAAACTTTCAATGAAACAAAATAACTCTGAGATTTATTTTATTGTGTGACCTTTAAAGTTTGTTACATAAAAGAAACATCCCCAATTCACAAACATTATTTCGAAATAACCACGAACAGGTTTTAAAACGATTGGGCAGACCGAAAATTATTAATTGTCTTTTTAATCGAATTTTATTAAAACTTTCTGATAAACGGGCGAGCTGAAATTGCGCGAAATGGTAACAGCTTTTTAATTCCAACTGGCCACAGGCTGTTAAGGCTCCTTTTACGGTTCAGTGGCGCCCTCGTCACAATAATAAAGATATAATTTTGTCATTAATGGCAGCCCCAAAATGAAAAAGTGCTTTCTTCAAAAGCTTAAAATCTTTTTTTTTATAAAATACATTTACATACATACATATTCTCACGCCTGTCTCCCACTGGGGTAGGCAGAGACAACGTAACGCCACCTGCTACGATCCTGACAAACCTCTCTACTCTAGCTTCCTCCACATTCTTTAGTCCATGCATGCTCGTCGGTTTCGAATAGCTTCACCTTTTAAAAATATCAAAATAAATGAAGTAGGCATTTTTTTTCTTTTTTCAAAGTATGTTTAGGTAGGTACCTATAAAAACCTATAAAAGTATTGTATAAAAATTGCTTTCTTTTGTAGTAAGTTAGAGTTCTTGATTGAGAAATCTTAAATACTGTAATGAGGGCGCCATTGAACAGTAAAAGGACCCTTAAACTCTGAAACACTTATTATTTATATGCAAATAAAAATTTTCATAAACTGTTTTTTCATTAGTTGGTTCTCCAATTTTGTTTGAATACACAGTATCTTATTTTGCGTCTGGGGCTAAAATGTTAAAATACGGGTTGTTAATAGAAAGATGTGGTAAGACTTTGCGACCGAAGTAGATATAGTAAATTATTTAACTTTGATTGCAACATCTTTGATGAACTTTTATCAGACTGGGAACTACGGTCGCAAGGGTCTACAGAGGGTCAGTATCTATAACAATTTTTTTAAACTGTTCGCTAGTCTTGAAAAAACGTGGCTATTTTGTTTTAAATTGGTTGCGTCACCTTTATGTGAATGTTCTGTTGACGGTAACGAGTTCAAACCTTAGTTCGAACAAACCGCTCATCATATTCTTTGGGAGTGTGAGCTCTGGTACGCCGAGCGCCAGACCATGCAATAAAATCGTTTTCTGGTGTCCCTTACTACATGGATCCTGTTGCAACTAGGGATAACTTCCGTGCGTTCAGATGCTTTTGCCATACTTATTACTGGAAGCTAAATAAGTCATAATTCCAGTACAATGTTGTTTTTGTAATGTTATATTATTGTGGGCTAATAGTACTGGGAGTTTGGGACTGGATAAAAAAAAAGACAATACTATTACATTTCCGTGAAAACATGAACACAAATCCCCGAGGACGCAACTTCCGAATTTCCTCACGACATATTCCTTAACAGATAAAAAAATTAGCATCCTTTTAAGCTAAGAGTCTACATTGCAGTTTAGTATGGAACAGTAGATTTTTTTATTTGCTCCGATCGGTTTGCTCTCATAGTGAAATATTCATAACGATGATTCACAGATGCAAGGGGGGGGGGGGGTGCACCCATATCAGAGGGAGGTACGCAGGCTGCACCTCCATGCTACTTCTATTAAAGGTTTTTCTCTTCTGTGGTTGAGACTCACAATTTACTGTACTGATAAAATATACTTTGGTTTTCTTTTGTGAATTACTTGGAAACCCAATGTGCAATACAATAACAATACAGATTTTGCTTAGCTTTTATAATGTTTTCACTCACCAGGGAACTACCCTCTTCAGCATCTGAATCTAATCTGCAATCATGTCAAAAGTTATCGCCTAGGGAGGCCTTGTCATATAAAATTTGAACGTACGTAGGTAAATTACCTAGGTCTTGTGAGATTTTTACCCAAAGTGAAATGAAAATTGTATTACAAAAATCAAAATCAAAATGAAGTTTTTATTTTAGAGAATACATTGGTTATAGTTGTTAAAACCTATAATTTAATGTTTTGTTCAGGTAATAACATTTAGATTAATTGTACAATAAAGCGGTCAGCACAAGCGTCATCAAAAACAAAGGTACAAAAAAACAGACATAAATCAGCAACATGCTTCGTCAAAACAATGAAAACAAAACAGACATAAATCAGCAACATGCTTCGTCAAAACAATGAAATACAAGCTCAGTCAAATCCCGGCGCAAAGGAGCCAATAATACAAGCAGCATTGCCTCGTTGAATTGCTATGGCTAGCCTTTGCACCAGAAACGACCCGGAACGGGGGTCACAATTTCGCTCCCTCAGTCGACGGTTGTTAAAATATATATATATTTTTTATTGGAACAACTTTTACGACCAGAGCAAACCTGAAATCGCCAAAAAGAAATCTGCTTGCAATGTTTGAACATTTGAGTAGAGTAGGCATAGCAGTAAAACTTGTTCAGTTTCATAGTCTTACCCATCCTTGACAATTTTGAAAGTGTTTCAAATCACCTGTATACAGGGTGTAGAAAAAAAGTGCTCAATTGACAAATTACAAAAGCCTTCAAGCTATTGTTATACAATACTTTTATAGGTTCTAAACATTCCACTTTTCGACAGTTTCGAATAAAAACAAAAGCGGCCGTATTTATTCTTTTTTCAAATTGTGTATGTTTCGACCTTTAAAAAACCTATAAAAGTATTCTAT
Source organism: Agonopterix subpropinquella (assembly GCA_922987775.1). Lineage (NCBI taxonomy): Eukaryota > Metazoa > Arthropoda > Insecta > Lepidoptera > Depressariidae > Agonopterix > Agonopterix subpropinquella. The sequence continues at coordinate 6,539,489 of OV277696.1, read as the reverse complement.
GAAAATAGCTTGAAGGCTTTTGTAGTTTGTCAATTGAGCACTTTTTTAATTTAGGCTTTCTTTATTGAGAAATCTTTATTAATGTGATGAGGGCGCCACTGGACTCCGATAGCCCTCTTAAGTGTACACCCTGTATTTACTGCACCCTCATTCTTCCTTACATACCGATCCCAAGCTAAAACACGGATTCATCAAAAACCTTAATTAATTGTTCAATTTAATCATTATTCTCGTCAAAATTTAACTTATTAACAAATAATAATCACGAAAACGATGTTCAAACGCAAATAACAATGCAACAGTCAACAGTGCCGAAGGTCTAATTTATACAAAGAGGAAACAGGTAAAATTTAAAAGATAATTAATTTTAATAGTCCATTTCCCATGTCATCCAAAAGGGGAGAGGGTTACGCTCTGAGTTTCCTTGCGAGATCGAATCAGAAATGCAGAAATTCGCAGAAGAACCAGAGTAGCCGACATAGCCCAAAGAATCGCTAAACTAAAGTGGCAGTGGGCGTGGCACATTCCTCGCAGAACCGATGGCCGATGAAGCTGAAGAGTTCGCGAGTGGCAGCCTCGTACCATGGATAGGAAATGGCAAGAAATTAGCAAAAAAAAAAATTTGGACTATCTGTATTAAATCCAATCAGATGATCGAACGTTTCTATGAAAGTTCTTTTTTTTTGCTTATTTCATATAAGTTTCTTAGGCCTCGTTCAAGGAGACGATGCACTTCACGCGTCACTTCACGCGGCGCGGCCTGCCGGAAAAACAAACATATGAAGATGTATGAGAGCGTTCACGGAGAAGCGTTTTTGCATGCTTTTGTTTGATTTGAGGCGTCGCATGTGGCGGCAGCCGCGGCAGGTGACGCGGCGGCTGACGCGGCGGCTGACGCGGCAGCTGACGCGGCGGGTGCAGCGGCGGGCAACACGGCTATAGTTGTAAACGGGCGGTTCTAAACCGGTTTAAAACGAAACGGGCGGTTTAAAACGAATTCCTACGGATAAGACCAAGTAGCTTATATATAAAGACTGACAGGATGCAAAAAAAGCTGCGGTAGCCGCGGCGGGCGACGCGGCGGGTGTAGCGGCGGCTGCCGCGGCGTGTGTAGCGGCAGCTGCCGCGGCGTGTGTAGCGGCAGCTGCCGCGGCGCGTGTAGCGGCAGCTGCCGCGGACGGAACCATGAACGGAGAATACGCTTGAAGTGCCGCGTGACGTGCCGCGTGAAGTGTCGCGTGAAGTGCATCGTCTCCTTGAACGAGGCCTTAGGGAAAATTGTTCAGTATCATGGGTACAATCACCTCTTAAAGTAATGCTACTAAACAGTAGCATAGTAGTATAATAGTAGTTTAAGGGTGTTAGGGTAAACACCCTAACACCCTTTATTACGCTGTTCCCACACAGCACCACTACTAGATACCACCACCTACCATCTATTAGATATTTTGTAGACATTTGTGCTGTTGGGGTTGTGGATGTTGAAATTATGATGCAATCTATGACAAATTCCCAGAACACTATAGAGTCACCTGCATACCACGCCTTCTTTTATTGTACTGGTTTTCCTTTCTATTAGCTTCAGTAGAGTAAGAGTCAAACGACATAGTGCGCTTCAGCGCGCGTGCACCGTGTTGCATACCAGCTAAACTATAGGCGCTCCTTGGGCAATAAGCAAGCCGCCATCGCTGACTGGCAAATCACTTCACTACACTTACTGTTTTAATAAGAGAAAAAAGGAATATATAAGCTAATAATACTAATAAAAAAAAGTAATTTGAATGAATTAAACAAAAACAGCCCACATCAAACCACGGTTGGGCATTTTATTGCGCTATTTGTCACAGTCCTATGTTAATCTGAGCACTTTCTGACCCGTGACCCTTAAAATGTCGGTTCATTCCACTTATCATCCGACCAACGTACTGGTGGTCTACCACTGACCTCCTTCGCTCCCTTGGTTACCATTTTGATATTTTGATACTGTTTTAGTCCACCGGTAGTCTGTGCCGTGAAAGCAAGTCTTAAAGCGAAGACAAAGCCGGTCCATCTCACTTTAACTATTATGATCCTCTTACCAACATCCTCGACTTTAGTTCTTCCATGCATTTCTACTTTAAAGATCTACAGTATTAATTAGTAGAGCGAAGATAGCCCATACGGATGAGAGCTAGCGCCTCAATCATGAGGCTGCGGTTCGAATCCTGGCCTGTACCACTAAGTTCTTGGGAATTTATGAATAGTTTTATATTTATCATTTACTAGCTCGGCTGTGAAAGAAAACATCGTGAGGAAACCTGCATTCCCAAGCATGAAAAGAAAATACCATAAGTTCGAAGGTATGCGTAAAATATGGGTGAGCTAGGGTTGAACACAAAGGACCAGCGCTGATCTGTGTTACATAACGACCCAACTACAAATAAAACCGAGGGTTCCGTGCCACACCACCACAGAACACAACATTATTAACTTAGAAAAAAAAGTTAGCGTTAGCGCAAGACCGACTCACACTTGGCCGGTTATTAGTATTTGTTTTTATTCTGTAGAGTTTGCTCTATAATCACACTAACAGACAGACGGACGGACGGACGGACGGACAACGTAGGCTTAGTAATATGGTCCCGTTTTCACCCTTTGGGCACGGAACCCTAAAAATCAAAATACAGTATAAATAGTAAGCATCAGTTTAATTGGACCCTTTGCCACTGCTTTACAATCGGATACGAAATCAGAACCGCAGCGCGGCGGGTGCAAACAACGCCAATCTCTAAATACAATTCGTTTAATTAATCAACGCCAAATGAGAGCTCACCGCAATGGCGATGGCACGAGTGGATAGTTTTGAATCGCTACATTGTTTTATATTATCTACAATACTTCCGTCACAAATTAAATAGGTTACAGAAGGCTAACTCCATATAAATCACATACAGCTAGGGTCCTTCTCAATATGCTGACGGTTTTGGGGGGAGGGGGATCTAGACCATCAAACTGAACCACTTTCTCTATGGTAACCATATGGAATACGCGAAAAAAAATTGTGTCATATAGGATCGCAGTTTTGTATGGAACAGCGGTTTTTTTTATTTTTTTTTTATAAAAGATGGGTTTGCTCTTGACCTCAATCTAGTCCTCAGGACAAAGATAAGCCTATTCACTCGTACTTTAAAGGAATTAGGGTTGTAAGCGCTGGGAAATACTGACGCAGGCCTTGGCATTCCACTCCTTTTAACTTCCTAATGCAAAATTATAAATTATTTAATTATAAAAGATTCTGAAAGCTCGTGAAGCTGAGTGCGAATATGTGGGATGTCAACCAAGGGACGCCTGGATGTCCGATAGTAGAAAGTTTTTCGGTATTTCGACATTTTCCTATAAAAAATCGTTCAGCATGATGGTCTGATCATCCCCATTAAAAACCGTCAGCATATTAAGAAGGACCCTATAAATGTAAACGTATTTTCTTATGCTATGCTAAAAAGGGTTGCCAGATGATCCAGATTCGTCTGGGTTGTCCTAACATTTCATATGATGTCCAGACTCCCGACAAAATGTCCCGACAAACAGCTTCTCGTAAAGTTTTTAACAAAACTGAAATTTAAAATCACCGCAGGCTTTCAAAATCTCTTTACTCACTCCGATTGAACGAAACAGGTGAAACGGAGAGCGCCGGTGGCACGTTAGTCACATTACTGATAAATAAAAATAATAACAGAGGTATGGACACTCAATCACGAGGGTCCGGGTTCGAACCCGCGCAGACGATTCCATGTACCAATGAGTTTTTCTAACTTATGTCGTAATACCGACTGCTATCAAATGGTGCAGGGAAACATCGTGAAGACACCTGCAAACGCTGAAGAAGAAATTCTGATGCGTATTGGAAGTCTACCAATCCGAATTGGGCACCAGTGATGGTAAAACGCCACTACACTTTAATTCTTTGATTGAGGGTAGGCATGTGCCCTGCTGCAGTGTATACTGTATAGGCCGATGATGAAGTGGAACGGAAGTACATGTGGCAATGTAAAAACTAAGTGTACCTACATTAGTTACAATTTACCGTTTCTTTGTCATTACTTTATTTTAATAATGGCGATGGCACGAGTGGATCGTTTTGAATCGCAAAATTTTTAGGTAAAGGTCGTTAAAAATAAAAAGATATTTGAAAAATTTATTTGTCCCGACCGTAATCCCAAAATTCCGACTTTTTAAATTTTACCCAGATATTTTTGGTCAAGTCTTCCCACTAGGCAACCCTAATGCTAACTCAAATAAGCTCAAATAAATATCTAATGTTATATCCCAAATACTCTGGTTATTTTCAAATCAAATCAAATCAAATAATCATTTATTTCAGACCACAGATAGATCCATAATAGCGTTAGTAAGGGCTTAAAAACTATGTTAGTATTACAATAAAAACAATAAATTAAATTCATTACTTTAACAATAACATTTTTACATTAGATTTTAACAGCCCCAATAGCCAGACCCACCCAGTGTCGCTGAATAGGACAATCATAATGACCGGCTATTGTTTTCAGGATGCTGTTGTTGCTGTTCCGCATTCGATGTAAAAGAGACGCGACTTTTTTGCGCCTAATGGCATGAAAACCATCTGCTCGCGCCTCGGCAAACATGCCGGACGCGCTGCAGTATCGTGGCAACCTTAACAGCATCCTGAAAGCGTTGTTATATTGTACACGCAGGACATTGATGGCCCGTTGTGTATACCATACCCACAGGCCGCTCGAGTAGAATGATTGACAGTAAGCCTTGAAAAGCGTTACTTTAACTTCCTTTGTACATCGAGCGAACCTGCAAGCCAGCATATTGCTCCTGACCGCCAATGCCCTACGCTCTCGTTCTATATCACAGTCATCATCCAGGTCAAACGTAACAATATGTCCCAAATATTTAAATTGGTCTACAGTTTCAAGCACCGCTCCATTAAGCATAATGGGAGATACATTACTGGGCCGATTGTTGCCCGCTTTAAAGATAAGCACCTCACTCTTTTTAGAGTTATATTTTAGCCCATGCTCCTCTGCATATGTCTCACACTTGCCTAACAACTTTTTAAGACCACCAATCGATGGGCTGAGCAACACCATGTCGTCTGCGTAGCTGATGTTATTTACACTGATTCCGTCAATATAACATTCTACATGCATGTTGCTCAGCTCAACGATCAGCTGATCTATGTACAAATTAAAGAGTGTAGGAGAGGTAAGTCCCCCCTGCCTCACCCCACACTCCAACATATACTCATCAGAAAAGGCACCGGCCCATCTTACTCTGTTAGTTTGGTTTTTATACCAGAATTCAAATAGCGAAACATAATCAGCCGGTACCCCCTTATGCTTAAGTTTCTGCCATAGCATATCATATGAGACAAGGGAGACAATTTTGGTAGTTTCGATAAGTTTATGCTGAACGTTATCGAAGCAAGTTATTGATCATTTAAGTGCCGCTCTGGGAACCCGTCTTCTTGTAAGTGAATTCGAATTAAATACACCTGAGACCTCAGTTGCGTGCTGATGACCCCTTAAACTTGGACCTTAAGTGACAAGTTATAATTACACAGAGTGTTACGGTAAACATGTACCCATGATACTGAACAACGTTCCCTAAGAAACCTATAGGAAGTTCGTAATGTTTAGCAAAATTGGCAAATCGGAACACTTATGGAATCAGCTTGGTGTCTCTCTGTTCGTCCGTCCGTCTGTCACAGGCATTTTTCTCAGAGACCGTAAGGCATAGGAAGTTGAAACTCTGTATAATTATAGCAATTGCTGGTCCAATATTATAAATTAAGTAAAAAAGACTAACTTTTATTTAACTTTTTTGTTAACTTACCAGTCTAAATGCAATGGCGAATATCCTTTATGATCCTTTGGGAAAGTTGTGCAGTATCATGAATAAAATCACTCTTCAAAGTAATGAACCTGTCTACACTTACACCATGTATAAGTACAGACAGCAATGTACCTACGTCTCCCTTCTGTTAACAGCTTTGAATTTGTTTATATTTTTATAGGCACAGAATCATTTTTGGATTACGCCATTACGCCCACACAGAGGTCTTAAGAATCTTTAGATCAAACAGAACAACTTTTGTTATTAAAGCAACTATAAAAGAAATCACCTGAACCACCTAAAAGTATCCACATGAAACTGGTAGGTGTACAGAATAGTGGACTGCATAATAATATATATTTTAGTGTTATCTTCTTAGAAAAAAAAGTTTGAAAATAACGCTAAAGTATACTATTACGAATATACTATTTTTAATAACAGGATTAACTATAAAAAGTAATGAAATTTTGATGACGTCACTTGTTATATATTAATATAATATTTCATATAAAAGCGCGCGTTGTGTTTGACTAGTTGTTCACTAGCGTATTTTGATACATTGAACGATTTTCATGGGATTGTTTTGTCGCAGCTACACTAAATAGAACTCGTAATTGAACTACAAATCTATGCAGCATTATAGAGCTTACCCTGTAACAGTATACAGAACTAATAACAGTATGAATATTAGAGCCATGATAATAATTACTCGCTTAATTAATCCTGGCCGCGTTACGACCGCTAACCGCAAGCGTTCGGTGCGGTACACCCATATAATACACAATGTATTCGCACATAGCCTGTGATTTGTAGGAGATCCGGGTACCTAATTATGTAGATAATATTGTTTGATATATGTAGAAAATTAAACTTTAATGCGATACCTTGGATAAGTTATACAGGGTGTAACAAAACACCCTAGAGGCGGTTGCAGAGGGGTCAATTTTATACAAAACTTTGACGCACAATACGCGTAGACGGTATTAATATAAGTAGCTTTGTGTATATGGAAAAATAGTTTAGAAAATCTAGATGTCGCGTATCAAATAACATTTGCAATTTATAATACAATTACGAAGATATAAAGCTTTGAAATTTTTCATACAAAATTTTCAAAGCTTTATATCTTCGTAATTATATTATAAATTGCAAATGTTATTTGATACGCGACAATGAAATTTTTAGACACAAGGCACTGTTAACCAAGTTCGGGAAACGAAGGCGGCTCATTGACCGTGTGTTACGTCTGAGAACTAAAGTGGTGGACATAGCCTCAGTATAGGATATTAGAGTATCGAGTACTACATAAAGTACCCGGACCCCGGATACTCCCTGCCCCCCACCAATTTTAACCTCACCCCCGCTTGGTAGGAAGCCTGGAAAATGCCGTATTCTAGTCTCGCTCAGTACACACGCCTCATGTCATGACTCAGTATCACAATATGCTTAGGTATCTCTTCTTGTAAATTTTTCCCATTTATATACTCGTACATTGACCAAGAATTTTCGCTTACGCTGTGCACATAGCTTTGAAAATAAGCAAGCTGACATAACAATGGGCCAAAGAGATTATACCTAAAGGCATAGAGTGAGCCATACCTTTGCAAGAATGACCACTTTTTTGAGGTTTGTGTTTGAGTGTGTGGTGTCAATTAGTATGGACAAAAGATGACCAAGTGACATTTGTCCCTATGTTTACGGTTACTTTTCACGCACACTAGCATAAAAAAGAAGTGGACAGCCGCATAAACAAATATTTATAGTTCCATCTCCTTCTACTATTAAAAGAACATCATAAGATAAAAGAGACTAACTACAATCGTAAATTGATGCGGTCTCTATGCTTTACAATAAAGGAGATCATTCCTCTGAGCAATGGGCTGATCATAATTAAGATCATAATATGACGACCCGCTTGGTGTAATGGTTACCACGCCGGACGTTGGACTGCCAAATCAGAGTTCCTGTGTTCGAATCCAGGTTCGGTCGTGGATTTTACATGTTTATGTCGTCGTTTTTTCGATTCCATACTAAAAGTAGCTTAGAGTTAGGATCATAACTATGTATGTGCCTATGCCGAAAAAATTACAACCAATGGGTCCGAATTCTAGAATGGACTCCACCAATACACAGGCGCAGTTTGGGACACCTTTCGGCCCGCTGGACCTTCGATCTGAGAAAGGTAGTAAGCACACACTTAAATGAAGTTGATCTGCAGATTTTGCAGGGAGGAGATGGAACCCCCAGCATATTCTTGGTGGTCCACTAATATACAAACGAAGTACCTATTCAGCCTGATAGACAGGTACTGACTCCAGATGAGATAGAAATCCGCCCTGCTAAAAACCTACTGCGTTTCTTGCTGCAATAGGGATTAATAGAAGGGACGATCACAAAAGATCAGCGATGGTCACAGTGGCACAGGCGCAGTTTGTTAAGGGCTGTATAAAAAAAAGTTTGATAAGGAAGGCCGATGTTTACTTGTCCGATTTTCAGCATCATAATATAAATACAAAGGTAGCTGTTGGTTTAACCTTTTATAATTTGACGATCTTCTTACACCGCACCGCAACCTTGTATATCATACTCTCTATACAATTTCTATCTATCATGCGTATGTGGATACCATCTGTTCTCGATAAAAGGCCTACATATTTTTTCGGTACCATCTAGCTATATTTCTTTCATAGCGGGGGTGAATTCAATTTTATTTTTACGAGACCATAAGCATCCGAGTTCGTTCACAGTATAGATAAGTTATGTTACATGGTATAAAAAGTTGCAACCTGTAGAATTTTATGTGCATATGGCATCTTGCGCTATGCTAGAGCCGTGAAAGTGAACCATAGTCAACCGTATGGCCCGATTCAGTACATATAGGTATCTTTGTTTTATAAATGACGCAATCTTGGGCGATTATAAAGCTGCGTTTACACGCGCGTTCAAAACAACATTCAACGTGCATGAGCACGAGCGTGTGAATAGGATGCTCGTCTCTGCTTGTGTAAAAGTGCCCGGTGAATGTCACGTTGAAAGGAAGCAGCGTGGGAACGCACCGCATTGCCCGCCGAGCTGCTGCGTGCCGAGCTGTTTGCCGGGCTGCCCGTCGCGCGTATAAACGCACCATAAAAAAAAGTCTTTTTATTCGGCACAAATAACCCATGCAAACTGACCTACTGGATACATAGACTAGGTCGGTATCTGTGGTTGATGAACGTCGATACCCATAATTGTTCTTTACGTTTTTTTTTTATAGTTCATCAAAAAATACGGAGATACTCGAAGTTAGATTTAAAAAAAAAAAAGAAATAGAGTAGAGAAACGTTTAAAAAAGGTTGATAAGCATTTGCTAAAACAACAACAAAAAATAAAACGCAAATCCTGAAAGCCTTTTCATAAAATTGCTAACAAAACAACATTTAATTTTGATTTTGTCATCTTTTTCAAATTAGCTACTATCTTCTTAACTATTTTTGTATTCTTGTTTATTCTTAAAACGCTTTCGTGTCCATTCGTTTTTTAAATCGTCCGGAGAAAATCCGAATTTTCATTCAGACATACATTTTCTAAGAGACAATCCTTCAAGGCATAATATGAGAATAAATTATTGTGAAGGCGCAATGCGATAATAAACTGTTGTTCCATTAAACTGCAATGGAAATTGGGTATTTGACTACATACAATATATTTTATTTTTATCTTCTCAATAAAAAAAAGGTTAGAAAATAACGCTAAACTCCCATTTTCATTGAGTTTTGAGCTTGAATACTATTTTTAATAACAAGATAAACTATAAAAAGTAATGAAATGTTGATGACGTCACAACTCATTATTTAGTAAAAATTTTCATACAAAGCGCACGTTTTGACGTTCAATAGAGAGTAGGTGATTTGACTAGTTGTCAAGTTAAGTAGCCTATTGAATTGATGTGGAATTGATTGATTTAATAACAGCAATTTTTTGACGTTTTCTTTGGAACAGGGAATTTTTTTTTCGTGATTTCAATGTTGGCTCTATACCTCGTGAAAGTTGTACAGTTTCACCCCCTAAAATATGCATCTCACTTAGAAAAAGTATTTGTCTAGAATGAGCCTTACGCTTCTACCGTATAAAACAAAAGGGGCCAACTCTCTTAGGTTGTTGTGCGTGAGGCGTCATACAAATTATGTATGTGTGCGTGTATATGGATAGGGTCAGAGGCCAGTACTGGTTGCAATTTTTTTCTACTAGTTCGTAGCTTCGACTGTCTATCTTGACATACAGGGTGTAACAAAACACCCTAGTAATACTTAAGTGGGTGCTTCACACCATCAAACTGAACAACTTTCACTATTTTTCTCGACGTTGGCTCCATAGTGAAAGTTGTTCAGATTGATGATCTGAAGCACCCGCTTAAGGTGGTTTCAGTCCATACAAACGTCTGACGCACAATACGCGTAGATGGAATTAATAAAAGTAATATTTTATATATGGAAAAATAGTTTAGAAAATCTAGATGTCGCGTATCAAATAACATTTGCAATTTATAATATAATTACGAAGATATAAAGCTTTGAAATTTTTCATACAAAATTTTCAAAGCTTTATATCTTCGTAATTATATTATAAATTGCAAATGTTATTTGATACGCGACAATGAAATTTTTCATACAAAATTTTCAAAGCTTTATATCTTCGTAATTATATTATAAATTGCAAATGTTATTTGATACGCGACAATGAAATTTTTCATACAAAATTTTCAAAGCTTTATATCTTCGTAATTATATTATAAATTGCAAATGTTATTTGATACGCGACATCTAGATTTTCTAAACTATTTTTCCATATATAAAATATTACTTTTATTAATTCCATCTACGCGTATTGTGCGTCAGACGTTTGTATGGACTGAAACCACCTTAAGCGGGTGCTTCAGATCATCAATCTGAACAACTTTCACTATGGAGCCAACGTCGAGAAAAATAGTGAAAGTTGTTCAGTTTGATGGTGTGAAGCACCCACTTAAGTATTACTAGGGTGTTTTGTTACACCCTGTATGTCAAGATAGACAGTCGAAGCTACGAACTAGTAGAAAAAAATTGCAACCAGTACTGGCCTCTGACCCTATCCATATACACGCACACATACATAATTTGTATGACGCCTCACGCACAACAACCTAAGAGAGTTGGCCCCTTTTGTTTTATACGGTAGAAGCGTAAGGCTCATTCTAGACAAATACTTTTTCTAAGTGAGATGCATATTTTAGGGGGTGAAACTGTACAACTTTCACGAGGTATAGAGCCAACATTGAAATCACGAAAAAAAAATTCCCTGTTCCAAAGAAAACGTAAAAAAATTGCTGTTATTAAATCAATCAATTCCACATCAATTCAATAGGCTACTTAACTTGACAACTAGTCAAATCACCTACTCTCTATTGAACGTCAAAACGTGCGCTTTGTATGAAAATTTTTACTAAATAATGAGTTGTGACGTCATCAACATTTCATTACTTTTTATAGTTTATCTTGTTATTAAAAATAGTATTCAAGCTCAAAACTCAATGAAAATGGGAGTTTAGCGTTATTTTCTAACCTTTTTTTTATTGAGAAGATAAAAATAAAATATATTGTATGTAGTCAAATACCCAATTTCCATTGCAGTTTAATGGAACAACAGTTTATTATCGCATTGCGCCTTCACAATAATTTATTCTCATATTATGCCTTGAAGGATTGTCTCTTAGAAAATGTATGTCTGAATGAAAATTCGGATTTTCTCCGGACGATTTAAAAAACGAATGGACACGAAAGCGTTTTAAGAATAAACAAGAATACAAAAATTGTTAAGAAGATAGTAGCTAATTTGAAAAAGATGACAAAATCAAAATTAAATGTTGTTTTGTTAGCAATTTTGTGAAAAGGCTTTCAGGATTTGCGTTTTATTTTTTGTTGTTGTTTTAGCAAATGCTTATCAACCTTTTTTAAACGTTTCTCTACTCTATTTCTTTTTTTTTTTTAAATCTAACTTCGAGTATCTCCGTATTTTTTGATGAACTATAAAAAAAAAACGTAAAGAACAATTATGGGTATCGACGTTCATCAACCACAGATACCGACCTAGTCTATGTATCCAGTAGGTCAGTTTGCATGGGTTATTTGTGCCGAATAAAAAGACTTTTTTTTATGGTGCGTTTATACGCGCGACGGGCAGCCCGGCAAACAGCTCGGCACGCAGCAGCTCGGCGGGCAATGCGGTGCGTTCCCACGCTGCTTCCTTTCAACGTGACATTCACCGGGCACTTTTACACAAGCAGAGACGAGCATCCTATTCACACGCTCGTGCTCATGCACGTTGAATGTTGTTTTGAACGCGCGTGTAAACGCAGCTTTATAATCGCCCAAGATTGCGTCATTTATAAAACAAAGATACCTATATGTACTGAATCGGGCCATACGGTTGACTATGGTTCACTTTCACGGCTCTAGCATAGCGCAAGATGCCATATGCACATAAAATTCTACAGGTTGCAACTTTTTATACCATGTAACATAACTTATCTATACTGTGAACGAACTCGGATGCTTATGGTCTCGTAAAAATAAAATTGAATTCACCCCCGCTATGAAAGAAATATAGCTAGATGGTACCGAAAAAATATGTAGGCCTTTTATCGAGAACAGATGGTATCCACATACGCATGATAGATAGAAATTGTATAGAGAGTATGATATACAAGGTTGCGGTGCGGTGTAAGAAGATCGTCAAATTATAAAAGGTTAAACCAACAGCTACCTTTGTATTTATATTATGATGCTGAAAATCGGACAAGTAAACATCGGCCTTCCTTATCAAACTTTTTTTTATACAGCCCTTAACAAACTGCGCCTGTGCCACTGTGACCATCGCTGATCTTTTGTGATCGTCCCTTCTATTAATCCCTATTGCAGCAAGAAACGCAGTAGGTTTTTAGCAGGGCGGATTTCTATCTCATCTGGAGTCAGTACCTGTCTATCAGGCTGAATAGGTACTTCGTTTGTATATTAGTGGACCACCAAGAATATGCTGGGGGTTCCATCTCCTCCCTGCAAAATCTGCAGATCAACTTCATTTAAGTGTGTGCTTACTACCTTTCTCAGATCGAAGGTCCAGCGGGCCGAAAGGTGTCCCAAACTGCGCCTGTGTATTGGTGGAGTCCATTCTAGAATTCGGACCCATTGGTTGTAATTTTTTCGGCATAGGCACATACATAGTTATGATCCTAACTCTAAGCTACTTTTAGTATGGAATCGAAAAAACGACGACATAAACATGTAAAATCCACGACCGAACCTGGATTCGAACACAGGAACTCTGATTTGGCAGTCCAACGTCCGGCGTGGTAACCATTACACCAAGCGGGTCGTCATATTATGATCTTAATTATGATCAGCCCATTGCTCAGAGGAATGATCTCCTTTATTGTAAAGCATAGAGACCGCATCAATTTACGATTGTAGTTAGTCTCTTTTATCTTATGATGTTCTTTTAATAGTAGAAGGAGATGGAACTATAAATATTTGTTTATGCGGCTGTCCACTTCTTTTTTATGCTAGTGTGCGTGAAAAGTAACCGTAAACATAGGGACAAATGTCACTTGGTCATCTTTTGTCCATACTAATTGACACCACACACTCAAACACAAACCTCAAAAAAGTGGTCATTCTTGCAAAGGTATGGCTCACTCTATGCCTTTAGGTATAATCTCTTTGGCCCATTGTTATGTCAGCTTGCTTATTTTCAAAGCTATGTGCACAGCGTAAGCGAAAATTCTTGGTCAATGTACGAGTATATAAATGGGAAAAATTTACAAGAAGAGATACCTAAGCATATTGTGATACTGAGTCATGACATGAGGCGTGTGTACTGAGCGAGACTAGATTACGGCATTTTCCAGGCTTCCTACCAAGCGGGGGTGAGGTTAAAATTGGTGGGGGGCAGGGAGTATCCGGGGTCCGGGTACTTTATGTAGTACTCGATACTCTAATATCCTATACTGAGGCTATGTCCACCACTTTAGTTCTCAGACGTAACACACGGTCAATGAGCCGCCTTCGTTTCCCGAACTTGGCTAACAGTGCCTAGTGTCTAGATATCAAATCTTTACCTTTTTCAGACATGAAAAGAGAATGTCAGCCTCTCAGATAACGCCTTAGAAATGCAGGCAAGGCTTGGCAAGGCGACACAATTGCCCCCATCTCTCTAATGAGTCTCCAAGGCGAACGGTTAAGTCGATTTTGCTGCAAGCCGACTACAATAGTAACAGGGATGTTTCTAGAGAGTCCATTAGTTAGCTAAAATATTTCCAGTTAAGATATACTGAAGAGAAAAAACAGATGTTGATGATTTATATAACGTAGATAGAATATAACACCCATGATTCATAATTCTTATTATTTACCTATCCGGTGGAAAATAAAAATCTCATCTACGGTCCACAGTATCTTGGATTTATCTACTTATGTGTATAAATATCATAAAGAGGTAAAATTTATCTACCTCTATAATATAGGGTCCTATTCTTAGTTTGCTGACGGTTTTTTTAAAGAGATAATCACACTCAGTTGCAGAAACGCTTCGTTGCAGTTATTTTGTCTTGTTGACGTAGTAAAACGCTAGCAAGAGATTTAATGGAGGATTAAACCTGATGAGCGTTTCTGCAACTGAGTGTAAGACTATTAAACTGAACAACTTTCTCTATGGGACCAACCTATGTTGGTTCCAGTTGTACAAGTTGTTCATTTCTATAAATCGCGAAAAAAACAGCTGTTCCCGGACACAGAAATGTAACCCTACGCGACCCAAATGTGTGGGACAGCTGATTTTTTTAATAGCAACCATACGCACCAAGTTCCACTTCAGTTTACATCAATGTACACACGGCGACAGATCAACCTACCCATAGTTCGACCTTATGTCCATGAACATAGAGTTCAACTATGGGTAGGTTGATCTGTCGCCGTGTGTACGTATAGAATCTATTCATATACTCTGTCCAAACATGTCCTACCCAGCCTTTGTTAAGGGTCACTGACTTTTCACATTATTGCCTACGCCTGCCTTTTGGATCACTTTTCACACATCATAGGCTTGTTCCACTGGGGTGCTACTGTACCGATAACACCGCCCCATTGTCCCGCTTAATCCAGCCCTGTCTGGCTGAGATGGGACCTTCATCGGAACCCGAGCGAAAATGAGAAAATTTAGTTGAATTTAAATTACGCTACCTTTTTCAGAGTTAGCGCTTCTGAGATTGAATGATTCTTTTTTGAGCATTAGGTTTTAAATAAGATGTAAAATAAAAATTAAATTAAATTAAATTAAGAGTTTTTTATCCGTCTCAAAAGTTAATGGAATATCCATCCTTTCTCCAGTGAAAGTGAAGGAGTGGACCATACTTCCACACTGGTGGTAAATGGTACAGTATTACCATGTTTATAAGGCTTACGGATATACATATCTTATCTGATCTTATTATGGGGGCTGGCATACCAGCGATACTTCGACGCAATGGGATATTTTGTACCCTACATATTTATTTCTTCACCTTTCAAAAACGTGGTAATAAGGCAATATCATCCAGGTGAAGAAACCTGTAATCTCCCGGTTTTGGATAACCATCTACCAGGAGGCATATGCGTTTAGCCGCCAAGACATCACAGTCACACAGGATGTTCTATGGTTTCTACCTCCTCTCCGCATGATCGGCAACTGGGATCCAGGGTGAGCTTCATCTTGTGCATAATTTATTGTGCCTGTGGCGTAAATCGTAATGCTCGGTGAGGACTCTGATGATGATCCGACCTTTGCTCCGGCCGGCTTTGAACTTATGTATTTGTCTTCAATATATTGTCTCTTCCATTTATCTCTCTTAGCCGTCATTTCTGCACTCACTCCTTTCTTATACATGTATGCCAATCTTGAGACCATTCATCCATCTTTTCTTTGGCCTCTTTCTCCTATCACAGCCATCCACATTCATACTAAGCACTCATCTCCGAATATGATAGTCGACTTTCCACGTCACATGCCCATACCAAGATAATCTATTACCCCGCAATTTCTCCGCCAATAGTAGGTGCTACTATCGAATTTCTCATATACTTATCCCTAATCTTGTGCATTCTAGTTATACCACACATCCTTTCAACATTTGTGTCTCAGCCTTATTTCACAAGCGATATTTAAAAAAAAAATCATCAAACACTAAGACCACCAGCACCTTTGAATGAAAACACTAATGAGCTTACTAATTGTACTTCCTAAACGCTGGCTTTGTCTTTCTTTCAGCCATTTTCTTGTTCTAGGACAACTACGTAGATTAAACATTTTAATCGGAGATGGTTAAAGCGACTGTCCTAAAGGCAAGGACTTTCTATGCCAAAATGTTTATCTATATCACCTCCTCCAATGTCTTTGTTCTGTAGGCCAGTGGGGTGGAATAATTATGTATGGTAATTTTTAAACTGTAATCGACACAATTTTGTGAAGAAAACTCAGTCATCCTAGGCTAATGTCACTATGTATTTTATTTATTTCTTGTAATAAAAATAAATCTCCCTAGTATGAGATAAAATTTTAAAAAATCTTGCTCCGCAGCATAGATTCGTTTATTCCACTTTAATTATGTGTGATTATAGGCGTACTATGATACTCATTTGTGTACTATGATCACCTGACCAAATGATAACTCAAGTGCACTATAATTAGTTCAGTTTTTGGAATCTCCAAATCACCTGGCAATTTTAAGTGATTTAAAGGCGACTGGACAAAATTAATCATTGCTTAACAACATGACTGTGTCCTATTAGGTCCTAATATACTCAAAAATGTATCTGAAATTGTCATAATGTCTATGAAATAATTTTATATAGGTTACCTAAGCGAAAAATTCTTTGTCTATGGTACCTAAGTAATTTAATTTATTCTCTTTTTTGTTTACGTGTCAGTTGGCGCCACTGAACAGTGAGGTCGCTGTTTCAGACATAAAAAAAACTTCTTTAAAAAGTCTTCTCTTTAAAGAAAATATCTAGTTACAAATAAAATGTTTACACAATAAGCTTTACATAACAAGCTCTACAAAACTTTGTTGAGCATTGTTTTAAAACGACGCGGTTTGCGGTCGCTGAGGCAGAATTTTTGTAACTCTATTTACCCATGTTTCGTTTAGGTATATCTCAAAATTGGCGGAATAATTTATAGATTCAAAATGAAAAAACAACGTTGAGCTAGATAAGATGGTTTTTAAGCGATAAGTATAAGACTGTCAAATTCGTAGTAAAAATAACAAAATAAGAACATAATGTTCGGTTCTCTTTACGGTATTGCTCTTGGGGTACGATAGAGAGCGGAAAATGCTCAGTTAGAAGAATCTCTTCAAGATTGAACTGGAAGAAAGTCAGTGAATAGAAACCTGAAGCACACCTTGGACACTTAGCTGTCATTTCATACAAATTGGAAAATTTTACAAGAAGAGGTAAGGAGTCACGTTGCAGGAACTGACCCGAGTACACGTCTCGCGTGGTTTCGCGCGTCGCGTTTGTGCCTGCCACGAGGCTCCACATTCCTCAATCTCTTCTTGTTCTTGTCCAAAAACAGTCCCTGAGATTGGGATAGATTCTCCCAATAATCTACAATTGACACTGGCGGAAATGCAGTGCTAACGCACAAGCAAGAGTCAATTTAATTATAAAAAAAAAAAAAAAGAAGAGGTAGGCATGTGAGATACTGAAGTGCGAGACGGGAATACGCCATTGCCTACATTTTACGCCACGCTTTCTACTAGAGGGGGGTGAGGTAAAAATAGGTGGGGAGCAGAGGAAGTATCCGTACGGTATGTAGTACTAGATACTCTTTTTTATACTGTGGGAAGGTCTTATGTAATGTGTCACACTCAGAGGGTGGCCAAAGGCAGTCAACAAGTGTTTTAGATTTTTAGTGACCGCAACCGCAAACCTCGTTGTTTTAGGTACCGTTGATTCCGTGAATCGACATCTCGTCAAACAAGTAAGAAAGAGAAGTCTTTGAAACAAAAGTTTCCTAATATTTCCAACAAGATATCGAGTAACAGGTAACACCGAATTAAAAGCCGAAGGTAACTGACGCTGAAGGCTGTTGTCTAATTATTTTGTACCCCCGTTATGATTTAGAAGCTTCGTTAACGCAAGAATAAACTTAAGACACGATTTGCTAAAATTTCTTGCTCGATAACTTTTCTAGATAACGGGGCATCCGCCCGGTTTTAAGTAACTTTGTAACCATTTTATACATTAACTATGGCATTTTTTAAGCAGAAAACAAAACTGAACAATCTACAGGATATGAGAAGTGATGTGGTTTTTCTCAAAATCTATTTTAATTAATAAAACTGAATAAAAACGAATCCAAAGTCATCTCTTTTTTTCCAGTTGTAACCGTTTTACTCTTACATTGTTGATCAGAAGAATATGTTAAAAAAACAATTTTTATTTAATTTACACTGTTCTAAACCTGGAGTTTGATGATCTGAAACACCTCCTAAGATATAAAACGTAAGTATTTAAGACATAAAACGTATATTGTATAGAGGTATAAATAAGTATCTCAGATTCAGCATACCTGTTGATTTACACAGAAAAAAAAACATTCTAGAATCAAGAACCAAATATGTTTCAACTTGATTTTTCTTAATCTCAAATATATTTATGTCTTGGACTAAGACAATTCCACTAACGTTTGAAGAATGTTTAATTCTCAAAATTCAAGATTGACTTTCTTGTGACGAGAATTGTATTACTGGATTCGAAATGTATATCTTGAATCAAAACAGATTTGTTTCTCCCATTATGAATGAGAGACTTTTGAATTTTGATACAAGAAATTAGTTACTAATACTATTTAATTACGAACTATAAGTAATACGAAACATATATTTCAAGCAAAGTTTACCTATATCGAAATGCGAAAATATCTTGACTCAAGAAATGTTTTTTCTGTGCCGCAGTGGGAAGGTATGCCCGATTTTTTAAAGATTCAGCATACGTCATCGTTCATTCTAGATAAATGAAATCAATCTCCCAGCCCTGTTTGGGATAAAGACTAGAATCGCTTGATCATGCTAAATAAAGTTGACTTACTTACACATCAAAAGATCCCATATAAGCCTCTCGGTAACTTTACGATTTTCCTTGCAATGTAAATTCTATCACATTCACATTGAATACCAAATTTCTTTTTGTATTCGAATGAAATGGGAAAGGACGCAATATCCTGGCCAATTTCAGTTTTTTATTCCATCGTAATATGAGAGTGTGGGACGTTTTTTGCAGAAGGTGCGATGAATTGTTTGTTTTCTAAACACATTGTGACATAAACGAGAATCACTTTAACACGTTGAACGCCGACGGGTCACAATAACAATAGATTTTCCATTGTTTGTCGGTCATTTGGCAGTCAAAGCCTTAAAAGGCGAGGTCAGGACACATTGACCGATGGCGATATTTTTAGCATAGGAAGCCGACGGACTGCTTCCCAATACTAAACGTGCTTTTTGTATGGGCCCGCCGTCATCAGTCACCGTCGGTCAATGTGTCTCAACCCTTAGAACGCTTCATCCACCCACTGCAGGGCATAAGCTTCCACGAATAAGCATCAGACAGAGAGAAAGATATTCCACCATGCGGAACTAATTCGGATTGGTGGAGGCAAGTTAGTGGACAAATTTTTGTCTGAATATTTCAAGCCACTCAATAGCCAACAAACAGGCCCTGTACCCGCACTTTCGATGTTCGCTATATCGCCACTGTTTCGGTCCGCTCTTCATTGTAATAGAGTTGACATTGGAACGAAAATGTTCACGCAATTGCGAAGTTCGAATGTGCGGGTAGAGGCCCAGGTGCGCACATACCCCTGGCTGAGTGTGTGCACTTTTTCTTAAGTCCTCTTACGCGCGCTATGTGTAAGTGTACCGACAGCCGCCGGTCGGTCGCTTGTATGAAGCTTCCGATCTGTAGTGATATTTAATCATGTGCCATATAGGTTTTATCGTCATACCTACTTTGACAATTCAGTATTTCTACTAGAGCGTAGACTAGACCTACATAAAACGTCAAAATGAAAGTAATAAAGATTTATGTTGATATGGGGATCTGTATTTTTTTCAATTACGATCGACGATGGATTCTCAAAGGAAAGGTTTAGGATTTTTTTTCCATTTAAGGGTTTGGTTTTATATTTTATTTTCTTTTGAGTTAATTAAATACGTTTATCGAATTTTCATTTTCAATGTGACAATTCTTCCAAAATGGGTACACCCACCTATTTGGTATTCTTTTACCCAATAGGTGCCAACGGGACCCTATTCAAAAGCCCACGCTGTCCGTCCATCCGTCCTAACTCTAAATTAGGTCCCGGTGGCAACCTATGGCTATGGAATTCTACAAATGGTGAAATGTTCATCGTCATCATCATAATTATTTATCAGCGGATAGACGTCGACTGCTGGAGATAGGCCTCCGCCAAGGATCGCCACAACGACTGGTCGTGCACTTCCCTCATTCAGCGAGTTCCTGCTACCTTCACCAGGTCGTCGCGTCGGTCCACCTTGTGCCTACCCAAGCTGCACTTTCCGGTACGCGGCCACCACTCGAGAACTGTTCGACCCAATCAGCCATCGGTTCTGCGAGCAATGTACCCCGCTCATTGCCACTTGACTATAGCAATTCTTTTATCATTAGCCGTTCAAAACCATCTCCGCTCGGGTGGATTAAACCGTCCTAGCTGAATAAGTCACAAGAAAAATCACGTCACAAATAATTTACCTCTTTAGTAAACAAAGCAGCCTTACGTCGTTATGTGTTACCCTTAACAGGATAAGATGGGATAAAGAGACCCGCGTCTTGGCCTAAGTAAATTTGTACACATTTTCTGAAATAAGTTCCCTTTCGCCTGAGGGCAGGGAAATGCAATCAAAGATCAAGTGGGTTAGCAATATTCTCAGATATTTTCCTTTAATAGAACGGTATAAAAATATTTCAAACATTATTCATTTTTAAACATGTTAAGAAGCTAGAAGCTAGCTAGCTAGCTAGCTGTTGGAAGCTATTTCAAACTTACCAACCCGCAAGACTGGATGCTGACTGCTGCTAATGACGGACTTGCGGGTTGGTAAGTTTGATATAACTTCCAGTAGATGTCCCTCACGTCCCCTTAAAAGACTCAACAGATTGAAAATTTCGGTCTCAGAGTAAATGGCTCGATGGCGAAATTGGATAACGCACTTCCCCGGTTTGGAAGAGTGCGGGTTCGAATCCGGCCCGAGACTGAATTTTTCAATTTTTAATTTGATTTGGTATAAAAATAATTACATTCTCTAGAGATAGTAAGCTAGTAAGATCTAAAAAATATTTTAATTATGTAATGCTTCGTTGCCCAAAACAGGAACGAGTGGAAGAGCAGGGGAGAGGCCTTTGCCCAGCAGTGGGATGAATAAATGCTAGTAAAAAAAATCTTCGTTGGTTTGGTCATCGGCGAAGAGGATCACTGAACAAATAATCACAATAGTGCAGGGGTGGCCAACCGGTCGATCGCGATCGATAGGTCGATCGCGACTATTAGTCCAGTCGATCGTGGCAAGGCAAAAACAATCTCACATGTGATATGAAAAGGAACTCCTAAGACTGGTTAATAAAAAATACTACATGATTGTGTACTAAACTATGCTGTTTCATTTAAGATTTCAAGAAGTATGTAAGTGGTAGATCGCACAGGGTTTTGTTAGTAAACAGTCTACTGTTTACCAACTGGTGGCCAACTTGAATAGACATAAGATCTGTTATTCCGAGAGATAAGTGTACTTTTTGCAACCATCAGCAGCAAGGCTGATTCTGTGTTTATGGGTTGTAAAGCTTCTCTATGATGGGGATGGACCAGGTCTGCCTGCATAACTCCAGTCGGTTTAGAAGTTACTGATGATTAAAGGTCTGTAAAAAATTAACGATCAGCTGCAAGTTTGCTGACCGTTTGTTCATGTAAAAAAAAAAACGGGCAAGTACGAGTCGGGACTCGGGCAATTAGTGTTCCGTGCTACCAGTTGCTTAGCATTGGTCATTGAAAAACCACAATAAATTGACACTTACTTAGTATGTGGTCACATAGTAACTGAAGATCATTTTACACTGGTCTTACTGGTGTTAGTTTTTTGTGTATAGAAAAAAAACTATCCAAGTTAGAGCCACCCTGATAATTTTCCCGCCATCTACATATTATTTCTGATGTTCATGATTTTTTTCAGATCTTATACGGCTATATTTTTTGAAATAGAGGTGGGGACAGCAATTTCTCGGATTCTCTGAGAAAAATGCCTGTGACAGACGGACGGACGGACAGACACCGAGCTGATTCTATAAGTGTTCCGTTTTGCCAATTTTTGGTACGGAACACTAAAAATTACACATTATTTTATTTATTTTCCTCATATACTCTTATTATGGTAAATATTCCTTACACTATTCTCTGGAGGACTAATATTCTAAGATCCCATCCCAAAAAACTCTCCTATTTGTGTATATAATATAGATTAAAACACAGTTCGCGGAGGGATGGATGACGAAGCACAAAAGTATGGCGACCGAGAAGATTTTATTATAAAGTTTTTACTTCGTAAAGTAGAGATAATTGCCACCTGCTACGATCCTAAAAAAATTCACAGAAGATCTCGAGCCTTTCACGACCTTCAGGAACATTGAAAATAAATCTGCCAAAGGAACTGAATTAAAATTTTTCTCCGCGTCACAAAGGTACAACTTCTGAATAACCCATTAGTGATACGCTCCTGCAATATTTTTTTTAATATGGCCCAAATTCATATGAGGTACTAGGATTTTTTAAATTTTTTTTATATCTCATCTTTTTTTAGAAAAAGTATTTTTTTCTGACTGAAACGGGGCGAAAAACGACCACATTTTTCCGATTTTCAAAACCATGAGTTTGCACTTTTTTAAACTAGGTACAGTAGTTTAAGGGTTGAGCTACATAAGACAGCACGGAAACGCATTTTTCCTTCGCTCCATCCTTTTCTGTCACTCAGGAACGTCATTTGCTAGAGCATATAAGATAGACGGAACGCGACCACACGCGACAGCACCGCCGCGTGCGGTCGCGTTCCGTCTATCTTATATGCTCTAGCAAATGACGTTCCTGAGTGACAGAAAAGGATGGAGCGACGGAAAAAGGCGATGCGTTGTTGCCAGATGTAGCTCAACCCTTACTCCTATTTTCATTTTAAATTTCGTACCTAGTGATTACTTTGAGAACTGATTTTGACATACAAAATGCGCACCGTAAGTACCTAAATGTAGTTTTAACACCTTCGGCCGCGTTCGAAACCAGAGGTTCGTAACCAGTTACGATAGAAGAAAAATTCATCTTTATACGATACTAGTTACGAAGGAAAGTCATGGTCCTACTGGGCGATGTCGCACTTTCGCAGAAAATCGGGCCTATACAAAAGCGACAAAAAACATTTTCAATGTTAAAACCTCATAATCAGCGGTTTTGCCATTTGACCATTTACGAGACTGAAATTAAAATCCGGGCAAATACGAGTCGGACTCGCGCATGGAGGGTACCGTACCACTATACAATATTACCAAAAAAATATGTGCTCTCCGGGGTCCAAACCCGGCACACACCTGACCGTTTTTATAAACAAAAAGAAAAAAGTTGAAAAAAATGTTTTTTGTTTTTATTATTATTTGTTAGCAAATCCGGCACACCAACGCATATTCTGCGAAATAGAGAGAAGGGCGGACGGACAGGCAGATCAGATTTATTTGTTTTTTTTACTTTAGAATATGCACTAAAATCAATCCAAGTTTGACGCTTGTTTGTATTACCGTTTTTACGATATAGCAAAAACAAAAAACGTTGAAAAATCACGTTTCTTGTATGGAGAGCCCCCTTAATTGTTATTCTCTTTATTATTTGTTAGCAAATCCATCATAACGCACATTCTGTGAAAATTTCAACGGTTCAAAAGAGACAGCCCTTAGGTAGGACAGACAAACGGACGGACGGCTATGCTATAGGGTCCCGTTTACACCCCTTGAAGAAGGAATCCAAAAAATGAAAATCAATAAAAACAAAAAAGAATTAAAATACAAAATAATAAACAAAAAATATTTTGTTGCAGGATTCTACAAGGATTTTATAATACTCTTTACGTCCAAAAAGAATAGACCTAAATACACAGAAGTAGCCTAATGTCGACCAGATTCTAATGAAATGAAAAAGAAAAAAAAAAAAGATTTTCACATGGTACTGTCAAAATGTCATCTGTCTAGTCAAAGTAGGCCCTGTACAGACTGAGCCTTTACGCAGCGACAAAAACGCGCGTTCGTCCATCGCATAACTGAATCGCTTCACTAGCAATTAATAAGCGTTTGTATCGATTCAAACGCATGATTGTAGTGATGCACACACATGTTTGTATTGATGCACGTACGCGCGTGTGCTGTCGACAAATAACTGATCAAATATTACGAAAGTTTTGCATCGTGGCTGTACCGCGTTTGCATCTATGCTTTATCGCGTTTGCATCGATGCTGCATCGCGACTCAAACAATGCTTCTTGTAGCTCTTCTGCGCTGCAAAAAATCGCAGTGTGTAAAGGGCCCTAATCTAATTACCCCAGTGTTGCTTACTCTAAGATTTGATTTCCCTATTTTGCTTGAGATTCTGGTCCACCTATAATCAGTCATCATTAATCCCGTCGACTATCTGCAGAGCTTGCGCCTCCAAATAAATAAATCTGTTCTCTCAAATTCACCACAAATTCAAACTCGTTATTTTAGATATTCAACCGGATTATTCTAACATTTAATACGTTTTTGTTACGATAGAGAGTATGCATTATGTTTATTTTAATAACGTTTGTATAACATCTTGTTTAAATCGTATATTTATTAGCTGATTCAGTTTCAATGTTCCGATGTCTCTTAAACGATGTTCGCAATTCTTTACGTTAGTCTTTCCAAAAACGAATTAAAAAGTCGAAGTAAAAATTTGATGCAATCAATAAACATTGTAATTTTTATAAATTATGTTGCATAAATAATTCATACTGGATTTTTATTGTTTTTATTCTTCTTTTATCGAATCGATAACAATATAAATCATTGAGTTTAACATCCCATCTCGTTGTGAAGAGATTTGGCAATTAGCGTCGTTGGAGGCATGCTGTAGGCCTACCATGAGTTTTCAATGTACTTCACTACTGTAGTTACGTCACCAATTTTGTATTTAATTTCGTACAGCGCTCCTAGTGGTTACGTTGAGAACAAATTTCTGCCATAGGTACGAAATTGGAGACGTAACTACAGTAAAGTACAGTGAAAACTCATGGTATTATTATTTGATTGGCTATATTATGATTGCTCAAGGTGGCGGACGAAACGGAGGTTCAGTATGTATTTCAAGCACAACTACAAAATATACAAGTCTTCCCATCAAACTGAACAACTTTTACTATGGGAGCAAACCGATCGGAGCAACTAAAAAATCCGCTGTCCCATACTAAACTGCAATGCCTACTCGACTCAAATGTATGCAACAGCATATTTTTTTGTTGCTCCGATTGGTTTGCTCCCATAGTAAAAGTTGTTCAGTTCGATGGGTAGACTCTTAGTTTAAAAGGATGCCAATGATATCAATTTCACCCTGTAGACATTGAATTATATTGCAACTATTAGGTATGGATATATACTTAAGCCTAGTAGCTTACTTGGGATCGTAAAATGTAGGTATGTGAGTTATTTATTTCTTAATTTATTTTAAAATAAAATCATCTTACGTCGACACAAGAATCCGAGTATTTGAAAATGTGTGTTGATTAACCTACATCGTTTCGAGACTTGATTTAACGAGTTAAAAACCAAAACAGGAAAAGAAAACCAAATTGTCGTTAGGTACCTTTAGAAATAAAATTTCAAATATTTACGAATACTCCAGACACGCATTTCAACCTAAATGTTGCAAATTCACCTGCATCGCGAATTAGCTATAAAATAAAACGATATCGCTTTGAACGTACGAAATAACGATTCATTTAGCTACGCGCTTCGTGAAAATGCTTTCGCTTTATTTTGAGCTGAGTATTCGTGTGCTTTGTTTTTGTTCTTCCACGCGATGTAAACATTTGTTTGTGTGCTCCATTTTTATTTTAGCAAACGTTTTTTTTAGGCCGGGAGTTTAACACGGAAATTGCTCTTATTTAGTTCAAAAGCAAAGGTTACTTAATTGTATTTACGACGACTATTTTGAACTTCAAAGCATATGCTCACGATTATATTTCACGAAGGAATCATCATTATCATCATATCAGTCGATAAGCGTCCACTGCTGGACATAGGCCTTCCCCAAGAATCGCCAAAACGACCGGTCCCGCGCTGCCCTCATCCAAATTCCCGCCGCCTTCACCAGTTCGTTGGTCCACCTTGTGGGGGGACTACACACAATACGCTTTCCGGTACGCGGCCGCCACTCAAGAACTCCACAAAGGGATAGTCTGTCATATTCTAAATATCCTAATTATACTACTGGGCAAATTCTTGTAAATCACAGCCGCCCGCGGCGGCGCTACTTTGATGCAGTAGGAACAAGACATGCCACTAAATTTAAGAATGTATGTTTCCTCACGATCTTTTCTGTTACTGAATAGGCAAAGTTTTAGTACTGAGTATAATGATTAATGTATGAAGGTGCGTTGAGAATAATAAAGGTATTAATTTAGAGCAAAGTATGATTAGTGTAACACTGTTGGTGCATACGGACCAAAATATAAAATACGCTGCCTATGTACAATTGAGTTCCTCCGTGATTTTTACATCTTTTATTGTTGGTTTCTAAAGTAGTACTACAGTAAAAAAAATATTTGCCGGTAGTACTATCGGCCGAGGCGGTAGAACCACGGTTAAATGAATTTCCCGTCTTACTACTGGTAGTAAGACTTGGTAGTAACACGGGTAAAAAACGATTTTTACAGCATTAAGTAATAGGATTAAACATTTTAACGGGTTCTTACCGCGTTACTCTCAAAAACTGTATTAAATCATAGGTATTGCATTAATCACGTGTGGTGGACAAATGCCCATACGTCCTTACATAGGTAGGTTTGTACTTTTTCCCTAGTAAATTTAACAAGAGAAGCAAATATAAAGTCTTCATTAATCTTATCCAATTATTCGGAGTTGTCGCAATAACTATGTCCTTGCTCTCTCTTCTACTAACACAGTATAATATTCATAACAACTAACTACGACATAAACCGTAGACTTACCGTAAGTTTATCCAAGTTAGACTCTCAAAAGGCCTATTAGATATATTTATTATTCACACATCGCTAGGGTCACCAAACGATAGGATGTTAGGACACGCCTAAAATCTTAGCTTTATACAAACCTTATTCTTTGATAACTATAATAATTATTCAGATAGTGAAACTAAACAACTTTCTCTAAGGAACATGGGATAATGGAGAAAACATTTTGTACTTCCCATAGAAAAAAAACAATCGGCTGATCTGCACTTTTGTCACAGCCCGGACACTGCATACAAAAAATTGAATTTGTGAAACCAAAGAAATTGAACCTTATGTCTTCTTTTTAGGTAACGAGTAACCGGTGCGCGGTAACCAGAGGGCGACAGAGGGGGTGAGGTAGAAAGTTGGTGGGAGGAAGAGAGTGTCCGTACTGTATCTAGTAATAGATACTCTTTCTTATACTGTGCTTTTGTGATAAAACCATAGAGTACGAAGAGATGGCATATCGGCTTGTTTCTATAGAAAATGTTGTCGCCAACAAAGGGGGTGAAAAACGGGTGAGGGGAGGGTTAACATTTAAATACGCTACTTCCCGCTAGATGTGTATGATATGACGTCAGGCCCAGTTGAGTATCTGTGCACAGTTCGATACAACATCTGTACCCCAGGGGAGCGCGTTATTTTCTCTATGGATAAAACAGTAAAACATTTTATTTAAATTTATCAATAACTTAGAAGGTATGAATAGGAAATAAATTAACAGAATTGATAAAATATGGCAGGGCCAACGTGGACACGCATGATTTAATAAGGCCCACCTGTAGTATATAGATATACTAGTTATGTGTGTAGGTAGGTGTATGTACAAACATTAATGTAATAGATGGTAAGAGTAAAATAAAGCAGTGTTCATCTGACATACGTGTGTTTCACTACATGGTGACAGCGGTGGTCTTATTAATTCGATAATTGTAGGATTGCGTAACAATATCGTGTTAATAAAGACTTTAATTTGTGTTACGAGTGCATAATAACAATCGCAAACTATGGAACACGCGCGTCCTCCAGCGGAACTGGTTTTAGAAGGCGGTCCTGCCACGCGGTCGGAAGCGTGGAGAAAGTGGAAGAAATTGTTTAACGTGTTCTTAAAAGCGTCTGGAGTGAGCAAGGAGCCTAAAGAAGTTCAGGCTTCGCTGTTGGTGAACCTCGTGGGACCGGCAGGTTACGAGATATTTACTACTTTCACTTATTCCGAGGGGGAAAGTGAAGATGATATCGCTTGCCTACTGGAAAAGTTCGATTCACATTTTGGTACTAAGCCGAATATTACGATGTCGCGGTACAAGTTCTTCACGCGCAGCCAGGAGGTAGGAGAAAGCATCCACCAATATGTGACGGTGTTACGTGTGTTGAGTCAGTCTTGTGAGTTCGCAGAGCTGCGTGACGTTCTGATTCGAGATAAGATCGTGTGTGGCATATCGAGCAATAAGGTTAGGGATCGTCTATTACGAACAGACGAGCTAACACTTCAGAGGGCTATTCAGATTTGCCAAGCGGCAGAAATATCACAGGAAGAAGGCCGCTGTATCGACGGCGGCGACGGAACGGAGAAAATTCAAGTTAATGAAGTATGGGGTCAAGCTGGGAGTAGCGGCGCGCGAGGCGGCGGCGGCGGCACGCGGCGGTCGGCGGGCCGGCGCGGTGCGTGGCGTCGCGGCGGTTCCCGGGCGGCGCCGGCGCGGCCTGCACAACATCGCGTCCCTTGCGCCACCTGCGGCAGCGGCCGCTGTCCCGGGAACGAGCGTTGCCCGGCCCGAAGTGCGATATGTTACGTATGTGATGATAAAGGTCACTTTTCTATGGTGTGTCCACAAAAAGTGCAAGTAAATAAGAAAGTGTACGATATAAGCGCGCAGTCGGATGTTAGTGATGACTTGAGTTCGAGCGAGGAACTATTTTACGTGAACACTTTGAGCGAGGACGAAAAACGAAATAAGTTCACAAAGGAGGTGGCCCATTTGCACTAATAACTAATAGGCCCTATTAGTTAGTAGTGCAAATGGGGTCCCAAAAACCAATCACAGTCTCAGAAGTATTTCATGGACACCTGCGAAATTACGGGACGTAAATTGAATGCGCGCAATGCTTTTTTAACTGGCGACACACCAGTTGGTGCCATTATTTCAAGTACCTAACTTCCGTAATTACGCCGCGACATTTTGGCAGGTGTGTCCCTACACAAAGCTTGTTACCCTGCGTTCTACTCCCGGTCTATCCCGCGGGAGTTATACAAACGTTTCTAATTGCTACACTTCAACAATGCGGCCGCCAATTTGTTTTGATTTACGCTAATTTCCTGAAACTTACTGTGGTTTTACAATAAATAAACTGTTATTTCCTGGTCTCAATGAAATAGTAGCAATATTTAAACGTGGTTTGTGGACACAATTTTATACGAGGTTCTTCTTTATCGTTATTTGATTGGTTTAAAGTGTTTCTAGTTTGATTTTTATTCTCTGCTCTTTGATTGGCTAATCATCATTTTCTTCATATCCGGGGAGGCGTGTTGCATGTTGCAAGTCTGTTAGGGGGCGGACGCGTATCGGGTTCTCTCCGGCTTGCACGTGGCTCCACTATTTTGTACCTAAAACGTGTTTTTGTACATAAAACAATTCATAAAAATTAATGAGGATTTTTCTCGTGTCTAGACACAAGAAAAATGGCATTAAATTAATAATTTTTTTTTTTTTTTAATCTTTGCTGGACTCAAATAAGAAACTTAAGGGCCTATGGTTTCACCACTTCTGAATTCGTTCTCAATAGCTAATCTGACAGATCGTTTGACATATTTCATATGAAAGATACATCAGATGATCTGCCAGATAAGCAATTGGCAGTTTACCCAGAAAGAGTGGAGTGGAATGCCTTACCTGCGTCAGTATTTCCGAGTACTTACAACCCGGATTCCTTTAAAGTACGAGTGAATAGGCATCTTCTGGGTAAGCTCGCTACATCTACGACCCCATCTTCGTCCTGAGGACTGGATTGAGGTCAAGAGCAAACCCATAGTTAATAAAAAAAAAAAAAAAAAAAAAAAAAAAGAAGTGGCGAAAAAGGCCCTAAACATAACAGAATCACAGAATAGGTAATATTATACAGGGTGAAATTGATATCATTAGCATCCTTTTAAACTAAGAGTCTACCCATCAAATTGAACAACTTTTACTATGGGAGCAAACTGATCGGAGCAACAAAAAAATCAGCTGTTCCATAATAAACTGCAGAGCCTACTCGACTCAAATGTATGCAACAGCTGATTTTTTAGTTGCTCCGATTGGTTAGCTCACATAGTAAAAGTTGTTCAGTTTGATGGGTAGACTCTTAGATTAAAAGGATGCTAATGATATCAATTTCACCCTGTATAGTTCTACATAACAGAATATACTTTTATTGTTATCATATCAGCTCAGGCTTCGAGTGCCTGAACAAGATAAAAGGAATAAAAACGTAGTAATGCATTCTTGGTGCAAGCTACCCGACTCTTTTAAACACCAAACTCAATTCAACCTTTCCTCGTACACAATAAATTGGTTGTCTACCGCAGAAAGCCATCTCTATCAAGCCTGTCGCACTTGTAGATATAAAAAGACAGAAGGTACGCACGGCGACACATCAAGCTATACAAAACCAAAACTAACATAAGATGGCCACGCGACGTTATACGTTACTCGACCTACGCGCGGCCAGCTTATTTTGGTTTTGTATAGCTTGATGTGTCGCCGTGTGTACTATCGGGGAGTTTTCCGGAAAAAAATCGCATAATTTCGCCCAAAGTTTATTGTTTAGAAACTATTATTAATTGGTCTATTCATCAATAGGGCGGGGTAAGACACCGCTTTTATTTTTTAGTATGCAAGCAAAAATGAGCCTAGTGGTGGTCAGGCGGAAAAGTCCGCGATACTATCGACAGCGACAGTACATTCTGTCGATATTGTAATGTGGCGCGTACATCCGGCTTGGTTTATTAGCTAGAGAAATACAATTTACGTACAATTTGAGCTTCCGGCATGTGTCTAGCCGTAGTAGAAAAAAAGGTTACTGGACTTGTCAATTTAATCTTTAAATATAGAATATCATAGAATATTAGATTACCGTCTTTTAACAATGAAAATACTACAAGACCGAATCGTATCGTGTCGTTACCGTGTCGTGTTCAATTGAATAGAAGAGCTCTTATCTCCGATTCAATATCACTAGCTTTGAATATGCCATCGTCGTGGTAAGTATTCTATACAGGGTGTAAAAAAACACCCTAGTAATACTTTAGGGGGTGCTTCAGACCATCAATCTGAACAACTTTTACTATGGAGCCAACGTCGAGAAAAAATAAAAAAAATGTACCGTCCCATACATTTGAGTCGAGATGGTACTGCAGTTTTGTATGAAAGAGCAGATTTTTTTTTCTCGATTTCGATGTTGGCTCCATAGTGAAAGTTGTTCAGTTTGATGGTCTGAAGCACCCCCTTAAGTATTACTAGGGTGTTTTGGTACACCCTGTACATACGAGTGATTTTCACTAGGAGTTTTCTTTACGATAAAACTGTAATTTTATTCTGTATATGTACTAATATCTCAGTCCAGCAGCTTAGATTCGAATCGACCGTTCAAGTGGAATGGTAGGTATCGGATTGGTCACCTGAGTCCAATTGATTTCCTACAGAAGACTCTGAAACTATATTGGGAAAGACAAGACCATCTGAGATCATTGATTTTGTCCGCTTTGGTAAATTTAGATGGACCAAGATAGGGCTGCCATCCGTCCGGGTTTCCCCGGATTTGTCCTAGTTTGTAGGGCGTCCGGGGCCGTCCGGGCGGGCTCATCAGGAAAGTGTCCGGGGGAAATCCGGATTCGGATCCGATTATTTTATACCATAATGGTAAGAGAATTCTCTTACCATTATGGTATAAAATAATCGGGTTGGTCAGTCAGTAACTTAGTTACTGAAAATTAGGAACGATACTAAATATGACGCGTTCATCAATTTGTTTTTCAATAAAGAGCTCACTTCACTCGTGCCTGGTTTTGTTTCATACATACATATAAATATAATAAATAAATCAACTCAATTTCGGCATAAACTTCACAATCGAGTTACGGAGCCATAGGTTCAGGCGAATATTTTCTATGACCAACGCGACTGCCCAGCCCTCCGAAAAGTGCGTGCGTGTGCTGTATTTTCGATTAAACATTGCTAATAAAAGTACTTATTCAACATACTTGCTCGTAAAGTGGCTCTTATTGCACCGCTATTAGGTACATAATGCAGCTTAAAGAATACGCGTGCAAAAATGTTTATTTTCATCTAATATTATCACTGAGGTATTTTTTGTCGTTACGAAAAGCATTTGTCTTGGTTGAACTGATAGTGTATGTGATTTTGTTTTCTTCCATAATCATAATATTGTACGATTATCGTGAATTTTCATTAAAATAAACACAATGAATGCGTAGAAGATTGAGTGGACTATCTAATAAGAAAAATTATGAGTTTCACCAACTCGATACAAAAGGAAGATAGATATCATAAGGAAGATAGATATCATAATATATCGATATCATAGAAGGGAGATATCATAAGGAGAAATACATTTCCCCCAACTTCTACAGATTACAACCAATTTACATTTTGCTAGTTTTCTTTCACTCTACACGTATTACTAAGTTTCATTCATGTATGGGACCTCTATGTCTGGGTCTCAAATTATATGACCTTCCGCCAAACTTCTTTTAACAAAGCGCTTTTTCCAAAAATTTTCGTGGTTGTCGGAGGAAAATCAGCGATTTCACTGAAATGTCCGGGGTTTTTGAAGCCCTTGCCCGGCGATGGCAGCCCTAGACCAAGATGACTAAAGGGTTGATTGAGTAACTAATGAATCGTGAAATTTCTTGGTACAGAGTAGAATAATAATGTGTTGTATCAAGTAGTACATCCAGGATATAGTACTTGCAGAGCGCCGGAGAGCGCTGCATACAAATGAAGTTAGATCTTTCAATACTAACAAATTATTTTTTTAAACACGATTGAAATATTATTCTCTGGTGATTGTGGTTTGTCAGATTTCTGTTGGAATATACAGTTTCAATCTAAACTATTATAAAACTGTAACAGAAGTGTGTCTGTACATTGAAGATATTTACAA
This sequence comes from Agonopterix subpropinquella, assembly GCA_922987775.1. Taxonomy (NCBI): domain Eukaryota; kingdom Metazoa; phylum Arthropoda; class Insecta; order Lepidoptera; family Depressariidae; genus Agonopterix; species Agonopterix subpropinquella. The sequence goes on along the minus strand of OV277696.1, from coordinate 6,506,107 downwards.
AAAAAAGATTACGACATGGTTTTTAGGCTTCCCTGATTCCAAATCACAAATTTTTGGACTTTTTGTCTGTCTGTTTGTTTGTTTGTTTGTTTGTTTGTTCGTTTGTTTGTTTGTTTGGGTGTTTGTTTGTTCGAGTATCACGCAAAAACTACTGAACCGATTTTGATGAAACTTTTTTGTTTGATAGCTTATCATCTGACTTAAAATCTGGTATATAATTTATGCGGACGAAGTCGCGGGTAAAAGCTCGTGCTAGAATAAATTTAAGATTTTTATGGGCATCTTTGACACAATGTAACAATGTAAAATTAAGATCTTTTATAAACCTGTAGTTAGGCAATAAATGATCTTTGTCTTTTGACTTTGACTTTGAGCCAATTTATCTTTAAAACTATATAGCAGCAGCATATGCTCACGACTATATTCCCCGAGGGGGTAGTCAGAGGTATTCTGAAACCTCAGAACATTCACGTAAAAATGTTTACGTTAAAACTATATATTTTAACGAAAATCTGAAAACCACAGGCACAGTGATAAGTTTCTAGATCGAGTATTAAAAAAATAATTTACTTTAATTGGTTAAGGCTTTGACTGCCAAATGACCGACAAACAATGGAAAATCTATTGTTATTGTGACCCGCCGGCGTTCAACGTGTTAAATATCCTTCTTCTTATTTACCTCTCAGTTGTTCTACTATTGTGTTTCTATATTTTTTATTGGCCAGATCAACTATTTTTTTTTGTCTATACAGACCAAAAAAAATCTTTGAGCCAGATATTCGGCGAGCCTGACAGGGTCCAGCGTAGCTTTATTGAGGTCCTCTCTCGTGCAGATGTTTGGGCATAACGGACATTATATCCGAAATATACCTACTTAATAAAAAGTATACCTACTATCCATTACAAGTGGCGACGGGCTCACTCCCCGTCACACTGGACAGAGTTTCGGTACTAGTGAAACGTGGATGTTCTGAAGTTTCAGAATATCTCTGACTGCCCCCTCGGGGAATATAGTCGTGAGCATATGGTTATACTTAATAAAATATCGTTTGTATGGAACGCGCTGACGGCTACGGCTATTTTCGTCTTTTCAGGACGATCAAAAGCAAAGATACAACTATCAGTCAAAGCCTCGGTCAAATTAATATTTGGTTTTTATTTCATCGCAATCTGTTCACATAAAAAGTTATGACCTAACAAGATATTTAGGATTTTTTATTTTATTTCTACTTTTTTTATTGTTTATTTTTTATTTATTTAGTTTTCAAGTTTATTCCATTTCAGTGGTCTGCAGACACGAAAAGCGAGCACCTTTAGTCATGACCAGAGATCGGATTCTGCCGAACATTCCAGGGCCGCATTGTTGTTTTGTTACGTTGACATGGACCTTATTTTAAAAATGCGAGTACGAAATATTGTGAAAAATTTACAGTGCTATTTTTAATATTTAAACACAGTGCATGAGTTAATATTCAGTGCTAACGCACAAGCAAGAGTCAATTTCATTCATAAAAGATCATGCTCAAAATTATATGAAAATTAGGCTGAACTTGCGTCTCGCCAAATTTTCACCTAATTATTATATCGAGAAAATCGTTAAATATTTGACTGGAAATAATTAAAAAATCTTATTTAAAAAATAGATAGGAAACAAAACAAAAGCATTAAATAAAATAAATAAATAAATAACGCTCACAGGCACATACATTGTAATGATCCCAAGGTAAGCCTTAGGCTTTTTGTTATGGGTATCATACAACGACGGCACAAACATATAACATCCATGACCGAACCGGGATTCGAACCAAGGACCCTGGTTTGGCAGTCCGGCGTGGCAACCATTACACCAACCGGGTCGTCATTCCTTACAAAAAAATACTATAAAATTGTATCTTATTTTTAATCCCACAGGACTAAAAGTACATAATTATGAAGGGATTCATAATTCAGATCAAATATTTTTGGTAAATAATGATGCTGACGCATTGATAACGCATCTTTAGTCTGGTTTTATGCATTGTCTTTTAAAAAAAAGGTCATTAAATTTGGTTGATTGCGAATCAGGTTGAAGGTTTATTTTGTCGAAGAGTACGTTTATTTGCTAGTTTTCATAGAAACTTGATACCTAGGAGATCATAATACTCTTTTTCCTTCTTTGTCACATTATAATTTCTGTAAGAGAGTCCATACTAACCAAGCAAGTTTCACGACTTTTGAAAAACAATGCTAAAAAAGAAATAGCTATAATAACTGTTCCATATAAATATTCGGAGTTCGGGGACGGTTCGGTTCGGTTCCCACTGTGCTTAATATTAACATTTAAATGTGGCCCTGGAATGTCCGGCAGAGTCCATCTCTGGTCTTGACTGTTACAATCCTGTATTCACTGCACTAAAAGCACTTTCGAAACAGACTAAAAATGCTGTAACAAACCTCATAGTCACAAAACTAAACATAGCCGAGGCAATAACACAGTTTCGCCTAGTCACTCTTTGTTAAAACTTTGGTTAGGAAAACAGGCAAATAAAATAGTGTATGTTTTTAAAACCTTCAGCGTTGATAAGAGATAAGTGTACTTTTTGCAACCATCAGCAGCAAGGCTGAAACTGTGTTTATGGGGTGTAGAGCATCTCTGTGGTGGGGATGGACCAGGTCTGCCTGCATAACTCCAGTCGGTTTAGGAGCTACTGATGATTAAAGGTCTGTAAAAAATTAACGATCAGCTACACGGCTGATCGTATGATATTGTTGTAGTATGCACTGTAGCAATGTGAACAGTATAAAAACTGTCAAGTTCTGTCAGTCGGTTTAGGAGATACAGCCAGTCAAAGTTCCGACCTTTGAACGGCTGTATCTCTTAAACCGACTGATGAACCATGTCAGTTTTTGTACTGTTCACATAGCTACAGTGCATACTACAACAATAACATACGATCAGCCTTGCAGATGATCGTTAATTTTTTACAGACCTTTAATCATCAGTTACTCTTAAACCGACTGGACAGGCAGACCTGGTCCATACCCATCACAGAAAAGCTCTACACCCCATAAACACTGAATCAACCTTGCTGCTGATGGTTGCAAAAAGTACACTTATCTCTCGAAATACAAGCCCGAGCTTATGTTCCGTAAAGCTTAGTTTCAGTATTTCGCCAACATTTCGGCTTGTTTAAAATGCAAGAAGTATTTCCAACTGCGGATTTAATGAAAAATTCCATATTTAGCTATGTTTTTACATAGAGTACTATTATTAAATACGGCTTTAAAACTGTTACGGAAGTTATGAAGAGCTTGCTAAACTATCTGCTTCAATACTTCATTTAGAAGTTAAGATGCGAGTTATGTTAAGTTGCAATACTTTGTCACCCTATTACAGCGAATTTAGAAGAAAAAACAAAACAACGGGTTGCACTCCGGGAGTGCCGGCAGAAGTGAAAACTTGAACATATAAAAGTAAAATACAACACACACATACATTTATGTAGTAAAATACCTACAATACTCAATTATTGCGCTATCGTACACAAACATGACAATTTATGCCGCTTAAACGATACAGCAGGAATAGGCATACATTTTCGCCGCGAGGTAGAAAGAGAGGGGGATACGTCTGACCAATTTTCGATCAGATCATATGAGGGTGACGTCCGGTCCTGACGCGAGTTTAACATTTTTTAACTAAGAATTTGCGTTATTACAGCGGATTTGCTAAAAAATAATTAAAATGTCAAAAATATTAAAACTAAAGGGGTCCTCATAAAAGAAACTAGTTTTTATCTATGTTTTTTCTTCTCGCTCTATCATAAAAACGGCCGACTCGCACTTGACCAGTTTTTGACTGGACAAGATAGAATAATATTTTTTTATTTTCTTTATTTATTTAACTTTTACAAAAAAAATTATAATCTAGAATAAACAATTTCTCTCCAAAACTCTTAAACTCCTATACCCCTGATATGAGATGACTAATTAGTTTTTCTAACATACTCCTACATAATCCTATCTTCGTGCACCCGCTACATTCTATCTTCAGTGATGTATGCTGTGCTCTGTCTGTCAGTCAGTCACGGAACTGTTTTATAAGTATTGATAGATAGATGGACTGTTCTCTGAAGGAAAATATCTTAAGAAACCCCGCAATTTTATGTGTGAGATGATGAAGACAAACGGCAAAGATGCCAAATTAATATTGCCAAAAAAAAAAATTTTTTGTTGTTTATCCCATAAGCTTCCACCGACAAGAGCCTATCTCTTAAATTCATGTATACCAAGGGAACACTTCCTTGGAAAGATTGGCGTATTACTTGCATCGAAGTAAACCGAGTAGCTTCATACAAGATGAGCTGCAGAAGCTCGGCGTCGGCGCCCTTTGGGAGGCATAAGTCTATGCAACGCTGCAGTGCAGTCCATGCAAGAAATCCTCTGTGATAACCCTTATGTGTTCGGTGTAAGAAAAAAATTGGCTTGATTTACGAAACTTGTTCTGGTGGAAGAAGCGCTGGTTGCATGATGGAGTTATATATAAATCCCGGAGTCCCTGCACAATTTCTTAGGATGTGGTAATGTTAGGGTAGTTTTACAGAAACTATTTATGTTGCTGGCTGGCATATCACATGGTACGAGTAGTGTTATGTACGCCTGCCACACACTTATTACAGGATTAAGATTTCATATGGATTTCCCCCTCCAGAATTCCGTTCGAAATGACGGAGGCATCAAATCCTATATACTAATAATAAGCCTACAAAATCGCAATTCTGTTTCGGAATTCCGGATTGGAACTCCGTAAGTATGTGGCGGACCTAACAAAACAGTCTAGTAATATTTAAAGGGGACCATCAAGCTGAACTGCTTTCTTCGCGAATATCGAGAAAAAATAAAACAAATCTGCCATTTCGTACTATTACCGACTGGATTCAAATGTATGGCAGCAGATTTTTTAAAATTCTTTTTCGACGTTGTTTCTACAGGCAAATTTGTTCAGTTTGATGGTGTTAACCACCCCACACTACCACCAAACTATATTACTATAGGGTGTTACTAATTTTCGAGCATTTTACGATACAGGAAGATGTTGCATTCTACTGAGTTTTTAGAAGGCAACATCTTGCAAGGAAGGACTAATTTAAGATTTGTATGGAAATCTTCGATACACTGTAACTTTGAAACTATATTATAATTTTTTTTAAATTATTGACAAAACACAGATTACATACACATAGATTAGTTTCTAGATCGCGTGTTAAAAAAAATCATTGACTTGTTTAATTGGTTAATATTGAAAGTAGGACGAAATTTCACTTGTATGGAGCGCTTCGCAAAGACTATCCTGTTAACTTTCCCACACTGTATATGAACACAACAACGTACATATTTCTTACGGTGCGTATAATTTTATCGCCCGTACCATCTCTTAAAAGCTAAGCAAGAAAGTTATTACCTTTATTGTTGCTCTTAATCAAAATTTTACGACCGAGAATATATAAAGCACCGCGTAATTTTACGCTTTGCACGTTAATTGTATCAAATTTTAATTATTTTACTAATATAATGAAAAGTTGTATGGATTCTGTTGCTTGTCGAATTTATTTAGATATTTTACTAAAGGTAGAAAGCATCTCGTGGAGTGTATTTTGTCTACCATCATTTTGAAGTTGTGACTGTTTGACGTATCGCTCTTGACAGAATGCTGCAAACGTTTCAGTTGTATCATCTGTCATCACAGAGTACTATATCTGTATATCTGTATGATCAAAGATTTTTTTTGGTCTGTCGGAGCGTCCAAGAAAAATCTTATCATAATACATAAATCACGTCAAAAGAGCGATAAAAGTTCATACGGAAGAAAGCTACCGCCTCAATCATATCATGAGGCGGCGGTTTGATTCCTAGCCTGTACAACTAAGTTCTACGGAATTTATGTTCGATTGTGTTTATCATTTGGTAATTCTCAAACATTTATTTACAACAGAATATATACATATACAAATATAACCCTAAACCTAAAGAAAAATAAAAGAATTAAAAACAAAACTTATACCTACTATAAATAAAAAATATCTTCTAAATTGCCGCCGCTTGGTGGCAGGGTGCCCAGGAGGCTGGCAGCGTTGCCTCTTTGTATGGCCAGACTGATTCGCTGGCCAAGGTAGCTGCCAGCCCTCTGGTCACCCGAGGCCTCGATTAGGCGCGCCGATAATTCTTTAAATAATCGGCGCGCCTCTGGCCCCCACGGACCCAATGTCTCAACCCCAAACGGTGCAAATGTAACCCTCGCCAAGGGCCACATATAAGCGCCGCTTGAGGTTTTCCGCGGTGGCCGCCGCCGCACCCGCATTGGATGAGGTCGCATGGACGTGGGACGGTGCCAGTGTATCTACACAGGTAGCGTCCCAGACCAGCGACCTCCCCAATTTCCATGGAACGAGTGTCAATCCATCGGGCCTCTTCCCATCGCTCCGGAATAACCCTTTTGGCTCTAAGATCGCGGGTATGTTGGCGGTTACAAGAGCCCGACGGATGACGTCGTTCAATGTTGCGTGGCGCGACAAGCGGCCAGCGCTCTTGGAGCAGGAGAGTCCGTGGTGGCCGAGTTCGTCGACGGCCTCGCCGCATTGGCAGCGGTGAGCCTTAGTTGTCCGAACGCCCAGACGGAGACCAACTAAAATTGAAAGGAATGAGTTGCTTAGTAGGGTGCCCAGGTTTGGGGAGGGTGTTGCCTGCAACCAGTAGCCTGACTCTTTCTCAGAGACAGCGAGGAGGCGAGCGCGGTCCGTCTCGTTCTCAGCAGTCGTTAGAAGATCACGCTGGATCTGGAGGCAGAGCGGCTCATCCCACATTTGGTAATTATGTTCGATTGTATATTTATCATTAGGTAGCGTCGGTGGCGCGTTGCGGAGAGGTATGGACTCCCAATTATGGGGGTCCGGGTTCGAATCCGCACGGACAACATGCCATGTACCAATGAGTTTTTCTAACTTATGTACGTAAAACCGACTGCTCTCAAACGGTGAAGGAAAACATCGTGAGGAAACCTGCATACACTGAAGAAGAAATTCTGATGTGTATGTGAAGTCTACCAACCCGCATTGGGCACGCGTGGTGGACTAATGCCCATACACCCTCCTTGAGGGTAGGCCTGTGCCCTGCAGTGAGACGTTTATAGGCTGATGATGAAGATGATTAGGTAACATTATGGACTCCGCATAAGGAGGTCCGTGCAAAGCCGCAACAGCAACAGGGAGCTCCCATGACTGAGCAGTCAATAACAAACACGATTTTGTAGGTAGGATAGGTAATAGGTGTTGGAATATGACACCGTGCGACCTGTATTGCGCCGATGAAAAAGATGCTGACTCAGCATTTATGCTGAAGCAAAAGCTTAAATATGGGTGATCTTGGGGTGAACACAATAGACCAGCAGTGTTACAAAACGAACCTAGCTTGCAATATCCCAGCCAACAATCTATGTCACTTGCACAATTAAATACCTTTGCCAGCTTCCTTTAATCACGTCATTTTTGCCCTACAAGAGAGCACATGTGTTAAATGCGACCGGCTTTATAGCTGATATTTGGTCCATCTTGAGGCGACTCCCTCTGGTACACGCTGGGTCTGTATGCTGGAGTATGGCCCGCTCTCTCCTTTATACATAAGAAAAGACCTAAAACCTGCAGAAGCAGCGTTTAGGCTGATGATGATTATGATGATGATAAGATCCATTCCATCCAATTATTTGTTCCATGTCGTGATGTAAAGTACCTATTTTATTTAAAACTTATGATACATAATTGTTAATAAAAAAAAAATTTGCTGTCTATTGAAAAACATATTTTTGGCCACATGTTTAGGTTACACAAAATACCTTTTCCAGCGTCCTTCTCTATACAGGATGAAATTGATATCATTTCCATCCTTTTAGACTAAGAGTCTACCCATCAAACTGAACAACTTTTACTATGGGAGCACACCGATCGAAGCAAAAAAAAAGTCAGCTGTTCCATACTAAACTGCAACGCCTACTCAACTCAAATGTATACAACATTTTTTTTGGTGCTCCGATCGGTTTGCTCCCGTACTAAAAGATGTTCAGTTTGATGGGTAGACTCTGAGTTTAAAAGGATGCTAATGATATCACTTTCACCATTGTATAGAAGCGAAAAAAAATCTTTGTCAATGTAACAAAGATTATGAAAGCTTGATCATTTTGTTTCTTCTTTTATTAGCACAGTCATAAAGTTACTATACCACAGTATAAGAAAGAATGTCTAGTACTTCAAGGCGAGGTGGCGCGGTATCACGCCATCTACATACTGTACGTGGAACGAAAACCTCTGAAAGGTTTCAGGCTTTTGAGTAGGGACTATCGAGAAATAATACGCTCCCTAGGGTAGAGACCATCAAATAGTTGTGTTACTAAAGCGCTCTGAAATTAAACCTAGATGTCATTATGAGGCACTAAAGTAGCTCAATGTGGCCTCCAAAGTACAGGCAGTACCACAGAATAAATAATATGGTAGTACTTTGGCGACGATATTGAGCATCTTATCATTTTAATGTGTATCGATGTCTATTAATATACGTGCAAAAATGCAATTACAGGGTGTACGTAAGTGTAGACAGTTACTTGTGATTTTACACCCAGTACGTATTGATAAATGGATATACTGGAAATTATTTCTGCGTCTGTTATTGTGTTGTTATTTAGGTCTTATCAAGACATTTTCTGAGCAGGTCATTTTCTAGGCAAGTTAAGCTTTAGTACAGTTCAGTTATAGCAATTTGTATGTCTACTAGAGTCGGATCACGTGAGATTGGCGAGAGTCTTTTCAATAAAATAACACATTTAGGTATTATTTTTTATACTTTTATTCCAAGATAAGTCTCCAACGGTGCGTCGATTGAAAGCGGTGCATTGTTTGGGTTTATAATACTGCCGATGTCCAAGTCTGCTAATATGCTGTTACCAACTTCTAGAACTGCTGCACTCAGAAACTCTCTTATGTCCTCCTGTGACATAAAATAATAAGGCATCAAATCCCTTTTATCACTTTTACATTGTTTGTTATTATTAATGTAAAAATGCCGACTGCTCTCAAACGGTGAAGGAAAACATCGTTAGGAAACCTGCATAATGCTGACGAAGGAATTCCGATGCGTATGTGAAGTCTACCAATCCGCATTGGGTACGCGTGGTGGGCTAACGCCCATACCCCCTTCCCGACGGTAGGCTTGTGCCCTGGAGTAGGACGTATATGTATATAGTCTAATTATGATGAAGAATGTGACATGTTATATTGTGAAATAAATGAATCTAATCTAAGATTCGATTCATATATTCGCTTAGTAAACTTGTTATTGTGTTTAGTCGTCTACAGGATCTGTGATAATACAGGGTGAAATTGATGTCATTAGCATCCCTTTAAACTAAGAGTCTACCCATCAAACTGAACAACTTTCACTATGGGAGCAAACCGATCGGAGCAACAAAAAAATCTGCTGTTCTATACTATACACTACAATGCCTACGCGACGCAAATGTAAAATGTATGCAGCATCTGATTTTTTTTGCTCCGATTGGTTTGCTCCCATAGTAAAAGTTGTTCAGTTTGATGGGTAGACTCTTAATTTAAAAGGATGCTCATGATATCAATTTCACCCTGTAGACCCCTATTTGGGTAAAGGCCTCCAACTGTTTCCACGACTCTATCCTTGTCCCTGGCCTGGCTGGTCATTCCATACTTTCCAGTGACTTGCCCAATGTACATTAGAGGGCATCTATTAATTACGTTAGGCGATTTAGGAAGTTTTTTGACCCCCCCCCCCCCCCCCCCCCCCCCCTCTTGTTGAAATGTCATGAAAACCTCACGGATCGACTTTCGCTCTCTAAAAATCGCGTCAAGGGCACGGACCTGAAAAAAAGACGGACGGAATCTCGTCTAATCAAAAGTGAAGCACCCATTTATACGAGGGTGCGTGCATTCGCCCTGTCGCGCGGTAAGCAATGGCGGCGGGTTGTCGGACCTGCGCCTAGAACTGGTGCGTCTGTGTGAGTGTAGGTCCCTTGTAGAACAAACGAAATTGTAGAACCTTGCATGCTTCACCTCTTTTTAGTGTGACATTACGTCCGTCTTTTTTTCAGGTCCGTGGTCAAGGGTCAGTTTCTACGTCCCGCGCGACTTGAGAGGCTTGGTAACTTAAAAATGTATTTGGTACGTATTTGTAGCTGGCTTTCCCACAACCCCAAAACAATAGATTCTATGTCTATGTTAAATTCTAAGGTTAAATTATAGAAAACTGCAAGATGTGTAATCCTGTGCATTATCTTTATCGGCTTACCTCGAAAAATTCTACCATTTCGGGAACCAGGTTTTCCAAAAACAATCCTATGAATTCGTCCACGGCGTCATTGCCAGAATTAAATATCCCTGTCATTTCAGCCTGAAAAAAATACAAAAATACAATTACACAAAATAGTTAATCACGTTAGCAATGATAACTCATATTTACCCATAGATTTATATATTATATATTACTAGCGTAAGGATAGGCCTGTCAGAATATTTTACAAAAACCTTCTTCATAGAAACAAAAATTTGCGCCATCTGTCATAACTCGTATACGAACTATATCGTGTCATATATTTGTAGTGCTCTAAATTGACATTTTTCCTTGCATTTTAGAGCCAACGAACTGGGGACAATAGTCAAGCTCATAGGCCATGTCCTTACGCTAGTAATATATATGTCTTTGTCTTGTCCCCATATTTGAAATTGAAACTCTGTCTATTGCTGACGTATCGTTGCTGTCATTGCATATCATGGAAAAACTATCAAGTCTAGGTGATACAGAGTGTGTGCGAGAGAAATAGGACTGTACTATCAGACAATACCTATACCAGCTTCCTAATACTATAAAAAAAACATGTGTGCAGTTCACACGGGGTAGAAGTGAAACCTTCACAAACTATTTTATTTAGTGTCGCTTCTTCGTTTCATAGCATTTCACCTCAAAAATTAATACCTATAGGTATAGGTATATTATATATATACAGGGTGTAACAAAACACCCTAGTAATACTTAAGGGGGCGCTTCAGACCATCAAACTGAACAACTTTCACTATGGAGCCAACATCGAGAAAAAATTAAAAAAATCTGCTGTCCCATACAAAACTGCAGTACCGACTCGACTAAAATGTATGGGACAGCTGACTTTTTTTATTTTTTCTCGATGTTGGCCCTATAGTGAAAGTTGTTCAGTTTGATGGTCTGAAGCACCCTCTTAAGTATTACTAGGGTGTTTTGTTACACCCTGTAGGTATTAATATAGGTTAATAACGCCTATTGTTTTTTTGCTAAATTCTCTAAGGATTTTTACCTCTGTTTACCATGAGGCAAGGGAGTATCCGTATCTACAATATGTAGTAGGTACTCTTTCTTACACCGACCGTGCTTAATGTGTTGGGGAAACAGCGAGCGAGCAAAAACATGTGACCTATAAAATAAGAGCCATACCTTAAAGCCTCCAAGCCCGAAGCTAACGTCAGCGCTGACAATATTCAAGTTAATACCACCGATGATACCAGCGCTAACAACAAACGTAGCCTTTATTTTGGGCTCTATTATGCTGAACCTGTAACAAAATAACAGAGGTTAAATAATTCATTATTTAGTCAAGTTATAGCAACGAATCTAACAGATGGCGCTACCCGTCGCACTCGCAAATGTGCACGGAATACAACTTGCGACATCACATCACATTGGTAACCCGTCTCAGCTGCTACATATAAGGTCCACAATCACATACAAGACATAAATTGCGCAAGAGAAATAATCACATAGATTCCAAGGTCCGACTATGAACTACAGGACTACGGCTGGTCCCCAGGTATCACACCTAGCCTGGCGGAAGATCACAAACACACATACACATATATCACATATAACATAAACAACAACAATATAATATACTATCACAGTAAATCAGTTGCATACATTTGAGTCGAGTAGGCATTGCAGTTTAGTATGAAACAGCTGTTTTTTTTTTTTTGCTCCGTTCGGTTTTCAGTTTGATGATTAGAACTCTTAGTCTATAAAAGGATGTTAATGATATCAGTTTCACCCTGTATAAGAATACAATAGCACTACAGGTTGTATTGTATTATAATAATAAAGAAATCAATTAGATTTCGTAGTGGTTTTAATGTTAATGTTACTAGATAGTTAATTCATTTTAACTCACTTCGCTCTTCCATTTCCGAAGATACTGAAACCCATTACCGAGACATTCATATCGTATTGACCTGGAAAAAACGTATGTACAATAAATAAAATTATTATGTTCCAAATACTCTATCCATCAAACTTAACAACTTTTACTATGAAAGAAAAACTGGAAGAACAAAAAGAATTTGTTGTTTCATACTTTTGAGACGTGTAGGCATTGTAGTTTAGTATGGAACAGCCGTTTTTTTTTGCTGACAGATTTACCCCCATACTAAAAGTTATTCAGTTTGATGGGTAGAGTATGTGGTTTAAAGGTTAATGATACTCTTCCTTACACCCTGTATAGGGACACAGGGTTTAAAAGACATCTTGAGATTCGAAATAAAAAACCAGTGGAAAAGGTTTGAACAAGTTGATTGCTGATTTATCATTATTAGACTTGTATACGTCCCACTGCAAGCCACAGGCCTACCCCCAACGAGTGCACCAATGCAGATTTTAAGACTTCACATAAGCATCTGAATTTCTTCTTCAGCGTATGTAGGTTTCTTCACGTATGTTTTCCTTCACCGTTTGAGAGCAGTTGGTATTACTATTACCATGTCTGGACAGTTCCATACATTTTAGATTTAGTATAGTCTTGGCGCAAACAGATGTCGCTACTGGCCTGAACGAGAGATAAATCTTAATTAAACGTTATTAGATCACTTTTATTTGAGTTTTGTTCCACGTAAATAAATAATATAGATTAATTTTCTTAAAAATTTTAATAACAAATGTGTTTAACACTTATTTTAACGTAATTAAACATTGCTGTAGTACCGTTACTCACCACCGGCGCTGTACTTGAGCGAGTTTTCATATAAGAAGGTGGCAACTTTCTTAGTATGCATTGACCCTCTGTTGTGTATAATTTATTTACTCTATGCTATTACCGTAAATAAATTAGAAAAATCACTAATTGCTCCCTCTAATTGAGCAATCCTCAATGGCCCCACGTGATGGTGGTTTAGCTCATAGCGGGATGAATATTGGCTAGCTCATCTAATCAATCTTTAAACATCTCAAAATACTTACCAGCCTCCGCCTCCAGTACCGGTATCTTGCCTTCAATCTCAAGAGTGTACCTCGGTGGGAAGATAGTGGTCAGCCTCAAACTGAGATCGTCTATCTCGAAGGTGCTTAGTTTCTCCACGTTCACCTTACCGGCTGTTACGTGAGAGCTAAAACAATAACTCAATCTTTCAATAACTAACTCCATAGGCATGGAGTGATTGCCCACAGTGAGAGTAAGCTTTGTGGGACAGCCCACAATTTTGAAACTGGGACAAAACTGACTACAAGCAGCCTGAGTTCAAGAAAGAGAACAGAAAGAAGAAAGAGAAAAAAGGGGTGGGATGCGTGAAAGAGGTAGGACAGAATAACAACAGTTGGAGAAATACCGCCTTTTCTAACCATGAAATGTTTTTTACTCATTCATAATTATTCTATGATATCTTTAAAATGTTGTGTGGTGGCGGAAGCGGAAGGGACCATCACATTTCTTCCCAAGAGTGTGGGCGACTAAAGAACATTAGCTACAATTGATTATTTTTGTCAGATGTAGCAAAGTTTACAACGAACACGATATGGATAGATGGATACTGTCATGTTCACTATTATTTTGAGTTTTAATGTATTTTTATGTTTCTTACCCTTCAAAACCAAAGCTGTCTAACTCCAAATGCAAGTGATCAAGCTCGAAGGGATCCAAAACTGGTATGTCGTCAGAACCGGTCAACATTATTTCCCTCAGAATTTCAAGGACATCCAGGAGTGTTTGCTCCAACGCAGTGTTTCTTGGTGCAGTATCTAAAATGTTTTCAGAAAATTCTAATGAATTAATGATAAACTATTCGAAAAATTTGTTTCCCAATTTTTTTTTTTTAATTTCTATTCTAGCCTACACCAGATATTTTATCGTAAATAGGAACTGTGGCTCGAGTGTTATTCGAAGTGTATTGCCGAAATTATTCAGTATAAAATTTTCATAACCATGTTATATTTTTAATTTCCTCAACATTTGTATAAGAGAGGTAAGGTAATTGCAACTATGGAGCAATTGCACTTATAAGAATAACGATTCAGTTATTCTCTCAATAGACACGTTATGTCTCGTGAAGAGCAGAAGAAGAAAGAAGAAGACAGATGTTGGTATAAAGAAATGAATCGTGATTCTTAAAAGTGCAATTGCTCCATAGACCCATAGTTGCAATTACCTTAACTCATCATCATCATCATCTCAGCTGATGGACGTCCACTGCTGGACATAGGCCTCCCCCAAGGATCGAAAGGGCGGGTCACATTGCTTGCAGAACCGATGGCCGATGGGCCCGGAGAGTTCTTGAGTAGCGACCGCGTACCGGAAAGCGCAGCGTGGGTAGGCCCCCACAAGGTGGACCGACGGCCTGGTCATGGCGGAGGGAACCCGTCGGATGAGGGCAGCGCGGGACCTTAACTCACCTTGTCAATAATTATTACCTAACTAGCTGTTGCCCGCGACTTCGTCTGCGTGGACATGTGATTTTGTCTCATGTCTCGTCTAAGGGTCATGAAGGTCATGGTCAGAACCAAGTCTAGAAACCCTGGCATGTAACATTAAAATGGCCATTAAGGAATGGGCTGATAAAATACACATGCTAGAATGCTCTGGCTTCTTGGGTCTGCAACATTGCAGGAAATTCATCAGCAATATAACACCACGAATCCCACAGTTCATACTGAACAACAGCAGGAACAAAGCTCGTGCTATCGTCGGAGCTCTCACCGGGTACTACGCCTCACAGGCATGATAAAGCTCACCCTAGATCCCAGTTGCCGAGCGTGCGGAGAGGAGGAGGAAACCATGGAACATTTATACTGTGTGACTGCGATGTCTTGGTGGCTAAACGTATGTGTCCTGAGACTGAGAGATGGTTATTCAAAACTGGGAGATTACAGGTTTCTTCCCCTGAACACTATTGCCTCTCTCATTTTCCACGTTTTTCAATGGAAAAAAATAAATATTAAGTAGGAGTCAACACAAAAGATAGGTACCATTGGGTTGATGTGTTGCTGGCTTGCCAGCCCCCATAATAGGATAAGAATAGGATAATAGTCATGAAATTGAGCTGAATCAAAATCAGAAAGTACCTACATTAAGTAAGTATGTAGGTATAAAAAAAGGCATTCACAGATCCTTCACTTGAATTTTTCTACTGTTCGTCGGTTATTAGTGTTTTATTTATGTCGAGCAGCATAATAATCATCTTACGACCCACTGCGGATCACAGACTTCCACTCACAAATAAACGTTAGAGGATAGAGGATAAGCGGAAAGCGCAGCGTGGGTAGGCCCCTCACACGGTGGACCGACGACCTGGTGAAGGCGGCGGGAAAACGTTGGATGAGGGCAGCGCAGGACCGGTCGTTATGGCGATCCTTGGGGGAGGCCTATGTCCAGCAGTGGACGTCCATCGGCTGAGATGATGATGATGATAGAGGATACTCCACCACGCGGGCTAGTGCACAATGGTGTAGGCAAGAGCTAGAACGATAATATTCTAGCAAGCAAAATGGTCAACTTGTTAAAAGAATTATTTTCAAGCCACATTTGTAAATCTCTAACCTTACTTAGCTATTATGAAAGTACTTAGGCATAATACCAAACTGTGGTGTTATAAGGACTTTTTAGATAAGTAGGTACCTATCTTTTCATAGATTGTGGTCGATTGATGTTCTATAGTTAAGCTACACAAATCCTCAAGAAATCATAATAGAACCGAAAATCAAACAAAACGAACATTTGGCAAAATTTTCTGCAACAAAATTATTATACCGTAGAATTGGCTCAGATTGGGCTCAAACTACCACCATTATACTTACATACAAAGATGTATTCAATCAATTTGTAAGCTCCTGCTAGAGTTAAAAATACGCCTAACGATATCTATGAAGATTAAAACGATACTACAATAACTTTAGAAAAGGTTAAAAGAAAGAAAAATATTTGACGACCCGTTTGGTGTAATGGTTACCACGCCGGACTGCCAAACCAGGGAATCCCGGTTCGGTCATGGATGTAATATGTTTGTGCCGTTGTTATATGGTTTCTATAATAAAAAGCCTATACTGCTTGCTTCGGATCATTACAATGTATGTGACCGTGAGCATTATTTATTTAATTATTTTTCAATTCACCCGGTAAGTTACTTTACAATCAAATCTGTAAGACCAAATTTCTGAGACGCCTTGAGCGTGAGTTACGAGTAAGTGCAAGTATGGTCGAAATGTATGAACTTTGAGATCAGGGATTTATCAACTAAATTAAGCTCCTGCTAGCCTTTGCTGCTAGCTAGGTTTTGGAATAAATAATTCTATTGTTGCACACTTGCATTTAAAAAACGCCTCACGCCATCTATTAACATGAAAACGTACTACAATAACTTTAAAAAAGGTTAATAGAAAGAGTATTTTTTTATATTTGACGACCCGTTTTGTGCGATAGTTACCACTCCGGACTGCCAAACCAGGGTCCTGCGCTCGAATCCCGGTTCGGTCATGGACATTATTATGTTTGTGCCGTTGTTGTAATGTTTCCATAATAAAAAGCCGTGCTTGTCACTACAACGTATGTATTAAAATAAGAAAAAAGCCAAAGAAAACGTACTTTCCTAAAATTGGATCTGATCTAATCTCAGGATATTATTAAGGTCAGCAAATTGCTTCTGTCAAATCCGTTGAAAAATGGATAAAAGTTAAAAAAAAAAATCTCACCCAAGAATCGAACCTCCAACCTCTTGCGCGAAAATCTGACCATTTCCCAACTACGCTACACAGCTCTTGAGAGAAGTGTTGAAAAAAGCAACCACTATTTACTACTGGAATCTACCCAAATACATCTGTCAGCGTCAAGTCGGCGCTAGTGAGCATGATAAAACATTGGAAATTATCCCACAGACTCCCACAGTAACCCATTGCTGGGATAAAAAGTATCCTATGTGTTAATCCAGAACACATTCTATCTGCATGCCAAATTTCATCTAAATCTGTTCAGCCGTTTAGGCGTGATTGAGCCACAAACACACAAACATCCAAACATCCAAACATCCAAACATCGTCACAAACTTTCGCATTTATAATATTAGTGAGAAGTGAGATACAAAGATGTATTCAATCAATTTGTAAGCTCCTGCTAGAGTTAAAAATACGCCTAACGATATCTATGAAGATGAAAACGATACTACAATAACTTTAGAAAAGGTTAAAAGAAAGAAAAATATTTGACGACCCGTTTGGTGTAATGGTTACCACGCCGGACTGCCAAACCAGGGTCCTGGGTTCGAATCCCGGTTCGGTCATGGATGTAATATGTTTGTGCCGTTGTTGTATGGTTTCTATAATAAAAAGCCTATACTACTTGCTTCGGATCATTACAATGTATGTGACTGTGAGCGTTATTTATCTAATTATTTTTCAATTCACCGGTAAGTTACTTTACAATCAAATCTGGAAGACCTAATTTCTGAGACGCCTTGAGCGTGAGTTACGAGTAAGTGCAAGTATGGTCGAAATGTATGAACTTTGAGATCAGGGATTTAATCAACTAAATTAAGCTCCTGCTAGCTAGGTTTTGGAATAAATAATTTTATTGTTGCACACTTGCTTTTAAAAAACGCCTCACGCCATCTATTAAGATGAAAACGTACTACAATAACTTTAAAAAAGGTTCATAGATTCATAGATTCTTTATTGTACACAAAAACATAGTTAAAAGAAAGGGTAATTTTTTTATATTTGACGACCCGTTTTGTGCAATAGTTACCACGCCGGACTGCCAAACCAGGGTCCTGGGCTCGAATCCCGGTTCGGTCATGGACATTATTATGTTTGTGCCGTTGTTGTAATGTTTCCATAATAAAAAGCCGTGCTTGCTTGGGATCACTACAACGTATGTATTAAAATAAGAAAAAAGCCAAAGAAAACGTACTGTCCTAAAATTGGATCTGATCTAATCTCAGGATATTATTAAGGTCAGCAAATTGCTTCTGTCAAATCCGTTGAAAAATGGATAAAAGTTTAAAAAAAAAATCTCACCCAAGAATCGAACCTCCAACCTCTTGCGTGAAAATCTGACCATTTCCCAACTACGCTACACAGCTCTTGAGAGAAGTGTTGAAAAAAGCAACCACTATTTACTACTGGAATCTACCCAAATACATCTGTCAGCGTCAAGTCGGCGCTAGTGAGCATGATAAAGCATTGGAAATTATCCCACAGACTCCCACAGTAACCCATTGCTGGGATAAAAAGTATCCTATGTGTTAATCTAGAACACATTCTATCTGCATGCCAAATTTCATCTAAATCCGTTCAGCCGTTTAGGCGTGATTGAGCCACAAACACACAAACATCCAAACATCCAAACATCGTCACAAACTTTCGCATTTATAATATTAGTGAGATCATAATTTATCTACATCTACACTAATATTATAAAGAGGAAAGATTTGTACCTATTTTTGTATGTTTGTATGTTTGTAATGAATAGGCTCAAAAACTACTGGGCCGATTTAAAAAATTCTTTCACCATTAGAAAGCTGCATTCACCCTGAGTAACATCTCATCTCATCTCACTAATATTATAAATGCGAAAGTTTGTGACGATGTTTGGATGTTTGGATGTTTGTGTGTTTGTGGCTCAATCACGCCTAAACGGCTGAACGGATTGAGATGAAATTTGGCATGCAGATAGAATGTGTTCTGGATTAACACATAGGATACTTTTTATCCCAGCAATGGGTTACTGTGGGAGTCTGTGGGATAATTTCCAATGTTTTATCATGCTCACTAGCGCCGACTTGACTCTGACAGATGTATTTGGGTAGATTCCAGTAGTAAATAGTGGTTGCTTTTTTCAACACTTCTCTAAAGAGCTGTGTAGCGTAGTTGGGAAATGGTCAGATTTTCGCGCAAGAGGTTGGAGGTTCGATTCTTGGGTGAGATTTTTTTTTAAAAACTTTTATCCATTTTTCAACGGATTTGACAGAAGCAATTTGCTGACCTTAATAATATCCTGAGATTAGATCAGATCCAATTTTAGGACAGTACGTTTTCTTTGGCTTTTTTCTTATTTTAATACATACGTTGTAGTGATCCCAAGCAAGCACGGCTTTTTATTATGGAAACATTACAACAACGGCACAAACATAATAATGTCCATGACCGAACCGGGATTCGAGCCCAGGACCCTGGTTTGGCAGTTCGGCGTGGTAACTATTGCACTATAAAATTATTTATTCCAAAACCGAGCTTAATTTAGTTGATTAAATCCCTGATCTCAAAGTTCATACCTTTCGACCATACTTGCACTTACTCGTAACTAACGCTCAAGGCGTCTCAAAAATTAGGTCTTACAGATTTGATTGTAAAGTAACTTACCGGGTGAATTGAAAAATAATTAAATAAATAACGCTCACAGTCACATACATTGTAATGATCCGAAGCAAGCAGTATAGGCCTTTTACTATAGAAACCATACAATAACGGCACAAACATATTACATCCATGACCGAACCGGGATTTGAACCCAGGACTCTGGTTTGGCAGTCCGGCGTGGTAACCATTACACCAAACGGGTCGTCAAATATTTTTCTTTCTTTTAACCTTTTCTAAAGTTATTGTAGTATCGTTTTCATCTTCATAGATATCGTTAGGCGTATTTTTAACTCTAGCAGGAGCTTACAAATTGATTGAATACATCTTTGTATGTAAGTATAATGGTAGTTTGAGCCCAATCTGAGCCAATTCTACAATATAATAATAATGTTGCAGAAAATTTTGCCAAATGTTCGTTTTGTTTGATTTTCGGTTCTATTATGATTTCTTGAGGATTTGTGTAGCTTAACTATAGAACATCAATCTACCACAATCTATGAAAAGATAGGTACCTACTTATCTAAAAAGTCCTTTTAACACCACAGTTTGGTAATGTGCCTAAGTACTTTCATAATAGCTAAGTAAGGTTAGAGATTTACAAATCATCATCATCATTCTCTTGCCCATTTCCCATTATTTGGGGTCGGCGCAATATGTCATCCTCTTCCATTCATCTCTCTTAGCCGTCGTCTCAACACTCACCCCTTACAAATGTGGCTTGAAAATAATTCTTTTAACAAGTTGACCATTTGCTTGCTAGAATATTATCGTTCTAGCTCTTGCCTCCACCATTGTGCACTAGCCCGCGTGGTAGAGTATCCTCTAACATCATCATCATCTCAGCCGATGGACGTCCACTGCTGACATAGGCCTCCCCCAAGGATCGCCATAACGACCGGTCCTGCGCTGCCCTCATCCAACGTTTTCCCACCGCCTTCACCAGGTCGTCGGTCCACCGTGTGAGGGGCCTACCCACGCTGCGCTTTCCGCTTATCCTCTATCCTCTAACGTTTATTTGTGAGTGGAGGTCTGTGATCCGCTGTGGGTCGTAAGTTGATTATTATGCTGCTCGACATAAATAAAACACTAATAACCGACGAACAGTAGAAAAATTCAAGTGATGGATCTATGAATGACTTTTTTTTATACCTACATACTTACTTAATGTAGGTACTTTCCGATTTTGATTTAGCTCAAGTTCATGACTATTATCCTATTCTTATCCTATTATGGGGGCTGGCAAGCCAGCAACACATCAACCCAATAGTACCTATCTTTTGTGTTGACTCCTACTTAATATTTATTTTCTTCACCATTGAAAAACGTGGAAAATGAGAGAGGCAATAGTGTTCAGGGGAAGAAACCTGTAATCTCCCAGTTTTGAATAACCATCTCTCAGTCTCAGGATACATACGTTTAGCCACCAAGACATCGCAGTCACACAGTATAAATGTTCCATGGTTTCCTCCTTCTCTCCGCACGCTCGGCAACTGGGATCTAGGGTGAGCTTTATCATGCCTGTGAGGCGTAGTACCCGGTGAGAGCTCCGACGATAGCATGAGCTTTGCTCCTGCTGTTGTTCAGTATGAACTGTGGGATTCGTGGTGTTATATTTCTGATGAATCTCCTGCAATGTTGCAGACCCGAGAAGCCAGAGCATTCTAGCATGTGTATTTTATCAGCCCATTCCTTAATAGCCATTTTAATGTTACATGCCTGGGTTTCTAGACTTGGTTCTGACCATGACCTTCATGACCCTTAGACGAGACATGAGACAAAATCACATGTCCACGCAGACGAAGTCGCGGGCAACAGCTAGTAGGCTATATTTATTGCTAGAAAAGATTAGACGTCCACCCGTGCGAAGCCGGGACGGGCCGCTAGTAAGTAATATTCTTAAATGCAAAAAGCTATTCAAACTTTCTATGGCAAACACTTATCATATCAACATTATCCTCTAAGCTAACTTAGACCAAACACAAACATTTTGTCTTTGTTATCATTATCAGTTTGATTGGTTTGTCAAGAAATATGTTGTTAATAAATATCGATAATATTTAATTCAATATCATTATGAGTGGCGAATAAATATTAGTTTTGAAATCAATTTTATTTTGTTTTAATTTACTTAATTACCAATTTTAGGCGCAGGTAAACTGTAGTTTATTGTTATAGATATATTATTTAGTTGAAGAATCGGAAATGATCCATTAGGGCAATTTAATAGATTGTGTTCTTCTTTGTTATTGATTAAGAACTCAGCCAAAAATTGTGGATATTAAAACTCGAGTTGTATGAAAAATATTATAAGGCAGTTTTGTTAGATTGCATTTCACATAGAAAGGGTTCTGACAGGACTCCATCATAAGTGCGAAAATTGCTTTCACCATCCTATGTGAATTGGATTATAACCGATTGTATAAACATCTGTGATTGATGGATACAAACGTTAATTTTCTTTTGTGGACTTACCTGCCGATTTTAATACATTGTGTACTTGAACCTCTTGGGTTGGTAAAGCCACTGCTATACCTAGAACGGCAGCTAAAACAACTGTGACACGCATTTTGGATTCTGAAATACATCAATATTATAATTAGTTACTTAATACCAGGATATCGTGTGCGTAGACCCTCAATCAATGAGAGCGTGGTAAAAGATGTACGAATATAAATTAATATAAAAAGTATTTATTGGTGCACACAACAAGAACATTTACAAGGTAGGTCATTAGAGTACATATGAACATAATTTCTGAAAGGCTGGACTCTGGAGCAAACGGACTTATATCTCCGATCACCAGGTTCCCCCGCGGATCAAGAAATATATGGATCAGATGAAATAGTGTGTCCAAATCTAAGCTACGATCCGAGAGGGCAAAGGGCTCTCTGACATGATGGTGTAAGTATATGTTATGTATGTAGCATGATATCAAGAGGAAACCTGCACTTTCGAAATGTATGAAGTAAGGAACTGCGTAATAGTAAAACCGCTATGAGCCTGTCTGCCTGCCCACTGGAGCTGTAAGGTGACGTGACGATGCAAGGAAATAAAATAACCAAAAGGATCTAAATGTACCATTTATTGCCCTATTCTATTGGTTTATTGGCTCCGGTAGACAGAAACCATAATCCTATCAAAAATGAAAATTCTATGTGTGTCATTAATCATTATCATAATCATCGTTAGGGTAAACAGTTACATTACTTTAAGAGGAGATTGTATCCATGATACTGAACAACTTTCCTTATAAAACCTTTTGGAAATTAGCAAAAAAAAAATTGCGGACTTTCCATACTCAATGCAATCAGCTGATCGAACGTTTGTATGAAAAACTGTTTCTTTTTTGTGAATTTGCCTTTGTACCTTTACCTTTGGGAAAGTTGTTCAGTATCATGAGTACTCACGAAGACACAGCAGGTTACGCACCCTATATATACCCATAACTACACTAGGTACAAAACACAAAATAGTGCGGTAGAGAGCCTGCATAGACGCGGCTGCCGGCGCGGGCGCAGCGTGCTGTGAGACGAAACAACAACAACATACCGCACCCTCTCGCACGATTCGCAGCGTTCTACTTCTAATAGTTCA
Organism: Agonopterix subpropinquella; assembly: GCA_922987775.1. Lineage (NCBI taxonomy): Eukaryota > Metazoa > Arthropoda > Insecta > Lepidoptera > Depressariidae > Agonopterix > Agonopterix subpropinquella. The sequence continues at coordinate 6,482,833 of OV277696.1, read as the reverse complement.
AAGTCCAAACAGGGTAACCTGACCTGTCGCCGTGTGTACAATCACCGATTATCTACCCTAACACCCTGTATACCAACGTTAAAATTCAAGATCCCCAACAGCACAAATGTTTACAAGATGTCTAATAGATATCTACAAAATATCTAAGTGTCTACAAAATATCTAATAGATATCGAGTTGATTATCCTTTTGTCCAACTTTCCCAAAGGAACAAAGTCAAAATATCTAATAGATATAGGGATTATCCCTTAAAAAAATGTTTTTTTTAACCCCTAACTTTTGGAGGTACCAATTCAAATATTACTTTACTCTTTGCTCGTTTACAATCGTAAGTAAGCCAATAAGATTTGTTTGTTTCATAGTATAGGATAGGTTACTTACCGCGAGGTTCTACTTGTCTGGAAATGCTAACTAGTACTAAACAATTATTAAATACGTGAAAAAATACGCTATCAAATCAGAAGTCACCTGCTCTTCCAATAAACAAGTTGATTATGAAATTAATTAATCGATATCACTAAGACGGTAGGTATTCTTAATAATTTACTCAAGGAATAAAGATTAAATTGATAAAGATAAAATGAGAATTTACACTGAAAAAAATGCGAGCCTACTAAGACTCTTAATTAGCACCAAAATAATTGAAGTGACGTTATTATTGTTTACTAAAAACAAAAGATGGTTAGTTGTAACAACAAGCCGAATTCGTTTAACAAAGTTCTTTTAGTCGGAGAAGTCATGATGTTGACAGGCTCATATGGATTCATTATGTTGGTTGAAGTAAACAATTTTTTTTTTCAGTGTACAAAATTGTGAAGCTCTGTTGAGACGCTCGCCTCAAAGACGCGTTACGCGCCATTCCAAATGTTTTATTCTTTAATTAGTAGCATTGGATGACCTTTTGGTATAAATAATCTAGACTCTGCGTTTTTCCGTCATGCTTTCTGCCTGTATAGGCTAAATGAAATCGGAAAATCTTTTCGTCCTTATATGAAATTAAGTATAGTTATCATTCTAAATCTTTATTAAAAATATATAAAAATCTGATTGGGGTTTGAGTAATTACTGTTTTTATCATTGAACGACGTCATCGCTAATTATACAGGTTGAAATTTAAGTCGTTGAGATCCATTTAAATTAAGACTCTAAACATCAAACTGATCAACTGTTACAGAGCAAACATAAAGCAGTAGATATATAAGCTAATATATGATTAGTGTTCCGTACCAAAATTGGCAAAACGGAATACTTTTGGAATCAGCTCGGTGTCTGTCCGTCCCACTGTCACAGGCATTTTTCTCAAAGACCGTAAGATATAGGAAGTTGACACTCGGTACAGTTATAGCAATTGCTGGTCCAATATCATAAATGAAGTAAAAAAAGCTAAATATTTATATTGGGGGACAACTTGGGGGTAAGAAAGGGTAAATAAAAAAAAAAAAATCTACCCTCTGGTGTGGGGTGGGGTATCAATTGAAAGCTTATGAAAATACGATACGAGTCTAAAAATATACTTTTCAAATCTTTTATTAAAGCTTTGTTAACCCTAAAAATCTAAATTATGAACTATTAAATAATCTGTGATTATGCTATGCGGTTGATCCTCATTTCCAGTCACCTTCACTGCGTCTTACTTAGGTGATTAATTCGAAGAAAATGGAAGAAAATCTGTTATTTGTTGAATCGGTCATGTACATAATTAGTAATTAATTTCACGAATCGGTCATTTTTTAAATCAGTAATTTTGAGAATCGATCCTTTTGTAGAATCTGTTATTTCTAGAATCGGTCATTTGTAGACTAAATCCAAGTATGATGTCTTCCATTGAAATAAAAAGATGTAATATTTCAACATTTATTTACAGCAAATGTAAAGAGTAGAGAGTCCGTTGCGAAGTCTTCTTACAATATTTGTTCAACGATACCCCAGGCAATAATTTCAACCAGTTCATTGATTTCATTCTGTAAAATACAAGACAAGATTAGATCAATCAAACTTATGATAAAGACAGATTAAATAATTGTTGTCACAAATGATTCTCAGATTTGATAAAGTAAAAAGGATGATTTTACCCTGTGTTCTCTGACTGCGGCAGGAATCCTATTGTTGACGAAATCAGTCACAAAGCCTGTCAGCTTATTACCCAAGAGATTCACATCGCCGTTAAACTGTAAAAAAGAAAACTTGTTACTGCATCCGACCTCACCTTTACCTCTTTTCGTAGCGGTTTCCCATTCCGTAAGGGTTGAGACATAGGTATTTGCCGACGGCGACCGATGGCGGACCCATTTAAAAACGGTACGGGAAGCTGTCCGCCATCGTCGTGGCGTCGACGACATTTTTGTATGGGCCGGCCGCGCCGGTTGCCATGTCGGTAAATGTGTCTCTACCCTAAGATGCAAGAGGGCAAAGAGAGAGTGCATCTGTTTATAGTCTTAGCACAAAGGCTGTACCATTCATTATGTGCTACATATCTTTGGTTTTTTATCTCATGTGCGTATGACACAATTGACGTAAACAGTTCGGTGCGAATAAACGGAGTGCCGCCACGAAAAACGAAATGGCAAAGCTGGCTTCTGTACCCCGGCTCTTGCCACGTCAGTGCTGAAGAAGCAGTAAAGTCCTTGTGATCAGACCATAGTTCACATATTGACGACCCGGTTGGTGTAATGGTTACCACGCCGGACTGCCAAACCAGGGTCCTGGGTTCGAATCCCGGTTCGGTCATGGATTTTTATATGTTTGTGCCGTTGTTGTATGGTTTCCATAATAAACAGCCTATAAATAGTGCTTTCTTGGGATCATTACAATGTATGTGCCTGTGAGCGTTATTTATTTATTTTATTTATTCCCTACACATCTGACTGTTTTTGTAAATAAAATGCATCGTTATCGGCTATGAGAAATAAGTATACCTACTCGTACTTTTGATGTGTTATTATCATGCCCGGAGCATGCAGTTACACATACATACATATTCTCACGCCTGTCTCCCACTGGGGTAGGCAGAGACAACGGAACGCCACCTGCCACGATCCTGACATACCTCTCTAGCTTCCACCACATTCATAAGACCTTTCATGCATGCTCGTCGGTTTCGGATAGTTTGACCAGGCCCTTAAGCACGTCACCAATTTGGTCCGTATATGTACGTCTATGCAGTTTTAAATAAAATAAGATCAAACAAACCCTTATGCCTTCCAGATCGAAATCCAAGTCCATGTCTCGAACAAAGATACCACTGATGACGCCGACGTTCATCTGGATCACTCCAGAGACGCGGGGCTCGATGATGGCCAACCTGCAGAAGATAATAGAACAATTGCTATAGCTGGTATAAATAAATATCTTGGACAATGTCAGGTAAATGTCAATGGGAGTCGGTGGCGAGTTACGGAGAGGTATGGATACTCAATCATGTCCTCCAGGGTCAAATCCTCATCGTACTAAAGAGTTTTTCTAACTTATCTACGTAATACCAACTGCTCAGAAACGGTAAAGGAAAACATCTTGAGGAAACCTGTATACGTATTGTGAAGTCTATCAATAGGGCACGCGTACTGACAGTGACTCCCAAACATTCTACATGAAGATAAGCCCGTGCGCCGCGGACGTAGGTTTAAAGGAGCCTATTCAATTGACGTATTGAACCCCCAAGACACATCTGGCACACCCAAGGTAATGCTGGTTGGATAATATCTTCACTGCGATGGCAAATTTAACTCAATGGCATGCCATCGACTCGGCAGAAAATTGCAGCAGCTAATGATGTCTCAAACAGGATCGGACTGGCCACATATTCACGATGGCGTTTTCCCGCGCGGGCCCTCCCAGGCTAACTAACTACATAACAACATAGTGCCTACGATACGAGGCTTTCCTCTCTAACGAGACAATAAATGCATGATGACGAGAAAAACAGCTTCAAATAAGTTGCCAACAAACATAGGACAATGTAGCCCCCTCTCCTCATGGTCAAGCTCTTGGAGACGGGCCCTTAAAGTCATAATGCCACCCGGGCCTCTCAGGCCTAGTCTGACCCTGGTCACTTATTAAGAAAATATAAGGCATTCAAAATATAGTACGTTACACGGCCAATTGGAGAGCGTCATCGTAACAAAAAAGTTATACTGTTTTACTGACTACCCTTGAAAGTAAGTAGTAGAAGTAGTAGTAGTAGTAGTAGTAGTAGTATTTGATATTATGATATTGAAGCTAACCCACCTTCCTTCAATGTTTCCTTTGAATTGACTTCCCAAAGCCGTTACGTCGAACCCAGCACCACCTAGAAAAAACTGTATTTAGTGGTCTATTTTTATTCAGTGGTATGTGGTGGTTCTGTTTTTAAAGAAGATTATAAAAGGGAAATTTGTCAAAGTAAATACATAATTATAAATTCGTGGAGCAATCCAGGTGGATCGACAACCTGGTGAAGGTGGCGGAATCCCGTTGGATGAGGGCAGCGCAAGACCGGTCGTTGTGGCGATCCTTAGGCGAGGCATATGTCTAGCAGTGGATGTCTTACGGAGATGATGATGAATGGCTACTTACCAAGAGATATGGCGATTTCAGGGAGAGAAACGTCGAAGGTAAGTCTAGAGTTAAGAAGCCCATAATTCATGTGGTTGATAACGATGTTGCTCAGGCCGGTGAAGTCGATTTTGTTGATGAACGCGCTACCGCTGAATAGGCTGTTGATAGACAAATTGATGTTAACCTTAGTGTTCCTCCTTGTATACATGTATGTTATAGTCATTTTAGAATCGGTCTCATAGACAATCATTTATAGATTCTATAAATTAGTCATTGCTCGACAAAACGATACTGTCAGCATTAAAAGTAGATTACCATTTTCTCAACTTTATTTACATAAGAATTATAAGATTCAGAAGAGTTCGTCTACTTTTGATGCTGACTGCAACAAGTCGATCTTCTAGTTAGCCTTCGAATTAGGTTATGTAAGACGTAGCAACGTATAAGAGGTAATAAAACATCCTAGTAATATTTAAAGAGATGGTTCAGACCATTAAACTGAACAAGTTTCACTATGGGACAAAGCGCGAAATCGTAAAACATAATCGGCAGTTTCTTAAAAAACTCAAATGTATGGGACAGCAGATATTTTTATTTCTTTTCGACTTTATCTTCATAATGAAAGATGTTCAGTTTGACGGTCTAAGCCACCCCTTTAAATATTACTAGGGTGTTGTATTACACCCTGTAATTCCACCAAGTAAAAGGATCATGCATAAAGTATATTTATACTTACACTGGCACTGGCAATTCATATCCAGCAGCAAACTTGTCAAAGGACCAGGGATCTAGACCGGCATCACGAATCTGGTCGGAAATATTTTCCAAGGCACTAGCGATCGCATCACTTATTATCCTTTCTTGGCGAGGCTCTGAAATAATATACAAAATTATAACTTTGTTACCTTCTAAATATGAAGGGTTTTCAGTTGGCGACCGCGTATCAGAAAGCGCAGCGGCAGCATGGGTAGACAAAGTAGACCGACGACCTGGTGATGGCGGCGGGAACCCATTGGATGATGGTAGCGCAGGGCCGGTCGTTATGGCGATCCTTGGGGGAGGCCTATGTCTGGCAGTGGGCGTCTATCACGTGATATGATGATGATGACGTGACCTTCTTCAATAAAGATCAAGACTATGCAATGGTTGCCTTAAGCTACAAGTTGGTAGCCAACCGCACGCAGCAGCAGCAGACAACGTGTTGCTCCGATACTACTAGTTTGTATGTTTTTCTATGAAACACCCTGCGTAGCTTCCGACACTGCGGTCGACGACACTGCTGTGCGGTCGGACTTCACTGTCGCTCGACCGCAGACCTCCGTCTCATTAGCAGACCGCAGTCTCATTAGCTCTATTCAAATAACGACGAACGGGTGCGGAGGGTGCAATGTAAAATAATACCTATTTCAGTGCCGATAAAGTTGACAGTGGAATACGGCGCTGCAGTCTGCTGCTGCTGCGTGCGGTCGGGTTCGAAATCATGACCGCAGCGACGTGTCGCTACGACACTACTGCTGCATGCGGTCGGCTACGAATTTGTACCTTTACTATGATTTGCTCAGAGTGCACCGGCCGTACTTGGGGTTTAGTAGAGTCAAGAGCACATCAAGCTTTACACTTGCAGTTCGATTGTAACGCTTATGGCGCACTAAATAGAACGGTAAAACGGTAAAAAAATAAGAACGGTACAAAGTCCAAAGTATCACGCTTGACGTGCTCTTGACTGTACGCGAATAAGGGAAAATCTTTGTGTGAAGCATGAATTTTTTAATCCGTAAGATACTTACCAATCTCCGTTTCAGGTTGAGGTAAACCACAGATAACAGCAAATATTGCCACGAAAATAACCGCCAAACCTTTCATATTGCGATTTTATAAATTTATATTTGGGATAAATTGTTCACAGACGATTTTACTGAAGATTAGTTTGTTGTAAAATAATGAAAGATATTGTGAAAAACAACTGAACGATCAATCATTAATTAAAGAGCATTAAAAGATTCTGATCTTCAATCAATGAAAATAAGCAGATTTGAGAATGATTTTAAATAGATATCTGCTAATTTGTAAGCTAATTTGTCAAGATAATAGTACAAATTAGTATTTCTTCAAGGGTTCCTTGCTAAATTAAATATGACTTTTAAAAATTAAAAAGGCACATCAGACACAAGTTAGATAGATAACTTCAAGATAACTCATATGAAAAAGATAGCTTTAACGTGACCAAAATAATAGATTTTGTAAGGTTTAAGTACCTACCTACTTTGTTTCTTTTCAAAAGGACTACTTTTTAACCGACTTCAAAAAAGGAGGAGGTTTGTCAATTCGACCGTATATATATATTTTTTTTATGTGTGTTTGCGAATAACTTCGTCCTTTATGAACCGATTTCGATGATTCTTTTTTTGTTGGAAAGGAGATATCCCGAGAGAGGTCCCATGATAAGAAAACCAGGAACTGATGATGGACCTCAGAATATATCGAGGGGAACCTTCGAAAATCGTAGTGCCGACTAGTGCGTTTGTTAATTTAAAGCACTACTATTAAATCGAACTAATGAATTTACCACTGAAAATTGTGAAATAAACAAAATTTTAACAAAAAAATTAAAACCGCCTTCAAAAAACTAAAAAGTTAAAAAATAATATTGCAGCCGATGACTTTTTCGTTCGCATCATAAGAACATTAATTTGTTTTATAGAAGTCGGTGTCAAGCCAAGCCAAAAAATGCAAGCCCTGTCGCGAATCGTACCGGCTTGGCAGCGACTTCAATAAAACAAATTTATGTTCTTATGATGCGAACGAAAAAGTCATCGGCTGCAATATTATTTTTTAACTTTTTAGTTTTTTGAAGGCGGTTTAAATTTTTTTGTTTTAATTTTTAGTACTAAAATACATTTTCATACTCAATGCTCGAAACATAGAGTAAAGAAGCTTATAAGGTATTCCTGGAAGAGCACCCATTTTTAGGGTTCCGTACCCAAAGGGTGAAAACGGGACCCTATTACTAAGCTTACGTTGTTCGTCCGTCCGTCCGTCCGTCCGTCCGTCCGTCTGTCCGTCTGTCTGTCTGTCTGTCTGTCTGTCTGTCTGTCTGTCTGTCCGTCTGTCCACCCGTCCGTCTGTCCTATCTATTTAGGGCTGTAACTTTTGAAACGTAATAGCTAGATAGTTAAAAAATGTCAAAAAGTTAAAAATTAAGGGGGAGTTCTCAACAAATTAAGGGGTGTGCTCAACAAGAAACTAGTTTTGATCAACGTTTTTTCTTCACGCTCTATCGTAAAAACGGTAATACATACAAGCGTCAAACTTAGTGTGATTATAGAGCAAACTCTACAGAATAAAAACAAATACTAAAAACCGGCCAAGTGTGAGTCGGTCTTGTGCTAAAGGTTCCGGACAAAAAAAGTTTTTTTTCTAAGTTAATAATGTTGTGTTCTGTGGTGGTGTGGTACGGAACCATCGGTGCGCGAGTAGCACGACTCGCACTTGACCGGTTTTATTATTAATAAACTAGCGAACCACCCCGGCTTCGCATGGGTGCAATGCTGATATAAACCTTCCTCTTGAATCACTCTATCTATTAAAAAAACCGCATTAACATCTGTTGCGTAGTTTTAAAGATCTAAGCATACATACAGACAGACAGACAACGGGAAGCGAAACGAACGAGATAAAAGACGTGATAGAGCCGTATCACGGCAATCGCTTGTTGGCATGCTACCCATGCAGGGATTATTAACATCTCTCGATGGTATGGCTACCGGGTATTCATTGCATCTGATTGCATCCGACCTCTTTTCTCATCGTACCGGTATATGGGCGGTAGTAACTATTAAAATAATCTGTGGTATGGGATCGCTTCGCGCGATCACAATGTGCTATGTTACAAAATTAAAATGTTATAGGAGCCAAATGCACTTGCATGCTAGTATAGTATTTTTCAACATCTTGGCGTTATTAAAATACTAGCTTTTGCCCGCGACTCCGTCTACGTGGACATATAATATGTAGCCTATGTGTTATTCTGGGATAAGAACTATCTATATGCCAAGTTTCATCGAAATCGGTTCAGCCTGAAAAGCGTGAAAGAGTAACAAACATCCATACATCCAAACAAACATTCGCGTTTGTAATATTAGTAGGATATACAGTTGAATTGAGAAACCTCCTCCTTTTTTGAATTCAGTTAAAAAAGCATTTCGTCGAAAATGTCTCATGGCAGATTTTGATCGCACTACGAATTTTATATAATTAAGCCGTTTTTGTATTTTCTTGCCAGGCTTATTGATCTTTAAACTCTGAGGTTAACTACAACTTTATATCCTGCCCCTCTTGTATGAACTTAACCTAATTCTAAGACCCTAACACTAGATAAGGCACCTCACACGGTCAGTGATGATAACTGATAAGTTGATAACACTGATATAATAATTTAATAGCATTCCCATTAATCAAATGGATTAAGATATTAGAAATCAGCTTAACCCATTCAAGGTTCGATTAGTAAATACATTGTACACAATAATTATATTCAAATATTTTAGATTATTTTCTGTGATTTCAACATTAGTCCTATACGGGGTCCTTCTTAATATGATGACAGTTTTTTAAGGGGATGCTCAGAAACTGAACAACTTTCTCTGACACCAACATCGAAATTGCAAAAAAGAAATCAGCTGTTTCATACAAAACTGCAATCCTGCTCTACCTAAATGTATGGTACAGCTGATGTGTATATGTTGACGGTTTTTTACAGGATGATAAGACCATGAAACTGAACAAATTTACTTACGGAAAAAACATAGACTCGATTTAAATGTTGCAGCTGAGTTCTTTGTCGCGATTTCAAAATTGGCCCCATCCTGAAAGTTGATCATTTTGATGGTTTGAAGCACCCCCTAAAGTGCGTAACGCATTCACGTTTACACCATGTTGTAATATAATCTCTTATAAAAGTAATTTTATAAGAGAAAATATATTATGTTTTCTGTCTACGTTGACACTGTCCACGATTATTTATTTTATTCATTCTTATTATTTTGACCTCATAAATCTAATCGAAAGTCTAAACGAAAATAAAATACAAACTATTTTATATACAAGCATTTATTTTTATAATTAAACACAAACTTTGCAAACATTCAATAATGCAACCATAGCACTAATATTATTCTATTAGAATTTAAAAAGATAACTCGAATGAAAATTAATTTAGCGGCAATGCTTGTAGGCCTTACGTCGTAATTTTCAAAATTTGCTAGATTTAGGCCATTTGTGTTAACATTGACGTATTTTAGTTAATATTATAGCGAAGCGGAGTCGAAGCAAAGTATCAGTGTATAAACAATTATACCTTAGTATTTTTACTCAATTAAGATTCACAAAACAGTATCCCTGGACTCGCTTGCGACCCCCTCTCCTTATTTGAAAATTACGAATATGATCAGCTGTTTGACTTAAATAAGGTTTATTATTATATGTATAATATGTCATTTCCCGGACCTTTGGAAGGCGTGTGTGGAGCCGAAGCTATAACAACGTAGAGGCCCTTCAGACAAATTTACACCAACTGGCGGATATCCCTGAATACTCTATACCTATAGAATTATTGGAATTGCGTCCACTTGGCTTGTTTTTGCCCATCAACAGAGTACAGTGGCCCCAAGAAGCTTCAAATTTGGTGTGGCCCCGATCATCTTATTTTGGGCGTGTAACGTCACTTTGACAGCACTAAAGTCAGCTGTTGGTTTTCTGTCTCTTTTCTTAATCTTATTTTAGAAAGTGACAGGAATAAATTTAGTTAAGTTAAGTCGTGGCACAGTCCGAATCGGGGCCAATGTACATCTAACTGACTGTAAAATTAGTCCTGCTTCACAGCAACTGGCAGCCTTGAGACAACTGACACCTTCCATGACTGACCATGATTTTCACCATCAACTTCAGTTAAAGCTAAATGCTTTAACTGAAAATTTATAGTACATCAGCCCATGTCAACTGATTGCAAACAGCTATTATTATAATCCTCATGCCTTATACTATTGCACTCTCTTTATTATATTTGGTATCTACGTTCACAGTATTGTATATTTAGTAATCATTAAACCCGGGTAGGTTTCACACACAAGCCTTTAATACTATTGTTTTTTGGAACCAAATTTGTGATTTCATTAGGATTTCATGTCTCAATCCAATCTCTCGGGTGAATGTCAAAGACCAAGACTAATGTTTAGTTAGGAGTTTTCTTGAGTTGATAGTTGAATATTCTTATTAACTAGATCTGCATAATAAGATGTACTTACACTCTTTAGTACCTTGTCATAGTTACAAGACACATGATTAACTCAATAGATATTGATGTCACAAGAGAATTCAACGTGAAAAGGTACTAAAATGCGTCTTTCATAATAATAACAATATATTATGTTTTATTCTGTTTTTTATCATGTCGCTGGCTTCCAAACTACAAAATCTCATATTTCTTTGGGGCATTTTGTGCTAAATATGAGAAAAGAGACTATCGTTTTGTGAATTCTTAATTTCGTAAACTTTCAATATCATTGTCATGAATAAATTACTGTTCACTATCATTTTCATTCGCATTTTAATAAATAATTATATTCTTTTAAAACTTCCATGGTTCTTTATTAAGTATATAAGATTTTATTGATATTACGTTTGTCTAAGTATTTACGAGTATGTTATTCATCAAATCCAAATTATCTAAGTTGCAGTAAGCTAATAAAAATAACAAAGTGTTTTATTTTGAGATCATTGTATTCCAAAAATCTATTTGCTCTGATGTTTCATGGTTTCTGTACAATAAAATAGAAGCTTAAGAAACAAAAATATAATATTATTCATAGCAAATTGAATGCTATCTCTCCATCGTAGATTATATAATCCAATGTTTGGCACTACGCGACATTCGTTGGCCTTCGTTATCACATAATAAAAATTAACAAAAGAAGTGCAGATATTTTTAAAAAGTAACGTATCACTACATCTACAAGTTACCTATATTATAGTGTTTATATCAATATATATAAAAGTGAACAAGAGGCACTCTATAGGTTTACATACGCAGGTAAAATAAGCGTTAGTTCATGAAACATCAAACGTGAACTAGAATGAATACTGGCCCTATATTACATTTACTAATTCCAGCGAATAAAGGTTACATCGCCCATACAAATACACAAATCGAATTTGTATACACGTCGCCTAAAGTAAAACAACGTGATAGATTAGTCGAACTAGATGATTCGCATAAAAAATATGAGATGTCATTTTTGCAATGAAAAGAGGACCCCGTTTTCAGCCAATGAATTGTTTTCACAGAAAATATTTAAAATGTTAATGAAATATTAAACAACGCTTGCACTTCAATAACCGATCTTTAAAAATTCACTAGTACGTGAAGAAACTCTATAATCTTCAATCTTTCGTTTCATTCTCGATAGCAAGATACGTACGAGTACGCCTGACTAAATGGTCGACTCTCGTCTCAAATTACCATCCAATTTAGTAGTCTTTTTAGGAAAAAAATATAATAAACGGGTAAAGAAGTGGCAGATGTGCATGTTATTTCGTCCTTTAGTCTTAGAGGGACCGTAGATCAATGGAACTTAGCATTACGTGTAGAGTGAAATAAAACTAACAAAAAAGTTAATAGGTTGTAACCTATAGAAGTTAGAAGAAAGGTACCACTCTTTATGATACCTTTTGAATCAAGTGTATGAACCCCATAATCTTGTTCATTAGCAATCTTCTATACATTCACGGTTTCTATTTAAACGAATATTCACGATAACCGTATAAATATTATGATAATTGCAGGAAACGAAATGTGTAACAATATCAGTTAATCCAAACCAAATGTTCCGTAACGACCATAAAATACCCAGGTGATCATATTTGATGAAAATAGCTGTCACAGTTGCGTTTTGCTACTGCTTTTTGGCTGACTTGTCCAATTTACAAGTAATTTTCACTTTTAAATCCACACCTTTAGAGGTGTGGATTTTTTTCCCAAAAAATCCTTAATTTTTTCTGTTTAAAATAAATATAACCACCGATCAGTACGCCTTTTAGTTTTCGTTAAACTGACTGGGTCTACCGGTATGGGTTCTGAGGTTTCAGAATATCTCTGACTACCCCCTTGGGGAATATAATCGTGAGCATATGCATATGCTTGACTGGGTCTAAATTCGCCATGGTTCATTTTCTTCTAGCATATTTCCCCGGAGCTTACCGTCTGGCTTATCTTTTACTAAAAATAAATATATTGAGTCACTCTTTACCAAATGCATCTCATACTTTTCCCAATCCCATAGCATAGTACGACTCATCTATAAGCCCGAAGTCGACCTACGTAAAATTACATTTAGCAATAACTATATCTCATTAGGTATAGTCTTCCACAACATGTTATAATTTGATAAATATTACCACATAGGCACCTTTACCTGCCTTCTGTAATACATTTTGTTTGAAAAATGACAATAACTGTTGGGCTTTTTATTAGTGGATACATCGACATAAATGCAAGTTTGATTACGATTGAATCGTACCTAATTCAAATTAATTTTTAGTGAAAACATAACGAAACCACGTAATTATTGACTACCTAGATATTATTATGTGAAAAGAAAATAGTAAAAGCTTCATATTACAATAATTCAAGGGGAAAATAATAATTAATAAACGAATCCTTTTCAATCAATTGCAAGTTATAATATACTGACAAAGTTACAAGGGTAAATTACTGGCAGCAAATATTAATGATAATTAATGATTCTAAACAACTGATTACTAATTTAAAGCTCAAGAGTTATGGTCGCTTTTCAAACAAAACGCATAACATTTTGAAACCAAACGAACTAAGGGCCATACAACAACGAGTCTCTACATTAAAACTAACACTCATACAGTATTTACACCAATGGAAACCAATGTAGCCGTCGAAATGTTCTCCTTTAATTTACCATATTGTACTATAGTTATCTTAAACGAACGAATTGTAAAGATTCTTCTATTAAATTGTATTTTTACCAATATTTGAAAGCTGAACTGCTGAGCACTACAATCTCTAATCTAGATGTATCAACCTTAAGTTAAGGTACTAATTTTGTAGGTCCTAACATTCAGTATACTACATACTGTACACACTTTCTGCTATGCACCCAAAGTTGTCTTTATCCTTCATGTTTCTTGTATTACAATCACCTTTAGTTCTCTGAGTCTTTCTAAGAGTATTTTGAGTTACTCAACTTTAAGTCTTCAATACGTTTCTTTATAGTTTCTCCTTCATTCCTCGTTTATGTTGAGTATATTATGAATTTTCCCACTAATCCAGTAATTTACATCGAACCATAAAACACGTACAACTTTCTAATATTGGTCCACTACAGAGTTGTGAAATGATCTAGCTTACTCTTACTTATTTCTATAGCTAGAATAAACTTAAACGTTTCTATGCCTTGCGTGATATGTATGCAATAGAGGCGCGTTAAAGCTAACATTTCATTTTATTTTCATTTCTTCTACGCATTTCTATACGTTTAATATGCAGTGTAGTTCAATCCACAAAAACTCTTAAAAATCTTAATTTTATCTCTTAACAATTCTTCATTTGTTTCTCTTATTTCTGTTACCTTGTGATTGAACTACACTAGCATACTGCTTACTCATCATTTATGAAAAATTTATTTTTGTTCCTTTGAATACTTAGTTAATATGAAGACAAAGTTTACTTATTCATTTTTAAAGACATCCCTGACAGAATTTCTCCAAACGTTTCACTTTTATCCTACTTTCGAAAGATATGTAGAGACTTAATCTATGACAAAATTACGTCTACAATAATTCTATAATTTGTTATTAACAAGTGATATGTTGATGGAGACATCACTCCCTTTAAAATAGATTACAACATTAATCATTAAACAATAATTTTACATCACTTACATTTAATTATGGAACTTAACAGCGACTTTTCTAGACAAATATTTACTGGACTTTCAGCGCAATATAACACTTGAGGTGGCTTAGAACTAAAATTACGCATAAATCTACTTTACATTATAAAAATAAGTCAATAAGAAAATATCCCAGATATTTTTTGACGGCAACATATACAATATTATTCATAAGACACGAAAGCTTTCTACTAAACAACTTAGTAGAGAAGTAACGATTGAATCAATCAAGCTAAGAACTGAATTCAAAAGGCCCGTCTCTGAATGAGATTCAAATGTACTTGAACAAAGTTTGTGTGAAACCGGTGGCGGCGGCGATGCTTAGCCCAAGGATCTCGTAGGACAGCCAATGGGATGAAGCACTATTGGTGCAGTTCCTCGGAGGGTCTGGTTTACCTGAAACGTACAAAGAATGTTGAGTTAATTATGACAATACTACGTAGAATTTTAAACATACTACAAATCCATAATTAGTATGCAAACATGAATATCAATTTACAGAAGATATTAGTTATAGGCAAAACGTATTACGTATTTTAATTTATATAATCGATCGAAATTGGAATGATTGCGTGTTTGTTATTTTAAAAGTCAATTATATAGATGATTTTGTTAATCAGGAAAGCCACAATAAACACACTTATTTTTGCCTGTCTTTTAATAATTTATAACAGCAAAAAAGTCATCTACATTCATAATGTCCAAGCTGACATAGCCTATCGAATTTTTGCCCTGGACATCTCCATATTCGTAAATACAGAGTTTACTTTCCATAATCAATACTTTTGCTTTCCATTTCAGACTTGTTTCTTTTAGAATGGTTAATGTCAGCTTAGAAACAGATTCTCTTATGGGATCTACTTACTCTCAACGCAGGGTGCGATTTCCGGAGTCCCTGCAAATTTAGTGGTGGTTATGCCAATAAAAGTTTATGAATTTGGCGATGATCATATTAATTTAGTATAATTTTAGAATGCTATACTTTTAGAGTCTGTCCACGACATATTTGTCATACATACAAGAATACAGTAACCAACGAGGCTTGTCTTTACCTGTATATCTATTTGTACCTGCACCTTAATTGAAGTCCAGACTAAAATATACTACTGTAATTAGCCTTTTGTGTGAAGGACCCACTTCTCGAGTTCTCGACTGTTTCATGGTTTACCGATTCGTCAGTTTTCCAGGACTGCATGCTTCATTTCTTACTTATTTTGAATTTTACATCACAATTATGTAACATTGCAAACGTATGTGCAATACAATTTATCCTATTTACTCACTAGTAGCTGCAATCAGCTGGGGCAGGTATTTCTGCCAGAAACTGCACTCTTTGACTCTCACTCCGCGTCCCACTTCACTGGAATTCACAGCTAGAGTAAGATATTCTCTCCCAGTCGCCGTGTGAGGTGGCCAGTGGACTTTTGTCATCTCACCGTTGGGGCCAAGGGAAGGGTTCCTGGAAATTGATAAGCGCAAAAGTTAAAAATTACAGAAACGTTGGAATTTACTAGTGTGTTTCAAAAACTTCAACCTGGATTCTGGATTTTAAGAAATGTTGATAATTGATCAATCATCAAGGCAAATTCAATCTGAAGATAATTTTTTTTAAACATCAAGACTGATTTTACAATTGATACATGCATACAAATATTAATGATTAAATTTATAGCAATTATTGTATTCCTTTAGTATAGTAAAAAAATAATATTACATTCGTATGATACATACCCACTTCTCGCAAAATTAGCCCAGTATCTCATTAGACGTTTACTGAACTCCACTTCTTCCGGTGAATAGTTCTTTCCAGGATTCAACGGTTCCCCGAACACATAGTTGATTTCATCGGCATGCATCACACCAGTCCAAGATGGCCAAGGATTATTCTTACTACGATGCTTATAGTAATATGTATAGACTCCATTACCAGTTTCAGCATAGCGATGGGCAAGTTCATTTACGCCACAAGTAAAATGGTAATCGCCTACCATCTTGTCGAGTGCATTCCGATTTTTTACAAGATCATCTGGGTTCAACCAATCTGTATACTCAAAGACAATAGCTTGTCGAGCCACATCATTGACATAAGGGTTCAGTTCTCTCACAGCTTGAAGATATTGTTCTCTAGTTATTCCTACATTCTCCTCCTTAGGGAACAATTCTGTTAGATAATAAAGAATAAAATAATATCCTTCTTCAGTGTTGGAACCCAACAGTATGTTAGTCTTTTTAAAGTTTTGATGAGCTAAAGCTCGAGATGGCATTTCATCTAAGAACGACCCATCTATGATTGGAACGAATGGAAATTCACAGATGCCTAGCGTGCCCCATTCATTGTTTACTAGTTCGTCTGCGCTTTTCTTACGTAGGCACTCTATCATCGGACCCATATCCTTTCTGGAGTAAGGACACTGAACAGCTTCCGCTAAACGAATTCCACGTAAAATACTTTCTTCTCTAGATATAATTGCCCATGGGGCTGTCGCAGCGCCTGACTGCAATATGGCCTGAGAAAATAAATTTCTTGACAAAGGCGACAACAAGTGTAAAGACACAGATACTGCACCAGCTGATTCACCGAATAAGGTAACGTTATGTGGATTTCCTCCAAAGTAAGCTATATTATCTTTGACCCATTGTAAAGCCATCATTTGATCAAATAACCCAGCGTTTCCAGGAACATCTGGAGTATCGAAGAACAAGAATCCAAGAGATGCAACTCTGTATTGCATAGAGACATAAACAACCTTCTCTTCGGAGACAAGGATTTTTGGATCATAAACATCTAGAGTGGCAGTTCCTGAGTAGAAGCCTCCTCCGAAGACCCAAAGCATGACAGCCGCATTCTTCGGACGTGGTTTCGGCACAACTATGTTAATGTAGAGGCAGTCTTCCTGCATGTCTGTGTTGGGATTCCACATCATGGCGCCGGGGAAATCTCCGAACACAGCATCTATAATTTGGACGCACGTATGTGGCAGTGTCGTTGCATTCAGTATCTCATCACCCCAGCTCTCTACTGGTCTCGGGTGTCTGAACCGAAGGTCACCAATGGGTTTCTGAGCGTACGGGATGCCGAACCAGGCGTCGACTTTCTTCCCCGTCGCAGCAGTCAGAGTAATGCCTCTGACTCTTCCTTTTCTAGTTCTGACGATCAAGGGATCGTCGGCTTCTGGGCCTAAGTGAGGCTCATCAGCCATGAGGACTTCTTCCTCGGCTCGTTCGTGGTTAGAGTAGAATCTCTCATCGTACTTAGCTCTCTTCGAGGATGTTTCGTCCTCGATCTTGGCGCGTTTAGAGGAGGTTTCGTGTTCTTCAATACGAGGTAGGATCGTGTCCAGCTCTGGATTGTATCGGACGGCCTCGCCATGGCCGAGGTAAGGCTGAGGGGGCCCGGGCGCGGGGAAGTGGAGGGGATGCTCGGGCGCATGATGCCGGGCGCGGTGCTCGTGCGGGCCGGCCAGCGCGCGCGCCACCAGCGCCGTCAGCGCTGCGAACACCACGCGCATACCGCCACAACACCCGCTCCCACAATCACCACCTGAAACATGGTTTATTTCTTTGTTAATCAGGAATGAAGTTGAAGACCTTTCGGGCACTAAACAAAGACTTAACATCTTATTATTTACTCTTTATAATTATTTTAAATGTTTTAGAATATTGTGTCTTAGTTTAGTCCCAATCCCATAATAAGCAACTAGTCCGGTTTTCTGCTATGTAAGGCGACTAAGCAACGATAATAGAACACATATTTGATACATGGTTTAGATACAAACGTACATGCATGACTAGACTAAGACACTTATTCCCATCAAAGATTACTCAATTTTAAAGTATACATTAGACCAAACGAAGAGCAACGTAAATTAGTCAACTTGAAATCCCAGTGTCAGTAGAATACAACATAAAATGAAAATCCACTTGCCAGCCAACCGATGACAAATTAGTTTTTCAGAAAAATCGTTTCCCTTTTTTTTCTTCAAGCCAACTTGACGATTCATCATAAGAAATACAATAGGAGATAACAGTAAAGCCTGGAGTGTTAATTTAGCTCGGGGGAAAATAATCTTTTCTATATCCATCAGAGAAGAAAACAAATATTATGTTCATGAAAAAGCTCCAGGCGGAGGCGATAGAGATAGACTCTTGGAGAGTCATGCCCAATTCCTATATTTTGTAGAGACAAAATAACGTTATTTTTGCATTAATACATGAATAATTAGGTATTATGCATAAAGGTATTATACTACAAGGTATAATATCTTTATGGTATTATGTGTACTTCTCTTTCTATACAAGGTCTAAGGAAAAGTATCGTTTACCTTTAAACCACAAACTCTACCCATCAAACTGAACAAGACTATGGAAGCAAACCGATCGGAGCAAGAAAATCTGCTGTTGCATACATTTTAGTCTAGTAGGTATTGGAGTTTCGTATGGAACAGCTGATTTTTTTATGCTCTGACAGGTTTGCTCCCATATCAAAAGTTGTTCAGTTTGATGGGTAGAGTATGTGGTTTAAAGATTAATGATAATTTTCCTTTCTATAGGGTGTAAGTGACAGCCTAGCAAATACTGAAACGGTGAACTCAGACCATCAAACTGAACAACTTTCACTATGAAGCCTACCTCAGGAAACGCGAAAAAAAACAGCTGTCCCATACATTTTAGACGTACAGCAGTATTGTATGGGACAGCTGAGTTTTAGTGTACAGCATACCTAGTATGATTAAATTGAATGCTTAATTGGTTATGAGGTAATTTTCTTTTGTTACAAGCAAAATAGCAACCCACAAAGTACCAAATTCTATCTCAAATGCTTTCGCCAATCAAAATAGCGAGTATCGATTATAAACTTTATAAATAACCCGCGTCAACCACCAAAATAGTTTGATGGAAATAACCACATTCCTATGAACTTTGGGAATTCTATTCGCAGGACTAACTTGGGACTAACCGCAGTAAATTTGGAAGTTTGTGACCGTTTTTAATGGAGGAAAACAATTTGGTTTAATTAATTGGCTTCTTAATTAAAATATAACGACGACGTTATTTTAACTTTATAAGACTAGCAGCTGAGCTTAAACTGGGTTTTATGCTTGAAAATTGTTGAGGAAAATATGGATAGGGTTGAAAAGCTGTGGTGTGCATTCTGTGTAAAAGACTTGCCAGAGAAACACTCATTCTCCATTTGTCAGATAATTTTATATTATGATCGAAAGAGAGCGATGATAGCTCAATCATGACATGTGGCAGCGGTTCGATTCCTGGCCTGTACCACTAAGTTCTTCGGAATTTACGTACGGTTGTATTTTTAATTTACTAGCTCAGACGTGAAGGAAAACATCGTGAGGAAACCTGCATTCCCGAGAATGAAAGAAAATACCATAAGTTCGGAGGTATGCGTAAAATATGGGTGAGCTTGGGACGAACACAAAAGATCAGCGATGGTCGCAGTGTTACATAACGACCCTTGCTTGCAATAGCCCAACCACACAATTAAATAATAATGGGTAGGTACTCTGTATTCTTTGTCTTTAGTTTGATTATGATTAGTATATCGTTTTATTTGTAAGGTTATGGCAATAAAGTTGATTTCTTTTCATACATTTTCTTAGAAACAAGTATTAGGTATTTAGGTTCACCGCAATAATTAGGTAATTTTCGTCCATTCATCTCTTAGCCCCAATTGCGTTAACCTAGGAAACCAATTAACTCCGGTTAAAATAGCTCTCTTGATTGTGTGTCTACACAAAAAATCATGGGTTACCAACTTAACCTGGAGGTTGCTGGTCTGCTAGGTTGACGAAGGAGGGCCTTAGCCGTCACTTTAGCCGACCGACACATCGTTTCTTTTAATCACAGATATCTTTCACACAAATCTCGCTCTTTTCTTTGGTCTGATGAGTCTTCAGTACATTCATCCACATTGAAATCGTATAGTTACACTATTCTTGTATCTACAGAGTGTAACAAAACACCCTAGTAATACTAAACTGCAGTACCGACTCGACTAAAATGTATGGGACAGCAGATTTTTTTTATTTTTTCTCGATGTTGGCTCCATAGTGAAAGTTGTTCAGTTTGACGGTCTGAAGCACCCCTTAAGTATTACTAGGGTGTTTTGTTACACCCTGTATACCTATTATAAATAAACTAGAGACACACCCCGGCTTCACACGGGTGCAATGTTGATACTATGCATGTATTATATAGGTACATAAACTTTCCTTTTGAGTCACTCTATCTATTAAAAAACCGCATCAAAATCCGTTGCGTAGTTTTAAAGATCTAAGCATACATAGGGACAGACAGCGGGAAGCGACTTTGTTTTATACCTATACTATGTAGTAATGATAAATAAAGAAATAACGCTCACAGGAACATACATTGTAATGATCCCAAATTAAGCCTTGTTATGGGAACCATATATAACAACAGCACACACATATAACATCCATGACCGAACCAAGATTCGAACCCAGGACCATTGCTCGGCAGTCCGGCCATTACACCAACCGGGTCGTCGTCATTATAGATAGCTCTAGTTAAAATTTAAATTGCATCCTATGTTGGAAATCGATCTAAATCGTTCAGCTTCATAACTCTAGTCTACAGCATCACAAGTCTACAGTCGATACCTATTCATCAAAACATTCCCAGTTCCAATATTAAATCGGAACTAGAATTTTAATTAACATTTCTGTGTTATAAAAAGAGAACTATCCAATCGTTATAATTAAGTTCTGTATAGTCCAACTTTATTAGAAATGTCAATCAGCAATTTCCGTCACATTCAGTGGGTACAGAACAAAAGGCTATGAGCATCCCGCTCGGAGGCAGGTCGGCGGAGTTGCAAATTGTGGTCTGATGTCGGGTATGTTTTGTAGTGTTGGTGAAATAGAGACATTTAATTAGTCGCTTAGAGGAAATCTAGAGTCTACACAGAGTTTTTAGAACAAATGAAGGAAACATTGAAGTTGTATGAAGTTGCCAGTCTTCATGTCTGACAACATCGCATGACTACTTTGGCAGCATTGTATGCGCAACATTCATCTTTATTGGAATAATCCAACAATTGAACACATATTATAAAATTATTTAAAAATAACAGATATTTAGGCTTAGATAGAGAACTGTTGCTAGCTTAGAAATAAGATAATTACGTAATGGGATTGTGTTGTCATAGGATGACTATAAATACGAATAAGCGGTTTTTCTTGTAGAGTTCTAAGATTCTAATTTTTCCGTTCCCTTATCTACACTAATATTATAATAAAGAGGAAAGATTTGTACCTATTTTTGTATGTTTGTATGTTTGTAATGAATAGGCTCAAAACTGTAGTAGGCCGATGTACGTACTGGGCCGATTTAAAAAATTCTTTCACCATTAGAAAGCTGCATTCACCCTGAGTAACATAGGCTATATTTATTGCTAGAAAAGATTAGACGTCCACCCGTGCGAAGCCGGGACGGGCCGCTAGTTAATAATATTAATACCAATGCACTCATTTGAATTAGATTAAACAATATACATTATTTTTGATCAATAAAATAGGCATAAAAATTTTAAAAATGAGGTATTTATTAGAAAATACGAATGTATTTTTCAAAACCTTCTAAGCAGACAAAAATATTTACACCATGTTTGAAGTATTTATGATGGTAAAGCCTTAAATATGTGCAAAAAAAAAATTATCATGCTCCATATTATTATGCTCCATAGTTGCACCAACTAAATAGGTAATCGACTGCAAAATTTCTTAGTTTTCGCTGTCGTGGTGTTAAAGATAAAGCGGCGAAAAATATATGCTCACTCACACTGTTCTAGAAGTCATATTCTAATTCCGCTTTTACACTCTCGCCAGCGCTTACGCGAGGCCGATGTACACACGGCGACACATCAAGCTATACAAAACCAAAATAAGCTGGCCGCGCGTAGGTTGAGTAAGGTATAACGTAGCGTGCAAGCTTATGTGGTTTTGTATAGCTTGATGTGTCGTTTTTGTAAACAGATCAGCAGTAGTTTAGACAAGTATATGTACAGCGGCCTCGTGTAAGCGCTCGCGAGCGTGTAAATGGGGTATATAAGCATATGAATAGATAATAATTTATTATCTATTCATATGGTATAAGACCTATAAGGTTTTGAAAGAACACGGCTTGACTAGTGAGAGGACGTTGGGTACAATCGTCGAATGCCGAGCCTGAGATCTGATACTATTGTCTGAATGCTTTTGTTTCTAGCATTGTATTGATTGTTTTCGTTATTGGACTGGCTTTTACAATCACTCCGACCGTAGTCTTAGTAACTTTGCTTGCACTAAGTAGTAAATAATACTTCTTAAATGTTTAGGCTTAAAATGTGTCCTATTGTAACACAACATAATACTTTTTCCCATACAGAACATATTCTATCGGTGTGCTAAATGTCATCCAAATCCATTCAGCCATGCACGATTAAGTCACAAACATCTAACCATCGACTGTTCTATACCGGGAGTACCTGGGAGCAACCGAAGGCGACCTCCCTATAATAGACCTACAAAGCGACTCCCTATACATCGTCACAAACTTTTACATTTAAAATATTAGTAGGATAGAAATAGTATAGGATATTTTCATCAAGACGCGTGACGATTGGCGGAGTGGATAGACGACTTAGATCCTTGGTGGTAGAAGTGGTGCTTCTTTACTATGCTTCTCGCCTTGATTACCAGGAAAGTGCTTATCTAGATAGGTGCCAAAGAAAACCACAAACCACAATTTGAAAGTAAAGTAAACTTACTTCCTTATAAACTCTGTAAACTCGTTGCGAAAATGCGGCCTTATTTAAAAATGAAATAACTCAGTATCATAAAATTTCCGACAAAATGAGTGTTCTTAACATACCTACATTCTGCCAAGCGAAATTAGGCCGAGCAAGATAGGCCTGCCAAATGGCATTGCACGTTGATGCCAAGTGCACTTCTGTATCCAACATATCATCTTATTTTGCCGGTTAATCTCGGCTAGATAAAATCTCTATCAAGGTATGTTAGGTTTAATATGGTTGGATATTTCTCGTTTAACTTTTGCTCTGGGTTTATGTATTAAATGGGACGAGTGTGTACAGTCAGCAAGAAGTACAGTCGACAGCGCATTGAGCTTTACACTTCGAACTTTGCAACAAACAGTCAAATCTCGTTTCGAGAGTAGAAATGGAACTACATGCAAATGTTAAGATTGAGATGCTATTGTTATCAGTACTATGGAACACATTTTATTATGACATTGGAGAGCTACCTAGTTTAATATTTTCTAAGGATTCCCAACTGCGAAAGGCGACACTTCTGCGACTGTGTCTTCATCGAACACTGTTCCACAACCCAAATCGTATCTTTCTTAAGAGGGTTATCGCAGTCCAGTGGCGCCCTCATCACTTTAAAAAAGATTTCTCAATAAATAAAGCCTAAATTAAAAAGTGTTCAACAGATAAACTGCGAAAGCCTTCAAGCCATTGTCATACAATACAATTTCGAATGAAAACAAAAGCGGCCGTTTTTTTTCTTTTTTCAAAATTTATGTGTTTAGACCTTTAAAAAACCTATAAAAGATTCTAAGAAAATAGCTTGAAGGCTTTTGTAGTTTATCTGTTGAGCACTCTTTTAATCTTTCTTTATTGAGAAATCTTTTTTAATGTGATGAGGGCGCCACTGGACTGCGATAGCCCTCTGGAACCAAATGTATTAACTTTTGCCTTCCTAATGTTAGACTGTAGTGTTATTATTGATAAGGATACGCTAGTCATCATCATTCTCTTGCCCATTTCCCATTATTTGGGGTCGGCGCAATATGTCACCCTCTTCCATTCATCTCTCTTAGCCGTCGTCTCAACACTCACCCCCTTTTTACACATATCATCCTTCACACAATCCATCCATCCAAGGATACGCTAGTATTTGTGGATAAAACAGTTTTCTCAGGTAGGTATAACTTTTGACTCAAAACTTCAGAAGGGCCCACATATAGAACCTTTAGCTAGCAGGTTAAGCTCTGCTGCATATATGCAGTTTGGAAAATAAGACAAATAACGGATGTTGCGAGCGAACAGCGAGGCTCATCTATTTCCGCTACTTCCACAGCATCATGTCTTATGATTATGACATTTTGTTGTGGGGGCGAACATCCGATATTAATACAATCTTTGTGCTGCAAAAAAGGGCAGTACGTGCAATTTACAAACTGTGTCGTTGAGACTCGTTTAGGGACCGTTTTAAAGATGTTAATATTTTTACCATTACTGCTTTCATATCATGCATGTCCGTAAAAATATGGCACAATTTCCAAAGAACAGTGACAGGCACAACTTAAATCTTAGGAACAAAAATAAACTTGACACCCCTGTGTTCAGACTCAGTAGGGTCAATACATCATTTATGGGCTACTGTATCCTACGTTTTTACAATAAAATTCCTGAATAATCTGAAAGAAAGTTTAAATTACATATTAAGAAATATTTATTCGGCAAGGCGTATTATAAAATAATTGATTATATTGAATACACAAATACGTGGTGCGATTCCAGTTTGACATAGTTTATATAGAAAAACGGTGACTTTTTAGATTGTGACGTTCGAAAAGAGGTACATTGTATACTATTTTGAATAAATGTATTTTTTTTTTAGTTTGAATGGCACAGGTGATTTTTTTTCGCGATTTCAATGTTGGTCTCACAGTGGAATTTGTTCATTTTGATGGTCTGAAGCAAAGCCTTTAGAGTAAAACGTATACTTACTATGAATCCTATTCGAACAACAAACAAAAATTTCAATCTGCTTTATATTTTTCCATGAATTCTGAATCAAATATAAGCGACCAGGCTGTCTGTTAGTGTTTATATTGACTCAGTCAATTCAAACACTGCCCGTTATTGCACGAGGTTATTTGATATTGAAGAGAAACACCATTTCGCTCCGATTGATTTTAATATGAAACTGAATCTGTATCATAATTCAACGGCTTTTTATCTTCAAAAGAAAGCTAGCCATGTTTTTAAAGTCTTTATGGTCTTCAATATATTATACCACCACATGAAGCAATAAATGATTATGAATTATGAATTATACAACGTGTTAATGAATTAGCGCAAAACCTCATACACCCCAACTGATTTATAACAAAATAATTAGATTGAAACAATAATTTCATTATTTTGATAGTTAAAATTTAAAGTTATTCGCATTTTAAGTTTTGAGGCAAAAATGATTTGTTATCATTTCAGCAATGAATGAAAGCGCTAAAGTACTCATGGATACATTTTAATAATCTTGTTTTGGTAGTAAGTAGGGTGAGTGTGCCCGTGGTTTGGGTTGACACCGGGTTCAGTAAATTTTAAATTTTATGAAAAAATTATTTAAAATTTTGAAAAAAATTACCTATGTTGAAACCATGATAATTCGATTCTGCTCTCGATTCTAAACAAACTACTTTCTAGTTTTGCGTTAATTCATTAACACGTTGTATACTTACCTACTACAGAAACATACCAACAACCTACTAATTATAGTACTCTGTGGCTGTACGAAGCGGCTAAGCGATAATGTTCTTTTGTTGGATTTTAATCAAGCACGTATAAAGCAAGTACCATATAATTACTATTATTATCAAGAACATTGTGTAATTATATTGATTATTGTCTATTCATATGACAATACCCGTACCCTTCTGTAGAACATGACCGATTTGATCAGATTATATGCCTAGAGCTTAGACTATGTAGGTATATACTAGGTACGTGCCTAGAGCAAGCCCTCCACCATAGAGTAAAAGACAAGAAGAGTGCTATACTCCATACTAAATGGCGTACGTCGTAAAAGGCTCAAAAACGTATATTTTCGATTTATAGATGGCGCTGACTCCTTGTCCGCGAATTTCAACAATTTCTAATATACTACTCTGTTTAGTTATCTAAGCTACCTCTCGTACGTAGTTGGTTAGGTTCATAATGTTGGAAGACTAATCAACATTTAGAGTATATTCGCAAGTCATCTACTCGCGGGCAAGGAGTTAGCGCCATCTAGGAGACGGGCTTATAAGCCTTTTCCATTTAGTATGGAGTATAACTAGGAAGCTGGCATAGGTGTTGAGGATATTTATATAGCACTCTTCTTTTCTTTTACTCTATGCGTCTACCGACACTCCTGATTCTCCCAATAAATATGTTTTGTACATTAATTGCTGTTGTCCATTCTCTCCACATAGGCCAGTCATTTTACGGAGTTTTGTTAGGCGGGGTAGGGAGTAATTATTAATTGGACTTTTTTTTAAACTTTTAAACTGTAACCGGCACCATTTAGTGACAAAAATACTATCCTAAACCATATTAAAAAAAAATTTGCTACGCAAGTCCCAGAAGGCTTTTAAATCTACACTAATATTATAAAGAGGAAAGATTTGTACCTATTTTTGTATGTTTGTAATGAATAGGCTCAAAAAGTACTGGGCCGATTTAAAAAATTCTTTCACCATTAGAAAGCTGCATTCACCCTGAGTAACATAGGCTTTATTTATTGCTAGAAAAGATTAGACGTCCACCCGTGCGAAGCCGGGACGGGCCGCTAGTTAATAATATTAATACCAATGCACTCATTTGAATTAGATTAAACAATATACATTATTTTTGATCAATAAAATAGGCATAAAAATTTTAAAAATGAGGTATTTATTAGAAAATACGAATGTATTTTTCAAAACCTTCTAAGCAGACAAAAATATTTACACCATGTTTGAAGTATTTATGATGGTAAAGCCTTAAATATGTGCAAAAAAAAATTATCATCAGGGTTTTTAGAACGAGATAATATCTATATTTTAAAATTGGAACTGTTGCTGAAGTAATTTTTTTTAAATTTTGGTATATTCTGAAGCTCAAATTGGCTCTTCAATATTATAGCGAAAAAAAAATTCTATTAGTAATTAGTCCCGGCTCAAACCGTAAAATGACTGGGCTAACATGAACCAAACCAAAACCATCGAATCATACCTTTCTCAATCTTGATACAACATCTTCTTTCAATTTACCTTCACCTTTCTTTACTTACACAGTTTGACACTCTACAAATTAACAACAAGTATTTAAAATTAATATAAGTCAATTAAATAATAGTCAAATTTCACGTTAGCGCAAGCATTGCTAAATCAGAAACCTAATAAATGCAAATAATCAACGCAATCATTTGCCAATTCAAATAATAATTTATGTGCGAATACAGAAATGCGAATAAATTATACAGAGATAGGCTTGAGAGATTAGCATAATGATTCGAAGCCACTGGACCGTGATAATACTGTATTAAAGCCGATAATAGGAAATTTTGAAAGTTGCTATATTTGGGTTATTATAGGTACTTTTCTTTCAATTTCCCTGCCTGATGAAACGTAATTCCTAATCGTACGGTCAGCATCAGAGAGCGAAAGAAGCGTAAGCGTTAGATTTCTCTGACCGTACTACCAGTGGTACATGAGTACTACGATCTTGATCGCACTTTCAAATCGAGATGACAATTTCTAATCGAAGCCCCAGTTGTGGACTTAACTTAATGTAAGGAGATAGATAGATAGCTCGTAAGACGTACTCGTACTCGAGTAAAGAAAATCGATCACATAACTTGTAAAATTAAATCCAATTGTTTATTATTATTTTGTCCAATCCTCATAATTTTATGATACCAACATGACGACGAAAGCCGGGACCACAAACAAACACCCTATTAACCACAAACCGATATAAATATAAACCAAAAATCTGCCACATCGTTAAATACCAGAGAAAATCCTTTTTCACGCATTATCTGCCACCGCAGTCTCGCAGACGTAGACGGTCAAAAAGGGGGGAGTCCAAATTAAATTATGCAAATGCGACGGAAAAAGCGCTCATCTAGCGGGGCACAGCGGGAAATTGTTTCGCTTTACCGCAAAAGAGATGGTAAGCAAGTTTTTGTCGGCGTTTTAGCGTGACATCATAGTAAAGGTGAATGCCTGGAGCGGAAACGTTTCTAGAAGCACTCGCTCGAACGGATTGAACTAATACCTAGTAGGCTAAAACAATGCAGGTGAATATGTTACAACCTGTCAATGCTCTATTTTACTTTGAGATATAGGATACGAAACGACATATTGCGGCATAAAACCAGAGCTGTTTACTTCTTAGAGACAGCTAACTGAAGTGGCAATGAACTAGTCAAATTTATTGCCAGAACTGTGGTGACTCACTGCTTGCTGGTGGCGTGACGATCTACGTAAGGGAAGGGAGGGACATATCCAGGACCATGCATCCAGCAGTCGAAATATGTCAAACTTTTTTTGCGTAATAGGAGAACTTTATTATTTAGGTACTTGCTCATAATGTAAAAAAATCTATACCAACTGACACGCAGTGCAAATGCAGCATATGCAGTAATTCTATCGCATAAACGTCTTCGATGGATAAAGTCCCATTACGCTGAATGTTAGTTATATTATTACTTCGTATATCATAAACGCTATCCTTCGTACTAAAGCCCCTTCCTAAATTTAATGTAAACAAATTAACAAGCCTTTAGCAGTCAAATGACGGCGAGTTGTGTGATTACCCCTAAATGTGGTATTATTTCATTTTTACGAGTCTTTTTTATTTCTTTGTATTTATTTTAGATTTGCATTTGGAGCAAATTCTTTAAATTTTTTTGAAATAAAGACTAAGACAAAAACTTCTGTAGGATTTCAGACGCTAGAGGCTTTATCAGGTTCGAATTCGGTGAAGATATTAAAAATGTTACCAATAACATGGAAATAACCTAACAGCCGGGCTTTACGATTACATTACGAAACTTCGTCTGCGTCTATTTTCCCAGCCGAGGCATTTTCTATAGCACCCAAGCGTAACCCCAATGCAATAAGAAAATCTTGCACTATCTACACTACAGCATTAAAAACTGGCCAGTAAGAGCCTACTTAAAGAAAAAGCACTTCAATTCAAAATTAGAAACTGCGGTGAGCCTCGCGATATCACAGGGTAGCGTGCCCGAAGGTCAGAGTACGCTGCAGATACGACAACGGCATTTGCAATTCAAAAGTGGCATTCGAGTGGCAATGCGACAGAGGCACCCTCTGTCGCGACGCTTGCTCTATGGCCTTGGTAATAGATTTAATTGGTAGGTAATAGCGATTGTAGCCTAGATTGCTTCGGTCGCCGGTTGATAACGAGGAAATTACTTTGCTTTCCTTTTTTTTATGTTGCTCGGTGATAAAATGCTTTCGCCGTTTAAGTTTGTTACTTACAAAGTTTGTAAAGACTCGATTGCTTTCTTTTTAGGTCAGGAATGATGCTACGACTTGAGAAAACTCGTGTAAATCCCTCTTTCTGGTTTGAAGATGGAATGAGAAAACGACAACAAACAACAACATGATTGACGTAACAGGATTTGTGGTGCTTGCTGCCCACACAATAAGAAGAAGATTGACATAACCATAATGAGATATTATCAAAATTGCATTTATCGAGGCTTTATCTCTGAATTAATATAAAAGTGCACTGAATGTTTTTCTTCTATCGTATCGAACCAAATTCGAACGTACGGCGACACATCAAGCTACTCAAAACCAAAATAAGCTGGCCGCGCGTAGGTAGAGTAATGTATAACGTCGCGAGGCCAGCTTACGTTTGTTTTGCGTATCTAGCTTTACTTCCATGCTATCATGTCGGCCCAGAATGAACAATGAAGAAGAAAAGTATAGACATGTAGAAAGAAAATTAATTATGTAACTGCCTATAATTATTATCAACAATTAAAAGTGTGGGCGCGGAACCTAAAAACATCGCTCATTTTGCGATCAAAAAGCAGGTAAGTCAAAAACAGTATTACTTACGATGCGGACGCGGTTGTATTTGCGATTTATAAGTAGGTTTATTGCGTCTAAGATCACACGTCATTGCGGCACCATTTGCGTAAGCAAACTCCAACCAAGTACAGTCATCGTCGAGATTATCTTAAAGGACGTTTACACGGACGACAGGGGACATCCGGGAGCCAGTTTTTAGTCTGGAGTCTAAGAAGCCCATAAGAAGGAATCGGGAGCACACATTTCTCGAAACCAATTAGTTTTTAAAAATGATTTACTAGAACCACTAACTTACTACCTGTCACACTGGGATGTTTTTGGGCACAGTTCCATAACTGTGCCCAAACACACCATCATCACCACCATCTAAATACCATTTTCAGAATATCCATTATTCTGAAAATGGTATATTTAGAACATTTCCGATTACTTCTCTATCGTCGGAAAATGTAGTCGAGAGCATATTTGTTTTATTTTTAATATTTTTGACTTATTCTTGGGGGTCACGAAGTTGAAAAACGATACCCTACGGTAGCTAAAAACTAACTATAGACATCTTCAGAAACGTACGGTCGTCGGTAACGAAAGTTTTTCACCTTAAACAAAAATAAAAAATTACGTAGTAACATATAAAATAATCTGTGACAAAGGTATCAAAAGTGAATGAACTTTAGTTGCCAACTGTACACACAACTCACAGCGTTAATATCGACTGTCTTCGGGAGAAGCGTTCAAAACGAAATTTATGGGCGATTTTATATCCCACGGGAGCCTATTACGTACTCGTAGCTTCCAGACCAGTGTGTTATGAGCTCTGGTAGTAGGTCGAGTGGGATAGGAATATTAATACAGGCAGGATACATATTAGTTAGTGCTGAAATTTTAACCATGCATTCTAATCTTCAAACTGAACAACATTCACTATGCAGGATGTTAGGGTAAACAGTTGAATTACATTAAGAGGTAATTTTACCCATGATACTGAACAACTTTCCCTAAGAAACCTATAGCAAATTCACAAAAAAAAAACAACTTTTCATACAAACGTTCAATCAGCTGATTGCATTTATTTAGTATGGAAAGTAAAAATAAGTTTTTTGCGAATTTCCTATAGATTTCTCTGAGAACGTTTTTCAGTATCATGGGTACAATCACCCCTCAAAGTAATCCAACTGTTTAGTTGTTCACCCTAACATCCTGTAGAACCAACATCGAAGTTGCAAAAAAAAATCTGTTGTCGCATACATTTGGATCCTACCTGAGGATTGCAATTTTGAATGAATCAGTTAGTTTTTTTTCGCGATTTTGACTTTAGTCCCATAGTGAAAGTTGTTCAGTTTGATGGTCTGATCATCCCCGTAAAAAATTGTCTGCATAATAATCATGTGTGTATGTAAAGGTATCAGGTCTTCGAGGTTCCACGGCATCTTTCAAACGAAATGATGAAATAGTGTCTGAGCTCTACAATTTTCTTACAGTCGACAGTCATACATGGTCTCCCTACATGAGGTGTCAAGTCAAACTGGTTTCAACCGCCGGTTGAAATCGGAGGTTCGCAACTTTGCGAATATTTTCTCGTAAGAAAATTACTTGCGAGTGAAGAAAGGTAACCGTAGTGCTCGATGAAATGAAATGTCCCCAATATACCTACATACAATTTTGATATTTTTCTATTTCGGGGTGGTCAGAAAACATGGTACAATCAATAGACAGTTTCTTTTTAAAAGTACCTACCGTAAAAGTGTATTTTTTTTTATCTTTATATAACTAACTAAAATATAACTAAATAACTGAAATATAATCAAGTAAAAAAAAAACTAGCTTAATAAAATTTTAACAAAAAATTAAAACCGCCTTCAAAAAAACTAAAAAGTTAGAAAATAATATTGCAGACGATGATGACTTTTTCGTTCGCATCATAAGAACATTAAATTGTTTTATCGAAGTCGATAGTCATCAGTACGATTCACGACTGCATTAGTTTTTTGGCTTGGCTTGACAGCGACTTCGATAAAACAATTTAATGTTCTTATGATGCGAACGAAAAAGTCATCATCGGCTGCAATATTATTTTTTAACTTTTTAGTTTTTTTGAAGGCGGGTTTAATTTTTTGTTAAAGTTTTGTTTATTTCACAATTTTCGGTGGTGAATTCTTTAGTTCCACTAAGATACTAGTTATATACGCAAAGGGTACATCGATATGAAGCTAATTTTTTAATCGCCGATGATTTGCTGTCAACTTTTGAGGAGTTCTATTGTGTAGCTCCGGGATGCATCATCAGATCCTGGTTTCCTTATCATGGTACCACCCTTGGGATATCTCATTTCCAACAAAAAAATAATCACCAAAAAAAAAAATCGGTTCATAAACGACGAAGTTATCCGCGAACACACATTAAAAAAAATATATACGGTCGAATTGAGTAACCTCCTCCTTTTTTGAAGTCGGTTAAAAATATTTACAATAATATTTACAATCAGTCAAAGAGCCCTCCCCGGGTCATACCGGGTGCAAAGGAGCCCATGACGCTTGTCGCGTTTCCGCGTTGGATGGCAATGGACAACCTTTGCATCAAGTAGTACCCGGAGCGAGCGTCGTTCCTCCTATCCTTGAGTCGACGGCCGAGCTCTTTAACGAAAGTCAGAGCGTCCGACCCCCAGCAGCCCGTGGTCTCAAAGGCCAGGGGCACGAAATAATAATATGGCACCAAATTCAAGTAGATGTCCCGCTTTTTGTCAGCCGCTACTTCGGCAGCGGCTCTTGCAGAGCGAACCGTGCGGCTGAGATACGAGGCAGCGAGAGTGCTGACGCACGTGGCGTCCCATACCATATTTTATTTTATTATAATTAATGGTTAAAATGGCAATTATGAGGAACAGCTGGAACTAAAATCGTGAGATTTTTGCTTCAGGAAAAATAAAAATATTTTTTAAACGCAAAAAAGCTTAATTTGGGTCCTGATTAGGCTGTATTTTATTGCAGAATTAAAAGTCAAGCCACCTATTTTTTTTTCGACCGGACCTCTGATTTTATACAGGGTGTAAGAGACAGCCCTCCACAGACTGAAACGGTGAACTCAGATAATCAAACTGAACAACTTTCACTAAGGAGCCTACCTCAGGAAACGCGAAAAAATCTGATGTTTCGTCCAAAACTGCTGTACATACTCGACTCAAATGTATGGGACAGCTGATTTTTTCGCGTTTCCTGAGGTAGACTCCATAGTAAAAGTAGTTTCGTTTGATGTTCTGAGACAACCGCTTCAGTCCGCGGCTGTCCCTTATCTGTCTGTAATCTGTAAGCAACGAGAAACGGAGAAAGCTTCTATTTATCATTTTTACAACGCCAGCTAAATTTGTCAAAAAAAGTGTCAAGTAAAGATTAAAAATCATTTTTTTTTTTACTTGTCCTATTGATTTATTGACGACCCGGTTGGTGTGATGGTTGCCACGCCGGACCGACAAACCGCAGGGTCCTGGGTTCGAATCCCGGTTCGGTCATGGATGTTATATGTATGTTTGTGCCGTTGTTGTATGATTCCCATAACAAAAAGCCTAAGGCTTACCTTAGGATCATTACAATGTATGTGCCTGTGAGCGTTATTTATTTATTATTTATTGTACAAAAAATATAGAGCGAGGAGAATTACACTATAGATACCCTTTCTTATGCTTACTGTGCCATAGTGTTAATTATTACAAGAATACATAAATATTACTAACAACGTATTAGCAAGTAATACTAGTAATATTAATAAGATGTGTCTTGTGCCCGAGACTTGTGTTCGAATAACATCGCTGTCGCATACATACATGTAACGTAGGACGAGCGCATGTGAACATAGTTATTAGTGATGCGATACGATGTTGTTTATCGATGTTTCGGTTTTATTATAACGCCTTAATAATAAATTATAATAAATAGTGACATAGTCACAAAAATTATCTAGTCACATTTAAAGTATTCGAATCTAGCCTGGACTTGTATTATGTTATGATGGCTAGACAACGATATAGAATACATATAGGGTCCTTCTTAATATGCTGATTTTCGGTCGGTCTTTTAAGGAAATAATCAGACTATCAAACTAAACAACTTTCTCCAACAGACCAACATCGAAATGGCGAAAAAAAAATCTGCTGTTCCATACAAAAATTCAACCCTACCCCCAAAACGGGACAGTAGATTTTTTTTCGCGATTTCTATGTTAGTCCCATAGAGAAAGTTGTTCAGTTTGATGGTTTGATCATCCTCTCAAAAAACCGTCAGCATATTAAGTTGAACCCTGTATAGTTACAAACATCCATGACTACAAATATTCATATAATTCAATTATCCATCATACAAATATTGTATTGCCGTGGTGGTCCAGTGACGAGTAACCTTGCCTGTCGTGCAGGAGGCAATGGTTCGATCCCCGTCTAGGCCGACTCGTACCAATGAGTTTTTCGGAATTTATGTACGATTTGTAACATCACTGGCTTTTTGGTGAAGGAAAACATCTGTAGGAAACCTGCATGCTTAAATTTCGAGGCATGTATTGTACCTACTGTCCATTACAAGTGGCGACGGGCTCACTCCCCATCACACTGGACAGAGTTTCGGTACTACTAGTGAAACGTGGATGTTCTGAAGTTTCAGAATATCTCTGACTACCCCCTCGGGGAATATAGTCGTGAGCATATGCATTAATGTTCACAGTCTGTTTGTCTGTGACACTGGAGGCGGACATTTGGATCGTGGAGAGCTAAACTCTGCGTTTGGGAGGTCCGGTGGGACACGCGATGGTGACAGCCACGTTCTAGTCAGAGGAATACACCAATGCTTAAACTGTCGTTCGCTTTCAGTATTACCGAGAGGGGGTGAGGTTAAAATTGGCAGTGGGCAGGGAGCGTCCGTACTGTATTTAGGTATAGTATTATTTATTATAACGGTATAATAAAGACCACAACACCGGATGGCGTCAAATAATAAAAGAGCATGTCCATTGATGATTGTTACTATACTGTGCTTCTATAAGCCACAAAATAACACTTAATCCAGCAGACTTTTGTTTTCTCGACCCAATTTCACAATCGATCGAATCTATCGATGAACCATCCCATCCCTACTGCCGGGTCCATAAAGTCCCCGCACGCCTGTCTCCGTGCCGGCACATACAAACGACTTAATTATATTTTTCTCTCTACCCATCCCCGACGGGCAAAGCGTGGCTTTTGCTTCGTAGCTTCTACTACGAACATAAGGTAACGTGGGGTAGATATTATACGTGCTTTATAGTAATTTGTACGTTATTAAGGATGCTACGTCAATATTTATTTTGCTGCCAATATGTTAAAGAGAAACAGGAGTTTTGACGATATTGACTAGGTTTTATGTTGTAAGATATTCGCGTCGTCTTCTGAAGAAACCTTAAGTACTTTTTAGTGTTCCGTACAAAAATTAGCAAAACGGAACACTTATGGAATCAGCTCGGTGTCTGTCCGTCCGTCCGTCCGTCTGTCACAGGCATTTTTCTCAGAGACCGTAAGACATAGGAAGTTGAAACTCTGTACAGATATAGCAATTGCTGGTCCAATATCATAAATGAAGTAAAAAAATCTATTATTTTTTTAAAGGATATTGCGTTCTTCTTTTATCGAGTGTCAGAAAAAGCCTATTAACTCTTCTTTTAAAATTATCCTGATTCAGATTCCCTGAAACAGGGAGAGAATTCCAAACCTTATACCGGTTCTCATTATATTCATATTATTCATATTCATATTCATTTATTCAGTAATAATTTTACAATGTCAATAGTTTATAGGATTATAGAATTAAGATTAGTACATGTCAATTATAATATTAAATTACAATTTATGTGGGTACTTAAATAGACTAATCATATAATGATTAAGTTAGTATAATTAAATTATAACATAAGTGTTTAAACTGAGGTATACATACGTATACCTAGTCTTATCCAAAATCAATTGCATTACAATAAAATAAAATGAATCATTACAACACAATAGTGTTATTACACTACAGATAGGGTCATTTTGACACATTCACCCGTCATCCGTAAGGAATTCATCTACAGAGTAGTAGGCTTTTGAAATGAGATATCGCTTGAGTCTACAAATGAAGATAGCATTCGATTTTGCATACTTTATTTCGTCCGATATTTTGTTGTAGATGCGCGGACCCATTACCATTAAAGAATTGCCTGTTTTAGACAGTCTATGTTTTACCGAGAGCAGTTTGTTCGGATTCCGTAA
This sequence comes from Agonopterix subpropinquella, assembly GCA_922987775.1. Classification (NCBI taxonomy): domain Eukaryota; kingdom Metazoa; phylum Arthropoda; class Insecta; order Lepidoptera; family Depressariidae; genus Agonopterix; species Agonopterix subpropinquella. Next base: position 6,446,197 of record OV277696.1, on the reverse strand, counting down.
GTTATATTTGAACTGCAGCGATTTAAGTGTTGGGAAATCATTCGGATTGTGCCTAACGTATTTAGCTATTTCCAATATATAAAGGGATGGCACTGTTAGTATCCTAAGGTCTATAAACAACTGCTTAGCCGGTGTGTCAGGGGGAACCCTGGCTATTCGACGGATGGTCCGTTTTTGAATAACAAATGGCCTGTCCCTATCAGCAGCAAGGCCCACAGATCTATTCCGTATATCACAAGTGACTGGAAATAACCATAATAGGCTGTCAGTAAGTTTTCTTTACTAAGAGTAGGTACTAGGTCTGGAGATTGCGTAATTGGCCGCATTCAATCTTTGACATAATGATTCTATATGTTCGTGCCACTGTAGGCCAGTGTCGAAAACAAAACCTACGAATTTAGAGAATCTGTCAAATGGCATAGTGGTACAACCAACTTTAAGTGGTGTATATTGCTCATTGTTATTAGCAAGGCAAATTCTCAATAGTTTAGATTTCTCAATGTTTACCTGCATTCCATTGATGGTAAACCAGTTTACGAGTTTATCTATGACACACAATTATAAAAGAGGATGCGCACCTTTTCGTGCGGATTGCTGTACTATCTACTACGAATGGATGCAGTATCGCACTACGTCTTGTCTTACCTAAATTAGTGAAATGGTGAAGGAATCAGGTCATGTAGCTCTTGAGTACATTCGCCGAAGTGTAACCGACATAACAGTACGACAGTCAGTATTATTTTGATGATAACGAGGATAATAATTATGGTAAGTATGACATACCTGGCACTATCTCCGGATCGCCATGACCGCTGCTCGCGGCGCATGTGCAGCGTGCGTGGGCGCACCTCTTCACATCCTATACGGACTCCACCTGTAATATAAACAAACGCAAATGTTAATTTGTTTTCATTAAACAAAATGCAGTCGATAAAACCAAATTCATTGTATTTACTATCGTGTGACGTCACTTGATGTCCCAAATTCCATAATAGATAGAACTTTGCCCTATTTGTTCCTTCCACTGCAGGCTGCTTTCATGTCAAGTGACGTCAAAGAAGCGCCTGAAGATGTGGCCGGTTGTTTTAAAGCAGGAGCAACTATAGAAATGTTTCGCATCAGTAAAATAAGAAATAAAGAAAATACAATTTTCTTCATTTTTCTTATTTAGTTATTTATTTTAGATGACGAGACGTATTGTGGATTTTTATGTATAATTTCTTGTGACGAAGCTTGACGTGGATTTTTCGACTGTAAGTACATCCTTTGGACGAGGTATGTTGCCAAATTTAAAATTGATTATTTTGTGTTGTTTTGTAATTTTACTATTTCTTTAATAAAATACTGAAATGCGTATTTTAATGTCCATATATATTTCCCGTGGAAGTAGTATTTCGATAGCAAATCCCTATTACCGATGATAGTTACTAGTTTAAGTACATAAATTATTTTGGACTTAAACCACGAAGGCAATTACCGATGATAGTTACTAGTAGTTTGGAACTTAAATTATTTTGGACTTAAACCACGAAGGTATGTCTCCACCTGCAAAAGGTAAAAACAGAACCTAGACAAAACCGCTACGAAACAGCAAACACTAGGATGAATTGACGTGTCAAGTGGTGACAAATGGCTAGTATTTCGTCAACAAAAACAATGTAAAAGAAACATTATACCTTCTCCGGATCCTCGGACGATACGCTTGGGAAGAAATGGGGTGGTCTATCTATTCTATAGCGAGAACCACAGGGCGTAGTAAAAGATCGATCACACTCTATCCGTTCGTAGAATGTACCTACATGTATTCAGTGGCGGACTTAGAAGTAAAATAGGCAACTGAAAATGGGCCCTAAAACTTTTGGGCCACAAAAAAAAAGGTAAATTTTCATTACTATTTCTTCAGAGCAATTTTAATGTTGACTTCTTTTTTTTGTGACAATTATTCTACGGAGTGTTTTTATATTTTGCTGGTCAGCTATACGGGGAGCGTAATTTAGCGTTAAGTGTAGCTGTATTTAAGTCCTCTCTCGTGCAGGTGTTCGGGGACAAGGAAGCATTCTAGCAGGTGTCCCAATCAACTAAATAGAATCGCCGCAATCACACTGCGTTAGCCCAGGATGATAACTAAATTAAAAATTAAAATTTTTTTATTCAAAATAATATCACATTTATAGCTTTCTGTCGTCATTTTGTTATCGTGTCGGAAGGTGTTCCGTTGTAGAGAAGATGCGGCCAGAAACTCAACAAAACAAAATATACAAAGTACAATTACAAACGTTAGATAAGATAATTTTACGGCCCGGTAGCACAGCGGTAGTGAACCTGCCTGCTGTGCCGAGGGTCGCGGGTTCGAATCCCGTAAGGGACAAATATTTGTATGATGAATATGAATATTTGTACCCGAGTCATGGATGTTTGTATTTATATATGTATTCTATATCGTTGTCTAGTCATCATAATACAAGTCCAGGCTAGATTCTGGTACTTTAAATGTGGCTAGATAATTTGTGTGCCACTGTCCAAGATATTTATTTATAGATATTTATAATATCCCTACCGATCTATAACCGCGAAATCAACGAGGCCTCAAGATTTGGTGGCCCTATAAGCCTCAAGCCGGCACTGTATTCACTCAGTAAAAGCGCAAGCAAGTCTAGGCACTGGTTACTGGACCCTTTCAATCCTGCTAGTACGCACTTAGCTGATTGGTTGCACGCCGGACAACAAGTCTCATATAACTATTTACTGTACGTATTTGTATGGGTGACTATGTGTGTGCCGTCAGCAACTAAAGCGGGTGCTGAAATATATCGTCCCCTTAGACTAATAAACTCACAAATAAACTCACAAACTGTCATTTTTGTCAAAATGAGTTATTAACACCCTCGTACTCAGAATTACCTGCTCTATATTTCTGTCTCACTCACGTTTAAATATCTGTCATACTTTCCGAGATACGATGGTGGAAAAGTCACCAAGTACAGCTTTTGTTCCGAATTCAAACCGTAGAAATAACTAACTCAAGCCTTATTTCCATCCAATAATAACTAATGGCGGTTAGTGACTTTTACCCATTCACTGACGGCACTTAGTGACTTTGTCAACAATAAAATTATTCACTACCTAATTCCACAGAACTGAGAACCAGCTATAAATTGATCTTTTGCTTAACGCGTTTATCCCGTAGAGGTTTTGAATGGTTAGTTATATTGAAAAATCATGTTAGGCGTACCAGAGTTCACTAAAAGTAGGAAAACTACAATATTCAAATTCAACTGTATGACAAAAGTCACTAACTGCATATTTTGTCGAAATCAAAAAGATGGAAAACTAACTATCCCTTTTCTCTTTTCTTGTGTAATGATTGGACATCTACACGTTTCTTCACTAAATGAGGATTATTTAAAAGATAAATAACTGCTAACAAAAAATGTATATTCCCTTTAAGTATAAGGTTTTTATGGCGTTTTAAACTTCAAACCTCAATATCTCAAAACTATGTTTTTGTAGTTAGTGAGTTTTCCCTCTAAGGAGACGATATACAGACTGTGAACATTAATATGATATGTCACCATATTATAACATATTCATAAGTGTTTCACATAATTCACCGATACCCTATATTTTTCCCGTTTCTCGGAACAATAGCTTTCGAAGCTCTTACGGTTAAGTGTTACTCGACTCTTAAAACGCTATGAGCTGCTACCTTGCTTTCATTCTCGAGAGCGTTCGGTTGTGTTGCCTTGAAACAAACAAACATTGTTTCTTGGAAAAGATAGGTAATGCTTTTGTAAAATAAAAGTGAATGATGTATAATAGTACTAACTATAACATAATCTTAGCTTAAGAATTTTTGTTATGTTTTATTTATTTATTTTATTGTTATTGGAAGACCAACAGCACAATGCAACACATTAAAACATGTTGCAGAGTTTCTGGCCGCATCTTCTCTACAGCGATAACACGGTCCGACGCGGTTCGTAACGTTGTATTGAAGTTTAATTAGTGGGCTTCCAACTGGAAAAAAAATAAATAGGAAGAACTCTTCCTATTTAAAAAAAAAATTATGAGTTCGAGTTATAAATGTTATTGAAAAATTAAAGTTAATGATGTTTTATTCTTACATGCATTTATATAGCTTCATGCCTAACTATAACTGAGTAATAAAACTAAATGGAAATCGTATTTTTAACTTTCATCGCAAATATTTTGAGATAGAAGCATTGATTATTATGAGTCTTGTTACTTGAAATAAATATAAGGTGAGGCGGGGCTATTCTGACACAAAAAATCAAAGCTAAAAGTTTAAACCTCATTATTTCCCTTTGTTATAAAGTTACAGCAAAGTTGACTAATGCATATTAAAGGGAATTTTATCTGTTATGATTTCCCCTTAATTTTTGTGTTAAAAACGCATATTTACACTGGCAAAAGATGCGAAATTCTCGAAAAAATACCATGTGGCCATAATTACCCCGCAGCGGGGTAATTCCGGCAGTCGCCAATATCTCCGCCATCTATGGAGCTACGACGTTGAAACTCAAAGCAATACAATATTGACGATACGACGTATGCAAGAATGAACTTTATGACAAGCTGGGACGCTTCATTTTTGAGTAACAACAGTTTTAAAAAATTGTGGGGCTATTCTGTCAGCTCTCCATACATGCTAGGGCTGGGACACGTGAAAGTCGATAAGTGGAACCTAGCAAAAATTACTTAAAAATTGGATAAGAGTGATTAAAGTAACTATAATTAGTGCTTAATTAAATAAAACAAGTTTTGAGTACGAGTAATTAAAAGTTTATGATAAAACAACGTCGCATTAAAATTGATTTCCTATAAAATCTTCTAAATTTCTAATAAAGGTTAGTGTAGGTATTTATTGTAGTTCTGGGTATCTATCCTGCATATCTGTGCCGCTCAATGCAGTTATTTTTCACGCCTTCAACAGCATTTCGAAGTTTGATTTCTGACTAAATACGCTTTTTCTTTTAATCTTTAAATTTTACATCATAATAATAATACAAGATATATTCTCGTATGATAATTTAATTATATGAAACAGGAAAAAACATGTTTTGTCTTGATTTGACTTAAAAATATACATGCGAGATCTGTTAGGATTAAAAGTACTGAAATTAATATCGATGTTTATGCCGATACTGTGGACATCACTAGCATTTTGCAACTTCATACAAAAACAGTGGGGCTATTACGCCAGTGTTTTCTGCCGGAATTGCCCCTCCATCTTAGTTTTGGGGGGTTATTATGTCAGACTCAATAACACAGTAATAAATAAGCGTAGGGCAAAACAAATAAGCAGAAAAGAATCTACAGTTCTTATTCATATTACTTAACTTGAATAATCTTCGAATAAAACACAAAAACCACTAAAAAAATAAATAAATTTGCGGAGCGTTTTTGTCACCGCAAGTGTTAAAAATGGTGTCCCATCATATTGGCTTCCCAATCAAACAATTCACGCGTTAGCCGCCCCATCTATATTTTATCGAAGAAATATGCTTTTTTTCTCTATCTGTACCAGGTGTAGCGACTAACCAAAAGCTTATAGAACAAAAGTTATAGCCAAATGCCGGAATAGCCCCGCTTCACCTTATGATTGATTGATTGATAAAAATAAAAATAAAATTATGTTTTGTTTTAGTAAAATGATCAACCGACCGATCCAGCTCACCCGATGTGATTGTGAAAAGTTTTTTTCGATGCGTTGTTGTCAAAATTCAAAAACTTATTTTTTCTGTGTTTTAGGTTTCTTAAACATAGTATAACAAAATATCTTAGTACTCTACAGTAAACTCTTATAATAATATATTCCTTGCCTAAAATAATAAGATTTTAAATGGGGTTTATACCATCAAACTGAACCACTTTCACTGACAACGTCGAAAAAATAAGAAAACTTCTGTCCCATACATTTGAGTCGAGTCAGTACTTTTTTTTTTTACTTAACTTTTTTATTTTTTTGGCTCCATAGTGTAAGATGTTCAGTTTGATTGTCTAAACAATCACTTTATATAAATATTACTAGGACTTTTTGCATGTATACTTACTTATTACAAAATTAATGTAAGTATTTTAAATATTGTTAAAATGTTGTCCAATTTGAATCGTTAATTATGACCATTCGCATTGAAAAATGTTATGTCAAAAAAATAATATTATAAAGAGGAAAGATTTGTACCTATTTTTGTATGTTTGTATGTTTGTAATGAATAGGCTCAAAAAGTACTGGGCCGATTTAAAAAATTCTTTCACCATTAGAAAGCTGCATTCACCCTGAGTAACATAGGCTATATTTATTGCTAGAAAAGATTAGACGTCCACCCGTGCGAAGCCGGGACGGGCCGCTAGTGTCAAATAAAATAACTATGAATTTTATTCTGATTCCAAGACTCAATTAAAATGACTAAGTTAATAAACAAAACGCATAAAAACATGGCGAAATTCAGGCAAAGCAGAAAATATAGCGCTTAAACCCTTAGAGAGTCAGCGCATTTGAAATTTAGAGGAGGGAATGCGGAAAACGGGGGCTTAGAAAAGAAACATACGGGTAGGAATTAGTCGCACGCACGTGCGTTTTTGTATAGTAAGGCCACTTCGTCACACTTCCTTAGAAAACGATAAATTCTCACTTGTTTCTCACTTACCTACCGCAAGACGGTACGCGAAATAAATTTATCTAATCAAGCTTGCCGCAACGTTGTTATTACTTTCATACAGCGCGTGACGTATGTGACGTTGCAGTCTGGAGCGACTGGCAGAAATCAAGCAAGCGCATCGCTGCGCAGGTACTTATCTAGGTACCTACGGCCGAGTGACGGAGGCATACGGCCGTAGTATAGCAGCGTGGTATTATAGCGCTGTCGTGCTATAGCCACCATCTATTTGCGCGCGAACAAACTAGATAAAAGGCGTGATACACACAATAAACATACACATACACAAAAAGTGCAACAAAAGAGGAAATTTTACTAATTACTAATACTATTACTTATTCTTTCTTATTTTTCTTTATTCATTGTTAAAAAAAACTACAGCTACCTATACCTTTGTCACTGAAGGGAACTGGTGCTTAAAGCCCACGGGCCCCCAACGGGTTCCTATTTTAAGCATCAGGGAATGTAAAAAAGCATGTTTTAAATTTTGTACCGTAGCAACTGGAATTTAATACAAATAAAGTTTTACTTTAAAAAATATATATATTATAGCCGTATCACGCACGCCCAACATGATACGGCTTCAGAAACCGTAGTAGAGCGAAGGCGCGATATCGCTGTATGACGCTGCCATACTACGGTTGGTAAGGCTAACAAATATTCGTCAATTTTTAGCTTTCTTCGTTGTTTACATTATGTAAGTAGTCGTCGTAGGAAATCAAATAGTAAGAAATAATAATTATGTTGGTGTGCACTCAAAACAATGGCTTATAAATATTTAAGATAATTACCAACACTAAGATTGCAATGCATGTTTTACTGTTTTATACCCAGTTGCAAAAACGCTCATTAAAGTTAACCCTCCATTAAATCTCTTGCTGCCACTTTGTGTCTTATTGACGTAGTAAAAGCTAGCTAGAGATTTAACGGTGGATTAACTCTAATGAGCGTTTCTGCAACTGAGTGTTAGTCAACTGTTTCTTGTCAATTTTTAAAGAGGTTCAGACCATCAAACTGAACAACTTTCACTACGGAGCCTACCACAGGAAACGCGAAAAAAAATCAGCTGTCCCACAAAACTGCTGTACCTACCCGACTAATTTTAGTCGGGTTGGTACAGCAGTTTTATTTCCTTTTCAGTAATTTTTTCACGCAGACTGTTTTTTTTTTAACGTTTCGTTCCAAAACGGAATATACTCCCGTCTGTCTCGGTAGCCCACTTGAGTGCAATTTGTCCTAGCAACGTCGTCAAGCGCCCTCCACGGTGAAACTAAACTCAACTTGTAGTTTCGTGAGCAAATAAACCCAGTTTTTTCTACCAAGGCTCTTTTTTTCACGAAACTAGCTCCGGGGCCGGGCTCCGTTGAAATTATTTTCGTTGGAAGAAAATGTGTTGGTATTTTAAAAGGTCCGTCTGGGATTCACAAATGTTAATGTTGTATTTTATGTATTTATGTAGAAACTGGCTGTTTAGGTTTAAAATTTGTGAATTTTAAAAAAATAGTTTCCCATAATTGTAGTCCAGTTATTGATTCTGAATAAATCATTTCAGGTTTTTAATCAATTTTCGAATTCTAATTTCTATAGCCCTAGCCTTGAATTATCAAGTATCGATACACAATTTATAACATTTTTCTTTAAATTGTATTCGATTTAAGTTCACAAATTAACTCAGCTATCGTTCATCAAAATCATAAACTATACTACAATACTACTCTATTTTTATGTTATTGTATTAACATACATACAGGGTGTATCCGAAAATACCCCATGTATGTTCCACGATTTTTTTAAGTATGGAAGTTATGATTTTTTGAGAATTTTCTACTGGAACGGCTTAAAACTGTCATAACTTTTTTCACAGTAAGAATTTTTCTAATTTTGTTTTTGCAACATGATCGTCTGGAAACACTTTTCTATAGATAAAATAATCAGTAACACAAAATCCATACAAGTTCCAGAAAAAAAGGTCCGTATTAGACCCTGTATTTCTTTCTTCTAGTGAGTATATTGTACGAGGCAAACGTGGGTAAAAGTTCAGATGCCTATCTATGGATAAGTCCCTTTAAAATAGGTGACCGACATCGAATAGTACCAACCGGGTGTCAGGTGGCAACCACAGAGGCGCAAAACAGTTTTAGGGAATGTAGAGTCTATAGGTATGCAGCGCGTTTCAACACCATCACAGAAACAGTAATTTACAACACTTTGAGAACAGCTTTGAGATTTCAAATATCAATATAGGTACAGGGGGAAAACATATTTATTGAGGAGAAAGACAGTAATGGTTAATAGTAATAATAGTATAAAAAAACATAAATGTATACAAAAATCTAAACTATTCGGAGAATCGGAGCTTTCCGATTTCGATCTTGACTTGGCTTGGCTTTCGAATCCTATAAGTCTGAATTTTTTTCCCAATCTTATACAGGGTGTAACAAAACACCCTAGTAATACTTAAGGGGGTGCTTCAGACCATCAATCTGAACAACTTTCATTATGGAGCCAACGTCGAGAAAAAATAAATCTGCCGTACATTTGAGTCGAAACGGTACTGCAGTTTAGTATGAAAGAGCGGATTTTTTTTTGCGATTTCGATTTTGGCTCCATAGTGAAAGTTGTTTGATAGTTTTATGGTCTGAATCACCCTCTTAAGTATTACTAGGGTGTTTTATTACACCCTGCATTACCACTATTAGCTGTTGCCTGCGACTCCGTCTGCGAGGATTTTAATAAGTATCCTATGTGTTAATCCAGAACTTCGTCCATTCTATCTCCCCGTGCCAAATATCCAAATCCGATCAGCCGTTTATGCTTGATCGAGTGACAAACATCCAAACATGTAAACATCCAAACTTTGACAGTTTAACATTAGTGAGATATTATACAGACAGACACTTTGATACAAAGAATAGAGAAAACAAAGGGCGAGATTACCTCTGAAGAGATTTCTTCCAACAAACCGAAGACAGAATAATGGAACGAAGTACAGAGGACGTAGCATGATGCGACTGATAATGATATATCACGCTTTTTATCTCATTCGTTCACTCGCAAATAGAAAGAGAGCAAAGGCATGATAGCACTATATCACACTGCCATACTACGGCCGCAGATACTCGATATCTTTACCTAAATATTGTTACTCATATCAAGTAAATAGATAAATTCTAGAAGGATCTATCTAACGAAACTATCAAGCATAAAGAGAATGTAGGTAACTCGATCCGGCCGGGCTCAAGTTCGCGACCTTCGGCCTGTTAAGGTCAAGGACTCATAGCCCAGTCATTTTACGATTTGACCTGGGACTATTTTAGATTTTTTTCGGTTTATCATTTAAGAGCCAATTTAAACCTAGAAATAAACCAACATTTAAAAAAATCACGTCAGCAACAGCCCCACATTGAAAATATAGCATTTATCTCGTTTTAAAAAACCTGATGCAAATTTTTTTTTTACACTTCAAAACGTAAAAAAAAAGAGTTTTAATATTGTTGTCTATTGTCTACTTAGAAAGCTTTGAAAAATAAATGTAGTATTTTCTAACGAATAACTCATTTTTTAAACTTCGAAGACTACTTTATTGCTCAAAAGTCATTTATATTGTTAAATCTAATTAAAATCAGTGTTGCCACTTTAGCCACTTCTTAGCTAGATCTAGCAACATTTTTGAACCGGTCAGCTACCAGAAAAATATTCGGTGGCTAAATACTTTAGCCACTTATTCTAGCCAGTTTTTAGTTTATTTATTTATTAATAAATACCAATTTATTAAGCTAAAGTTAGTCATTTGAACGGGTTCTTAGAGCGTTTTTTATTGTTTTTGAGTTCCGATTATCTAAACGTAGAAGTCGAAAGGTTATTTTCTACGATGAGCATTGTAAAACATCAATAACTCACTCAAAAACATCAACATAGTAATAGAATGGGTTACAATATTATAACTCACTCAAAATTCCATATTTTTATTCAAAAAATTATAAAACAGCACAATTTTATAGAATAAATGACTGTAAATCAATATTACTAGCATAGGATAGCATATTATGCTCACGACTCTATTCCCCGAGGGGGTAGTCAGAGATATTCTGAAACTTCAGAACATCCACGTCAAGCATACGCATCAATATTACTGATCCAAATAAACTCTCAGCATATTTATGTATTTTTTTTAAATTTCTTTGTTCAGCCACTTTTAGCCACTTTAGCGACAGTGAAATTTCCAGTATCTAGCTACTTTTTGGATACGGTTTAGCTACTTGATCTGGAGGTAAGGTGGCAACACTGATTAAAATCAGTGCATTGGAATTATTTTTATTATTAAGTCCAAAATCTTCCGGGAGATAAAATTTTGACTTCTTTGTTGCATAGCGGTTTTTTTAAATATATTTTCAGATACTGTTTTTGTCACTAAATGGTTCCGGTTAAAGGTCAAAAATCCTATACATAGGTAATTACTTCCCACGCCTCCTAACAAAACTCTGTGAACTGACTGGGCTATCAACTGTTTTCATACATCACCCGCCAAGGACGCTCCCTTTGTTCGTACACATCACTATTGTCTGGGGAACGCCTGTTTTATAATTTGTTTTTTGGGGGTTTCGTAAATTACGGACCCGTAAGTTGTGGAATTCGAGGTCACTGTTATGCCAGTTTAAGGGTAGGTACACCTGTTTATCTAGTTGTACGAGGAAACGTCGATCTATACAGTGTGTAGCAAAATACCCTAGTAATATTTAAAGGGGTGGTTTAGACCATCAAATTGAACAACTTTCACTATGGAGCCAACATGGAGATATAATTAATAAAATCGAGTCGCGTGGCTAGAGGGCTCTCGAGTGGACGTCTGTCGTTGGCTCGCGATTTAGGTAGCGGCTCCGCCATTTTATGGCGGTTTCGAGTGTGTGTTTTTGTATAAAAACAGGGCTTTGAGATCGCCATATCCAATTACCGTACAACATCAAGCACTAATTGCTCTTTTTAAACTAGGTATTGGCAAAATCCACCAAGGAAACGCCATTAAACAAAAATAGAATAGAATAGAATTAATAAAATCTGCTGTTCATACATTTGAGTCGAGTAGGTTCCGCAGTTTTGTATGAAAAAGCTGGTTTTTTATTTATTTTGAAATTGGCTCCTTGTTGAAAGTTGTTCAGTTGAAAAAAGGTCAAAAGGTTGGTCAGGTAGTTGGTCAAATCTAAACTACCCCTTTGATTAAATAATACTAGGTTGCTTCGTTTCACCCTGTGCAAAATTAAATGCGTTACATATTAAAGGAATCCAGACCATCAAACTGAACAACTTCAAGTCAACTTTCAAACTCAAAACCGTGAATTCTTTTTAGGTTTCATAGTAAAGTAATCGACTAATCGTCAATGGCTACTCAACGCAACAAATATTATGGAATAGCAGATTTTTTTCTGGGCCGTTTGTTTTTATTCAGGTAGATGGTCTGAAGCACTACCTGCAATACTTATGAAAATTAAGCTTAGAAATTTTAACTAGTGACCAGCCTTGCGTTTGCCCTCTACCAAGGTACAAGACCAACTGATCAAGTGCATTTACATAAAAATGTATACCTTATCACTAAACGAGATAGTCTATAATTGTGGAACAACAGCTTCAAACTATTCTCGTGGGGGATGCGGATTTCATACTACCTCGCCCCCCGCAAAAAGTGACAAGAGAAGGTTGTTAGTAGAATTACACGCGTAAGCGCTCTCACAGACGAGCGACACTTTGCGGTCGCCAGGTGTCGCGGAGGGTCGCGCGACCGTCGTACAACAATAAAATGTATGAGCGCGACGCTCTGCGACCCACCGCGATGGCAAAGTGTCGCTCGTCTGTAAGAGCCCTAACTCGTCCATAGTTAGATGGTCTAAGCATTTAAGTTAACACCTTGCATAATTATTGAAAAACAATGCTAATGGGACTAAGCCAGCCAGCTAGCCAGCAGCCAGGCAGCCAGCCAACCAGCAGCCAGCAGCCAGCCAGCTACTAGTGACAAGTCGCGCAGAATCGGGAAAAGTGCATTCTTTCGTTTCGAACGCAAAGACCCGCTTTGGATCGCTGATCCAGCAGAGTTACTTAGTTTACTAATGTGAGAAATGTTATCACCTTAACAGTAACCTCGACAAAATAGAGCTCAAATCTTACACGTGTCGAAACCGTACTCCGAATTAAATCTAACTAATGGGCGAGCATACGCCCCAAAGTTGGACAGAAGAGGAAAATAAAATACAGGGTCAAGAAGTAATTGCCCGCACACAAGTACTATAGCAGGCGAGGCAGAGGTTCTCAAAGTATAGTATAAAGGCTCTTACAGACGAGCGACACTTTGCTGTCGCGGTGAGTCGCAGAGCGTCGCGCTCATACATTTTACAATCGCGCGATGGTCTCGCGACGGTCGCGCGTCCCTCCGCGACACCCGGCGACCGCAAAGGTCGTTCGTCTGTGAGAGCGCTACGTGGTCTTCAAAGTCATTTACTTATGTAGTTTATTTATTTATTAGGCACATAAATAAAACAGTTATAAAAGGCCAAATGTAGACAGATTAAAAGGTAAAACAAGCCATAACAGTACTGTAGCCTCGGGATTAATATTTAATCACGAAAAAGGTAACCAATTGCCGTTTTGATATTGTTGATATTACTGATAGAAAAGCCGAAGTCGCAAAGTTCAGAAAACGCCGCATTATAAGTAAGTAATAACAAAAAAAAACAGAAAATTTCAAATTTCCAGGTTACCGCTTTATTTCTCTACTGTCATGTTCTACAGTCTACACTTTAGTTCAATACCCTTAAATTTAATATTGAGACCATCTTAAGTTACCGTACAAAGTTGTTAAGACCAGATAAAAATTGTCAAAATATCCTTTTTGAGTCTTAGACATAGACTATTAATCCAAAAGCTATTAAGCTAAAATAGACTATTAACCAAAAATACGAAGACGATTACGTATGTATTGTAGAGTCGTTGGAGATTAACAAAAGTAGAATATGGAAAGAAGAACGCTGCTGACACTACCTATGCTTATTTGCCTTAGCTTCGCGAAACAGCTAAGCCTTGCATCTTTCTTGAACCAAAATGTAGAATGTTCAATTCAATTTATCTCTCTGTTTTGTCAATTTAGCTCTGCTCTACATGCGATCTCATTAGAGATTATGATTGAGTCTTAGCCCCATTTTAACAAATGTTTTTGATGGGACGAGATTAAAATAGTCGCCTTTTCTCTTTCTTTCTCTTTCCGTCTGGGATATGCGCCAGTAGCTTTGGTCTTCCCCTACAGAAAAATTCAATGATAACCAAGTTGATAAGTAAAAGTTTAAGAGCCGCTGCATTTACACAAGCAGTCATTACTCACCAGACAGTATTGTATTTGGGAGTAAATCGATACAGATAAAATAGTTATTTGTATTATGATCAGATTTGGTTACTACTCTAAAAATAAAATTTCGTAAAAGTGATAATTCCTTGAGAAAATGATAGAATTTTAAGAAACGAGCTTTTACCCGCGACTTCGTTCGCATAAATTGTATACCAGATTTTAAGTCAAATGATAAGCTATCAAACAAAAAAAGTTTCATCAAAATCGGTTCAGTAGTTTTTGCGTGATACTCAAACAAACAAACACCCAAACAAACAAACAAATAAACAAACAAACAAATAAACAAACAAACCAAACAGACAGACAGACAAAAAATCCAAAAATTGGTGATTTGGAATCAGGGACAGGTAAAAACCATGTCGTATTTTTTTTTTTTTTTTTTGTAAATATCTTCAATGTACAGACACACTTCTGTTACAGTTTTATAATAGTTTAGATAAAGAAAACAACAGCACAAATCATAAGAATTGGATATCGTGACGGTCGGTCCGACCGTGGACTTATATCGAAGGTGAGGTAGACAGTTTTACATCGCGTGTTGCGGAATGGTATGGACAATTGGACACTCAACCGTGAGGTTAGAATCCGCACGGACGACATGTCATGTACCAAAGAGCAGGTCTACACAATATCAAACTGTACAAAAACATGTATAGTCATTCCTTACAGTCGCACACTGATAGCCATAAGAGTGACAGAGCTAGATTAGACGTAAATCTGTTACGTCTGTAATACAAGCAAAATTCGTTCTTAACGTAAGGAAACAGCTGATTCTTCCAGCTGGAAGTCTGGTGACAAAATGGTTCAAGACGGGATCTGTTTACTATTGACATTTCACTTATTCTAATGGGCGGTTGTCATAAGTGTGAATGGATGTCAAGTAGCGTTTCCATGTCCTGCTTTATATTATTTATCTGCCCCTATATTTTATCATTGCCAAAGAGTTATTCTAACCTATGTACGTAATGCTGACTGCTCTAAGGGCTCTTACAGACGAGCGACACTTTGTTGTCGCGGTGGGTCGCAGAGCGTCGCGCTCGCGCTCATACATTTTACGGTCGCGCGACTCCGCGACACCCGGCGACAGCAAAGTGTCGCTCGTCTGTGAGAGCGCTAAAACGGTAAAGGAAAACATCGTGAGGATTTCTTCTTAAGCTGAAATTCTGATGTTTAGTCCACCAATCCGCATTGAGCACGCGTGGTGGACTAACGTCCATACCTATACCCAGAGAACTAAAATTCGGAATCATCTAATTCGAAAGTAGGATAAGTAACCCCCTCTATTAGGGTAGGCCTGTGCCATGGAGTGGGACGTACATAGGCTGATGATGTTCATATACGTCATGGGTTCAATTTTGGAGAAAGATCATCGTGTTGAGCTCTATAAATTTTCATGCAATGGTTTAACTCATTCGATTCGACAAAAGTGAAAAATTTATTAAAACCAAAAACGCAGTTTACGTTAAATATTACCCCTGAATTTGATTTCATTATTGAATTGTAATCACAATTCAAGCATATTTTTCCGTTCACATACAATTTTTATTCTGCCCTCATTTATGAAAATTCCTGAAGGTGTGTAGAAATTTCCCTTTTTCTGTACAATGGTCTAAATTTCCGGGAGCTGTCACGAAAATTCCTGACATGTAGCAACCCGTAGCGTACCGTAGTACCTTTGACCTAGATATACCTACAGCTTCGGAAAAAGCTAACCTCAAAATTATTACAGGGCAGGTGTTAGGGGAAATGAACCAATCCGTGAAAGAGGTTAAATTACATTGTTACCCCATGTCTCAAAGTTTACGAACGTTTTTGCTGATTTTGTGCAAAAATTCGCAATTTTTTGGACTTTCTATACTAAATGCAATCATCTGATCGAAAGTTTGTATGAAAAGGGAAAGTTGTTCAGTATCATGGGCACAGTCACCCCTTAAAGTTATGCAACGGTTTACCCTAACACCCTGTATCTATGTAGCTTTGTGCTCTGACGTCATTGAAACCACTATTCACTTTCAGGTGTTTTTCTTCAGGATTTTATTCATTTAGGTTTTATTTATAACAATTTGAAAAAGCCACCTGTTTACTGTACGAAGTCTGAAGTACTAATAGTCCGAGATCCGACCATAAAATTATGCACAGGACCTACAAATTAATTTTTTGAACTTTAGTTTTTCCAGATCTGAGGGTCTACCCGCACATTCGATTCGAACTTTTGCGTGAATGTTTTCGTTCCAATTTCAACTCTATTACAATGAAGTGCGGACCGAAACAGTGGCGATATAGTGAAGATCGAAAGTGCGGGTAAGGGGGCAGTCTCCTTCCGACGGCATCACATTTACTTCCCAAACAGGTAGTTTGAAAAAGTTATACCAAAAATCATAATGGAAAAGATACTTGCGGCTAGATTTTTCTAGGAAACCTGGCGTCGTCGCATTAACCCCTGTGTAAACATTCACTAAAATCACATTTCGATCAAAAAAGAAATAGGTGCCTAATTTTACGGTCGAATCTCGGTCTATAATGCGCTTACATTACAACCGATCAGTTCGTGCTGACTGAAACAACTTTCCGCACAGCTCTGCATAGTAAAAACTGCATTGTGTCGTTTCACAACTGCACTGTTGTTGAATCATCATCACTTACATAGTATAAAAAAAAACTAAAAAGTTAAAAAATAATATTGCAGCCTATGACTTTTTCGTTCGCATCATAAGAACATTAATTTGTTTTATTGAAGTCGCTGTCAAGCCGGTACGATTCGCGACAGGGCTTGCATTGTTTGGCTTGGCTTGACACCGACTTCTATAAAACAAATTAATGTTCTTATGATGCGAACGAAAAAGTCATAGGCTGCAATATTATTTTTCAACTTTTTAGTTTTTTTGAAGGCGGTTTTAATTTTTTGTTAAAATTTTGTTTATTTCACAATTTTCAGTGGTGAATTCATTAGTTCGATTTAATAGGAGTGCATTAAATTAACAAACGCACTAGTCGGCACTACGATTTTCGAAGGTTCCCCTCGATTTCTCTGGGATGCCATCATCAGATCCTGGTTTCCTTATCATGGTACCACCCTCGGGACATCTCCTTTCCAACAAAAAAAGAATCATCAAAATCGGTTCATAAACGACGAAGTTATCCGCGAACACACATAAAAAAAAAATATATATATACGGTCGAACTGAGAAACCTCCTCCTTTTTTGAAGTCGGTTAATAAAAAAAAAGTCACTTCCCGCTGTCTGCCACTATTTATGCTTAGATCTTTAAAACTACGCTACGGATTTTGATGCAGTTTTTTTGTAATACACTGACCTGTGAAACTAAGTATCACACTTTAGTTAGACGGCAATTTGAAAAGGAGTGTTTTTGTTTAAAAATAAAGTTTTTTCAGGCATTCCTTAAATGAAGATTCGAATCTTATATATATTGATATAATATATATTATATAGATTATCTTCATTTAAGAAATGCCTGAAAAAACTTTATTTTTAAACAAAAACACTCCTTTTCAAATTGCCGTCTAACTAAAGTGTGATACTTAGTTTCACAGGTCAGTGTATTACAAAAAAACTGCATCAAAATCCGTAGCGTAGTTTTAAAGATCTAAGCATAAATAGTGACAGACAGACAGCGGGAAGTGACTTTGTTTTATTCTATGTAGTGATGATAAATGTTTATTACGTAACAATGCCCCAATTTGAAGCTTTTCCATAAAGCAAATGAAAAAAATCGTATTGTTTTGCTTCGAAAATACATCTCGTGTACTTTAAAAACTTAGGTTTTGTTATGCGTGTATGCAAACCATTCTCGGACCTTAACTGTCTCAAAGTGGTGTATAACGCATATGTGCGTAGTACCCTTGAATACGCTAGCTGCATTTGGTCTCCACATTTCACTACATATGATCAACAAATTGAACTTATTCAATCAAAATTTATTAAGCACTTAAATTACAAGAGCCGAAGACATTTTGAGGATTACGAGAGTGGCTGTAAACATTATAAATTATCTCCCCTTACTAAACGGCGAACGGTTTCTGACATGATGCTGCTGCACGATATTGTGACAGGACGATTAGACTGCCCAGCTCTTGTTGGCGAGGTTGGATACCGAACACCCGTCCGCCGCCGCACAAGGCACACTAAACTGTTCCATGTTCCGTTCCGTCGTACAACCTACGGGCAAAACTCCGTGATCACAAGGATAACCAATACATATCGCACTCTTAATCGAATACTGACCTAATCCATATTTTCATTTTTTTGGGAATCGACAAAAACGTATTTTCGTCAGTCAAATTTTTTTTTCAAACGGCTGTTAAATCTTGAATATGTGTCGTAGCTAAAAAGTAAAACCTACTGCGGAATCCTGGAAATGTGTACTTTAAATAAATACTATTATAAGTTTGCTATATATTTATATCTCCCTAAATAATACAAATAATTAACACCCTTCAGAGATAGGTCTATGTTTTACTAAAAAGTTTAAAAAGAAGTTGACCTAACTCAAAATAAGTCTTTGTTCGACTAAATTAAAGTTAAAAATCACTGACCTATTAAGAGTTACGTCTGTTTACGATCAAATTCTCGTATAAAATTTATGACTTAATACGCAATTCTTACCTATAAAAATATTTAAAAATGCAAAAAACCTGTAAAAGTAAAAAAAATGTATTTTTATTTATAAAAATTACAATTTTTAATACAATACGTGTCAAAAATCTTAAAAATAAATAATCGGATACTAAATAACTTAATCCAATATGAGATAGTGGTGTGTGTGTGAGATTTACATAGTAAACAGTAATTTATTGTATAGTATTTTGATAAGAGTCAAAATCTAGTTAAACTAAAATAATTATCATGTTCTTAATGATTGTGGATTTTTTCCGAAAGGAACAAAAGATGCCGTAAATATACTTAGTATATTATTATTAGACCTTATATTTAAGTTTTTTGTAACTCCTAACAGTTATTCTAATACTCGTTATTCGGTGTCGCAATTTAGAGCCTCCAATAAGAGTTTAAGTATACATTTCAAATTATAAGTATAAGCAGTACCTACTTTGTCAACTAAATGATTTATTCACTATCAAACATAGAAAAACATAGTTTTTGTCATCATCGTCTCAGCCGATAGACGTCCTCTGACGGATATAAGCCTTCCCAAAGCATCGCCAAATCGACCAGCCCTGCGCTGCCCTAATCCAACAGGTACGCGCTACCTTCATCAGTTCGTCAATCCACCTTATGGGGAGCCTACCCATGCTGCGCTTTCCGGTACATGGTCGCCACTCGAGCCCTATAAGCTATCCGTTCTGCAAGTAATGTTCCCAGCCCATTGCTACTTTCGTATAATAATTCTACGGGCTACGACTCTTCAATTCTGATTTCATCCCGCAGGAAGACTCCCAGCTTTATCAATTGCCTTTTGGGTGACATTTGACCTTTTTATTAGGCCTTTTTTAAAACTTGTGTCTTAACACACTGCGCTATTTTAACGAGAAGAAATTTCGTAACTTCTCAAACTTATGACTGATTCATGCAAAGCTTTGTTCATTAAAAGTATACAACACAATATTATGTTTTAACTACCTTGATGGGAAACAGCAACAATTTTATATGTTCTTAGTTGGAGATTTTGAGTATAGAATACAAAAAAATTTACTCCATGTTGAGCTCAATACTTTTTGAAACATTTAAAATCTCGATTTAGTTGATTTTACATAATGCAATGAAAATACATGCGAGCGTACACGTTCAAACATGTTTACCGAACGACTGGAAAACGAAGCTAGCGGATAGAAATAACACGGGTAGTGGGGGGCTAATACAATGCCAGCGAGCTGGATAACTCACCGAGCACGTTAGGTAAGGTAATGACTATATTTCAACATTTACTGTGTTACAGGTAAAACTTAAGACACATTCAATTATATATTCAATACATCATAGCATTCAATTAGTGAATGCTATTAAAACTTAGGTGTTAGGTACTGGAAAATACACTAAACATACCGTATACAAGAAATATAAATAGGACCGCAATAATATCGATATCTTGGATATCGATAACCTTCGGCTTCCTAGCTCCATGTTGTTTTCATTCGTGAGCCAAAGATGGCATCCTACGAGCTAGTTAACTTATAGTGTCAACCATGTTGTGATAATTGCAAAATACACAAAAAGGATGTAGTCACGAAGTTGTTTCGCATGGTTTTCGTGCGTCTCTCTTTATGTGCTTGACCAAAAACAATCCCTGAGATTGGGATAGATATTTCCATAAACTACTTGACAGTGGTGGAAATGCAACGCACAAGAAAGTGTCCATTAATTATAAATAATAAAAAAAATAACATAATAATCATCATCAGCCTATAAACGTCCCACTACAGGTCACAGGCCTACCCTCAGGGAGGGTGTATGGGCACCATGCGTGCCCACTGTGGATTGTTAGACTTCACATGCACATCCGAATTTCTTCTTCAACGTATGCAGGTTTCCTCACGATGTTTTCCTTACCCGTTTTAGAGCAATCGTTATTTCGTATATAAGTTAGAAAAACTCATTGGTACATGGCATGTTGTCCGTGTAGATTCGAATTCAGATCCCCTGAATTGGATGGTCCGCAACGCGCCACCGACGCTCTCGCTTGCTCACCGACGCTCTTGGGCCCGTACTAGTAAAAATGGCTGAATGAGTTAATTAAAAAACTGATGAGATTGATTTGTATGAGAAGCTAAAACCTTAGTTAAGAAATAAGCAAGGTGAACTATCAAACATGGATCAATCACATAAACTTTGATAATTTTCTATTCTCAAACCTTTTGGCAAATGCAATGCATTCCTTTTTTGAAGTTGGTTAAAAATCATGTAGGTATAGTTTCAGATTCAAAATGTTATTACCTAGGTACTCAAGAAGTATTGTAAGTGTATTTGATTGACTCACTTAACGCGCTAGTGGTCAGGCTTTTAATTTCTTTATAGCAAATGGTTAACAGCTAGTTTTTCCCATAACGTATGATGTACCTTTTCATGTGGCGCTTCTGCAATTTCTTTTATGGGATGAGCAGTCTGCTTTGCTTACGCTTGATCTCAATTTGTACGATATGCCAATATTATTAGTATTTAAGTAGAATTTCTTTCAGTAAGATCTTACCGAAAGGTCTTTTGCTGTGAATAAGTTTATACAATTGTATCTTTTGTACAGTAAAATTGTTTGAAACAAGGTTTTTATGATACTCTACAGGAGGTTTCATGGTAATTTAAAGCAAGAAGAGTACATTTTTGTTTTATATTTTAGTAGTAAAAAGACCTATTCTTAGATGGTACGCATTTTTTCAATTTATTTTTGCTAAACAAAGGCTGAATTTAAAATCAGTCACAAAAATTCCAAAAAGTTTTACAAAATAATGACCGATTTCTAAATGAGACAACTAAATTTTGAATTCTTTAGAACAATAAAGACTCATTTCGAAATCGGTCACGTAAACTGTAATTTTTTTAGAAGTATACCGACCTAATTCTTAATAAGTCAATCAAACAGTTCGAAGTTTTAGTCAAATAATGACCTAATTCAAAATCGGTCGTTATTGCTTAAATTTTTCATAAAAGTTTTCTTAATGTTTTTGTAAAATATAGACTTATCTCCAAATCAGTCGTTATTCGATACAGCCCCAATCGGTTCTAGTTGACGCAATACTAAATCGGTCATTATTCGGCTAAGAAAAGGCGCAATTTGCTTTGGAAGAATAAAGACCCAACTTATTTTTGACCCCATTTATTGTATAAAATAGGTGTTTTTTTGGGGTCTAGGTTGTAAAGCATGCTCTTTTAGGTCGTTCTGCTATCATAAATCAAAACACCGAAATTTTGAGTTGAGTCAGTATTCGATTAAGAGTGCGATATAATGAAACCTTTCACCTAGACGTCGACCCATTTAGCTGCTCGAGGCAACGCTTTAAAAACCTAATATTGAAAAAGTTTGATGTATAAATGCAAGACAATTAAATTAAATTAAATATAGTCGAGCGGGGCGGCGTGGTTGCCCTGCTAACGGAGTTGCCCCGCTCAACTATATATATATATATATTTATATATATATATATATATTTATATATATATAACCCCCCTCCCACCCCCCCCCCACACACCATACACACACACAAACACACACAATAATATACCTCACAATAGACAAATACTTAAGTACCTACTTACTATTTATTTATACTTACTTACAAGTGACTATAATATACTTTATTTACACTGAACCGCACGATAGTTGATAGATATATTAAACTTTTAGATTTAATGAGGAAACCTGTAATTGGTCATATTTTAAGTTGAATATTACTATGTTAAAATTATCATGTAACACTGTTGGTTTTCCAATAAAGAAATTAAATTAAATTAAATTAAAGGTTATTGCAATTTTAAAAGTGTAGAACTAAGTTTTGAAGGCCAGGTAGATAGAGTGATTCAAGAGAAAGGTTTATATCAGCATTGCACCCGTCCGAAGCCGGGGCGGGTCGCTAGTTCTTTACAAAGTAGTCTTTAAGTACAAGCAATGTGCAAATTACACTTTAATATTAACATTATAATCACTTAAGTACATTTTAATCAATAAAATAACAATTTAGCATGACTTTCTTTATAAAAAGTTACTACCTATTTTGCTGGCGCGCTATCATAAATATTTATGTAAATTAAATACAATTGTTCCGTGTGTTCCCGAATAACAACGTAATTTTTTTTATTTTCTAGAACATTTAGTGCATAATTATTATAATAGTACATAAATTAACATGACAATCTAAAAAAAAATTTTTACATGTTTTGGACGTAGCATGCATATGCTCACGACTATATTCCCCGAGGGGGTAGTCAGATATATTCTGAAACCTCAGAACATCCACGTTTCATTAGTAGTACCGAAACTCTGTCCAGTGTGACGTTGAGTGAGCCCGTCGCCACTTGGACGTTGTCCCACGAAATTATCTAGTCACATTTAAAATACCAGAATCTATATAGCCTGGACTTGTATTATGATAACTAGATAACGATATAGAAACATCCCTGACTCGGGTACAAATATTCATATTCATCATACAAATATTTTGTGCCTTACGGGATCCGGAGCCCGCGACCCTCGGCACAGCAGGCAGGTTCACTACAGACTGAGCTACCGGACTGTCTGTACTGGACAATGAATAGAAAAATCAGCCTATGATAAGAGATAACCCAAAACATCAAATTGGTAATAAGTTGGTCGCGTGTTCAACCCCCAGGTGTAGTAAATGGTGGGTATTGATTTTGGCAGGGCCTGCCTGCGCCCGTGATCGAGATTCGAGACCCGGCTTTTATTTATTTAGTGTTGCCAGCTGTTCGATTGTATTATTTACTGTTTACGTCATAGCGATGGGTTCGTGCATAGTTTAGTAATATCATCGCGTAAATAAATTATACACAACAGAGGGTCAATGCTCATACTAAGAAACTTGCCACCTTCTTAGTTGAAAACTCGCGCAAGTACAGCGATGGTGGTGAGTAACGGTACTACAGCAATGTTTACGTTAAAATACGTGTTAAACACATTTGCTATTAAAATTTTTAAGAAAAATAATCTATATAATTTATTTCCGTGGAACAAAACTCAAATAATAGTGATATAATTACGGTTAATTAAGATTTATCTCTCGTTCAGGCCAGTAGTGACATCTGTTTGCGCCAAGACTATACTAAATCTAAAATGTATGGAAATGACCAGGAGTGCGATTTTTTAATCTCATTCGCCGAGTTCACCAGTTGAAAATGTCAAAATTATTGTGGAGATATGCATCTTTCTACTGCTGATTTGACTTTCAAAAATCGCACTCCTGAAGTATGATTTTTTAAAGTCAAATCAGCAGTAGAAAGATGCGTATCTCCACAGTAATTTTGACATTTTCAACTGCTGAACTCAGCGAATGAGATTCAAAAATCGTACTCCTGACATGGTAATATGATCTATACCAAACTACGCAAGAAACAATTCTCGTAACTGCAAAAGAGATAATTTTTTAGGAGGAAGAATAAAGTGCGTCCTATAACTTTTATCAGGCACGTATCTAGGGGAGGATAGGTAGGATTTATCTTCCCCCCCCCCCCCCCCCCCCCCAAAATCCAAATATTTGTATGGAAAAGAGTGATTATAGCACATACTTTTTCATTGTTTTTCCATGAATACTTATAAATTAACCCGAAACTAAAGTCTGGATACGTGCTTGACTTTTATGTAAGTTCTGGAGTATTTTCAAGGTTCTTATTACGTATCCAGACTTTAGTTTCGGTATAGATGAGATTATTTTTTTAGTGAAATCAGGACATGGTTTGTGAGATTTTCTTTCCAGAAACGCAATAATAAAAAAAATTCCAAAATTTAATTCCCTAGGTCTTCAACGATAGGTGGGTTGTGTTTTGAACGCGTCTGTACAGGGTGTAACAAAACACCCTATTAGTAATACTTAATGGGATGCTTCAGACCATCAAACTGAACAACATTCACTGAGGAGCCAACTTTGAAATCGCAAAAAAAATACTTCTGTTTCATAGAAAACTGCAGCACCAACTCGACTCAAATGTATAGGACAGCAGATTTTTTTTCGCGATTTCGACTTTGGCTCCATACTGGAAGTGATGGTCTGAAGTACCCCCTTAAGTATTACGTGTTACCCATTAAGTGTTTTGTTACACCCTGTATTGATATGTAGGTAAAAGATAAACATCGGTGCGTACTCATACTCATAGGTCTTTTGAATAAAAAAACTTGTAAAATAAAAATAGTAATTTTTCATATCTACAGGATAAAATTGACGTCATTGGCATCCATTTAAATAAAAACGGATGTTATATACAGTTTTGTATGGAGCAACTCTTTAATTTTACTCTGAATTAGTTTACGCGTCATTAATTTTATGACTATGTCTCATTCCATTTCATCTATCATTCATTCATTTCATTTTTCATTTTTTTTTTCTGCAATATAAATAAATAAAACATATTTTATATTTTAAACATATTTAAAACTTATCGTGTAACTGTCCGATTCAATTGCTATCAAATCAACAAGGTGTTTTTGTCAAATAAATAGACTCTGAATAAATAAAATTTCCGAAATGTGTCCATACCGATAGCTGATCGCCTGGAGCTCCTGGGCATTAACATATCGTCCGATTTGAATTTCGGGCGGTATATTGAGTCCATGGCGAAAACCGCAGCGAAAAAACTGGGCGTCCTTTCGAAGGTCAGACGGTACTTCACTCCGGGACAGCTTCTACAACTTTATCAAGCACAAGTCCGATCGTGTATGGAGTACTGCTGCCATCTTTGGGACGGGTCTGCCCAATACCAGCTGGCCGCGTTGGACTCAATCGACAGGCGTGCCAGGAAGCTCATAGGTGATCCAACCTCTGTGGCGAAGCTACAAAGTCTTGAGCATCGTCGCAAGGTAGCCTGTCTATCTGTTTTTTATAGGATACATTTCGGAGAGTGTGCGACGGAATTACACGATTTAATACCTCCGTCTCCCTTTCATCTGCGGGGGACGAGACGCAGGCTGGGTTTCCACCCTTATGTCGTTGACCTACCAGCAATTCGCACGAAGAAGTTTGCTTCTTCTTTCATAGTGCGCACGGCTAAGGAGTGGAACGCACTGCCTGCGGACCTGTTCCCTGAGCAATACAACCTGGGCCTCTTCAAGGCAAGAGTGAATAGGCATCTTTCTAGGTAAGCATGCTACATCTTCGGCCTCATCATCACTCAACATCAGGTGAGATTGGGGTCAAATGTTTACCTATCGAAAATAAAAAAAAAAAAAAAAAAAAAAAATATTGCTTAAAAATTGTCCTAGTACAGTCATAATCATAAATACATTACCGATCTTGTAAACTATATTTATCTGAAAGTAACACAAATCACTGGCTAGTCAACCACTAATCTGTGCATCACTATTAAATTCTTAAAAAGTTTATAAAACTGGGTTACCTCGACGCAAACTTTATAAAACCCGTTAGCAGTAGCAGTGGGTAATTCTGCTAACTTATCAACTTTTCCTACTAACAAAGAACCCGTCGCTAATTTCCGTTCGAGTAAAGAGTCAATTTTTCAATTTCTTTTTATAAAGAAACTAATAAAACCTGCTTCCTTGTACTTAGATAACGCAGACAATTCTTGTCATTTTATAATAATGAAATAGAGTGAGTATAATTATTTTATGGGTATGTAAGTTTTCTCACGATGTTTTTCTTTCACCGCTAAGCCAGTGATAATGACAAAAACACATAATATATACATAAATTCCGGAGAACTTAGTAGTACAGGCTAGGAATCGAACCGCCGCTTCGTGAATGAGTCGCAAGCTCTCTTCCATATATCACCCACCACCGCTCTTAAAGTTTATTACAGTAAAATCTTTCAGTTAATTACGCGTAAAAACTGCCTGCGTGGTCTAATGGTTAAGAGCATTGGGCTCTTGACACGGAGATCGTGGGTTCGATTCCCACGGGGAACACCTAATGAAATGTTTCTTTATGCGTTTTTAACCAGTGGGAATCGAACCCACAACCTCCGTATCAATGTCCTTACATTGCAGGCTGAATCACCTTTATTGTCTGATAAGAAAGATGATTCCGTGCTTCGGATGGCACGTTAAGCCGTTGGTCTCGGTTACTATCTCTGGTGGTAGAAGTCGTTACATAAATAAAGAAATAAAAGTTAATTTGACACAATAATATAACAGTTACAATGCAATGAAATCCCTGCAGCATGTGAGAACAAGCTGTGGTACATACTGCAGTGGCTTCCCCAATCTAAGTGTATATAAAAACCACTTCAGAATATGCCGTAAGGCGGTTTGAAAAAAACTCGGACTCCAGAGCTTGCTGCCCGCATGATACCCAAGCAACACGCAAGCTATACAGAGTGTAACAAAACACTATAGTAATACTTAAAGGGGTGCTTCAGACCATCAATTTGAACAACTTTCACTATGGAGCCAACGTCGAGAAAAAATAAAAAAATCTGTCCTCCCTTCGATCAAGTGTCCTCCCATACATTTGAGTCGAGACGGTACTGCAGTTTTGTATGAAAGAGCGGATTTTTTTTTCGCGATTTCTATGTTGGGTCCATAGTGAAAGTTGTTCAGTTTGATGGTCTGAAGCACCCCCTTAAGTATTACTAGGGTGTTTTGTTACACCCTGTATAGCAGCTGTACAGTAGCTGAATAAAGGAAATTTCCTTGAAGAAGAAGTGAATTACGCGTAGAAAGTCAATGTTGTACTGATTATCTAGGCGTAGTTTAGATGTAAAGGATCTAGCCTTAATGTAGTCTTTAGTTGTAGATGACCTAGTCCTAGTTTCTAACCGTACTGACGACACGAAGTCAGCAGAGAAAGATAAACGTTTAATATATTCGAGGGAGGGCCAGAGTTGCCGCAATCGGGAACTTTTTATAGAGGCCGCACGAAAAACATCTTATCAACGCGCCGGCCAATGAGGTGAGGGCGAGTACTGTCACTAACATAAATGTTTACCTCTACGCGATGATCAAAATTAGGTTTAAAAGTTAATTGGTATTTGTTGTCAAGTTTCTGATCACCCCGAAAGAGATTACCTAATAACAAATAGCTGGTGTAAAAAAATTAAACAAATATTATACAGGGTGTAAACTTAAATGTGTTACATATTTAAAGAGGTGTTTCAGACATTACACACATTGGGTCATTAATCGCTATAACTGATGGACGGCTGTGACGTGCTGTAACGGCTGTGACAGATGGACGGACGAACAGACTTTTTATAGAAATGGAATTTCTATTTGTTTTTCTACTTCATCAAACTGAACAACTTTCACTATGTAGCGAACATCGAAAAAGCGAAAAAAATATTAGTTATTCCCAAGAAAACTCCAATGGCTACTCGATACATATTTGTAAGAAATAGCTATGGAGTCCTTTGCAAAAGTTGTTTAGTTTAGTAAAGCACCTATTAAAATAAGTATAAGTTTACCTATAGATATTTATAAATTCATTCTGGATCCAACTCGTACCAATACATTTTAAAAACTTAGGTTACTGGAAATCAATATCAGGCTTCCTGTCAAGGCCAAATCAACCGATAGCCAAATTGCACGTGTAAAGGCAGAGACGATCGCAAACCCGGTCTCAGCCAATAAGGAGTCCACCCGCCTTTGCTATAAATGTCTATAAATGTCTTGGACAATGTAATACAAATTATCTAGTCACATTTAAAGTACCAGAATCTAGCCTGGACTTGTATTATGATGACATTGACAACGATATAGAATACATATAAAGATAAAAACATCCATGACTTGGGTACAAATATTCATATTCATCATAAAAATATTTGCAGCAGGCAGGTTCACTACCGACTGCGCTACCACCGCCGGGCCGTCTATTTGGCCTTGACAGAGAGATCAATTGCCCCTCTATAAAAGGTAGTTTATGTACAATTTGTAACACCACTTGGCATTACGGTGAAAGAAAACCTCATGAGGAACATTGAGGTACCTCACCACCACAGATTTTGTTCGCGTTGTCTGTTCTATACATATTATTCAGCGATGAGGACACATTATACAAAAGCTTCCGAAACAAAATATGAAATTCAGAACTATCTTAACTTAATGTACCAAAATACAATTTAGGTACCTACTGAAGGACATTACATAAGAGTACACAGAAGCCTAATTCCCCATTCATCCAAATCTTTCGTATGAATCTTTACAAACACAAAACCAATTAACTAATAGCTCCAAACTTGTGCACCTGACTGTACCGATCAAGCCAATATTGAGTACTTCAACAGTTTCGGCCGCTCGTGAATTTTTTCAAGGGATGCCGTGTCGAGCACCCCGCAAATGTTACGTTGACCTAATGGCACAGTAATTAAGGTAGATTTTCCTTTACTTTCGAAGCAAGAAATGGGTGAAGGATAGTCTCATTTCTTCAATATGTTAGTGATCAATCAGCAATGATGGTTGTGGAAATAGCAAGTAGAGGTCTAGCACTTAACTATACTTAGTTAAGGGTGTAAGGAAAAGTAATACAGGGTACCCAATTACCCATCAAACTGAACAACTTTTACTATGGGAGCAAACCTGTCAGAACAAAAAGAAATCTGCTGTCTCATACATTTTTGAGTCGTGTAGGTATTGCAGTTTAGTATGGAAACTAAAGCACTTCAGACCATTAAACTGAACAATTTTCATTATGGACCCAACATCACAAAGAGAAAAAATATAAAAAATCTGCTGTAGGTATCATCCAAAACTGCATTATCTACTTGGCTTAAATGTATGGAACAGCAGAATTTTTGAAATGAATGAAATGAAATGAAATGAAATAATGAAATAAATTTTTTATTGATGTCTTAAATGTGGTACAAGTATGATGGTCAATATCTATAAAGTAGCTTAACACATCTAGTCATTACTGACATACAACAATTTATGAAATTTACAATACTTGGGAATCTCAAACGCATGCTAAGTTCGCTCTTATTTAACTATAATATTATAAACAATATAAAATACGAGACATTACAAAATATTCAAAAATTAATTTAAAAGTAAGATGTCAATGTATTAAGTGTTACCAAACTATCAAATTAAACAATAAAAATAAATAATTACACACCAAAATTCAAAATTCAATTCTTACTTATTATTGGGTTCCAACAATTCCCCAACCTTTTCTTTTTTACGATTACAATTACAATTTCGCTTTCTTCATACTTACTATTGTGAAATATATTACAAGGATGTCAATGAAAGGTAACATAGGTACAAAAAGACAGGCTACTGAGGCCCGCAACACACCATTAACAATAAATGTTAAACTTGATTCTGCTTCTGCTCAATTCAAAGGATTCTGGTCATTTAAAATTATTTCTACGAAGATTAAGCCGCAGGTAAAAGGTACTAAATCAGATATAAAAATACACCTTTCTGCGGGTCGTACGTAGTGCAAGTGGCGTAAGTGATCCGCCCCGGACGCGCGGACCGACGGCGGAAATTGGCCGGCGGTCTGCCTTTGTACGCTCCGCCGAGCTGCGGAAAAGTAGGCATTCACTTTTGTGCGCGAGTGTACTTGAGAGGGTAATGGGTTGACAGAGTACGTACATCGCATTTTGTTTTGACATTATCTTGGACATTTTGGGTCAGTTTTTTTAGTTATTTACAACAAAAGTAATTGTAACTTCTACTACTTATTACTAAATAACTAAATCATTACTTTTTAAATTTATTTATTACTAGCGACCCGCCTTGGCTTCGCACGGGTGCAATGCTGATATAAACCTTCCTCTTCAATCACTCTATCTATTTAAAAAAAACGCATCAAAATCCGTTGCGTAGTTTTAAAGATCTAAGCATACATAGGGACAGACAGACAGCGGGAAGCGACTTTGTTTTATACTATGTAGTGAAGTGATTAATTTATAGAGCCTCATACGGCTTTGGGAAGCGATATTTCGCGTTTCGTGAACGCGATACAAGGGCCGATCGCGCTGATCGTGATTGGACCGATGCTGTATCGTGTTTTTATCGATGCCAACGCGCGATATTAGCGATCGGAAAATAAACGATACCTCGCCTCGATAGATGGCGTTGAAGTGTCCTGGGTCAGAAGAGGATAATTTAGGTTAAACAAGTAAAAATAAACTAAATAAACTGGTTCAGGAGACGCATCCGTTAACGGAGTGTCTTTTCATATTTTCCTGCGTATTAAAAAAATAAACTTTTAAATGATCTTTTTTTAAAACAAGCTTTAATTGTATTTTCACGCGATATACATATATGCATGCAAAATTTCAGCACAATCGGAAACCGGGAAGTGGGTCTTTAACTTGCAAGATTCTATTACAGACACCGGGACAGGTGAAACTAAATAAAAGCTTATAAGAAAATATTATTTATTACTGTTTTATTTTTATTCTATTAAAAGCAAGGTTGCACATCTATCTCGCACCAACGCCATCTATCGAGCCATTTGGAACTATTTTTTCTTCTTTTTTTATTGATTTAACTAATATAAAAATTACAAAGCCACCCTCTAACTCGCTCGATACATTGACATTTGTTAGGTAGTATTTTTTAATTTCTTTTTAAGAAAGATCATTCAAGACTCGTTCGGAAAGTTCGTTCAATATGTGTGGCAGTAAAAAATGTGTTTATTTTTTAATGGTGTTCACAGATATCTACCTAATTGCCTTTATGATTTTATTAAATACATTTATTGTTTTACAACATTCAAATAGTTTAGATTCATCGTCTTTTAATTGGTTTTTAATGTTAGATGGTACAATGTTCTTAAGTAGCCTTATAATGGGTATCCCTCATCCTAGCTGAAGAATTGTTATTCAAAAGAGAATGTTCTCAAATTATCGACTGATTCAAAAAAATATCAAGTCCATAATGAAACGGAACCCAATCGTAAAGTTTTACCGAAACTTTTATGAAGTAATCAACTTAGGAAACTCGAGGAAAAACTTCAAAGGTTTTCAAAACTCATTTAATACTTATTAAGACTAGCTCTTTCTCGTGGAGTTTCTCTTGAAAATAAAGCATAAAACATAATATTTGCATAATCAGATCGATGAAGATTGAAAATAGAAAGACATTTTGTTCCGTATGACTATGACTTGTTTATACAGGGTGTTAGGGTAAACATTTGCATTACTTTAAGCACAGCATACCTAAAAAATAAGTAAATAGGTAGGACGGACAGACAACGTAGGCTTAGTAATAGGGTCCCGTTTTCACCCTTTGGGTACAGAACCATACTAAAAACGAATTGAGAACGCAATCTAAGACCATGTTCCTTAAGGTGGTCGGAGAGCTGCGACCGTGGCGCCATCAGTTTTAAGTTAATTGTGCCTGAAATACAAACATTTTCATGAATATTTTACGTTTCGCTACAATCGCAGCTAAGGGTCCATTTCATAATCCATTATATAATAATTCACACTAAGCCTAAAAGCTATGTATTGCAAATGTGCTAAAAGTGGCCACATTGGAGAACTTTTAGCACATTTGCAATACATAGCTTTTAGGCTTAGTGTGAATTATTGTATAATGGATTATAAAATGGAGAATCAGTTGCGATTGTCGCGAAACGTAAAATATTCATGAAAATTATTGTATTTCAGACACAATTAATTTTAATACTGCTGGCGCCACTGTCGCAGCTCTCGAACCCCCTTAAAGTGACATTACTCAGACAAATTATCTACAAACAAAACTCACACAAATTATCTAAAACAAAATGCCTAGCTCGTGTATCATTAAACATAATGAATGGTTGTAAAACCACTCGATAATATTATTGTTTTCAAAATCGTTCATAATTAATGATAATGAACTACCGAATGCCTTGCGTGACACTACACACGTAACAATACTAAGTCACGCAAATCATAGCAATATCACTTTTACTGTTTGGGAATACGAGTCATCTCAGGGGACTTGTGTGACAGCTGTAATTGTTATGTTTCAAACCACAAAATTTCACCACCAACTTAGGTAATTAGTCAAAAACCTTATCCACTTTATCGTGAGAGTGGTAAAGTTGAAGTTTGCAAAGAATTTTTAATAGTGGCCGTAAATAAAAGTTTATCGTGAGAATGTTTTACAATACTACGGTCTAAGTTTACTACATTGTTTTGTTTCGAAACTCTTGGGTAACTGGAGTGTCCATTATGGCGTTATTTTGTAAGGTTCTCTACTACCTATCCTATTTTCTGTTTACGGTTCCGTTTTCGAGTCTTCTAAGCCACGAAAAAGATGCTATGAAAAAAGTTATGACAGTTTTAAGCCGCTCCGGTAGAAAATTCTCAAATATACCTTTAAAAATTCATAACTTCTAAACTACAAAAAATCGCGGAACATACATGGGGTATTTTTGGATACCCTCAGGTGTGAGGAATCTAAAAAAAAATTGTTGACGTCACTATTTTTTGGACCACCCTGTATAATTACGTATATCTAAGTCTATGAAAATAATTTATTAATAAAACAAATTAAAGTGGGTAAGTACATTAAAAATAAATAAAAATATTGAGGTAAAAGGTAAAACTGAACAACTTTTACTATGGGAGAGCAAACCGAGTGGAGCAAAAAAAAATCTGCTGTTCCATACTAAACTGCCTACTCGACTTAAATGTATGCAACAGCTGATTTTTTTTTTGCTCCAATCTGTTTGCTCCCATAGTAAAAGTTGTTCAGTTTGATGGGTAAACTCTTAGTTTAAAAGGATGCAAATGATATCAATTTCAACCTGCATATTATAGTATCATAGATAACCCCACAACACAAACTAGCTAACGATGATACAACGTTCCAACTTAACTCCGAAAACCTCTCGAAAATTGGATTCAATTGCATCAAACGCTAGTTCCAAATGCACAGCGCAAAGCTTTGAGCACAGACAATGCATTTAGCCATCGAAATGTCATCTGCCCCGTTGGCATGGCAACGGACTAGTTGCAGTCACGGAACTCTCCACCTATTCTGTATTTTGGTGCTAGAATTTCGACGTGTTGAAAGGTTTTAGATAATGTATACAGTGTGAAATTGATATCATTAGCATCCTTTTAAACTAAGAGTCTACCCATCAAACTGAACAACTTTCACTATGGGAGCAAACTGATCGGAGCAACAAAAAAATCTGCTATTCCATACTAAACTGCAATGCCTACGCGATATAAATGTATGCAACAGCAGATTTTTTTGCTCCGATTTTTTTGCTCCCATAGTAAAAGTTGGTCAGTTTAGTCCTAGTCGTTATGAAATCAAAGCTGCACTTTGGGATGGAAGCAAGCCGCTTTGCACAGTGATAGTAGGGACCAAAATAAGCGATTTGACCCGCAGCAGCGCAACTTTCATCCCTTAGGATAATAGAGGGCGCCACTTCATTAAAAAAAACTTTGAAAAATTCTACAAGCCAAACGGCTTCACCGATTTCTATTATTAATGTGTCAATCGAAAGAATATTTATTAGTTTATGATAAAAAAAAATAAAAAATAAAAATATCTATAATGGCTGCAAAAAGCCATGCATTTTTGTAAATTTTTTAAAGTTATTTTTCCGTTTTTTCTTAATAACATTAAAAAAATGTATGAATTGGGTATATTTTTAATTATTCACATTGTTAATAAATCAATAACAAGTTTAATAAAAAAACTGCATGTCAATATCTTTAATAGTTAGGAAAATATTTAAGATTACATAAGCAGGTAAGGCGCGCCCCAGTCTTAGTAATTATGCAAAAATTACTCAATTTGGTACTGGAAGCAAGCCGCTTTGCACAGTGATAGAAAGGACTAAAATAAGCAATTTTACCCGCAGCAGCGAAACATTAATCGTTTAGGATCACAGATGGCGCCACATATTTTAACAAACTTCAAAAAATTATAGAAACTAAACGGCTACACCGATTTTAATTATTTAGGTGTCAAACGGTTCGTATTTTTATGTTTCAATTTAAAAAAATTAAATACTCAATTATTTGTAGAAATTGAAAGTGCAAAAATAATAAAATATATACAAAAAATTTTAAAATGTCATGTTGTCACTAAACTACGTTGAACAATGTATGAAGTGTGTATTTTTATTTTAGACGGATTTATTTCGAATCTAAAGATGAAAACTGCATCGAAATCGGTTTAGTAGTTTTGTAAATATTTCTAATTTCTGCTGATAGAAGTCCACAAATCAAGGATCGCCACAACAGGACCGGCCCTGTACTATCTTCATCCAACGAGTGCCCGCTACCTTCACCGGATCGTCGGTCCACCTTACGATACGCTTACGATTTATTACGATACGCTTACGATATACGCTTACGATTACGACTATCCACGATACGCTTTCCGGTACGCGACTGCGCGGTGGCCACTCGAGAACTCTTCAGCCCCATCGCCCATCCGTACGTTGAGCAATGTGCTAAGCCCATTCCTACTTTAGTTAGTAATTCTCCGGGTTGTGTCGGGCTGTCGGCTACCCTGGTTCTCTTGCGGATGGACCTCTTCATTTCTTAATCGATCTCGCAGGGACAATCTATATAGCCATCTCCATTGCCTTTGGGTAACTTACAACATTTTTACTTGGCTTTAATTTAGTGAGCGACCATGTAATAGCATAATTTATTATATTATATTTGTATATCATTTCAAATCATATCTATTATCTTACGTATGATTTCCACAGCCTTTTGCAGAATTTTTATTACACTGCAGAGGACAGGGTGCAAGCTAGGTCAACGTGTCGGCAACCACAACGCATTGTGTCCGTCACAGCCTGATTTCTAAGCGAATTGGTTGAAGAATATTTTCTGTTTAATAGTTCCCATCCCATGCCCATCTTTTTAGGGATGTAACAAGAGCTCTTAAGGTGGATGGACTTCACAGTAGTTAAAATATACAATGGTCAGTGCATTGTGCGCAGCCTGATTTACAAGCGTATTTAGTTAGTCGAAGAGGGATAATTCTGACAAATTGCAACTTTTGACCATTGTGGAGTCCATCTTACCTTAGGAGGTCTTGTTACATCATCATAAAAAGATAGGCATGGGATGGGAACTATTAAATTGAAAACATTCTCCGACCAATGTACTTATAAATGAGGCTGCGACGGACTCAATACGCTGTAGTTGCCGACACGTCGACCAACCTTGCACCTTGCAGTGTAAAATATTCTGCAAAAGCGTCTGTGGGAATCAAACGTAAGTAAAGTACCTACCTATAAAATTTTGAAATGCTATAAATAAATATCTTGGACATTGTCACACAAATTATCTAGTACATTTAAAGTACCGGAATCTAAACTCATACACCACAACTACAATACCAATCACCAACTACAATACCTGGCTATACTAATATTATTATTATAATACCAAATGAAGGCATAGTTTGAAGGCTGCAAGTCAACCAAAGTGCAATGGGCTAGAGGGCTAAGCTCGGAGTTTCCCTTTCTAAATCAAATCAGAAATGTATTCGACACAACCCGAAGAATTGCTGACTAAAGTGGCAATGGGCTGGGCATATTGTCGCAGAACAGCTGGCCGATGCTGATGGGGCAGAAAAGTTCTCGACCGGCGACCGCGAGGTCGCGTACCGGAAAACGTACCGTGGGTAGGCCTCCACTAGGTGAACCGACGATCCGGTGATGATAGTGGGTACCTTTTGGATGAGAGTAGTGCAGAACCAGTTGTTTTGGCGATCCTTGAGGGGGCCTACGTCAACGTTTAGTGGACGTTTATCGGCAGAAATTAGAAATATCTACATAACTACTAAACCGATTTCGATGCAGTTTTCACTTTTAGATTCGAAATAGATCTGTCTAATTTTAGACAAAGAAAAAAACACACTTCATACATTGTTCAACGTAGTGTAATGCTGAACTTGCGGGTTGGCTAGTTTGTAATAACTGCCAGTAGATGTCGCTCACGTCCCCTCAAGACGCAAAAGATTGAAAAATTCGTTCTCTGGCTAGTGGGCTCGGTAGCGAAATTGGATAACGCACTTCCCCGGTTTGGAAGGGTGCGGGTTCAAGTCCCGCCCGAGACTGAATTTTTCAATCTTTAATTTGATTCGAAATAGCACAACATGGCTGTAACATGTTCAAAATCAATAATATTTGAAATTGGAACAGGGTGTGTCATCTATACCGTATGAATTTCAGTTGTAATGCTGAACTTGCGGGTTGGCTAGTTTGTAATAACTGCCAGTAGATGTCGCTCACGTCCCCTCAAGACGCAAAAGATTGAAAAATTCGTTCTCTGGCTAGTGGGCTCGGTAGCGAAATTGGATAACGCACTTCCCCGGTTTGGAAGGGTGCGGGTTCATGACATTTTTCATTTTTTTTATATATATTTTATTATTTTTGCACTTTCTATTTCTACAAATAATTGAGTATTTAATTTTTTTAAATTTAAACATAAAAAGTCGAACCGTTTGACACCTAAATAATTAAAATCGGTGTAGCCGTTTAGTTTCTATAATTTTTTGAAGTTTGTTGAAATATGTGGCGCCATCTGTTATCCTAAACGATTAATGTTTCGCTGCTGCGGGTAAAATTGCTTATTTTAGTCCCTTCTATCACTGTGCAAAGCGGCTTGCTTCCAGTACCAAATTGAGTAATTTAAGCATAATTACTAAGACTGGGGCGCGCCTTACCTGCTTATGTAATCTTAAATATTTTCCTAACTATTAAAGATATTGACATGCAGTTTTTTTTATTAAACATGTTATTGATTTATTAACAATGTGAATAATTATTAATATACCCAATTCATACATTTTTTTAATGTTATTAAGAAAAAACGGAAAAATAACTTTAAAAAATTTACAAAAATGCATGGCTTTTTGCAGCCATTATAGATATTTTTATTTTTTATTTTTTTTATCATAAACTAATAAATATTCTTTCGATTGACACATTAACAATAGAAATCGGTGAAGCCGTTTGGCTTGTAGAATTTTTCAAAGTTTTTTTTAATGAAGTGGCGCCATCTATTATCCTAAGGGATGAAAGTTGCGCTGCTGCGGGTCAAATCGCTTATTTTGGTCCCTACTATCACTGTGCAAAGCGGCTTGCTTCCATCCCAAAGTGCAGCGTTTCCTTAAAATATCTCCATAACGACTAGGACTAGTTTGATGGGTAGACTCTTAGTTTAAAAGGATGCTAATGATATCAATTTCACCCTGTATATCAAGGGCCTCTACCCGGACATTCGAACTTCGCAATTGCGTGAACTTTTTCGTTTTAATGTCAACTCTATTACAATGAAGTTTGAACCGAAACGGTCCCGAAATATCGATTGAGATTGAGCCTCACACTTCTACCATATAGGCCAAATTTCGTAGGTTGGTGTGCATGAGGCGTCATACAAATTATTTCTGTGTGCGTGCATAGCGATAGGATTTAGAGGCCAGTTGTGGCTGCAATTTTATACAACGCGTTCGTAGCTTGACATACATACATACATATAACTTATCAAAAGTTTTTACTTGTTTTTAACTTTATTTCTATTTGTATGTAGCATTGATCAAAACATCTTTAGAAGGACTGTGAAACTAGCAGTCTCCATACAAAAAGCCAAAGTAAAACACGTTTTTATCCCGCTGCGAAAACTTCCGCGGTGAAAACTTTTTTTGTAGTAAAAATTAAAATATTTAATCAAAGAAAGGTGGTATGAAACGCTCGGTACGCGAGTACGACTCGCACTTGGCCGATTTTTTGTGAACTAAAAGTACTTATTATTCACAGAAATTACAAAGAACCCACCATCTAAACTATTATAAAACTGTAACAGAAGTGTGTCTGTACATTGAAGATATTTACAAAAAAAAGATTACGATATGGTTTTTAGGCTTCCCTGATTCCAAATCACAAATTTTTGGATTTTTTGTCCGTCTGTTTGTTTGTTTGTTCGTTTGGGTGTTTGTTTGTTCGAGTATCACGCAAAAACTACTGAACCGATTTTGATGAAACTTTTTTTGTTTGATAGCTTATCATCTGACTTAAAATCTGGTATATAATTTATGCGGACGAAGTCGCGGGTAAAAGCTCGTTATATTATAAAGGTATAGCTTAAACCAAGCAATGAGTCACTTGCCTATTCGTTGTAACCTAGATTTAGAACATAACTTACTAATAAAGATTGTTATCAAGAATTCAACATACTAACCATTTTGGTGCCCTAATTATAAGAATCGAAAAAACTAAAGCAATAGTGAAAAACAAGTTAATTAATTCAAAGAAAATTAAACTTCCATTGTTACACATTTTTAAATAATGCAGCAAAAAGGTTTCATGTACAAACGTTGAAACACGCTGGCAAAAAATTGTTCGAAAAAAAACTACGCGATGCCATATTCAATGCTGAAAAAAAAAGAAAAAAGAAAAATAGCAAATGGCTGCATCCGATTTTTTCCAACGAAATCGGCCAGGGTTTTCTAAAAAGTCATGATAATAACTCTTTGGTGTGCGAAGATTCCACGAAGATTCTAATCTGTCAATCAAAATAATGAACTACAATCTCTTTGGTTTGGGATTTTTTGGTGGGAACACGAAAAGAAACGTCAGGGCCCCATTTAATAAGTAATTTACTTACGATGAAAATTTCGGGGTACATAGCTGAGAATGTTAGGACACTGTTACCTACGAATAAGAATAACTATAGAAGAATAACTCTAAACAAAAGCAACATAATTTTTGGCACCCTTCGAAAAATGACATTTTGTATGAGTTTTGGCGGCAAGGTGTAGTTTTTCAGGTACAAATTTCGAACACGGTGTAGTTTTTTTGGGGTCACTTTTTGAGCTTGATTTACATTTCTATACATTCTTATTCGTAGACTGTTACCTACTGCATGGTTAGTGTCATTAGTAACCAGCAATGTACTGTGAATTGTCATTGTACAATTACAGTTTTTTTTTTTTGTCAAGAAAAATTCTTTAAACAATAAACTATCTAAACGTAAAGAAAAGAAACTGGCCAAGAGAGTTACTTACTTCAGAAGACTAGACTTCCAGCCAACTTAAAAACTTCACAACATTAAGTAGAGCGCACTAAAGTAAGCTTAAAAGTAACATATCGTGTATTTTCTACCGCAAAGAATAGTCGCAGTTCTACTGTAGTTCCTTCAATACAACAACCCCCTAATAGCACTTCTATGCCGTTGCAGTAAGAGCTAAAATCACATGATTCGCGTGACATCGCATAGTTCAGTTACAGTGGCATTCTGCCAAAACATGTACACTGTCCCAGTTGTACTGCACCATTTTGACAACATAAGTGGAAAATGGGCTCCTTTTCGCTCCAGTAGGTCAGTTTTTAGAAAACATGTAAGCGGTGGAACAAGTGTTTGGAGTGCAGTAGATGATGTAAAATATAATAT
This sequence comes from Agonopterix subpropinquella, assembly GCA_922987775.1. Taxonomy (NCBI): domain Eukaryota; kingdom Metazoa; phylum Arthropoda; class Insecta; order Lepidoptera; family Depressariidae; genus Agonopterix; species Agonopterix subpropinquella. The sequence continues at coordinate 6,406,165 of OV277696.1, read as the reverse complement.
ACAAATCTATGAATAGGTACCTGTAGATCATCGGGTACGCCGGTGGCGCGATGCGGAGAGGTATGGACTCTTAAGAGGATAGGCGGGCTCTCTAAGAAATTTTTAAAATAGGTCCTTTTTTTGACTGTATACCACAGAGTAAGAGACTGCAGCTCGGGCTGATTTTATGTACATAAAATGGACGAAATTAGCATCAAATTAAAGATTGAAAAATTAATTCTCGGGCGGGACTTGAACCCGCACTCTTCCAAACCGGGGAATTGCGTTATCCAATTTCGCCACCGAGCCCACTAACCAGAGAAAGAAATTTTCGATCTGGTGCGTCCTGAGGGGAAGAGTGCGGGTTCAAGTCCCGCCAGAGACTTAATTTTTCAATCTTTAATTTGATTCGAAATAGCACAATATGGCTGTATCATGTTTAAAATCAATAATATTTGAAATCAGCATTTCGTTATTCCCCTGTTTCCTCCTTCAAAACTAAACCGATTGTTATAATTTTTTTAAGAATAATAATTATGAGAAAGACTGGTATGTCTGTATGTTTTTCTTTTTCTTTATATTCGTCAAATTTATTTGCTGGATGTCTGAAAACGGGCGGTAAAATAGGTTATTTTCGAAGGTCCCTAGTTCTTACAGTAATTAATTTATGCAAAAAAGCAAAATATAGGGAATAAACGGTACTAGTCTATCCTTTTAATCTTGAGGTACGGGTTCGAAGCCGGGTACCTATGAGATTTTTTTAACTTAAGTACGTAATACTGGCTTCTCTAAAATGGTGAAAGAAAACATCGTGAGGAAACGTGCATAAGCTGAAGTAGAAATTCTAAAGCGTATGTGAAGTCTACCAATCCGCAATGGACACGCATGGTGGAGTGATGCTCATAAGACGCACTCCCTGAGGGAAGGCCTGTGCCTTACAGTGGGACGTTTATAGGTCGATGATGATGATGATGATGTATGCCTGTGCGAAGCAGTAAGAAGATAGGCTGATGATTGTGATGATGATGATTCATGTATAAATGAATACAATAATAAGTTAATAACCTTATTTTTAATTCCGAAGAAATTATAGTCTCTCTAAAGTAACGTGGTATCGGTCGATAAATTAGTCTAAGGTCGATAAAAAAAAGACTATCGTAAACATGAGAGCTGTAGCTTTTTAGGGATCCATACCCAAAGCACAGTATATGAAAGAGTATCTTATTACTAGACACAGTACGGACACTCCCTTCCTTCCACCAACTTTTTACCTCACACTCACACCCTCTATCGCCCTCTGGTTACCGCGCACTGGTTACTATACCTACGAAGAAGACATAAGGTTCAATTTATTTAGTTTCGCATGTGCTGACGGCATCTTGTCAATTTCAAATTTTTGTATGCAGTGTCCGGGCTGTGCCCAAAGGGTACCAACAACGGAACCTTTTACTTATTTTGTGTTATGTTACATTATCAGAATGGAACCTTAGGAATAGCGTGTCTAATCGTGAAGGGTATTCATTTCATTTTGTAGCCATATTGAACCTTCATTGAACACGCAGTAGGTACTAAATATTTCAATGCGTTTAGCGCCCATGGGACGAATTCAATCCTAAACATTAGAATTCATTCAATAATTTATTCATTCATTCGATTCTACAATAGCTTGATTCGATCTCTCAATTTCATTTAACACAGGTTTATAACATTATGAATATTATGCATGGTGCACACATGGCACACAATGAGCGTTTTTCTTTTGGTTTTCTAGTGGATCGATAGATGGCGTTACGGTCTGTGCGAATAAAGGTCAAAATTTCAAAAAGTGTTTCTTTAAAATAATAAAGAGGGAGAAGATGATCAAAAAGATGCCAACGCATCTTTTGTTTGAATATTTCATTATTTACGAATCATTTTAATCGAAAATATGAAACTTTTCACGTCTGACATGGTTGTATGGGCTCGATCCCTTTGCCTTTAAAAAAAAGTCAGGCACAGTCTTGACATGATTTTGACAGGATCTCGCCTACGTCTCTATGGAGCGATAAGCATGTCAACTGTCGAGTTTTTTAGGAACTAAATTTAAAAAAGAAAAGAAAAACGCTCATTAAGTCGGATTTGGCCTGTTTTTGTTATTTCTCTATAGTATACTTTATAATCACACTAAGTTTATAACGCTTTTATGTATTGTCCTTACATAAAAGCGTAAAACTATTGTCGTTTCTTTATGATCAAGCAAGAACAAAAACCTAGAAAAAACACGTTGTTTCTTGTATGACGACCCCCTTAATGTTTTAGTTTTGAATTTTTTATTATTTGTTAGCAAATCCAAAATAATAAAATATTTTCTGTGTAAATGCCAAATCGCTATTACGGTTCAATAGACACAGCCCTTTAAAGCTAGAACGGACAGGCGGACAGAGTATAGGCTTATAAAAAAGGTCTTGTTGGTACCATTTAGGTACGGAACCCTAAAAAAAGAAAGTGGTAAATGTGTCTTCTTTCTAAGCAAACAAAATGTAACATGGAAATAATCCGTATCGATGCGAAATAAGAAGAAATATCCAACTTTAACCGACTAATACGAGCGCAGCGTCGACAGTCGTCATAAAAACAATTGATCTCCCCGCGCCGCGTAACTCCGGCCGAATTGAAACCGAATTGATAATGGTCCCCACACCAGTCGGTGCCACATCCGTTGGCAAGTGACATCTTTATGACTGCTGCCATCGACGAACTGAACGTGAATTGCAGTCAAATGAACTGCTGACTTATATTTTGATTGCGGAATTGGAACGGGACTTATGGATATTATTCGGAATTAAAAAGCAGTTCAAGATATGAGTTCAAGATCAATTTTATCGTTTTATTAAGGGTATATTTTCAAAAACCCCAACTTTTTGGAACATTGTTTTCAGTGATATGCTATTGCATATCCAGTGTATTTTATTTACTATAAAAGACCTTGCCTTTTCTTAAAATTTCAAGGCATCGTTTTTTTAATGTTTTATTAATTTATTTTAGTAATCGCGTAAAATCCGGACACTGTTTGTCGAAAAAGTGCTAAAAATGGGGTTACTTCAGGAACATATTCAGAAGGTTACGTCACACGGTTGAATTTATAGTTTACGTATAAAGAATGTTACAAAAACAACGAATCGACTTTTTGAAATAGGTATTTGTAAAAATGAACAAGTCCAACAACCATACAAAATCGCGAACAAATTCAATCTCTTGACTGTGCTCTTGACATCCTCTGACAACTGCAAACTCTACTTGTTTCTTGATTCAATTCAATTAAATTCAATTCAATACTTTATTGCATTCATGGTCTTAAATAACATACATTATAGTAGGTACAGCTTCAACACGAACCCAATTTGAACCCGATTGTGATGACGTCACCAACGAAATGTCATGCTTTAATGACTATCGTCACAGAATAGGTAATAGTATATAGCTATCGTTTCAGAATCTACACTATTATAAAACTGTAAATTTAAAAAAAGAAGTTTCTCAGTTTGTGTGTTTGAACGCGCATCACGTAAAAACTACTGAACCGATTTTGATGAAACTTTTTTTGTTTGATAGCTTATGATCTGACTTAAAATCTGGTATATAATATATGCGAACGAAGTCGCGGGTAAAAGCTCGTCTATTATAATAAAATAATTTATCTAGGTGAACGAGCAGGTAACATATTAAAATGAGCTAATTGTTTTAAGTTTCTCGACATTCAAAATTTATTTGGTTAAGAGGGTAGCGGGGGCCGAGGGGTTCGGGATGAGCTGCGGAGTTGGCATCAATCGTATTTTATTTTCTTAACTACACAACATTTACCATTCAAAACAGTCACATTGCATTATATTCATTACTTATTTTAAATTTATCCAAACTTTACGGATTTTGTGTGTTTTATGTTTGTAGTTAGAGTAGGATGTACTTACTCATCTTTAAAATAACAAAAAAATTGCCTCGTTCTGTGAAATCATAATCTTATACGTACATAATTATTAAACTTTGCATACATTTTACAAACGATGATTCGTTTCTAAACTCTAAACTCGATTCTAGTAGATTCTATTCTAACTCGCAAATTCCTCACGTCGCGCGTCTTCTACAATTTCATCCTCGGTTCACGCTTCGTGACTGAGTCACTACCCCTTTAAAAACGTACATAATATAATGTACATACATTGGCTGATAAACACATTACCCTCCTTTACATCGCGCAATCGGGTAAAAAGGGAGAAAAACAAAGAAAACAGAAAAATAACCTGCCGCATATACCTGCTGTATTTATCTAGGTTGCATTACAAAATGTTTAAGGGGTGATACCTATAATATTGAACATATTTCCCTGAGAAACCAAATGGAAATTCTAAAAAAAACTTTCCATAGGTACTAAATACAATCAGCTGATCGGTTTGTATGAAAAGTCGTAAATTTTTTTTGCAAGCTTTCTTTTCTAAAGTTCATCAGTATCATGGGTACAATCTAATCAAAGTACTCTGTGGTACAATCATCCCTCAAAGTAATGCAACTGTTTATGTTTACCCTCACAGCCTGTAATATATAAGTTCCTAAAGTTAAAAGTTTAGGTACCTGCCGCACAGAACGCGTGCTTCCCACTAATGGGGCTCATTTGTCAGGCCCGATCTGACACCTTACATACTATACTAGCTACAACACTTTACAAATACGTCACTACTCACTAACAAGCTTTCAGAAAAAAAACATACAGATATCAACATTTTTCTTCTTATTGCTTTGGGTTACCTTTTACACCAATTTTGCTTCCGATTTGATTATTATCAAATCGATTGAATTATTAGGGTGTAACAAAACACCCAAGTAATATTTAAGTGGTTTAGTCCTTCAGCTGTTTCATACAAAACTGCAGTACCTACTCGGCCCTAATATTATTAAGAAATAGTTTAGAATGATAAAACCTTAGACAATTTAATAGGGACTCGCCTTGCGGTAGCATTTTCCCTCTGCCACGATATTAGACCAATTAATCTTGCGCATTTACACCCAACTTTATACCTTATCACTAAACGAGACAGCCTATAATAGCGAAACAAATTATTTTGAACTTAGAACGTTTGGGGTTCACACGAGACTACTTTTCATGATTTTTAACATTCAAAATTAGAATCTAAACTTATGGGGAATAAAATCCAAAGTTGCGGATTCCATGTTACCTCGCCCACCGCAAAAAGTGGCAGAAATGTTTCTTAGTAGAATGACACGCGTAACTCGTCCCTATTAAATTGTCTAAGGATAAAACATACTATACTTACATTCATTGTACTGCACATACTTACTTACCTACTAAGATTTGCATGCTATTGTTAATTGCTGATCGAGGAGAACCTCAATGTATGCACCTTTCGTATGTAATACTGTATCGTAATCAAAAGCAAATAAAGTTCACTTACTTTCTTTTCGGATTTTGCGGTAATTTTATTACAGCTTCTTCGTGCTCTTAACTGCAAACTCAAACTCAAAATATATTTATTCAAAATAGGATACAATGTACCTCTTTTCGAACGTCACAATCTAAAAAGTTCAAGATTTTTATTTCGCGAATTTCGAAGTTGGCTCCATAGTGAAATAAAAGTTTTTCAGTTTGATGGTCTGAAGAACCCTCTTAAGTATTACTAGGGTGTTTTGTTACACCCTGTATAGCTCTCTCCAGAGGCACACCACGTAACTCTATGCTCGGCCTTCCTCATCCAGTCATTCTCCGCTATGATATTCTCGACATTGGTGTACGTATCTAGGGTTATTTTCCAGGGGGAGCCTGGCCCCCAGAGGCATAGCGCAGGTTTTAACCGTGTAAATTCTCTATGGTTTTAACCCACTCGGGGCAGAGACTTAATATAATATACCTACCTATGATAAAATTACGATTTTTTTTAGCACAACCACCTCCTCAGTCGTGGTGAACGCTCTTGGTTTCCCCATGCAAAGTCACAATTAAAACAAGCTTTTCTCCGTAATACGAATAGAACCCGCGATAGCCATGATACGGCTTTATCACGTCTTTTGTCTCGTTCTTTTGCGGGCGAACGTTCGAGATAAAAGACGTGATAAAGCCGTATCACGGCTATCGCGGGATGGCATGCTACCAGTGCTGGTCGTCGGTCCAGCGCCGGCTAATTCGTGGTCTCCATTCTAGAAATCTCTTTCAGTTGCCAGCTATGACGATAAAGCATAATAAAGAGCATAAGTGTATGCGATTATAATATGTTATTAATTGATGAATGATAATATAAACCCACCGTAACGTAATAAATAGCAATTAATTTAAATCAGTACGCTGGGTCAAGGTTAGTTTCCCTATCAACGGTTTTAATCTAGCGAAATTAATGGAATCACTTCGCGATTACAACGTTGTAAACATACGTGTATGGATTTCAATCGAGACCGCGGAGACTAGGCACTCCCTGGACTCTTCATGCAAACGGGCTCGTACTGACAAGAAGAGGATAGCACATGCATGCTGAGTGAGTGCGAGTGGGAGAGGAATACACCAGCGTGCTGTTGTCCAGCTTCCGTTCCAACTGGAGGGATGAGGTAAATATTTGTGAGGCGCAGGGAGTATCGGTACTGTACACACGGCGACAGGTCAGGTTACCCTGTTTGGACTTTGAACTATTAGAAGTTGAACGCTGCGAATCGTGCGAAAGGGTGCGGTATGTTGTTGTTGTTTCGTTTCACAGCACACTGCGCCCGCGCCGGCAGCCACGTCTATGCAGGCTCTGTACCGCACTATTTTGTGTTTTGTACGTAGTGTAGTTATGGGTATATAGGGTGCGTAACCTGATGTGTCGCCATGTGTACATAGTTATTAGAACTTTTTCTTAGAGCCGAGACGTAGCACTGAGCAATTTCCACTGCCAAACCATTATTGACTTTTCATACGTTGAAATAACATCGAAAATAAATTACCTACCTTTTGCCTCAAGTTACTTCGATGCTCTCGGGGACTAGCAGTTGATTTTTTATGTTATTTCAACGCAAGCAAAGTTGATAATGGTTTGGAATTTAAAAATGCTCTGTGCTGCGTTTCGCACCGGCCCTTATACTATGACAAAAGTTCAACCAATTGTGGATAGATCAAATTCAATTATACGAAATAATTGCGTTTCATCGTCGTGTCTTTTTCGGCTGAGAAAATACCGGAGGAGGCTACGTGCTTTCTTTAGCAGTGTTTCTATGGGTGAGCCATCACTATAGATCGGTAAATATTGTGCTTTTCGCGGCATTTTCAGTGCTGGTAATATGCGAGTTTTTTGTGGCCTTGAGTTTCTATTATTATTCTTACAAGTCATGTTCTAATCGGTGTGCCATTTCAATTATGTTATGAAATTAGCAATATGATACATAGATACAGTAGAGAACACGTCAAGCTCGACACCTTGATCTTCGTACTGTTCATAGTGCCGTTCGTATAAAAAACAATATCGCACTTCAAATCTCAAGCTTGAAGTGGTCTTGACTGCACATGGCTGTATGGGTTAGTTCCCTTTGCTTTTCACAAACAGAAAAAAAATTAAACAATGAGAAACGTGTAAATAACTCTTATTTGGGCCGTATTAGAAAAAAACTAAAAGAAAACGAGATGATAACATTGTAATGCTTAACCAATAATAACCCAGTAAAAAGCTGAAATATACCAATCAGGAGAAGTAATTTCCGGAGTTTTGAATTTTTTTTTAAACGTTCCTTTGGTACGTAATATTGAAGAAAAAAAATAGTCCTGGTGAGGGGGGGGGGGGGGGGGGGGGGTGAGCTCGAGGAAGGGTTCGAAAGGTAACTTTTTTCAGTTTTTCAGTTTTTCGCTTATTTCTCGAAATCGAAATGTTTTGTATGGACAGATTAAACCTGACAAAATTTTCTACAAAATAGTATGCATTTTTGTCATAAAGGAAGGATGGCTGCCATGGCAATTTCAGCTTTTAAGGGTTCCCCGAACCGACTGAAAATTTGTATCTGGGGGTTTTCGCGGCTGCTGATTAAGAATTATGAAATCATTTTGTTTTTATCTTCAACTTTCATGGGGGTCGCCATACAAATTTCATAATTTTTGAAATGCTGTTACTTTCTCGGCCCCGTAGCCCTCAAAGGTTAAGTCCTATGACAAAAATGCATACTATTTGTTTTGTAGGAATTTTTGTCAGGTTTAATTTGTCCATACAAAACATTTCGATACGACTTGCAGATTTCGAGAAATAAGCGAAAAACTGAAAAAAGTCACCTTTAGAGCCCCCCCTTCCTCGAGCTCACCCCCCCCCCCTCACCAGGACTGTTTTTTTTCTTCAATATTACGTACCAAAGGAACGTTTAAAAAATGTTCCAAAACTCCGGAAATTATTTCTTCTGCTTTATCTAATTTTACTGGGTTATAATATGTGTTACAATTGTCACCCCTAGAGTTTGCCGCGAGTTGCACAATAGTTACCGATCACTAGCCATCACCAATAAATGATATGTCAACATCTAAAGGCGCTATAGTGTAACCAACACATAATATTAGAAAAGTTTTTGGGAATACCTAATGAACTTTTATGTATGTTTTCATGTCATTTTTAATTTGTCAAACCATTTGAATAATTATTGTAAATGTTGTATCTAATGGAAATAATTTTCTAGTTGGTGTGCCTCTTCAACCGGGATAGTAACGATAATTATGATTAAAATAATGTAGGTATACCACTAAATTGTGCTTAAATAAAGAATTTTTATTTTTATTATTATTTATAATAATGTGGCACATGATATTATTTTCATCGTAGCAAGTTAATAATTTAATATAGGTCGCGCGCGACAGCTCAGCGGTTTAGAACATGCCCCAAAAAGACAAGTTACGGGTTCAAATGTTGCTCACAACAGACCTATTTTCTAATTTTTATTTCACTTGGTGATTTATTTCGAAACCAAGTAGAAACCTATTACGCTTACGATCTTTTAAACGGTGACAGCACTAACGAAGTTCGGCCTGAAAGTGGTCTCTTATGACTGCCCCCACTTTAATTAAGTGCATGTCACTTTAGGTAATTTAATCAAATGCCATGTTTGTTCAAAGTTGTCTAAAACAGTAACAGGAGTTTTTGGAACTTTGTGTTTATTGTTTGTTTTAAAATTATGTGTTGAATTATCTGGGTGAAAAGATCACTGGTTAGGGTATTTTTACATTGCGTATGCGTTTGAAATTGTGTTTGATTCCGCAGTAACACTTTTTTTATCGAAATGGTTTTATCGAAAAATATTGTATGTACCTGTTTTTCTTGTGTCAAATGCGTACGCAACGGGACTGACAACGGGCCAGCCTATGAAATACATTTTTTTTTATATATTGGATAAGTAACACACCATAAAAAATGAGGTAATAGGTCAAAAAATTTATAAAATATACAGTGTTTGGTCAGATCCGGGTAATCTTTTTAATTAAATGGTTGAGCACATTAAGACCCGTCAAAAAACGTTGCTTTTTTATCCAACAAGAACTCAAACTTGAAAAAACTACAGAATGTGGATTGTAAGATCTTTAAATCGTAATGGATTCTCAAAGTCGTATGGTGATTTTGTTTAATGGCACGTTTTATTTTACAGAAATAATAAAATATATCTTTATGTTATTAGTGTGGCCACACTGGCGTTCAAAACTTAGTACTACACCTTTAAAATTGCAATAACCTTTAAAGTGCACAAGATGTATTTTCGAAGCAAAACAATACGATTTTTTTTATTTGTTTTATATAAAAACTTCATAGTCGATTATCTTCTTTTAAGGAAAGCCTGAAAAAATTTTATTTAAAAAAAAAATCACTCCTTTTCAAATTGCCGTCTAACTAAAGTGTGATACTTAGTTTTGCAGGTCAGTGTATGTCATTTCAATCTTATTTTTAAATTTTATTTTGTTGTTAAAGGTTAAGGTTAGAGCACCGATTGATTATAATTAAATATCTGCTTTCTATTTTATAATTTATGTAAAATTCACCTGTCATCTATGCAATAAATGATTTGATTGATTAATTGAAATATCTCTGTCAATCTAATAAAAAGTTCGAGAACGTCCGTAATATCAAACCGTGTGTTTTCACCGTTGCTCTCAACACCTGTATTGACCCGCTTTCCAGCACGGGAACACGCTCTTGTATAAACATTGGCAATCTCCAGATCGCTGTTTACATGATTATAATTCTACTGAATATTATGAAAACAAAAGGTTAGATGCTTGTAACTCTAAAACTGCAGAATTGATATCGATTGATATCGCTGGAATAGAGACAATTACAAAAGCTTGTATTAAGTATACATACCTACATGTACTTAAATAATGTTATACTTCGTTTCTTAAAAGAAAAGATTTATATTCACAATATCCAATGTATATATTTTTCAAAAAGATATAATACTTGACATAAACATTATAGGCCAGGCACTGGGTAGGTTCTGACTCACAAACGGTCAAGGAAAGTTCCAATTTGGTGGGTTTGATTTTGGGACACAGCCATATTGGAAAAAAGGTACTGAAAAACCAGTTTGACTCTATAAGTATAAACATAACTGACAGCCAATAACGTCTGAGCGATTTGTCAAAACGACTCTTAACGGCTGTCAAGAGCAATACCGCGATTAGCGCAATACCAAATGTGTCAAAAGTTATGGTTCGTACGTAGTCCAATAACAGTTCAATCACCGAATATTTACCGCGATTGCAGCCCAGTACCCGTATGTTTTCGCCTGTGCTCTCGAGTCTCGACATCTATATTGACTCGCCTTGCAACACGGGAACGAGCTCTTGTGTAAACATCGCTGATCTCACCTCCGTGATCGTCCACAACACCTCCCCGTATGTTTTCACCTGTGCTCTAGAGTCTCGACACCTTTATTGACTCGCCTGGTAGCTTGCCTGTCGACATTGGAACGCGTTCTTGTGTAAACATCGCTGATCTCCAATTCAACGTCTATATGTACGAATAATTATATTTTGTGTACGGCGGGAACCCGAGGCTTTGTTAGGCTTGGTTTAGTTAGCAGTGAACCTGTCTGTAAAAATGAGGTTGCGGATTCTAATCCCGTAGGAGGCAAATATTTTGTGGTAAACACTAATGTTTTTAACGAAGTCATTAACATGTATTTATTTTTATACCTACGTATAGATAATGTAATGTTTATCTAATTCTAGCTTTCTTCCTCCGTGTGAAATTAGAATATCGAAAAATCCTTTCTTAGTGGACCCTACAATTCATACATCCTCTATACTATATATACAGGGTGTACAATAAAATGGGACAGCTACTTAAAGGGGTGCTTCAGACCATCAAACTGAACAACTTTCTCTATGGGACCAATATCGAAATCGCGAAAAAAAAATCAGCTCTCCCATACAAAACTGCAAAAATAACTCGACTGAAATGTATGGGACAGCAGATTTTTTTTTCGCGATTTCGATATTGGTCCCATAGAGAAAGTTGTTCAGTTTGATGGTCTGAAGCACCCCTTTAAGTAACTGTCCCATTTTATTTTACACCCTGTAGAATGTAATATATTCCAAATTTCATATTTCTATCTTCAGCGGTAAGTATTAGGTACTTATAAGATAGTCATCATAATACAAGTCTAGATAGATTATCTTTGTAAGTTAAACTGGAAAACATTTGTAAGTCTGATCCTAAAACGGAGACTTTCAGTACTTATTTAGGATCAAAATATCTTTCTTTGCTGATGGACTGAGGACGGACATTTAGACCATCATAGTTTGCAGTTTTGTAAGGAACAGCTGATAATTTTTTCGCGATTTCTCCGTTAGGCCCATAGTGAAAATTGTTCAGTTTGATGGTCTGATCCCCTTAAAAACTGTCAGCATATTAAGGAAGGCCATTTAGGTATGTAAACACATTTATGGACAGCTAAGTGATGCTTAAATTTACATAATTACACCATTACGTTCGCAAATTAACACTTGCATCGTACAAAAGCGCTATTTCCGAATTTCACACATCCTAATTCGTTTACGAAAATGGCATAAACCCTGCTGGATTTTCACATTATCCGTATACGAATTAGAATGTGTCTATCTATCTATAACGACACGACTATTGTCTAGTGGGGTAGGCAGAGACCAGGGCGCGCCATTTACCTCCTACCTCCTCCTCCATTTACCTCCTTTATTTAGAATCCTTACATACCTCTTTCATCTCATGCACATCCATACATCTCTTCGTAAATGCCCGTCGGTTTCTAATACTCCGCACCTCCCCTTTTTGTAGGACGCAACCTATTTGATTAGAGTACGTCCTACGAGGGCGCCCTTTGCCGACACTTCCACTCACATTAGCACTAGGACACTTAGCACCATAATCTCTTTCGTTCTGCCGTCACTCATCCTCCAACACAGCATACCTTTATCAATTCTTGTCACAACATCTTCTTTCAATTTACATGGATCTTACGATTTCTCACTCTATCTCTCAGCTTATTCATCATCACAGCCTATATACGTCCCAATACAGGGCACAGGCGCTCAGGGAGGGTGGGCGTTAGTCCACCTCGTGTCGTATCAAAATTCCGTCTTCAGCTTATTATGCAGGTTTCCTCACGATGTTTTCCTTCACCGTTTGACAGCAGTCGGTATTACGAACAGTTAAAAAATCCCATTGGTACATGGCATTTCATTCTTGCGGATTCGAACTTGGACGTAGAGGGAGTAGAACTATGGAGTAAATGATACGCACACATCTTTAATGTTCGATAGAGGTGAACCTATACACTAGTCTGTAGAAAGAGTGAGAAAGACTATAATGAACGCCGTGTAACCACTTTTTTGGTGACCGCAACTTGTCATTTTGACGTATTGCGGTCCAAATTGACTAGTATTGTTGTTAGGCTTATCAAAAGTTATGAATTACGGAATTGTAACAGCCTGAATTACCTGCTGTGTGAGGTGTTCTGATAATATAATAATTTATAATCATTATCGAAGTGAAAATGGTGGTCTGCAGTGTCCTAGGATGCAAAAACAGATCGAAAAGTGCTGCTGGGAATGTTTCGTTTCACAGGTACGTTTCACTGCAATTAAATGCTACAAATACTTTGTTTGTGATTAGATTAATGTCTATTGTACACGTTAAAATGATATTACAATACAAATTAAATCATAAAACCAAGTTATAGGTCAACATTGATTCCATAACCTCTAGATCAGCAGTCATTCAGTGTTACCAGTTTATGGCCTTTGAAACACCCGTAAATACGGGAAAACTGACTTGGAAAATACATAGGTACCTAGTAATGGTTTGGTTTCATCACTGTTTTGTTCATTTTCAGGATTCAGCTACCAGACAACCTGTCATAATAGAAAAAATTACAGAAACACTGAGTAAGAAACATCTTAGAATTCAATTGAAGAGTGAGTTAGCTGAAAAGCGCCTAAAGAAGTTGCGTACTACTCGTTAAGCGCAAAGACGATTAATAAAGAAGAATGCTGAGTTACTCAATATAATCATGGAATTAAAAGTTAAAGCTATGATTTCAGCACTGGTAGCATGCCAACCCGCGATAGCAGTGATACGGCTTTATCACGGCTTTTATCTCGTTCTTTCGCGCGCAAAAGAACGAGATAAAAGACGTGATAAAGCCGTATCACGGCTATCGCGGGTTTGCATGCTACCAGTGCAGATGTTTTAAATTAAATTTTTTTTCACGTTTTTTTTAACGGTAGAAAAAAAACTGTTTTTTTACAACACTATTCCTGATCAAAGCCATTTGGTTAGATTAAGAAACATTAAAATTTATTTTCCAAATTGTAATTTATTTACCATAACCCTTCATCATGCTTCAGTCAAATAAAGAAATTGATCAAATTCGAAAAAATAACCTCTTTGACCTCATTGCTTGACAAATAACTACACAGTTTTTCAAGGCTCCAATTCTGGCTTATTTTATTACATATTAAGGTGGTTGCAGAGGGGTCAATTTTATACAAAAACAATTTTATTGACGCACAATACGCATAGACGTTATAAGTATAAGTAACTTAGAATAAATAAATTTTTATTTTTTATATATGTAAAAATAGTTTAAAAAATCTTGATGCCGCGTCACAAATAACATTTGCAATTTATAATATAATTACGAAGATATAATGCTTTGTAATTTTTCATACTACATTTTAAAAGCTTTATAAATCTTCGTAATTATATTATAAATTGCAAATGTTATTTGTAACGCGGCATCTAGATTTTATAAACTATTTTTCCATATATAAAATATTACTTTTATTAATTCCGTCTACGCGTATTCTGTGTCAAACTTTTGTATGGACTGAAAACACCGTAACATTAAATTTTAATGTTATTTGTGAATATTTCTGCGATTTGTGTTAGGAAAGTAGTATTAACAAAATGTATTACTTAGACTAGCCGACTGTGAAAAGTTGGTGGTATTGATAAATTTGTGGGAAAATTGAGTTCAATCGGGTAACATTTACACACACATGTACAAATCAGACACCGATAGAAAACCGGTTACACTGTCACTTGCTCTATAGTTTTACTCCCTCTACGGAACTTGGACCTCAAGATTGAGTTTCCGTAGCTCTCCGCAACGCGCCACCGACGCTCTCAGCTGATTTGGATGTGTAAAATTCAAAAATAGTACCGAAGGTGTTGTGTGTACAGGTCCTTCTTAACATGCTGATACTTTTTTAAGGGGATGATGAGACCATCAAAATGAACAACTTTCTCCATGGCACCAACATAGAAATCACAAAAAAAAATCAGCTGTACCATACCACCGTCTTCTTCGCTGTGTTCATGAGCTTCTGGGGTCAGTTCATCTTTGGATATTTTAGAAGGATGCGTAGAATACAGGTTGTAACAAAACACCCTAGTAATACTTAAGGGGGTGCTTCAGACCATCAATCTGAACAACTTTCACTATGGAGCCAACGTCGAGAAAAAATAAAAAAAATCCGCTCTTTCATACAAAACTGCAGTACCGTCTCGACTCAAATGTATGGGATGGCGGATTTTTTTTATTTTTTCTCGACATTGGCTCCATAGTGAAAGTTGTTCAGATTGATGGTCTGAAGCACCCCCTTAAGTATTACTAGGGTGTTTTGTTACACCCTGTATATAGGGTGAAATTGATATCATTAGCATCCTTTTAAACTAAGTGTCTACCCATCAAACTGAATAACTTTTACTTTGACAGCAAATCGATCGGAGCAAAAAAAAATATCTGCTGGTCCATACTAAACTGCAATGCCTACTCGACTCAAATGTATGCAACAGCGGATTTTTTTGTGTTGTGATTTTGATGTCGGTCCCAGACAGGAAGTTGTTCAGTTTGATGGTCCAGTCATCCCCTTAAAAAACTGTCAGCATATTAAGAAGGACCCTGTTAGAGCAAAGTTCACGTTGCCAAAATGTAGGTAATTCGGATAGTAGACGCGCATTCGGGGTGTGACGCAGCCCGCCGCACTGCGGTACGTAGCCCCGTTCGGCTCTGTACCCGAACTTAGGAACTTTGCGCTTTTGAATTTTTGAGTTTCGAACTTTTTCATATCTACAGGGTGAAATTGATATCATTAGCATACTTTCAAACTAAGAGTCTACCCATCAAACTGAACAACTTTTACTATGGGAGCAAACCAATCGGAGCAACTAAAAAATCTGCTGTTTCATACTAAACTGCAACGCATACTCGACTCAAATGTATGCAACAGCTGATTTTTTTTTGCTCCGATCGGTTTGCTCCCATAGTAAAAGTTGTTCAGTTTGATGGGTAGACTCTTAGTTTAAAAGAATGCCACTGATATCAATTTCACCCTGTATAATGTAAACAGTAATTAAGAAGGACCATCATCGAATGTAAATAAAAATAAACTTAAAATTTTTACTTAGAAAAGAAACTCTGAGGCTGGTTTGCAGCGAAAGATATTTAGGCTAAAATGTTTATGCATCACTAGTTTTCAATTACTAACAAAATTTTAGATGTTTATTCAAAACCCTTACAAAATACAGGGTTAACATTTTTTGTTTAAAAATGTACATAGTTTCAAAGTTACAGTGCTTCAAAGATTTCCTTATAAATCTTAAATTAATCCTACCATTCAGTTCAAACTGTGTATTTTAACGGAAATATAAAAACCGAAGGCACAGAGAGGTATCTAGATCGTGTTTTATTTTCATTGATTTAATTTGTTATTATAAAAATAAGATCTAACTTCGTTTGTACCCAGCGCGCTCGGGCGCCTTGCAAGAACTATGTTATTGGTATGATAAATAACCAGCGGCCGTAGTATGGCAGCATGATATATTGCTATCACCCCTCTCTTTCGAGTTGTGCATGAATGAACGAGATAAAAGCGGTGATATAGCCTTACTACGGCTGCAGATTTTTACTTTTTTATTTTTTAGAATTTTTATTATACAGGGTGTAACAAAACACCCTAGTAATACTTAAGGAGGTGCTTCAGACTATCAAACTGAACAACTTTCACTATGAAGCCAACATCGAAATCGCGAAAATAAAATCCGCTCTTTCATACAAAACTGCACTACCGTCTCGACTCAAATGTATGGGACAGCAGATTTTTTTTATTTTTTCTCGACGTTGGCTCTATAGTGAAAATTGTTCAGATTGATGGTCTGAAGCACCCCTTAAGTATTACTAGGGTGTTTTGTTACATCCTGTAGTGTTGTAACTGGCGAAGTTTATCTGCTAGTTGTATAAAAAACTTTAGGTTCCATTAATGTTTTTCTACATCGCACAACCTACAAAATACCTTATCGCCAGCTACTGTGACTTTAAATTATTCATTCAGCGCTATCACCTCCACTCTACCTCGACGAATTATCTTCGAAACTACAAAAAACATAAATAAATCGTTCTTCAGATTGCCAGCTATCTGCGTCTAGCCCTGATTATATATTAGGCTGACTCACGAACCAAAAGGTCAAGTTCTTTTAAGAAAAGGTCTGCTCAATTATTATTTTAACTGGATGAGACTCGAGTACTAGCACGTACTTTATTTGTAATATAACGTTATACTACAGGGTGTTAGGGTAAACAGTTGCATTACTCTATAGGGTGACTATACACATGATACTGAACAACTTTCCCTAAGAAACCTAAAGAAAATTCGTAAACATTTTTTTGGACTTGGACTAAATGCGATCAGGTGAACTTTTGTACGAAAAGTCGTCATTTTTTTTTTGGTATAGGAAATTCGCAAAAAAAAATGTCGACTGAACAACTTTCCCTAAGGAAAGTTGTTCAGTCTCATGGGTACAATCACCCCTTAAAGTAATGCAACTGTTTACCCTAAGATACCTGATAAGAGAGATAAGAGACCTGTATAAGATGATAAGACCGCTTTATTAAGTGTATTCTTATTACTTATTATTTATTTAATCAGGGTAAAACTGAAGACCCTAGTAACATTTAAATGTAATACAGACCAAAAACTAAAAACAAATAAACTCTATCAAATCAAAATCAATCAACTTTTACTATGGGAACAAACCAGAAACTTAATAAAAGAAGCTTTTTCATGCATTGACGAGTAAGCATTGCAGTTTTGTATGGAAAAGCTGATTTTGTTTCTGCGAATTCCTTTTCGGTAAGTTGTTCAGTTTGATGGGTAGAGTATGCGGTTTAAAGGATAATGATACTTTTCCTTACACCCTGTACCTATATTCCCAGTAAGTTGGAGTCTTATAATTGCAAATATGGGGCAATCAGTTCTTCTCTTCTCTTCTTATCGTGTGGGCAGAGCCCAGGTGTCAGAGTTTTTTCAGACCGCCTTTCGGCCTCTGACGTGGTTTTTATGTAACGACTACTACCACCAGAGATAGTAGCCGGGACCAACGGCTTAACGTGCCATCCGAAGTACGGAATCATTTTTCTTTTCAGACAATCAGGTGATTCAGCCTGCAATGTCCTAACCAACTGGGGAAAAACGCACAAAGTGACATATCACTAGGTGTCCCCCGTGGGAATCGAACCCACGACCTCCGTGTCGAGAGCCAATGCTCTTAACCATTAGACCACGGAGGCAGTTCACGGAGGCTCTTCTCTTTATACCAACACTTGCCTTCTTGTGTCTATTGAGAGAAGAACTGAATCGTGATTCTTATAAGTGATAATTGATTACAGACTAAAAAATACACTCCAGAATCACAATTACCACGACCATATCCGTTCCACCGCACCGTAGAAACTTTGATCTTTACATCAACGTTTCCGATGTTCAAACTGTAATCAGTGGGGATTTAGGTGGAAATTATGTTAAATTCTCGTAAATGTCAGACGAACAGCCGTCGAATCGACTCCGTGACGAGTGGAACGTCAAAATGAAGGTAATATTTTACATAGTAGGGATCTTTAACAGGGGGTAGTGGGTTAAAAACAGTATCTTGTAGGCCATTGCTGAAAGTAACCGCTAAACAAGTGCTCGTGACAGAACCTGCAACGCTAGTCTTTTTTTATTTTGTTTGTACAGGGTGTCCGGTGGCAGAATTAGGATTTAAAATATAAATAACAAAAAAACTACGTGAAATATACATTTATATTTTTAATCATTATAAAGAAGACAAATGCGGGTTTTATTTCTTAAAAATTATGTCGTCTAAATGTTGACCGTCACGTCGGATACATTCATGGAATCTGGCTTCAGTATTTCTTGCCACTCGCTGGAGAAGTGCCGCCGAGATGCCATGAACTTCGCGAACGATATTTTCTTTTAATGATGAGATAGTCGCCGGGTTTGTTTCGTAGACTTTATTTTTGAGATATCCCCACAGAAAAAAGTCCATGGGTGTAAGATCCGGTGACCTGGGTGGCCAGGGGATGTCACCGAAACGACTTATCAGTTGGTTGGGGAAGAAATCACGCAGTAGCGCCATGGTCTCCCTAGCAGTGTGCGGGGTGGCGCCATCTTGCTGAAACCATGTCCGTGAAGTGTAGGAAGGATGGTCTCTCAATGTTGGAAAAAAAAAATCATTGAGCATTCGCCGACACCAGTCACAGAAATTGCGTGCCCTTGACCATTTTCAAAAAAATAGGGTCCAATTATTCCCCTGCTTGATAATGCACACCAAACCGTCACTTTGGGACTGTGAAGTGGCTTTTGGTGTTTTAAGTGGGGGTTTTGTCCTTTAGGAGACCAATAACGACAATTCTGCTTGTTTACACTGCCATTTAAGTGAAAGTGGGCACTTCTCCAGCGAGTGGCAAGAAATACTGAAGCCAGATTCCATGAATGTATCCGACGTGACGGTCAACATTTAGACGACATAATTTTTAAGAAATAAAACCCGCATTTGTCTTCTTTATAATGATTAAAAATATAAATGTATATTTCACGTAGTTTTTTTGTTATTTATATTTTAAATCCTAATTCTGCCACCGGACACCCTGTACATTTTAAAATGTATTGAACTCTACGTCAACCAACCGCCCGGACATACTCACCCTATATTTACTACCAAAACATGATTTATACAATAATAAAAAATGTACAATGCACACACGCGCGTTTTCATTCATTGCTGAAATAATAACAAAGAATTTTTGCATGAAAATTTAAAATGTGAATAACTTTACTCCCCAGCCGAAAACGAATTGCAAAATCAGCACCAAGATGAAAACCACAATTTTAAAATTAGAATAGAATATAATGTTTTACAAATTATACCCACATAGCAACAGCCCTTATGACGAGGGTTGTCACAGCACGTGGTGAACAGCTGTTCCGTGGGCGACCAAAATAAAAGCGAACAAAACCGTGGGCGGCGAGCTCAAGGCTGCCGGTTTAACGTGAAAAATTCACTAAAGCCTACATTTGTTTTTTATTTATAGGTTGTGTGTTTTGTTAGGACGCCAGCTAGGACGGCAAAGAGCGGCAAATGGATTGAATAATTTTAGTTCTTTGCTTGTATCATGTGTCATAAAAAGGAATAAAGTTGGAATAAAGCTTGGTTTCTCCCTCTGCCTAGTCAAAAAGTCTTAATTTCGTAATTTTTAGATCCGGCATTAAACTTATAACAGTCGCGAAAACGAGGTTCGCCAATCGCATTGATTGAGCAAGAGATACTCTTTTGCGGGTATGGTGGAAGAAATATCTTCAGAAATAAGCTTGAGCTTGCAGAGTTTCGGTACTACTAGTGAAACGTGGATGTTCTGAAGTTTCAGAATATCTCTGACTACCTCGGGGAATATAGTCGTGAGCATATGTATGTATGTAGGTATAAGCTTGCCCTTTATACATTTATGTAGATTTTCAGGTATTTCTCAGGGTCCTGAGCCTATACAGGGTGTAACAAAACACCCTAGTAATACTTAAGGTGGTGCTTCAGACCATCAAACTGAACAACTTTCACTACGGAGCCAACTTCGAAATCGCGAATAAAAAATCAGCTGTCCCATACATTTTAGTCGAGTCGGTACTGCAGTTTTGTATGGGACAGCTGATTTTTTGTCGCGATTCGAAGTTGGCTCCATAGTGAAAGTTGTTCAGTTTGATGGTCTGAAGCACCCCCTTAAGTATTACTAGGGTGTTTTGTTACACCCTGTATAGCCACGAAATCTCGACAAAAGTGTTATGTATTAAACTACCAGTAATATTAGTTCAAATACAATTTAGGTACTAAATTGTCTTTAATGGAATCTCAATCCGTATTTTTCCTAGACCAACTATACCTTCGATAATATAGATAGATAATTTGTATGACAATGTCTAAGATATATTTATACCTCTAAATAAGAACATTTGAAATTCTAAAACAGCACTTCTAAGGCTCTACTCTCCCCATTAGGGATAAAATAGGCATGATTATTACACTTATGTACTCGTATGTATTCTTTGTATATTTATGTTTTTAGGGTTCCGAAGTCAAGAAGGAACCCTTATAGTTTCGCCATGTGCGTCCGTCCGCGGCTTAGCTCAGAGACGCTTAGTACTAGAAAGCTGTAATTTGGCATGGATGTACTATCAACATAGTTCACGCTGGACCCTTTTCGAACATTTTTCCTTTGCAAGTGACCATCACGGCTAGTCCCGCCCTTTATCTTGTTGACCAATAAGCAACTAAAAAAACATCTGTAAAACAGATGGTGTAGCGAAAGTTGGTTAGACAATTACAGTTCACAACCGATCCTGCTGACTACCTGCTCCAAGTGGGGCCTACTTGGATACTTGCTTTACTAGGATAGTCAGTTCCCGACACATCGAGCTTTGAAGACATGACAGAAATTATAACAAGTGCGAGTCGGACTCTCGCACCGAGGGTTCCGTATACACTTTACCGAAAATATTGCGATTTGACTAGAATCCTTAGCGTGAGCCGGACTCAACACTTGGCTAGTTTTGATTATTTGTTTTACGTTAAAGTATGCACTATAATTACACCAAGTTTAACGTTTATTTGTGTTACCGTTCTTACGATATAGCAATAAAAAAAAAATTTATCCAGCCCCATGAATTTTTACTTTTTGTAGCAGACCCTTTGGGTACGGGACCCTAACAACTAAATATTGAGTTCTTAGCACAGAAAATATTGTTTTAGATTATAGTTAGAATACAACCAACGTAAAAAGGGACGAAGCAAAAAACTTTATGGTGCTACCGTGACGCTATTGGATGTCATACGCGAGGTAGCGGACGGGCGCTACAAGCAAAATTAGATCTTAGTGGGGTCCAGCGTGAACTATGCTGATAGTACATATTAATTACGCCGACAAAGTGGTAAAATAAAATCTTGAAAAATATTTTTTTTGGGTACCTACCACGTGAAGTGGGGATGGAATTTTTTTTTCTCGTCTACCCCATGGTGTGGGGTATCGTTGAATCGGTCTTTTAAAAATATTATGAGTGTAGGAAAACTACTTATCGATTTAGGAATCCGTTAGCGAAATATTAAGCTTTAAAGCGAAAATTTTGGTTAGAGTCAAGTGTCCCCCCCCTCTCCCAGCTAAACGGTTGTAGTTGAAGAAGTGAAAAAATTCATGGCAATAGCATATGTAACGAATTTAAAAGGAAAACATTCACTGCTAAGTAGGCTTTACTACGAGTAATAGTCGACCAAACAATAAAATGTACTTTTTAGACTTTATTAAATCGTAGTATAAAGCAAAAATCCTACTGCTAAGTCCATATTATATTGTGACGGGCAACTACGGAACCCTATCCTGCGCGTGGTCCGACACGCACTTGGCCAGTTCTTTTACAATAATTGTGAAATCAACACCATTCAGTTCATTATTGCGTCAGCCTCTGTTTTGAAAACAAACCAGGTTTTAATGAGGCATTAGACAGTACAAATAAACAAAAACAATCCAGCTAAAGTAAATAAACAGGATTCCTTTTCTAAGCTTTTTAATGCAATAATTTACAAAAGGACTTTAAGCATTTATTTTCATTTCGTTTATCTTAATTAGTGTGACGTCGGGGTGCAAGGAAAGAGCGTCCCCGAGTGACGAAACCCGAGTTCGACTGGCGCACCCTGGACAGTGAACCTCGATACTACCATTGCTGACTGCTGACTAATCATTACTTCACATCATGAGATTGTCATGCGATATAGCTCAATGCTGCAAGATAGGACTAGTTCATCAATTCAAGATCACTCAGCGAGCTATGGAGAGAGCTATGCTCGGCGTTTCTCTGAGAGATAACATCAGAAATGAAGTGATACGTCAAAGAACTATTGAGTGAACTATTAAGAGAACTATTAAGTGGTTGACATAGCTCAGAAAATTAGCAAGCTCAAGTGGCAATGGGCTGGTCATATCTGCCAAAGAACTGACAACCGGTGGTGTATCAGAGTTCTAGAGACCGCGAACTGGTAGGCGTAGTGTGGGACGCCCTGCTGCCCGCTGAAATTGTAGACAATTTTTTTTTAAATATACTAGCACTCATTAAATTATCCACGAATTCACGTTAGATTGAGAATTAAACACAAGAAATCGAATTTTTACCCTGCCGATAGAGTCCTGAAAACGATCAAAAACGGTTTCATTTGACAACTCAAGTCAGTTCCTCTATTCCGAAAGGTAATAATATCTTTATGGTGTTAATTAACTACTATGACGTAAAACTTTGCTATGACTTAAGAGGACCAACCTGTGTATCACAATAAATGAATTTATGATTACGATAAGAGGCGCTTTTACAGTTCAGTAGCTCATTGCAAAATGAAAACGCCACAAAACTGGTAAATTTGAATTTGAATTTTATAAGAAATGCCACGATAGAAAAGGATAATTTCCATTTCCATGGGAAGCACGATATTCCTCCTATCCTGTGTATAATTTCAGCTATCATACGATTTGTATTCGTTCTTTGATCACACACATTAGCCAGCTGCGAAACGACCCGAAACGAATACACTTCGTCACGTGGGCAGCGTGTTTTTAAGATTTTCAATCAAGAAAACCTAAAAAAGTGCACCTCCTCCAAATTACTTTATCAAGTTATTTTATAAGTACAATACTTTTATGTTTGCTTAAATATAGAACTTTCATAAATAAGGCAGGAATTTTTCATTATTTTTTAAACGTAAATGACCGAAAATTATTACTAATAAGTTAATAAGTCTAATAACCCAACTGATTCAAACTTAAGGAATCTTCCATCTCTATCCCTCTCGTCTCCTCCCTCGCCCCATCTCGCTTCAACTATAAAACCGTACGAGTTAATTTGAATGTTTCATAAAGTGCAATAAATTGTAGTGTTATTACACTTGACTGCATGCTGCAGTTTCATATGTTAGCACTTAAATCCCTGATGCACTATTTGCATAATACGCTAGTAAACATTAGTATGTATGTATGTATATCTACACTATTATAAAACTGTAGCAGAACATTGAAAATATTTTCAAAAACTGGCCAAGTGCGAGTCGGACTCCTGCATGGAGGGTTCCGTACCACCATACAATAAACCCTTCTATATAGTTTTATTCATACAAACACGATCTTATACGGGGTGTAAAATTAAATGGGACAGTTACTTAAAGGGGTGCTCAGACCATCAAACTGAACAACTATTACTAAGGGACCAATACTGAAATCGCGAAAAAAAAACCGCTGTCCCATACAAAACTGCAAACATAACAGAATTTTTTTTCGCTATAGTATATATATTTTGGTACCATAAAGAAATTGTTCAGTTTGATGGTCTGAAGCACCCCTTTAATAACTGTCCCATTTAATTTTATACCAGTATAAATGTACATACAAAATGATATAGTGCGCGAAGCCTCTACGAGTCTACGCCGTAGCTACGTAGAACCTTGTAGAACTTGCTACGAGAAAGCGTAGTCTTTTCGAGTACAATTTATGTTTATGTTATGTTTTAAAATAAATAAATATCTTGAACATTGTCACACAAATTATTCATAATTCTTAATTTATAGTTATAGAGAAAATGTCTGCATACAGCATAAGCATATGCTCACGACTATATTCCCCGAGGTAGTCAGAGATATTCTGAAACTTCAGAACATCCACGTTTCACTAGTAGTACCGAAACTCCGTCCAGTGTGACGGGGAGTGAGCCCGTCGCCACTTGTAATGGACAGTAGATGCAATACATGCCTCGAAATCGAAGCATGCAGGTTTCCTCACGATGTTGTTGGTGTCTGCATACAGGCTGTAACAAAACTTAAGGGGATGCTTCAGACCATCAAACTGAACAACTTTTACTATGGAACCAACTTCGAAATCACGAAAAAAATGGTTTATGGCCCAAACAGTACATTCGTAATATCGATACTATAGCCCCCGAGAGCATAGAAGCTACGAGAACTTGTTCAATTTGATGTTCTGAAGCGAACTGTTCGATATGTAACGCATTTAAGTTAACACCCTGTATATTTTATTCCACTAAGGTGAAAGGAGCCGGTGCGGATAAACTCGCGGGCAAAAGCTAGTATTTTAGATGAGTACGAACTCAAAGTCACGAGCTGTTTTTTTTTTTTTTAATGAAAATATTTTTTTAGTGAAAATAGATTTTTTTTATAGAATCTATCTAGATTTACTTGGAAGACGCCGAGAAAGTTCAATCCACAGGTACTTACGTACTAACAGTGACGTACAGGTCTTATATTAAAACGATTTCACATTATACAGGGTGTAACAAAACACCCTAGTAATATTTAAAGGGATGAATAACACCGAAAAAACGTAGAAAATCGTTTAAAAAAAATGTCTGTTTCATACATTCGAGTAGAGCAGGTTTGCAATTTAGTATGGAACAGCAGATTTTTTTGTATGTTCCTCGCTACGATGATGGGAGCCGGTGCGAACGAAGTCGCGGGCAAAGCCTAGTCTTATAATACGAAGGTACAAGCTATAACTTCCTACTATGTTAATATCGTGCGGCACATGGCGTCTGTCTGTCGTACTCAACGCCTACGAACGAACGCCTACGACTGTCTACGAATCCTACTACGACGCCTACGAACGCTACGAGCCGAGTCGAGGCCACATTATTGATGTTTATAAGATGTCTGTATTTCTTTACCATAATTTTCTCATTACTTCCTATTTGTTACAAAAATACAAATAAACATTTAAGGGTGGTTTAGACCATCAAACTGAACAACTTTTATATGGGACCAACACTGAAACCGCGGAAAAAAATTCCGCTGTCCCATACAAGTTCCCATTTAATTTTACAGCCTGTATAAAGTCATTATACATCCCACTGCAGGCCACAGGCGTACCCTCAGGGAAGGTGGATGGGCGTTAGTCCACTACGTGTGCCTAATGCGGATTGGTAGACTTCACATGAAATACGCATCAGAAAAAAAACCTACATACTGAGTAATTTATTTAAGTAAAAGTTTGAGACGCAATGGCTGAACAGGAATATAGACTAGTCCTAGCGGTACGCCATTGAAATTCAGTAACATGCTGCAAATGGTGTTAAAAGCATGAAATTCGGAGCGATTGATCTTTGGTCCATATAAATCCATTTGACCCGTAGCACCAAAAAATATAAACAAACAGAGAGGAGTTATGACGTCATTTTTTTACTTTTTTTACGTTTTTTTGGCATACCGCTAAGACTAGATGGAAAATGCTTTGGAACAACACATAATTTGCGGATTTTTTTTTAATTTTTTTTTTTTTTACTAGAAAATTCGTTTTTAGTAAAGTCTACTAAAATAAAAAAGTTGGTACAGATATTTTTTCCCGTGTTTGATAATTTTATTATGTCAAGCCATACGAATTCATAGTATAGGCAAAAGCTAGGAGATAATATAAGCTATTATTTGACTTCTATGCAAATAATAGCGTATTATTATTATTATAGACATAAGTCTATCTGCACGTGCAAGTAGCAGCAATTTGCTGTTTCTGTGTAACCGAACAATCACTGTGAACTCGGCTAGGGTGACCATACTGACTGATTTAATCAGGGACACGGACCGGATATAGGTCAACGTAGGAATTGCATTAATTTACATACAGTACGGCCAGGAAAATTATTCTACTCGTCAATCTTCGTTTGCTCAGAACAGGACCTAGTCTCCGTCAAAATCCAAAGCCATTTAGTAATCAAAGGGTGCAAAGTTGGATAGCGGCGAAAAGGACGCGAAAACATTTAGTCAATCCTGGCAAGGGATTTCATGCCTGTGAAGGTGGCAAATCCTGACTGGTTAATTTAATTTTGCGCGCTATTATACGAACGTACATCGCATCGGTAAGACTTATAAACCTGGTACTAAATGTACTATTCGATATGATGTATGAAAAACGCAAGCAGTTTTAGCTGTTGTTCTTAACTTCTTTCTTGACGAGTTTTAAATGCGAAAATTCTTTTCTTAAGTCTTACACAAAAAGATTTTGCGTAAAATGCAGTGTATTTGTGGGCAAAAGGCTAGGCCAACGCCCAATCCCGTTTTGCCTACAAAACTGGTAAATTTGAATTTGAATTTAATAGGAAAAGCCACGATAGAAAAAGACAATTTCCATTACCTCGGGAAGCACGATATTCCTCCTATCCTGTGTATAATTTCAGCTATCATACGATTTGTATATGTTCTTTGATCATACACATTTGCCAGCTACGAATTGACCCAAAACGAATACACTTCGTCACGTAGGCAATGTCTTTAACTCGTCATTCTATAATAAAAACATTAATTATAATAAAAGTGAACTTTGCGACAGTTTGCAGTTGAAGCAATTCTTCTGACTACCCTGAAATTGAATATGGTCGTGAGGATATTTAATACATATACCTATATATGTATTTATGCATGTGTGTATGTAACCGCCCAGTAGCTCAGTTGGTAGTGAATCTACCTGCTGATCTGACGGTCGCAGGTTAGAATCCCGCAAAGAGCAAATATTTTTCTGATGAATATGCATATTTTTATCAGTCTTGGATGTTTGTATCTCATATACATATATATTTATTCTCAATGTATGTCTTGTCATCATAATACAAGCCTGGGCAAGATACTGGTACTTTCAAATGTGACTAGATAATTTGTGTAGATGTCCATGATATTTACACAAAAGGACAGAAGAATTCAGGCATCAAATAACTATCGGCTGTGTTTTCGTTATCCTGTGCACATTGTGTTTTTATTCACAAACACAAAAAACAGTCTAACAGAAAAAATTGTCTGTATTTGTAACTGAAATTTGTATTATTATTGTATCTGAATATAGTAATTCGGGGTTTTTTTCATTTACAGCAAGATTCTCATTTCCACACATTAATACTGCTAAGTTGGATACCATGTTAGTATTAATTTTAGAGGTAAGAATGCTCGTTTAAACCTTTTGTAATTAGATGTCATATATTTGGTTAAATAATTTTTTTTTTTTTATTATTATTAAAATACTAATTTGTTAGTAAAAAGTGTCATCATCGTCTTATTAAAAAGCTCGCTCATGTCGGTAAAGTACTTACTTTTAGTCCCTGGTACCACTAGTGGTGAAACGTGTGCCGATATAAATAATAAAATAAATCATTTTACCTATGCAAACACTATAAAAAAAAAAAATAATAATAATAATAATATCTTGGACAATGTCACACAAATTATCTAGTCACATTTAAAGTAAGTACCAGAATCTAGCCTGGACTTGTATTATGATGACTAGACAACGATATAGAATACATATATAAATACAAACATCCATGACTCGGGTACAAATATTCATATTCATCATACAAATATTTGTCCCTTACGGGATTCGAACCCGCGACCCTCGGCACAGCAGGCAGGTTCACTACCGACTGTGCTACCGGGCCGTCTAATTTATAATCCGTCTAAACTATAATTTTCGAATTTTCTTTAAATGACCTACATTAGTCACTAAAATAAAGAAATTATTTAAAAACTAATTATTGTCGTCTATCAAACGTAACCATAGACTCGATTTGCCGTTTACGTGTAACTAGACAATTACTGTGAGATTTAGGGTGACCAGTTAATACGTTTTAGCACGGACATTAAATAGGTCACCGTTAGAAGTATAACGAGTGTTACGAATCAGATAAGAAAATTAAAAGTCTTAGTTAGTATAATCTTTACTGCACCGTACCAAAATCTTCCGTAAATAGTGTAAACTATCCTTGATGAAAAGCACAAAAAAATCCACTAAACAAAGAAAGTCATGGCTACCTTAGAACAAGGTCGAGGGCTCGAGGTTTTCTGGACAATTATGTCTAAATGACAGCCCGCGGTCCAACAGCGTGAGACCGCCGCGCATTGCCACTTCCACCTCACTTGATCCCGCACATTATCAACAACATGCGCTTCCACCCTATTCCTCGAAAGACCTTGTCTTGACCGTGAAACTGAACAATTACCGGAGCTTTTACCCTAGACTTAGCTTGACATTGGCAATTTTAATTCCGCAATAAAACTGTAGCTTGAACTCTAACCACAGAGCTGATTTCAGCTTAATTAGCTAAATATTACATAACCTGAGAAAAAATCCGATTTTTTTTGTAGCTTTTTTTTTGGAAATCGAAGAAGACATACCTGTGTATAGATGTCTCGTTCTGTCGGCTTGAAGGTCGGCGGTGTGGGGCACTGGTGCACTCGCGTGTCGCAGTGGGAAGCCGCGGAGACCGACTGACTGGGCCCGGCCAGGCCAAGCCCCGCCGCCCGCGCCCTCCCGCACACCCGCCCCCGCCCCCGCTCCCTCCCGGATAAACAACGTGCATTGTGGGACCGATCTCTGGACCTACCCTAGCAAAAATATACGCACACACCTCCAACGATAACCTTAACTATATCCACATCCAACGCTTTGTTACTTCAGTTGGGTAACAACTGGAGTCAAACAAAACCAGTGATGTATGACTCCGTTTTGTGATTGGAGAAATTGTTGCAAGTAAGAAAGGTGGATGTTAAATGAATTTGCTACCCAGATAGTACTCTAGCGTTATAGATTTTGGATTTAAGTCTCACGGTTGTAGAAATCGAGGGAAATTATTGTAATGTGGACTGTCTTAGCGGGTTTATACGTTTCAAAGTATGATGTACTGTAAGAATGATACTACGTAGTTAAAGACACACACCCAATAATTTTTTCAGGAATTAGGTACTTTCTTTTTGTAATTATTAAATACTAGCAACCCGCCCCGGCTTCGCACGGGTGCAAGCTGATATACACCTTCCTCTTGAATCACTCTATCTATTTAAAAAAACCGCATCTAAATCTGTTGCGTAGTTTTAAAGATCTAAGCATACATAGGGACAGACAGACAGTGGGAATCGACTTTGTTTTATACTATGTAGTGATAGTGAAGTAATAGTGATAACATTGCTTTGAGGAGTTTCTAGTGTTTGCCTTTTGCATCCTACAAAAACGAGATAAAAAAAATGTTTTTAGAGTTGCCAAAGGGTGCTAAAGTTGCCCATTCATAAGACTACGCTGTCCGTCCGTCCATCGATCTGTCCTACCTATAAAGGGCTGTATCTTTTGAACCATAATAGCAAGACGGTTGAAATTTTCATAAAATATGCATTATTATGGCGAATTTGCAAACAAATCATAAAAAATAAGGTAGGTCCCTAACAAGAAACGTGTTTTGGTCTTGACAGAAAAAAAAAATCTCTTAAAAAAAAAATAAAAAAAAAGATAAAAAAAATAAAATTCTCTTAAGTCTTTGAATAAAAATTTTAAGTTAATGTATTTTTTATCGGTTTAAATAAACAACCCTGAAACGAATGTTACCTTCTGCGAACCTTTGAATGGAATAACAAAACGTTTTCTTGAATTTAATCATGTCGCAGACGAGATAAATTTTGTTGGAAACAACAAATAAGTTTGTTTCGGCCCCATTCCATCCCCTAAGTTTTAGTTTAAGGCGACCCTTAGTTGTTGCAATGTTAACAATTGAACATTGTTGCTGGACAAATTACTTTTGTTACATTGTAAGGGAAAATATACCTTAAATAAGTTTAAATATATAGGGTCCTTCTTAATATGCTGACACTCTTTTAAGGAGATGATCAGACCGTCAAACTGAACAACTTTCTCTATGGGACCAACATCGAAATCGCGAAAAATAATCAGCTGTCCCATGCATTTGACTCGAGTAGGTTTGCAATTTTGTATGGACGAGCAGATTTTTTCTTCGCTATTTCGATGTCGGTCCCATAGAGAAAGTTCTTCAGTTAGACGGTCTGATCATTCCATTAAAAGAGTGTCAGCATATTAAGAAAGACCCTGTATGCTGTAACTTAGTATCAGCTGTATAGCTGTAGCTGTATGTTATATAATAAAACCGGTCAAGTGCGAGTCGGGCTACTCGCGCACCGAGGGTTCCGTACCACAGAACACAACATTATTAACTTAGAAAAAAAAACTTTTTTTGTCCGGGACCTTTAGCGCGAGACCGACTCACACTTGGCCGGTTTTTAGTATTTGTCATTATTCTGTAGAGTATTCTCTATAATCACACTAAGTTTGATGCTTGTATGTATTACCGTTTTTACGATAGAGCGCGAAGAAAAAACGTTGATAAAAACTAGTTTCTGGTTGAGAACCCCCCTTTATTTTTAACTTTTTGTCATTTTTATTATTTGTTAACAAATCCGCCGCAATAACGCATAATCTGAGAAAATTTCAACTATCTAGCTATTACGGTTCAAAAGTTACAGACCTAAATAGGTAGGACAGACGGACGGACGGACGGACAGACGGACGGACGGACGGACGGACGGACAACGTAGGCTGAGTAATAGGGCCCCGTTTTCACCCTTTGGGTACGGAACCCTAATAAAAATGAGATCAATACAGCTTTCTATCGAATTCATCGAAATAGTTAACTTTTGACATGAAAATAGTAAGTTAAGATTTCCATACTAATCTTAAATTAATCCTATCATTGAAAATGTATAATATTTAACTTGAATTGGTTAAGTATAAAATATAAAAAAACTTCATTTGTATGGAACGCGTTTCGAGGACTTCTTAAACTGCGTCTATTATTCATCATCATACATATATCACATCCTTAGCACCGTAGCATGATTTTAATGCGTGTCATGAACACGTGTTGTGGACAGCAATATAGTATACGAGCTTTTACCCGCGACTTCGTCCACATAAATTATATACCAGATTTTAAGTCAGATAATAAGCTATCAAACAAAAAAAGTTTCATCAAAATCGGTTCAGTAGTTTTTGCGTGATACTCGAACAAACAAACACCCAAACAAACAAACAAACAAACAAACAAACAAACAGACAGACTAAAAATCCAAAAATTGGTGATTTGGAATCAGGGACAGGTAAAAACCATATCGTAATTTTTTTTTTATAAATATCTTCAATGTACAGACATACTTCTGTTACAGTTTTATAATAGTTTAGATAGAGAGTTTAAACCATTTCTTGATCCTAACTCTGATGGTATCGGTCTCCCGTTCCATCAGACATAGGATGGTAAGGACGAGAGAGTGCATCTGTGTTTAGCGTGTACTGTGTATCTTCAGATACACAGAATAGAAAAAATGAAAAAAAAAGAAAAGCAGTTATGCTTTTCTATAAGGATCAGTCAGTTCAGTCATTATTTTCATACGTGGAGTGAAGATATAGGCAGCTGTCCCATACATTTGACTCGAGTAGGATTGCAGTTTTTGCTGATTTTTTTTCCCGATCGCGATGTTGGTGCCATAGATAAATTTGCTCAGTTTGATGGTCTGATCATCCCCTTTAAAAAGTGTCAGCTTATTAAGAAGGACCCTATACAGGGTGAAATTGATATCATTAGCATCCTTTTAAACTAAGAGTCTACGCATCAAACTGAACAACTTTTACAATGCAAACCAATCGGAGCAAGAAAAAAATCAGCTGTCCCATACTAAATTGCATTGCCTAGTCGTCTCAAATGTATGGAAGAGCAGATTTTTTTTTTGCTCCGATTGGTTTGCTCCCGTTGTAAAAGTTGTTCAGTTTGATGGTTAGACTCTTAGTTTAAAAGGATGCTAATTTTTCACCAATTTATACAATTTTTTTTTTACAATTTCACCCTGTATATTTCGAGAGTACATGTACCTGGGTACGCAGATTTCGGAAACTTATAGAAAGGTCTGTATCCTGAAGTGACGACTGGTAGACGACTGTTTGAAATCGCTAATAAAAACTAGGTAGGTATTATCACAGAATAAATACTATGTAATTATTGTCTCTACCTACCCCGATAGGACAGAACTGTGAGCTATGTCTATGCTACCTTATTCACGGTGTAGTGTTGTAGTATCGACGGGTTCAGTATCTATAACACTATCAGTTTGGGGCACTGCTATTAAATGTATGATAGCGCGCCACCAAAAAAAAAAAATTACGACGAAAAGTTAAATTAATCTTGTAAAACTTATGAGCTAATTATAATGTCAAATATTAAAGTGTAATTTATATATTCATCATCATCATATCAGTCGATAGACGTCCACTGCTGGACATAAGCCTCCCCCAAAATGATTTGCCATAATCGCCACGCTTGGCAGGCGGGTTGGCGATCGCAGTTGAATTGAATGTGTGTACTCAGAGGATGCTGCTGCCCATCCTCCGTTAGATCCCTTAGTCGCCTTTTACGAAACCCACGGGACGAAATGGGGTGGTGCTATTCTTAGCCACCACCGCACGGACCATTTTGTACATTACTTGTGCTAAAATAGACTACGAAAAATTTAACTACTTATCGATAAAAACTTTCAACAGAACGTGCAGTTTGAAAAGACACCTGCAGTTGTTTACGCACGCAGCAATGCAGTTAGTGGACGCGCTTTTTGTAACATTATTATTGTTTCAGACTTCGTATGTCCGTTCGTACGTCGTTCGTTCGTTGGTCCCAGCTACTATCTCTGGGTGGTAGTAGGTAGAATCGACGTATGATTGGCGCAGGAATCATCCTGACGTCTCGGAGACGTCGTCTCCCGATACCCAGAACATCATGAATTCATATGCCACTCATACATGAATGACATAGTCAGAATATCTGTGTTTTATCTCATAGTTATGCATTTTATGCTACTGATTATGTAAGATAGCTGTTGCCCCCAACTCCGTCTGCGCCGCGTCGACCTTTAAAAAAGTATTATATACAAGGTGTCACAAAAATAAAATTTAAAACTTATAAGGGGGTTGTTTAGACCATCAAACTGAACAACTTTCACTATGGGACCAACATCGAAATCGCAAAAAAAAATCAGCTGTCTGTCCCATACATTTTGCTCAAGTAGATTTGTAGTTTAGATGGAACATCAGATTTTTTTTTCGCGATTTCGATATTGGTCCCTTAGTGAAAGTTGTTCAGTTTGATGGTCTTAACCACCTTCTTAAATGTTTATTTGTATTTTTGTAACACCCTGTAGACATCATCATCATCAGTATCATTCTATTTTGTTAATCCAGCCATAATTCTATCTGCGTGCCTTTCATCCAAGTCCGTTCAGTTTAGTGATTGAGTGACAAACACCCAAACATCTAAACATCCAAACCTTGAAATCTATAATATTAGTGAGATATAACTACAATAATCATCCTTCTGGGCAGTTGGGTAAAAACAGCCATAACCATAGATATTAAGGTTAAAAAGATAGTAAGTATCGCGTAGTATTTGGGCCGTAACACTTACGACAAAAAGAAGGTTAGCACAATTTGGCGAACGGATAAATATATAATTCTAGGTACGAACCGTGGCCTCCAGTGTGCTACCCGGCTCACAAATACAAGATTTAATCTTTCTCTTTTTTTACGGCTATGTCAGCCGGCTCCTGGTTCCTTAACCTAAACACACAAAACAAATGATTAACACTAGTTAACTAAAAATACCTACTGCACAGTAATAAATTAAAGCTTACCTTAACCACAGAATAAATACTAGTATAGTACTACCCGGTAATTTTACACCCTCTACAACATGATAATGAATTAACGCAAAACCTCATGCACCCCAACTGATTTATAACAAAATAATTAGGTTGAAACAATAATTTCATTATTTTGATAGTTAACATTTAAAGTTATTCGCATTTTAAGTTTTGAGGCAAACATTATTTGTTATCATTTCAGCAATGAATGAAAGCGCTAACGTACTCATGGATACATTTTAATAATATTGTTTTGTTAGTAAGTAGGGTGGGGTGAGTGTGCGCGTGCGGTGGGTTGACATCGGGTTCAGTAAATTTTAAGTTTTATACAAACAAATTATTTTATTATTTTGAAAAAAATTACCTATGTTGAAACCATGAAAATTCGATTCTGCTCTCGATTCTAAACAAACTACTTTCTAGTTTTGCTTTGTTCATTAACACATTATATATTGAAAGGGAAAATAGAGAGGAAGAGAGGCAGTGGAAGGCACTTGCGGAAAAGAGACAGGATTGGCGAATACTATAGAGGTACCTCACCAACGAAAGGAGGTGAATTTCTCTTATTTTAAAAACATACAAATTAATGAAAAATTTGCTTTCGATCATATTTCTTATTTTCCTATAAAATACATAATTATGAAACCTGTGTTCAAAGGAAAGCCTAAATATTTGAAAAAATCTGTATTATGCGCATCTACTTTATAAGTTGAAGTCACTTTTACTTGCGACACACACCATTGTATAGACAAAAACATTATGATTTTTTTAAGTAATTTTAAAATGTTCTGTAAATTCTTATGATTTTCGAATTTGGTTTCCTTGGATTAGAAGGCACCACAGTGAAATAATGAAGGACAAGCCAGTCAAAAATATGTATACCTACAAAAAATGACGTAGTTTAGTAGAGATAAGGCAGTTCTGAAAGGTTCGAGGTCGTTCAGTGGGGGATACGCCTTAAATTACCATTTTTAATGAAATGGTTGTTACAAATTTTAAAGTTCTCAAATTCGTGAACCGCGCTTCCGAACACACGGGCAAGAGTTTGGTTCGCAGAATACATTTTTCAGTCGAGCGGAGAGCGCAGCCGCGGGCGTGCTGGGATCCTGAACAATGGTCTTGCGGACATCGCCGCTGAACGACTACTTGTCTTTTGTAGGTAAAGTTAACTGAGTTGAAAAAACTACAGAAAGTGATGTTGAAGCCCTGAACCCCAAGATAAAGTATATGTATTTAAAAAATACTATTATACCCTGAGTTTTGGGGTTAACCCCAAAGGTTCAGGCAAATAACTAATACTATAGGTGAACCGGAATCTGATGAAACATAAGGAAATCAAAAGCTGATGCCTAAAAATAGCGCCTTTTTTTCTTTTTTTAGCGCGGCCATCAATGGAACTTGAGTATAATCAGAATAATCTTAAAAACAACACTTGTTATTACAAATATCTCGGAACTCAGTCGGAAGTGCACGTAATGGTAATATTTTCAACTTCAAGCCTTTATATCTCCGTCCGGACTGAGTTTAGGGATATACATGTAATAACAAGTTTTGTTTGTTACTTTATTCTGAAATAAAATATTCAAGTTTGGTTGCTGGCCGCGCCAAAAACAACGGCGAAAAATAAGGCGCCAGCCTTACATACAAATCCCGCATTGTCTTTTCAGAGTAAGCAACACTGGGGTAATTAGATTAGGGCCCTTTACACACTGAGTTTTTTGCAGCGCAGAAGTACTACAAAAAGCATCGATTGAGTCGCGATACAGCATCGATGCAAACGCGATAAAGCATAGATGCAAACGCGGTACGGCCATGATGCAAACCTTTCGTAATATTTGATCAGTATTTTGTCCACAGCCTTAGCCACAATGCACACGTGCATCAATACAAACACGTGTGTGTATCACTACAGTCATGCGTTTGAATCGATACAAACGCCGGTTAATTGCCAGTGAAACGATAAAGTCACGCGATGGAAAAACGCACGTTTATATCGGTGCAAAAACGCTCAGTCTATACAGAGCTTACTTTTAGATAGATGACATTTTGACACTACCATGTGAAAATCTATTAGATATTTTTATACTTTTTGTCATTTCATGACATTCTTATCGACCAGTTTGTAGTACGCCAGAGATTTTGTAGTCTCTGTAGTATGCAATATCCTAGTTATAACAGTACTCTGTGGCAATATACAGGGTATAACAAAACATCCTAGTAAGATTTTTAAGGGGTAGTTTTGACCATCGAACTGAACAACTTTCACTAAGGAGACATATTACAAAAGGGTTCTTTGATAATTTCGTCTTCAAGAATCCCATTCATATATCAAAGTACCTAGCATAGCATATGCTCACGACTATATTCCCCGAGGAGGTAGTTAGATATATTTTGAAACCTCAGAACATCAATGTTTCACTAGTAGTACCGAAACTGTCCAGTGTGATCTCAAAGTACCTAATCTTTATTTGTCTATTTACGTCATTATAAAAACAATTTAGTTACGCCACAGTCGGTTAATAACCACTAGGTATAGCTCTCGCAAAATGTCTCCCCAACAATCGCATAAACTCTTCCCCCAGTCTAATTAAGACACGTAAAGTGTTGTAACAACTACACAGAGCAACGAATACAGTAACGCTTCTACCAATCTAAACATTATAACCATCCCTTTACCCACTGTCATTATCAGCCAATACCATAGTACAAGAAAGACGTTCCATACGAACACTCCCTGCCCCCACCAAATAAATATTCATTTCATTTCACGAATTTTGACGTCACCCCTTCTATGTAGGATGACAGTAAGCATTCCTCTCTCTGAACAATTTTTTCTATACAGGTAGAGCCAATATTGAAATAAAATAAAAAGAATCCGCTGTCATGTAAAACTATAGTAGGTACCAACTCGATTTTAATGCATGGAACAACAGATTTTTTAATTTTATTTCCATGTTGGTTCCAGAGTGAAAGTTGTTCAGTTTGATAGTCTAAACCACCCCTTTAAATATTGCTCCCTTCTTTGTTACATCCTGTTTGCTTTGCATATTTTTACCTGTTTGACGCTACAGAAAATTAAACGAGATGGTAGTATGGAAAAAAAAATCTTTTTTTATTAGCGGCCATTAATAAAACAAGGTTTTTTTGTTGATTGATTGAAAACGAGTTGATTCTTAAAGGTTTTTGTTACTTTTTCATGAACCTTTAGAGTGAAATGTATCAGCTCCGATGAGTGCTAGTGCTAGGCTATACGTGTTATTATGTTTATTTATTATAGGACTATAATTATACATTTCACTGGTGGCCGCTATTGTAAATAAATATCAATATCTTTACTTATACCCATTTGAGTTATTGATACGAGGATCTTTCTGTGTAAGCATAGTAACGAGCCAGCGACATTTATTTCAGTGCTCTGTGTAAAAACTAAATAGTGGCAAATAATAGTCGCACCACAGCGTCGCGGTCCGCACTGCAGTCTGTTTGTCTAGTTTTAACCTGTATGAATCTAGCGCGGAACTACGACATACGAGTTTGAGCCTTATTAGTGAAACCTTGAAATTATTTCCGTTGAGATATTATTATATGTGTATACAACGTGTTAATGAATTAACGCAAAACTAGAAAGTAGTTTGTTTAGAATCGAGAGCAGAATCCAATTATCATGGTTTCAACATAGGATTTTTTTTTCAAAATATTAAATAATTTGATTGTAGAATTTAAAATTTACTGAACCCCATGTCAACCCACCACACGGGCACACTCACCCTACTTACTAACAAAACAAGATTATTAAAATGTATCCATGAGTACGTTAGCGCTTTCATTCATTGCTGAAATGATAACAAATCATTTTAACCTCAAAACTTAAAATGCGGATAACTTTAAATTTTAACAATAAACATAATGAAATTATTGTTTCAATCGGAGGTTTTGCGCTAATTCATTAACACGTTTTATTCGCCTCACTGCAGGGCGGGTCTACCCTCAGGGAGGTCGAATGGGCATTATCCACCATGGATGCCCCATTCAGATTGGTATACTTCCGATTATAAGAGCGTCGGTGACGTGTTAGAGAGAGGTATGGAAACCCGAGGGTATGAACGACATGCCATATAAATAACAATGAGATTTTCTAACATTTATGTACGTAATATCAACTACTCTCAAACGGTGAAGGAAAACATCGTGAGGATACTTGAAGAAGAAATTCCGATGCGTTTGTGTCTATCAATCAAAGTGGACTGACGCCCATACACCCTAAGGG
The DNA here is from genome assembly GCA_922987775.1 of Agonopterix subpropinquella. NCBI lineage: Eukaryota > Metazoa > Arthropoda > Insecta > Lepidoptera > Depressariidae > Agonopterix > Agonopterix subpropinquella. The sequence continues at coordinate 6,367,537 of OV277696.1, read as the reverse complement.
TAAGCCTGTGCCCTGCAGTGGGACGTATACAGGGTGTAGAATCAAATGGGACACTTACTTAAAGAGGTGCTTCAGACCATCAAACTGAACAACTTTCTATATGGGACCAATATCGAAATCGCGAAAAAAAATCTGCTGTCCCATACAATATTTTAATCGAGTTATTTTTATGGGACAGCGGATTTTTTTTTCGTGATTTCATTGTTGGTCCCATTGTAAAAATTGTTCAGTTTTATGGTCTGGCACCCCTTTAAGTAAGTTTCCCATTTAATTTAACACCCTCTATAGGCTGATGATGATGATGATCAGAATTTCTTCTTCAGTCTATGCAGGTTTACCCACAGACTATTGTGAAATTTTACTCCCAATTTTATTCGTCCAAGCTCCCAATACATTGTTCGCAAAATAAAAACAAAACATTTTGTCACTGCAGCGTAGCAGCTACGGCGCGGCGTAGCGTCGTAGCGCTACGGGCTACGCTAGGCCGCTTACAGTGACTTTTACGACCCTCATATAGCAATTTATCTAGAGCGAGACAGATAGAATATAGTGCAATTTTATTGTTTAGCTCTAACGTTGACATTATTTACTTTTAATGGGTAATACAGATTTGAAAGTGCGCTGGGCTAGGAAATTAATATAGCTCAAATCTAAGTCTTTCGTTAGTGTTATAAGAAAAACAAAGTAAAGTACGATCCCCTAATGCTTTTCCTCGGACCTGAGGGGGGGGGGGAAACCTGAAGAACTTGATCTGTCACCCTATCAGTGGGGTTCGAGCTTTATACAGGGTGTAACAAAACACCCTAGTAATACTTAAGGAGGTGCTTCAGACCATCAAACTGAACAACTTTCACTATGGAGCCAACATTGAAATTGCGAAAAAAAAATCCGCTCTTTCATACAAAACTGCAGTACCGTCTCGACTCAAATGTATGAAACGGCAGATTTTTTTATTTTTTCTTGACGTTGGCTCCATAGTGAAAATTGCTATGAAGCACCCCCTTAAGTATTACTAGGGTGTTTTGTTATACCCTGTATACAGGGTTCTTCTTAATATGCTGACACTTTTTTAAGGGAATGATCAGACCATCAAACTGAACAACTTTCTCTATGGGACCAATATCGAGATCGCGAAAAAAAAACAGCTGTACCATACATTTGGCTTGAGTAGATTTGCAGTTTAGTATGGACGAGCAGATTTTTTTTAAATTCTATATGAGTTCAGGAGTTTGGGTTTCCTGATAAAGAATAGAGGATTGTGCTTTCTCTGGTTAATTTTATTACACACAAACATTACATCCATATTACAAACAATAATTTTAATTAAAAAGGTAGCAGTTTAAAATGCAAAGCGCTCTCCGTTATTATGCCATGCCGACTTTGAACAAACATTTGCATCGCAATCACTCCACTTTATGCATATCCTCTTTTAAGCTGAGAGATGAAATGCAACTCTTTAGGGCTGCTTCACTTTCCAAGTAAATAATACATATTTTCACAATATTTACTCGTTTATTTACTCCTACCCAAGTAATATACTTAAGAGGATGATCACACCATCAAACTGAACAACTAAGCAAACGAGACTGCAAAAAGACTTTTTGGAGTAAACAACGATTGGGATCCTTATTCTTACTATTTCTCCCATACAAAACTGCTGTACCTACCCGACTAAAATGTATGGGACAGCTGATTTTTTTTCGCGTTTCCTGAGGTAGGCTCCATAGTGAAAGTTGTTCAGTTTGATGGTCTAAGTTCACCGTTTCAGTATTTGCTATGCTGTCACTTACACCCTGTATAATATACACTGTATACACTGTGCATAGCTTTTCCTTGACTATAGTATTACATAATTCACCACTATTATAATAGTAAGAATAAGAATCCCAATCGCTGTTTACCCCAAAAAGTCTTTTTGCAGTCTCGTTTGCTTAGTATTTTGCAGGTCCATCATAGGACATCCCATATAGCAATTTACTCCATTTAAGAGTACACATTTAGTTTCTAGGTGTACTTGAAGCATTATTACAGTTCACTCGTGATGTATAAGCTGCATTATTGCGATTAATAACACCAATACCTGTCTAAGGGACTTATAGGAGTGTAGAGTTATACTTTTATGCGATTGTTGGTGTTATAATACTCTAACACCTATCATTTAGTCAGCCGTCTGACTAAGAGCATTATAGGAGGGTAGAGATACGGCAACCGCTGTTTAACAGCCTACTTGTACGATGTTATAGAGCTAGCATTTTAATAGAACACACGTGGTCATTTATAAAACCAAAGGCTGTTATGTTTACTTGTTTTAGACTGTTATACAGCTGGTAGCTGTAGTATGACTTGTTTGTGATCATTAAAATAACCTTTTTTTACTATCTGTACAGAAGTGTTTAAATGGTTCGCATGTGCACTGTAGGCTGTTAAAAGGACTATATGTGTTGTCCATTAACATCAATAGCAGTTTATTTGTCCACAAGTACTACTCTTATTTGCTGTAAGCTGAACATGAATGTAAATGTGATATTCTATTACACTTATCCCACAGCTGTGTGTTTCTATTCTAACATAACACATGTGAACCTATATACCGCTCACCACATTAAATTGGAGTTGTAACAGTTCACATAGCCGTATTTCATTTCCACCATTTTGTTTTACGTAACCTAAAATATTTACCAAATAAGATGATGCAGATTTATATCACAAAATATGCAGATAGACCGATTGGGATTTGGTTTCATGTTATAATTAATTACCGTAGTATAATTATCAAATCAAATCAAATCAAATCATTTATTTCAGATAGGTAAGTACATCCATATTTATGTTAGTATTTCTTAAAAACTATATTAGTAGGTACACAGAAACAGTAACAGTTTTATTTTACATTAAACAAAGCGGGTCTGGACCCCATGTGCACACGGTTCCAGTGCCGCACGACCGGGCAATCAGTCTTCTCCAGTATGGTGTTTAGGAGTCTACTAGGGCTGTCCCGCACTCGACACATCAGGGAGGCTACTCTCTTCCTTATTGTTGCCTGAAACCCGTCTGTATTGGCCTCTGCAAACATGCCTGATGTGCTGCAAAAGCGGGGCAGCCCCAATAGTATCCTAAAACCATTATTGTACTGGACGCGTAGGGCATTAAAAGCTTTGCATGTATAGTTGACCCATAGGCTGCTGGTGTAAAAAGTCTGACAGTACGCTTTAAAAAGTGTTATTTTGACATGTTCTGTACACCGTGCAAACCTACGAGCCACCATATTACATCTTACTGCAAGTGCCCTACGCTCCCGTTCAATGTCTTAGTCATCAGAGAGGTCCTCAGTGACCCAATGCCCCAGGTACTTAAACTTGATGACTCTACTCAAGGGTACTCCTCCAAGTCTGACTGGTGGTACAGACTTAGGTTTTTTATTCCCTGCTTTGAAAACGAGTAGTTCGCTCTTTTTAGTGTTGTACCTAAGGCCATGTGCCTCCGCGTACCTCTCACATATGCCAATCAAGACGTCGAGTGCCCTGATCGATGGACACAGCAGGACCATATCGTCGGCGTAACTGATATTATTCACTGCTTTAATTCGTAAAACACCGTATTTTATAATGTAATATTTAATTGTAAGGAATCAACTTCCACGCGTAAGACGTAGCATAAAACATAGAGCAAGAACATAGATAATAAAAATAGATTGGATAACATAACATGCCCCTCTTAAACAAAACAAAAATACTTAAACCACTTTAACTAACCTAACTACTTAATACACTATTTACAACAGTAACGCTCGGGCTTTCGTACAATTCTGCCAGATCTAGTTCTGACCAGATTATCATTCAAATTAACGCTATCATTAAGATCATCTGAACAAACTTTACGATCATTATTATTAGTACAAAAATAAAATTTATTATCTACATTTGTAAAATTGTAATCACTCTGAGTAGGTTGAACATATTTAATATGCTGAATGTTTCTTCTGTATAATCTCCCCTTTCCATCGCGAACAACATAGGATAAAGGAAAATTGCTCAAACTTACTATATTGCCCTTATACCACATCCTATCTCTAGGATCTTTTTTGAAGTAAACTGTATCATCGATTTTAAATTGATAGTTACTCTGTTTCGAATGCTGATTGTAGTAATGAGTTGTTTTTCTTATATTGTTTAATTTATTCTGCAAATGATCTGAAAATCTGACTATTTTGGGCTTGAAATTTGAAAATTTAGCTGGTAGTTTGGTTCTTAGCTGACGAGACATGAGTAATTGAGCGGGAGAACTCAGGTTCCCTCTTGCTGTGCTACGATATTGCAACAAACCTATGTAAGGATCAGTCCCTGAATATTCACACTTTTTGAAAATATTTTTGATAATTCTGACAGATACTTCTGCAAGACCGTTTGACCTGGGCAAGTATGGACTTGTTGTTATATGTTGAATACCCCAATCAGATAAAAATAGATTAAAATCTTTTGAATTAAAAGGGGGACCATTGTCACTGACTAAATCCATTGGAATCCCATGACGGGCAAATATAGATTTAAGATGTATTATAATAACAGTACGAGTACAGCTGTTATTATTTAGCAATGCGATTTCTATATAGTTGGAGAAATAGTCGACTAGAAGTAAGTACTTTTTGCCATTATAATCAAATAAATCGACAGCTACCTTTTGCCATGGAAACAAAGGTTGTTCGTGGGACATTAAAGGTTCTTTAGTTTTGTTATTCATGAATGTTAGACAAGTTTCACACTGTTTAATTTTGTTCTCAATATCATGATTAATGTTGGGCCAGAAAACGATACCACGAGCTTTTGACTCTTCGTTCTTTCAATACCTAAATGACCTTCATGCAAAATGGACAATATTTCTGACCTCATTGAGATGGGAATGATTAGGCTTTGATTTTTGAAGACCAAGCCATTGATGACATGAATTTCATCTCTGATATTCCAATAGGGAAAAACTAGTGGATCAACCAATTGTTTACAATTAGGCCATCCATTTTTATGATAGAATAAATTTTTTTGTAAACTGCTGTCTTGACTAGTGTGTAGTAAAATTTTGTCTAACTTTTCTTTGGTAATAGCTAAATTAGAAGTAAGTAAGTTAACATGTAATTCAATGTTTTTATCCAAATCATCTAAATTGTATATATCCGTTTCATTAAAATCATCGACTGGTGCACGAGACAAAGTATCGGAAACATACATTTGTGAACCCTTGGTATAAGTTACAACTAAATGGTATGCCTGCAAGGTAATCATCATTCTTTGTAGACGCGTTGGAACATCCATGAGTGGTTTTTTGAAAAGCGTGACTAAAGGTTGATGGTCAGTCTCAACATGAACAATCCTGCCATAAACATATTGATGAAACTTCTTACATCCGAAAACAATAGCAAATAATTCTTTTTCAATTTGAGCATAGCGCTCTTGGCATGGCGTTAACGATTTTGAAGCGTAAGCAATAGGGTTTTTGTCATGAAAAATAACTGCACCGACTGCAGTTTTTGATGCATCTACTGACATTCGAATCGGTTTTTTCATATCAAAGTTTGTAAGAATCGGTGCTTGACAAATTATTGATTTTAATTTAATAAATCTTTGTTCATGTTGTTCTGTCCATTGCCATTGATTTTGTTTTTTGAGTAAGTCCCTGAGAATGTCTGTCTCAGAAGCTAAGTTGGGTATATATGAACCAAGATAGTTAACCATTCCAAGGAATCTCTGAAGTTCTTTAACATTGGTAGGAGTAGGCATCTTATGAATAGCCTCTATTTTGGACTTGTCTGGCGAAACACCGTTTTTGTTGAATACATGACCGACATAACGGACTTCAGATAGAGCAAATTGGCACTTGCACTTATTGAATCTGACATTTACCTCAGAAGCACGCTTAAAAACTGCCTCAAGACGTTTGTTATGCTCTTCCAATGAATTAGCGAATATAAGAATATCATCAACGAATACTGTTACTCCTGGAAGGTCTCCAAACGATTCCACCATCGTTCTCTGAAAGATTTCACTACTTGAGTTAATGCCAAATGGAAGTCGAAGAAATTTGTACCTACCGTGGGGTGTATTGAAAGTACACAAGTCACTGCTTTCATCATCTAATGGAATCATCCAGAATCCTGAACTGGCATCTAGCTTAGAAAATATTGTTGCACCTGCAATCTTCGAACGTAAATCATCAAAAGTAGGCAATGGATAATGAGGACGTCTAATAGCTTCATTTAAATTACGAGGATCTAAACAAATTCGAAGTTTCCCATTTGGCTTTTCGACAATCACGATAGAATTGACCCATTTGGTAGGTTCTGTTACTTTTACAATGACTTTGAGCTGAACCATGCTTTCCAATTCCTCTTTTAAACGAGACTGTAATGAAAATGGAACTCTTCGTACCGGACATACTCTCGGTTGAACATTTGGGTCAACATCAAGATGGGCTTTATGAGGAAGACATCCGAGACCTTCGAATAGAAAAGCATAATTTTTTAATATAGACTGTACTGACTCTGGATATGACTGAGACTCTGGTTTTTTGTTTACATTATGACATGACTTTTTTAGAATAGACCTTGTTGTTGAGGTGGAAGGAGGAGATTGATCTGATGGTTTTTCATTATCTAGTCATAAGTTGAAAATACGTTTCACAATCCCTAGTTGATCACAAGTTTTTCGGCCAATTATCGTTTGACATAGAATATCTGCTACTTCGAAATATAAATCTGTCGTAATACCATTGGTGAATTTACATTTGATATAACAGCCACCTATTACTGGTATTGTCGTTCCGGAAAATGAAAATAACTTGTTATTCGAGTTTAGAATTTGAATATTTTTGTTGTGAAGTGTCTCAAGAGTATGCTTTGAAATGACATTTATGTCAGCACCTGTGTCAGTTTGACAATAGATATCCACTCCTTCGCAATTTATTTTAATTTTCCAGTCATTTTGCAAAGGAGAATTAATTGTCCCTATGATAAAATCTTTTCCGACAGGATCCTCAGAATTATCGATGACGTGTACGTTGTTGTTTGTATTTTTGAAAAAACAATATTTATCAAAATGATTACGTCGACCGTTGTAAAGAGACTGTATATAAGTATTCTCTTTAATCTATGTTTGTTGCCATGGATACCCTTGTTGGTTATCACTCTGTCAACTATTTTCTCGGTCAACTATTACTCTAACATATATTTTCCATAACATTAAAACACATATTATTTGCTTTGACCAAGTTGTTTATTTGTCACACTTATACACACAGTATAAAAGTTAATATGGTAGCAGAGCGTTTAAAGTGAAAAACGTTGTCACGACATAGTGGTGAATGAACATTGGACATTGTGCCGCAAACATGCCGAAGGCAACATATCACGTTGATCCACTTGATAAAGATAACTATGACACTTGGGCAATTCAGGCAGAAGCCGTATTGATAAAAAGCAAACTATGGAAGTATGTAGTTAAACCCCTCGCTCAAGACGCAAGTGCCGAAGATGCTGAAGGAGACAGTCAAGCAAAATCTGAACTAATTCTTATAATCGCTCCTTCTCAGCTCAAAGAAATAAAGAAATGCACCTCTGCAAAGGCCCTGTGGGATAAACTGAAAGAAATTCATGCGAGTAAAGGTCCCGCACGTAAAGCATCCCTTCTTAAGCAACTGATACTTACAAAACTTGAAGGTAACGATGTACGTGCACACTTAAACAAGTTTATGGACACTGTTGACAAACTGGCTGATATGGACGTAAAAATAAATGAGGATCTACTAACAATAATGATGCTATACAGCCTATCCTCAGAGTATGAAAATTTCCGTGTTGCTATAGAGTCACGCGACGTCCTGCCAAAACCAGAGGAACTTAAAATAAAAATAATAGAAGAAAGTGACGCTCGTCATCATAATGATGAAAATTTTGCATCTGGTTCTCAAACACTTCAAGAAGATAACGCACTCTACGCATCCTGCAAATTCTGTAAGAAGACGGGAAGCAAAATCTTTCAGAAAAAGACTCACAAAATATGTTCTGAATGCTGGAAGAAAAATGTAAAGAAGAAGTCTAACACTAAAAACGATGACTCTCACTACGCCGAAGAGTGCCTTCTTACTTCGAACCGAAACCGTCAAGACGACTGGGTACTTGACAGCGGCTGTACTTCTCACATGACGCCTCAGCAAGAGTTTTTCAAAGACATGAAGACTGTGTCAAGAAAGCTCAACTTTGCATCAGAAGATCACTGCACTGAAATAAAAGGTGAAGGTAGAGTTACGCTGATCAACACATTTGGGAAAATACATCTTGAAAACACGCTGTTTGTACCTGCACTTTCAACAAATCTACTATCAGTACCAAGTATGACCGATCATGGTGCTTCAGTAGAATTCTTTAATGACAAGGCAGTCATACGCAATAAGACTGGAACGCTGCTTATGACCGCAGTAAAGTCAAATGGCCTCTACTATATCAAATCGCCTAAAATTGAACGAAGCTTTGCGGCAACGCCTGCAACGAGTTCAACAAATACCAAAGAAGGTTCCATACAAGATTGGCACAGAAAGCTCGGCCATATGAACGACAAAGATCTCCACCTAGCTCTCAAAAACGAGACACTGATTGGATTGAACTTCAATAAAAATGAGGCTTTGTCAGATTGCGAAACTTGCATTCAATCTAAAATGACTCGAGTGCCAAGCCCACCCCAACGAACTACTCCTCGAACTACCGAACGTCTAGAGATTGTCCACAGCGACGTGTGTGGCCCAATCAGCACACCTACGTATGCTCAGAGCAGATACTTCGTCACTTTCATTGATGATTACAGTAGGTACGGACGTGTATACTTCCTGAAAAACAAATCAGAAGTATTAGACAAGTTTAAAGAGTACAAAAAAGAAATGGAAACATTTACGGGCAACAAAATCAAACACTTGCAAACGGATAATGGCACGGAATATGTCAACGCCAAATTCCAAGCCTATCTAAAGGAACACGGGATTGCGCGACGCTTATCCGCACCCTATACTCCCCATCAGAACGGTGTTGCTGAACGGAAGAATCGCACACTAGTGGAGAAAGCCAGGGCTTTGCTTATTGAAGCAAAAGCACCAATGCGCCTATGGGCAGAAGCAATCAATACCGCAAACTATCTGTCTAATAGAAGTGTAAACAGTGCTATTGATAACAAAACGCCATTTGAGAAATGGGTACTAAGAAAGCCCTGTATAAATCATCTCCATCCTTTCGGTTCCAAAGCCTTCATACTGAAGAAAGGACCCAAAGGTCATAAATTTGCTTCCAAGGCTATACCAGGAATGTTTGTTGGATATTCAGATATCAGCAAAGCATACAGAATTTATGTTCCATCCAAACGCAAGACAATTATTTCTAAAGATGTTAGAGTTGTAAATACAAACTACTACTCAAACCTTACAGACAATGTAAGCAACCATTCTTTTTTCGATGAAAGGCAAAAGACTTCTGAAACAAGTCAAACACAAGTTGATTTCGATGATGCTGGCGACACTCAACAAAATGACTTTATTGAAAACGTCGTACACGCAGATTCTACTCAAAACGATGAGGAAGATACAACTGGTTACGAAACCGCTAATGAACAAGAACAGGATGAAATTGAACAATTACAAGATAATGATAGCGAACAGGTACAGGAAGAAATTGAACATCTGCCTGAACTAAATCGCTACAACCTTAGAGACAGATCAGCAATGCAAACGCCACAACGGTATGATGACTTCGTACTGGCAGCTGTTGCTGAAGTTGAAAATTTACCTAAGGATCCAGTGAATTACAAACAAGCATTGGACTCAATTTACAAAGAAAAATGGCTTGAAGCCATGCTGAGCGAGATAAACTCACTGAAAGAAAATAAAACCTGGGATTTAGTGGAATTACCTAAAGGACGAAAGGCCCTACCATGCAAATGGGTTTATAAATTGAAAACAAATCCAGATGGCTCCATCGATAAATTTAAAGCCAGGGTAGTTGTCAAAGGTTATTCACAACAACAAGGCGTCGACTACGATAAGACGTTTAGTCCTGTGGTTCGACTTAGCACTATACGAACAATTATAGCAATCGCTGCTAAAGAAAATTTAAACCTACGTCAATTCGATGTATCAACAGCCTTTCTGAACGGTTCAGTTGAAGAAGTTATTCACGTAGAACAGCCCGAAGGCTTCCAAGATGGAACAAAGCGGGTATGCAAGCTTAATCGCAGCCTCTACGGTCTGAAGCAAGCGCCGCGATGCTGGAACTTATGCATTGCCGAATTTTTAATAAAAACTGGCTTCAAACAAAGTGAAGCAGATCCTTGCTTGTATACTAGGATCAGAGGACAGTCCAAGGTTATAATTGGACTTTATGTTGACGATGGACTTGTGGCATCTACCACAACTGCTGCAGGAGATGAGTTTATTAAGGAACTAAAAGCTCGTTTCAAGATAACAACCAAACCTGTCTCCTACTTCCTGGGCATGGAAATAAAAGCAGAAAAGGGAAAAATTACAATATGCCAGCAAGCCTATACAAAAAAGGTTCTTGAAAAGTTCGGTATGATGAATAGTAAATCAACACCGACTCCAATAACCAAAGAAAGTATCAACGATACGGACCCGAACACTGAAAGCAGGCCGAATTTTCCTTATAGACAGGCCGTTGGAGCACTTACCTACTTAGCTGTGGGGACAAGGCCCGATATAGCTTATGCCGTAAGCAAAGCATCCAGAACTCTAGAGACACCCACTATGAAGGATGTTATGCTAGTTAAACGGATTTTCCGCTACTTAAAAGGAACTACAGACAAAGGTCTAATATATAGACATACAATAGAGACACCAAAAAACTTGGTGTGCTACTCGGACTCCGACCTCGCGGGAGACCAAGCAACAGGCAGATCGACATCTGGGATGGTGTGCCTACTCTCAGGAGCAGCTATCAGCTGGAGAAGTCAACGACAAACAATTGTTTCCCTCTCATCAACTGAAGCTGAAATTATCGCAGCCAGCGAAACTGCACAAGAGATTCTGTGGTTGAATAGCCTAGTGAAAGACTTGACTGATTTACAAAAACCTGTGCTCTATCTAGACAACGAATCAGCCATAAAGCTTTCTCACAATCCCAAATATGAGTTCCATAAGCGGACCAAACACATCAAGTTGAAGCATCTGTTTGTACGTGAATGCGTAACCAATGGCGAACTTGAAGTAAAACAAGTCCCATCCGTGCGACAGCTGGCGGATATGCTGACAAAACCACTTTTTGGTCCAAGATTGGAAGAATTAAGTGAAAAAATTGGATTAAAGAAAATTTAAGTTCCGTGGGTGTAAAGAGACTGTATATAAGTATTCTCTTTAATCTATGTTTGTTGCCATGGATACCCTTGTTGGTTATCACTCTGTCAACTATTTTCTCGGTCAACTATTACTCTAACATATATTTTCCATAACATTAAAACACATATTATTTGCTTTGACCAAGTTGTTTATTTGTCACACTTATACACACAGTATAAAAGTTAATAACCGTAATTTCTGCACGTTACTCCTTGTGCTGGACATCGAAATCGGTGTATTTGACCACAGCGTTGACAAGTAGGATTATTGGACAATCCTGTATTATTGTTCCGGTTAAATCTCTTGTTGGATTGGCTTCTTGGAGACTGTGGAGCATCTGGCCTTTGTGACTGGCTTCGAATAGAATGGTTGTCTTTTGGAGTGGAATTTGGATCTGAAGATTGTCCCTGGCGTTGCTTGTGTTTTATATATTGTACCTCAATAAAGTCTGAATTATTTTCAACTTGATTCATTCTGTTGCTCCTTTCATGAGATAACTCCATACTTTTAGCAATTTTAAGTGCCGCATTTATAGTCAAATTGTCTTCTTGTAGGAGCTTTTCTTGCACATTTGAATTGGCTACGCCAATCACAAACATGTCCTTTATGAGAAAATCTTTGAGCGAATTGAATTCACATGAATTGCTCAAATTAGTTAAAACCGTAATGTATTCGTCAAAACTTTCATTGTCCTTCTGGTATCTCGTGAAGAAATTAAATCTTTCGACGGTAACATTTTTATAAGGATTGAATTTCTCGTCGAATTTACGTATGAGTTCTTTCAAAGTAATGTCTTTTCGAGCAATATTAAATGAATTGAAAATTTCAAGACAATCATCTCCGATTAAATTCAGGAAAATAGCCACTTGCCTTGCGTCGGATATTTTTTCCAAATCATTCGCATCAAAGTAAATTTCGAATTTTTGTTTCCATATCCTCCATTTTTCCGATATGCAACCGTCAGTCGACATGGGACGCAAGCTATTGGATTGCATTATTACGCCTTGCGCCTGTGATGCACTTTGTATTACTGAATTATTCATTCTAATTTTTATTCTGACACCATGCTTTAATTCGTAAAACACCGTATTTTATAATGTAATATTTAATTGTAAGGAATCAACTTCCACTTGACTTCCACGCGTAAGACGTAGCATAAAACATAGAGCAAGAACATAGATAATAAAAATAGATTGGATAACATAACATTCACAAAAGATCCATCTATTGAGCAGCCCACGCCTGCCATGCTGAGTTCATCGATCAGTCCGTTCATGTATATGTTGAAGAGTCGCGGTGAGGACAGGCCTCCCTGCCTCACCCCGCACTCCAACCTGTACTCCTCCGAGTATGAGCCCGCCCACCTCACACTGTTGCTTTGGTTATGATACCAATACCCTAGAACATGTATTATCTCGTTAGGTGTACTGGTTTCCCTACTGAGCTTATCCCATAAAACGTTGTACGAGACCAGGTCAAATGCCTTCGACAGGTCCAAAAAACAGGCATATACAGGGGTTTTTCTCGTTATGTAGTACTGCACAGTATGCTTGAGCCGCAGTATTGCAGTTTCTGTTGAAAGCCCAGGTCTGAAACCGAACTGGGCCTCGTTCAGATCAGTGTTTTGGCTAAGTTGACGGTCAACCATCCAGCACCTTTGCTATCACAGTAGCTAACGAAATTGGTCTATAATTGTTCCTGTCGGAGGCATCACCCGTCTTATTTTTCACAATTGGTACAACTATGGTCTTCATAAGCTCCTGAGGCAGATACGCATGTCTAATGCACAGATTAAATAGCATAGCTAACACCCTAGGCAGATGCACACCCGCGTGCTGCAAGTGCTCTATACTGAGGTCGTCATAACCTGGTGACTTTCCGCGCTTCATACGTTTAATAACTTGTGCGACATCTTTTGCTGTAACTAGTACAATGTCACCTCCAGATTTTTCCTCTGTATCGAGCATCTGCCTCACGGCCCCACCCAGAGGGGATTCTTTCCTAAAATGTTCCTTAAACAACTCAGCGATCTGGCGGGGCTCACACTTACCCTCGACACTCGCAGGTAAACACGCTCCGGATTCCAACTTTTTGGTATGCTTCCAGAAGCCCTTAAAGTCCTTTGCTTTATGGTGTGTTGCCAGAATATCCATTTTGATCTGGTTTTCATTATCTTGATACCATTTAAGCTTGGCCTTTTAAGGCCAAGCTGGCGCTTTAGCGCCTTCTGGTCTCACACATTCTATCATACACCTCTCCTACTGCCGGTTTACCTTGCAACATCCACAGTTGGAATCCGAGTCGTGCCTCCTGATGAACATCCCTTACATGTCTATTCCATCCATCATAGATCCATCTATTCCAATTGTAATGCCAGTATAATATCAAAAACTGAAAATTGTAGATTTCCTCTCAGCCAGTTTTAAATATTTCAAAATGAATATCGCGTTTTTACAGAGGCGCGTGATTATTTTAGCTGTAAATATGTATACATTTCACGATAAAGTTGCATTCCCATGGTATTAACATCATTAATATTTAAAACAGGTACTACCGCGTGTTATCATACATTTTTATGCAATTGATATCCGCCGGAGTTTCTGATGGCACACACAAAACCAAACTAATGAGGAATAATTAATAAAATGAAGAAATAATTTAGGACACACGTGAATTTTAGGTAGCACTGGAGTACTTTTGTAGGATTTTATAACTATGACGGCTGTGTATTTAGCCACTTGTACACTCATGTACGTTGTATGGTTCACACTGCGTCCCATATAGTGCCGTAAGTCAGCCTAAAGTCCGATGTTACTACTTAAACTGCTATTATAATGCTATTATACCATGCCATAGTGAACTCAAGGCTGTCTGATTTGTGCCCAAACTGGTTCTATAAGAGCATTATAGCAAGCTATACAGCTCTTATACAGCGGACTTACACAGCTTGTGGAGTACATGTGAACGACTAGACATCTTATATAGAACCCCGAATGCCACTTGGGATCACAGTACCACATGTCATACAGGTATACGTATGCAAATAAATTGTTTTTCTACCTATCTACCTTATTGGGCAATATACTTGTAAAACTACTATAATAATTGAGCTACAAAAGGATGCCGTAAAAAATCCGTATTGAGGAACAAAACCTTGTCCCGGAATTAAATTGAACGCTACCAATGTTTACCAGGTGAAGTATAACCATTTCACCAAGAGCTCTCTCATTTCATTACTTTCACCTGTCTCTACGTAAAACTGGCTTTGAAGGGAGCTGGGACATGCCAAGTTACTTTGGTCGTTGTGTTGGACAGCGTAGATGCCGCTGGCCATAGGTCTCTGGTATTTTTCCTTTTTTGTGATCTGTTATAGTGTTGACTCACGATAGTAAAGTATATTATCGATAGTCAAGGAATGTAAATAGTTTCTTAACTATTTATATTTTTTCTTCTAACCATTTATTTCTTTGACTAGTTATATGTGGACTAGTTACGCGTGTAATTCTGTGTATAGTCTGTATAGTTGCTACTTTTTGCGGGGGGCGAAGTAACATGAAATCCGCAACTTTCGATTTTCCCCCCTTAATATTAGATTCTAATTTTGATTGTTAAAAATCATGAAAGTAGTCTCTTGTGAAATCCAAACGTTCTAAGTTCGAAGTTATTGTTTCGCAATTATAGGCTGTATCGTTAATTGATAAGGTGAAAAATTTAATGTAAATGCAGTTTTTTACCGTGACAGAGGGAAAATGCTACCACAAGGCTAGTCCTTATGATAAATAGTCAAAGATTTATTTATACCTATTTCCAGCTCCCTGCTTCTAACTATCCTCTTGTAATACAAACGAAGTTTGGGTTATTTTCAATACTAAACAGTGAAATTCAATGGCATTTTTCAGAAACAATTTAGAAACAAAAACTAATCTCTATGCTTGTATGTTGTCAGATTTTCGTTGAATAAAATTAAAAGCTTCTGTTTTAATTTTTTTTTATATCTTCTCGATGTTAGCATAGTGAAAGTTGTTCAGTTTGATAGTCTACCTGTAATCTGAACTACCTCTTTAAATATTATTATGGCGTTTTGTTACACCTGTATAGTATCGATACTACCGATAGCAGAGAAGTTATTGGTCTCAGATTCTATCGATGATAGTGCATCGAAAGTTTCAATAGTTTCGACAAGTGTAACTGATTTTCAAGGTTGGCTATCGATAACACAAGCTCGACGACACTAGTCTATTAAAAAAATTAACTTACTCCCATATTTGGATTCGAGATTCAGTCTATTTGGTAACTTGATAAAGATTTTTACGAAAGGCCAGCTAGATTTTTATTTTTAAATGCCAAAGAGATTTTTGGATGTAACATTTTTAGTCGCTTCATTTCTTAAAATGTCTAAAAATACCACAGATGCTCTAAAAGTGACACGGTCATCGGTGGTGCGCTGCTTAGAGGTATGAATACCCAATCTCGAGTGTCCGGGTTCGAATCCGCACGGACGACATAGACCCAGACGAGTGTCGTACAGTATACAACGTGTTCATGAATTAACGCAAAACTAGAAAGTAGTTTGTTTAGAATCGAGAGCAGAATCGAATTATCATGGTTTCAACATAGGTAATTTTTTTCAAAATACAGGGTGTACAATAAAATGGGACAGCTACTCAAAGGGGTGCTTCAGACCATCAAACTGAACAACTTTCTCTATGGGACCAATATCGAAATCGCGAAAAAAAAATCCGCTCTCCCATACAAAACTGCAAACATAACTCGACTGAAATGTATGGGACAGCAGATTTTTTTTTCGCGATTTCGATATTGGTCCCATAGAGAAAGTTGTTCAGTTTGATGGTCTGAAGCACCCCTTTAAGTAGCTGTCCCATTTTATTGTACACCCTGTATTAAATAAATTTTTTGAACCCGATGTCAATCCACCGCACGGGCACACTCACCCTATTTACTACCAAAACAAGATTATTAAAATGTATCCATGAGTACATTAGCGCTTTCATTCATTGCTGAAATGATAACAAATCATTTTTGCCTCAAAACTTAAAATGCGAATAACTTTAAATTTTAACTATCAAAATAATAAAATATATCAAAATAATAAATATCCCTAATATTATAAATGTGAATGTATGTTTGTTTGTTACGCTTTCACGCGAAAACTACTTAACCGATCATCATGAAACTTTGTACACATATTCTTGGAGGTATTAGAAGTAACATAGGATACTTGGTTTTCCAAACTCCACGCGGATGAAGTCGCGGGCAAAAGCTAGTTTTGTTATAAATCAGTTGGGGTGTATGAGGTTTTGCGTCAATTCATTAACACATTGTATATACCTACGACCAGGAAAATAATTCCGATCGTTAATCTTCGTTCAGAGCAGAACCGAGTCCCCGTCAAAACCCGAAGTCATTTACTGAAGCAGCGATTACATTACCCAACATTTACGGCTGATTACACACTGAAAAAAATGCGAGCCAACTAAGAAGTATTTTCTCTTAAGGCTGGGTATTAGTAGAACAAGCCTCTCTTTCTAACAAGCAAACTTTCGCAATTAGCCATCCCGCTTCAATTGAAAGCAAGATCGCAAAAAAACGCATTTTTCATCAATATCTTTTCTCTTGGGTGTTTGGGGAAAAATCCATCGGTTAGAAGCCCTGCTATAATTATTTACCTTTCAAATGATGGTATATTCAGAAGAAATGGTGTAGTGTGATTCTTGTAAAACTGGTTATAAATCTGAAATCGAGCTTACTTTGCTCCTCTTTTCTATCGGGAAAATTTTATAGAATCGTGTTTTCAACGGTTAGATGCCCTGCAGAAAGAACTTATCTACACTGTTATGTGAACTATATATATTAAATGTAATAATTTGGTTCTCAAAAATCGGTTCGAAAACAGACAAAATAGGTATGACCCCCTCTTAATTAGCACCAAAATAATTGAAATGACGTTATTGTTGTTTACTAAAAACAAAAGATGGTAGTTGTAACAGCAAGCCAAATTCGTTTAACAAAGTTCTCTTACACTCAGTTGCAGAAACGCTCATTAGAGTTAATCCTCCATTAAATCTCTTGCTAGCGTTTATTACGTCAAGACAAAAAGTGACAGCAAGAGATTTAATGGAGGATTAACTTTAATGAGCGTTTCTGCAACTGACAGTTAGAGAAGTCATGATGTTGACAGGCTCATATGGATTCATGATGTATGATTATCATAAACAAGATCTTGGTTGAAGTAAACAATTTTTTTTCAGTGTAACATACATTGCTTGCTTTGATCGCTACACTTTAAAATAGAGAGAACATATCCGGCAATGTATGCTAAAATCGGCCATAAATGTGGGATAATGTAATCGATGCCTTAATTAAAAGCAGCGATTACATTATCCTATATTTAGGGCCAACTTTCATATACAACGTGTTAATGAATTAACGCAAAACTAGAAAGTAGTTTGTTTAGAATCGAGAGCAGAATCGAATTATCATGGTTTCAACATAAGTAATTTTTTTCAAAATATTAAATAATTTATTAGCAAAATTTAAAAATTTCTGAACGCGATGTCAACCCACCGCATGGGCACGCTCACCCTACTTACTACCAAAACAAGATTATTAAAATGTATCCATGAGTACGTTAGCGTTTTCTTTCAGTGCTGAAATGATAACAAATCATTTTCGCCTCAAAACTTAAAATGCAAATAGGTAACTTTACATTTTAACTGTCAAAATATTGAAATTACTGTTTCAATCTAATTATTTTGTTATAAATCAGTTGGGGTGTATGAGGTTTTGCGCTAATTTATTAACACGTTGTATACATTGCATGCTTTGAACTTTAAAAAAGAGAACAAATTCGGCAATCCGTCCAAGATATTTATTTAGTAACCGTAGTCGATATTCTTCATTGAATGTATTCAATTAAAGTAAACACCACAGTAAAGGCATTAGCGTTGAACAATCAGTTATTAATTTGCGCAGAGCCGTGCCGTATGCAATTCTGGACGCATTGCGGTACCGAGCCGGAATAGCTTTATAGTTATGCCGCAACATTTAACATTCGTTAACACTTCACTTCTCTGTTAATAGTTCTAGTAGTCGACTATTTTGTTTAGATTAATTATATAGGCAGAGCAAAGCAGACTATTTAACACATTGCGTTGGTCGGACGATTGAAGTGTGTACTAACAAAATTGTGGTCTCAGTTGATCGAAAAATGTACTCGGAAGTCAAAATCAAAGTCAAAGTCAAAAATAATTTATTCAATATAGGAGCCTGAAGCACACTTATTAAACGTCAAATCTTTTTTTGAAGCTACCACCACGTCGGAACTTGTTGTCGCTGTAGAGAAGATGCGGCCAGAAACTCTTCAACATTACACGACTTAATAACTAAACAATATAAATTCTTATGCTACGGTTATGTATACAATAATACATCTTTAAGACCTGTAAATTTTACCTCAAGGATGCAATAAAGATTACAATTACAATACATAGTCTATTTAATAAAATAATTGATACTATACAGTACTATAAGTTAGTGTCACTCAGACCCAAGCATTTCGATCATTGAAATAATCATCCAGTTTATAATATGCTTTTTTACAGAGGACTTTTTTGATCTGAGTTTTAAAAATGTTTTCAGAAAGATTCAAAATGGTCTCGGGGATTTTATTATAACAACGTATACAATACAGTGACCCATTAAAGAGACGGTTAAACCGTAGTATAAATAAAAAAGCCCCCTTCTAAGTCCATATAATGTGAAGCGCAACTACGGAACCCTACACTGCGCGTGGCCCGAGACGCACTAGGCCGGTTATTTTTTTATTCTGCCACTTTGTCGATGTAATCAATATGTATACCCATGCCAAATTACAGCTTTCTAGTAGGTACTGGGTACTAAGTGTGTCTGAGCTAAGCCGCGCGGACAGACAGACGGTCAGACGGACGGACGCACATGGCGAAACTATAAGGGCTCCTGTTGACTACGGAACCCTAAAAACAAACGATTTTCGTACCACAGACAATGCATCAAATATATCGTACTAAATCAATACATCTCAATCCTCAACCAAATAAAACGTCGAATGGAATGTAAGATTTTGGTCGCATTTTATTAAAAGGCGCGTGCGATGAATCGGAACATTTTCAATTACTGATAAATATCGCTGGGATTGCTTGCCCACCGCGCTGGGGGCTTATTCTCCGATACTACGAGTCTTAGGACCTTAGATCGCTTCATTTCATTATAAAATATATTCATGCCACAATTTCTGGACTGACATTCTAAAGAAGCGCTCCCAATAGAAATGTCATTAGTTCAGTCTCCGATGGCTAAGACCTGCTGTTATTATAGTAGCACCAGATTTATAAGTTCCCCCGATGTACCTGCGCAGTTGACAAACGGTATTACAATCGAGGCATTCATGGTTTAGTCACCGTATTTTACCTACCTGATTTGACTCCTTTGGTCATAGAGCGTTTTTTATCGAAATTACAGTTACAGCAGCAGTGGGTATTGAATGATTTTACTGAGGAATATGGAGGGACCACACCAATAACGATGAAGCGCTCTGGAGTGCGATTTTTTAATCTCATTCGCTGAGTTCAGCAGTTGAAAATGTCAAAATTACTATGGAGATATGCATCTTTCTACTGCTGATGTGACTTTCAAAAATTGCACTCCTGATGTTTGATTTTTGAAAGTCAAATCAGCAGTAGAAAGATGCATATCTCCACAGTAATTTTTAACATTTTCAACTGCTGAACTCAGCGAATGAGTTTCAAAAATCGTACTCCTGGTAGGTCAACTGAACCAGTGAAGGAACTTAAGCAACCTGCCCAAGGGCACTCCGAAGGAATACGGACCTCAGCATTGGTTGCTGAGACTTTACGGCAGATTGGGTAGCGGGGATCGATGAGAGTATGGAACGCATGCCGCCAACGCATAGCAGAACAGTTTTATCGACTTAAAATAAAAATTTGAAGATTATCAGGCATTTACAAACATTTTTCTGTTAAAAAAACTTGCCGGACTGAGGCGCGGCCTGATTGCCCGTCCATACACACAAGTAAAACCGTGCAAACCGAAAACTGCGCAGTCCAATCTTCAGCATCTCAACGATTGTTCGAGCCGCGCTTGTAGAACTGCACGTGCTTCCGTCTTGCCGTCTATTCTAGGTATTCTAGGTTGTCTGGGAAGTTATTAGGCGATCTCAACAATTCAACATATTCAACTGCCAGAAGACTAAGGTTAAATACCAAAAATTCCCGAATACGTCCCCACAAGTCCCATTCTGTCGAACTCTTTTATCTCCAACATCTTTATAGGGGGAATTTTCGTGGGTTTTCTAATTAAATTTCTTGAGGAGCTTCGAGTCCGCGACAATCGAGGCGAGGCTGCCTCGATAACCTAAAGAGAGATGGTCAAGACAAAAACGTATAGCGAGTTTAGATTGCTCTCACATGACGACGACTCATATAAATTTTAACGGGATCATATCCCCTGCTAGTGTTAAAATTGCTGAATTTTTCTATAATTATGACTTCACAAACCTACAATCATTAACACAGTAGGTATAACGTCTTTTCTTGATTCTTAGATTCTTTAATGTACACAAACACAATATAACACGGTCACGGTAATTGATAACGGTCTTTTGTGAAATTGGAAGAATGAATTGGATTATGGCAATTATGGCATAATGTAAGTACCTAATTTGTAACTTATTTTATGTAGAAAATATTCATAAACTCACGACCTCATTCCCTTCCCGGATGGTCAGAAAATTGCTGCAACTACCAACGGGTTCTGTAATAGCCACTATGATTCATGTTTGGACCTAAGTTCGTAACTATCTAATTAAATGGTTTAGGCTATGCCTTGTCTAGTCAGTCTCGAAACTGTTTAATTAATTTGCTTCTAAAGAAACACAAGAAACTATTAAACATTTGACAAGATGAAAACTCTTAAGCCTTGTACCAAATCTCAAATGCCCAATTTGTTGAACCAAATTTACGGTTTACGGTGGTTACTGTGAAGACGTGAAATATTAAATTTCATAATAGATGGTTTATTGTATGAATTCCTAACATTACAATAATGTTAATTGTTGGGAGAGGCCGTCCGAGGAAAACATACCACGATCAAATCAATGATCTTTTCCGAAAAGGACAAGTGCGTAGCACCCTCAATCGACGGAAGTGCATGAAAAGATGTATGAATGTTAATGAGGCTAAAGAAGTATGTCAGATTCGTAGCGTGTGGCGGTCCGTGGTCTCTGCCTACCCTCTTGGGACAATGGCGTGAGCTTATGTATGTATGTATGTACAATAATGTAAACAATTAAATAACAAACCGATGAACAGATCTTAATAACAGATTTTTAAACGCCTGTTTGTAGTAAAATCTTAGAATATGCGGATAGATTTCTCACAACGAAATATCGCACTCAGACTTCATTTTACTTTGAGTTTCGGTAGTTCTAATGTGAAATATGAATATTCTAAATTATTGAACCTGTCCTTAATTATAATATGGTTTACTTTTAGCTACCTACGTTAAACTTCCACCATTAAAATATCGCTCTAACAGTATCTAGTTTATTAACCAGCAGTATTAGAAGCTGCCTGCAATAACTCGTAATTGAAATTGGCTGGGTCCGATTGCTCGTGCAAATTAATTGCGCAGTGCACCTGCACTAAACAGCTGGAACTATAAACATGCAATGCTTATTCAACTTGGCTAATATTGTGCTTATTTTAGCTTGGTTTGGTGTTATATCGTCAAGTCACAAAACGGCAGATACGGCATTACGGCAAGTATTGTTGCTTTTTAAAAATAGCGGGGGGGAAATAATCAAGTAATAATTTTTTAAATCCTTAGTTATAAATTGATCTAAATTAGCGAGATAGAAGTTTTTAGATTTTTTTTTATATTCTGTTTAAATGAATGACCTGTCGTCTTCATTCAATTTTCCAAAATTATTTTTTTGTGCTCTACTTAACAAAATCTCGTCCCAACAACCCCTAAAACTTTGCCGAATGTTTTCAACTTCACCTTGTAGTTACGTTTGGCGCTATCCACTGTTTTCGGAAAGCGATGTGTTATTAAATATTTTAAAGAGTTAACATTTTGAATGATGTAGTTAAAAAGGTCACTGGATAGTGTTAAACTTTACATAAAGTTTGAACTTTTGATATGATTCTAGCTTTCTTTAGAGATGGTTAGAGATAGAGGTCACAAATTATAATTTACATCAGAAGTGCGATTTTTGAAAATCATACGAGCGACTTGGCAGTAGAAAATGTCAAAATTACTATGCATCTTTCTACAGCCAATTCACTCGTATGATTTTAAAAAATCGCACTTCTGGAGTGTTTTGAGTGGGCAACCCATCAGTACGTACAATATCTACTGGGTATAAGGGACAGCCCTCTGAATACTGAAACGGTTAACTCAGAGTCTCAGACCATCAAACTGAGCAACTTTCACTAAAATAAAAGCCGACATCAGAAAACGCGAAAAAGAATTAGTTGTCTTATACATTTGACTCGGGCACCTACACACGGACCTGAAAAAAAGACGGACGTAATGTCACATTAAAAAGAGGTGAAGCATGCAAGGTGCTACAATTTCGTTTGTTCTACAAAGCACCTACACTCACACAGACGCACCAGTTCTAGGCGCAGGTGCGACAACCCGCCGCCATTTTGTCCCGCGCAACAGGGCGACAGCACGCACACTCATATAAATTGGGTGCTTCACTTTTGATTAGACGAGATTCCGTCCGTCTTTTTTTCAGGTCCGTGCACCTACATCAGTTTTGTATGAGCATCAAACTGAACAACTTTCACTATAGAACCTATCTCAGGAATTGCGAAAAAAATCAACTTTTTCTTACATTTAATTCGGGTAGGTAGGCGTTTCCCGAGGTAGGCTCCATAGTTGAAATTGTTCAGTTTGATGGTCTGTGTTCACCGTTTCAGTCTGCGTAGGGCTGTCCCTTACCCTATATTATGCCGGGGCCAGGGGTGCATATGATCATGCATCTTCTACACTATCATATGTACCCCTGGCTTTTACACGCTCATTGATCGTAAGGGTCAATTCACACTGAAAGAGCAGCAGCTAGCAGCGGCGAGCAACGGCGTTCAGCGTCCGGAGGAGCGTTTTTGATGCAATATTACATTAGCATTTTGTATCTTTACTACATGCTAGTGAATGAAGTTCAAATTGATTTAAAGCTATAGACGGGTAGGCTGGCGCCGCAAGCATCTTCGAGCAACCGCGAGTATACTCGAGCAGCCACGAGCATACTCGAGCAGCCTTGAGGCCGCGCGCGCCCATTTCAAAGAGCAGCCACGAGCAGCTGCGCCGCTGTTAAGACATTGTTTACAACGGAAAAGTGGGAAAAGGCGCGAGTCACCGCGCGACTGCTCGCGGCCACTCGTGACTGCTCTTTCAGTGTGAATTGACCCTAAAGCAGCCGTGCTACGAGCCCGCCACTAATGCACTGGCAACTGTCAGAGAGATGCCATAAACGTCGTAATTACCGGCCGACCTTTCCGCTGCTCCCGCTGACACTTAACTTTTATACTGCCAGTAAAAATAATGTTCCGCCATGAATCGATAACCGTTGGCACACGTCGGTTACCTTTTGTGCGAGGTTCGATAAGGGGTAAAGATTTTGTACCTACATTTAATAAAATACAGACGCGGAGAAATGAGTGGATGGCTTGATCAAAAAAGGGAGGTGAAACTACAGACCATCAAAACCCACCAAAGAAAAGATGTAGACTGTAAGATACTGACTGGACCTGAAGTTGGTTAGCGAGCGATGATAGCAGATGACAGGCACAACTTTAATCTTAGAAACAAAAATAAACTTGACACCCCTGTGTTCAGAGAGACTCAGTATATAAATAGGGCCAATACATTATTTATGGGCTACTGAAATCGCGCAAAAAAAAAATCAGCTGTCCCATACATTTGAGTCGAATAGGTACTGCCCATACAAAAGTATGGGACAGACGATTTTTTTTTTCGCGATTTCGAAGTTGGCTCCATAGTAAAAGTTGTTCAGTTTGATGAGTAGAATAGATGCTTAAGTTATCCGCAGTGATTAAAATAGCCTGTATAGGGTCCTTCTTAATATGCTGACACTTTTTTAAGGGGATGATCAGACCATCAAACTGAACAACTTTCTCTATGGCACCAACATCGAAATCGCGAAATTTAAATCGGCTCGTCCATACAAAACTGCAAACTTAAACTGCCAAATGAACAGCTGTTTTTTTTTAGCGATTTCTATGTTGGTCCCATAGAGAAAGTTGTTCAGTTTGATGGTCTGATCATCCCCTTAAAAAAGTTTCAGCTTATTAAGAAGGACCCTGTATTTTCACTGACATCATTTTTCGCCAAAGTGAAAGCCTTTCTTGGCTTTAATTCTAATTTCTACGATACTTAGATTATTGTCCTACATTTTTACTTCAAAAGCCGACCGGAGTCGCCGGTATTGAATCAGGGCACGCGGCCATTGTCAATAAAGTGGTAAGTGCAAATTTACTTTCCGCGGCACCGGTAGCGGGCACCGCCCGAACAATCGATGTGGATATATCTACAAGTAGACAACCTGGGTCCACTCGCCTTGGTGGTCGTATAAGTAGGTACTACGTAGAGTATGTCGTTTTACAGGGTGTTAGGGTACACAGTTGCATTAATTAAAAGGGTGATTGTTCCCATAATACTGAACAACTTTCCCTAAGAAACCTATAGGAAATTAGTAAAAAAAATGTTGGACTTCCCATACTAAATGCAATCAGCTGATCGAACTTTTGTATGACAAGTCGAAAAGTTTTTTTGTCAATTTCCTAAAGGTTTCTTCGGGAAAGTTGTTCATGTATGTAGTATCATGGGTACAATCACCCCGTAAAGTAATGCAACTGTTTACCCTAGCACCCTGTATTTTATTTCGATAGCACTTAAGTATATTATCATTATCAGTTATCACATAGGAACTAATCCATATTTTACATAGGTACATTAGGTACATCATCATCTCAGCCGATGGACGTCCACTGTTGGACATAGGCCTCCCCCAAGGATCGCCATAACGACCGGTCCTGCGCTGCCCTCATCCAACGGGTTCCCGCCGCCTTCACCAGTTCGTCGGTGCACCGTGTGGAGTGGAGGGCCTACCCACGCTGCGCTTTCCGGTACGCGGTCGCCATTCGAGAAGACCTCGGCCCCATCGGCCATCGGTTTTGCGAGCAATGTGCATCCATATGAGAACACACATCTAATCCAACTGCGATCACCAACTCGCCTGCCAAGCGTGGCGATTATGGCAAAAACCTATAAATGCTAGTAATGATAAAATAGAATTATTTTAACCTTCCTTCGGGGCTCAACAGTGTCATTTACCGATCTTTGATGAAGGCTTTTTAGGTCACCCCTATTATATTATTTCTTCCTGGCAACTATAATTTTTTAAATGTTTGTAGAGTGCCGGGCTAGTACGCCAACCCACTCTCTTTCTATTTGCGCGCGAACGAACGAGATAAAAGACTTAATCGCGGGTTGGCGTACTAGCCCTACTCGTTACATAGACTACAGACAACCAATATTAATTATGGAAAATTCTTTAAAATGAGGCGAAATTATGCCGAATATGGATTTTGTGGGCTCTTGAATTGTTGATGTGAGGATAAAACTCTATTCATATTACGACGGGCGGGCGCGGACGGAGGACGGAGGTTGCAATGTAAAATAATACCTATTTCAATACCAATACAGTTCACAGAGAAAGCTCCGTGTAGCTCCGTCCTCCGCCCGTGGGGCCCGTATGGGTGTTCTCTCTGTCGACTTTATCGGTATTGAAATAGGTATTACTTTACATTGCACCCTCCGCGCCCATCCGCGCCCGCACGTCGTAATGTGAATAGAGTTTAATACGGGGGAATCGGGGATTTAAGGATTTCACCATAATTACCTACTAACATTTAGAGATTATAACTGAACTTTACGTATCAAAAATCTATAAAATTGTTTTTATTTTACCTTTCTTTTCTACACATGCAGACTGCAGTTAAAATAGAGGAACGTATAACTGAGCGAATCCGAATCATTGAGATGTACAATTACCCTAAGGCCTCGTTCAAGGAGACGCGTCGCTTCACGCGGCGCGGCACGCGGCGCGGGCTGCCGGAAAAACAAACATATGAAGATGTATGAGAGCGTTCACGGAGAAGCGTTTTTGCATGCTTTTGTTTGATTTCAGGCGTCGCATGTGGCGGCAGCCGCGGCAGGTGACGCGGCGGCCGACGCGGCAGGTGACGCGGCGACCGACGCGGCGGGCGCAGCGGCGGGCAACACGGCTATAGTTGTAAACTGGCGGTTTTAAACCGGTTTAAAACGAAACGGGTGACTTGGTCTTGGGACCAAGATAAGACCAAGTAGCTTAATATAAAGACTGACAGGATGCAAAAAAAAGCTGCGGTAGCCGCAACGGGCGACGTGGCGGGTGTAGCGGCGGCTGCCGCGGCGCGTGCCGCGGCGGGCGCCGAGCTGCGTTCAGAACCTACACCCCAGGCGGAGGACATTTGCCTTTTGGTGGTTTTTCCGATTCAGTTTGCATAGAATGTGCTGCCATCTGTTAAATATATCTTTTACTATGAAAAAAAAAGATTATATTGTCTATGTCAATGTCAAATTGACAAATTTACAAAATGGCGACATACCTTGAGTAATGTGCGTGTTGTTTGTAGTTTTTGTTCAATTTTGTGCCGATTTAGTGATGTTCTGGAGTTTCAGTTGTTCTCTTACCAATGTACAGATTACAGGAATAGTAAGGATACTGGAATTTCACTCGATCGGTGCGGGATTGAACGAAAACTAGCATTCAAACGTCGGTATGAGTATATAAGTATACAGGGTGTCCCAGAAATGGTGAATCAAACTGCTATGGGAGGCAGCTTGACTAATGTCCTATCCATAAAAAATATTAAAAAAAATAAAACGCACATGACCATAAAAAAAAAAGAATATCCAAAAAAACGGGAAAATCATCAAATTTTTCTAAGTTTCCAGCTCTAATTATCGCGTTTTGGGATAATTTGTAATTTTTTTCTGCCAATATTAATTGTTAGAGGTTGCTTCGACTGATTGTTAACATTTTACAAAAAAAAATGTCTGCACTTCGAGCACAGACCACTTAGTTTAATTGTTTTTTCTGAACCGAAAAATTTTCTTGCTATTTTAACCAGCTGTAGTATAAAAAAAAAGTATGGGACTTGTGCGGCAAACTACTTCAAAAAGTTGCCTATTTAATGACGATTTTAAAATGATACGAATCACTGAATTTACTTTACAAAATTGGGAGATATTAATTTTCTTGTGTGCTAGGGTGAAATTTGTGCAATTTATTCTTTACTTTTTAATTCATTTTCCACTTCTAATCCGTTGCTTCTAAGGTTAGAATTGGCTAAAAAAGTTGTTTCAATACCCGGTAGTAATGGCACGGTTTTTTAGAATCCCGGTTTTTCAAAATCCCGGTGTTTTAAAAACCCGATTTTTTTTAAATCCCGTTTGTTTAAAATCCCGTTTTTTTAAGAATCCCGGTTTTTTAAATTCCCGGGATTCCCAAAAAACTGGGAATTTAAAAAACCGGGATTTTAAAACACCGGGATTCCCAAAAAACCGGGAATTTAAAAAAAAACGGGATTCCTAAAAAAACCGGGATTTTAAACAACCGGGATTTTAAAACACCGGGATTTTGAAAAACCGGGATTCTAAAAAACCGTGCCATTACTACCGGGTATTGAAACAACTTTTTTAGCCAATTCTAACCTTAGAAGCAACGGATTAGAAGTGGAAAATGAATTAAAAAGTAAAGAATAAATTGCACAAATTTCACCCTAGCACACAAGAAAATTAATATCTCCCAATTTTGTAAAGTAAATTCAGTGATTCGTATCATTTTAAAATCGTCATTAAATAGGCAACTTTTTGAAGTAGTTTGCCGCACAAGTCCCATACATTTTTTTTATACTACAGCTGGTTAAAATAGCAAGAAAATTTTTCGGTTCAGAAAAAACAATTAAACTAAGTGGTCTGTGCTCTAAGTGCAGACATTTTTTTTTGTAAAATGTTAACAATCAGTCGAAGCAACCTCTAACAATTAATATTGGCAGAAAAAAATTACAAATTATCCCAAAACGCGATAATTAGAGCTGGAAACTTAGAAAAATTTGATGATTTTCCCGTTTTTTTGGATATTCTTTTTTTTTTATGGTCATGTGCGTTTTATTTTTTTTAATATTTTTTATGGATAGGACATTAGTCAAGCTGCCTCCCATAGCAGTTTGATTCACCATTTCTGGGACACCCTGTATATATAAGTAGGTATGTATAGTATAGGTAGAATTATTTTCAAAGAAACACAGATGGCGCTAGCTAGCCTTCAATTTGACATAATTTTTTTTTTAATAATGTGTTTAATGGCTCTGGATACTATGTCCTTTAAAGCCATATCTAAGTTAATTTCTTCATATTCTTAATGATGAATGATGATAGATGAAGATGAATTTTAAGCATCGAAACATTGGTGTTCGACGTTTCGACGCTTCTTTGGAGTTTTTGGAGACAATCGAAAGTAGCAGGAAACGTAGAAGTCCACAGGAAAGAGGTGAACCGACCGCTTTGCCGCGCTAAAAATGACGAACACTTTTCCTGTTTACGACCCGCGTACACCATCATATTTCACTGAACTGTATATTGTTCACTTGCACGACACTTTGTTACGCAAAAGAACACCAATTTTACGAACCAAAACTCACTATAAACAATAAAAATTCGATAAAATATGTGGACTCCAACCGTAGCTATCAAATGACCGCCAAAAACTCCCAATTTGACATAAGGTGGATGCATAATGTTGCCACGAGTGGGTTCTCTTTTCTAATATACTTATATTACTCTTTGCTACACCCTATGTGCACCCAGAGTGCACCCCGAGCGCAACTTTTCGCACTAAACGCCGTTCAGAGCCTCGGTATTTTTGTATTTGTATTTTGTATTTATTTATTTACCAGATACATGAATTGACACGACTTAAATAATACATCACATAAACAAAAGAGATTTTTAGGTGACATAAATAATTCTGCATAGTTTTTACAAATCAAACAGTAAACAGTACATTAACTAGATAGTCTAGATACAAAGCTCAGTTATAATAAATATAAATAGAAACATGGTAAAAGTTTCCTTCCATTTAACTTAGTTGGGATATGAAATAGGTTTTTAGTTTATGGTTAATGTTATTTTGAGATAATGCGTCCCTAACGTCGGTAGGTAAAGAATTAATCAGTCGCGGGATCAGGTACGCGCTAGTCCGCTCGCCGTAGCAGTTGGTCGCTCGGGTGATGACGAGTTTTTTTTGCACAGTGTGTCTCGTTTGTATAGGGTGTTTTACTAAATTTTTTAAGTTGAAGTTGAAAAATTGTTCTTTTAGTAGGTTGTGTTTTACTTTAGTATGGACTGGTAGTGTATTGCAATGTTTGAATAAAAGTTTATCATTTTCGGTGTATTTCAACTTGGTTTGAAATGGGGTTATTAATTTTAAGACGGTGTAAGACGTTTTACTATAGAGCGAGTTGAAAAAACTACCGCATAATAAAAAGGTTCAGAACGCAGCTCCGCGGACGTAACCATGAACGTAGAATACGCTTGACGCGCTGCGTGACGCGCCGCGTGAAGCGCATCGTCTCCTTGAACGAGGCCTAATAGTGGGTAATAAATTGTTTGAGAAAGATGAGGGGAATTTACAGGTGTTTTGACCAAGGTTTAGTGGAATTCAAAACATTTGAAATGGCAGCACTGCACTGTCACTGTCAGATGTCAGTCTCACTGTCAAGTAGTAAATGAACGTCATCACAAAAATTCGCGTAATCGAACGAAAATTGGAAAAATATTTTGTTTTATTTCCAGTTGATATCGTGTAACAGTGTAATAAATAAACCAACTAAAATTCCAAAAATATGGCTTCAATACCGTTAATGTACGCTCAGGAGGACTGCGAACTCGGAGGCAAAGAATCCATTGAGGTAAAAACGTAAAAAAATATTTGCTTTACAAATTCATTTACAAGATTGAAAGTAAATAGTCTAATTTGTCACGCTATGACCTTGAGTTTACAGAAGTATTCTTTGTTTTCGTTACAAATAAGCTATTATCTATATCTGTACACTAATTATACCTACAAAATAGGTTCTTTCCCAAAGAAATATTTCCCAACAGTTTGCCAACCGTAGCAATTTATGTCACATGCAAATGATGTCCATTTCGACAAGAATATGTGTAAATGACACGTTTTATCTATATCATTCCTTATCTGAAAAGTAAATGTTAGTATAATTTAACTACAATTCACTAAGTGTGATCTCTAATGATAGGGCTGTATGAGTCAATATTTACTACCTTTCATTTGAATTGGGTATTTGACTACGTACAATATATTTTATTTTTATCTTTTCAATAAAAGAAAGGTTAGAAAATAACACTAAACTCCCAGTTTCATTGAGTTTTTACCTTGAATAATAACAAGATAATCTATAAAAAGCTTCGGGACGCTATCGGGACGCGTAACCACGTGTCATTCTACCAACAAACTTTCTGCCACTTTTTGCAGGGGGCGAGGTAACATGTTATCCGCAACTTTGGATTTTATTCCCTATGACTTTAGATTCTAATTTTGAATGTTCAAAATCATGAAAAGTAGTCTCGTGTAAACCCCAAACGTTCTATCTAGTATGTACGCTATGGCTCCTTCGTATCAAACCCATATCACACGCGTTCCGGGGTTAGCCAGGGCTCAATACTGGGTCCACTACTTTTCATTATTATGGTTAATGACTTGGAGGGGGTGCTAGGGAGCTCGGGGTGCCTGCTCTATGCCGATGATCTCAAATTAATTCGTGCACTCAAAGAACCGGATGACTGTTTATTACTACAGAATGATATTGACGCCCTTCACCAGTGGAGTGTCAAGAACAAACTTCTTTTCAATCACTCAAAGTGTTGCGTTATGTCTTTCACTCGCGCGCTAGAGCCGACACATGCGGTATACACTTTGGGAACTGAGCCCATCTCTCGTGTTACTTCGGTGAAAGACTTGGGCGTTCTATTTGATCCCAAGTTAACGTTCAACGAGCATATTAGATCCCTCTCGACCGATTGTTACCGTAGACTAGGATTCGTTATACGTAATTGTCGCGAATTTCATAGGCCTAGGGCTATAAAATTATTGTATACAGCACTCGTCCGTAGCAAGATTGAGGCGGCCTCTATTGTATGGAGTCCACACGAAGGCACCTACAATTTGCTGCTAGAGAAGATCCAAAAGGCTTTTCTCCGATTTCTGTACAAAAAAATGTATGGGTATTATCCCTTTTTATATCCCACGAAGTATCTTCTGGGAGCACTGTGTTTCAACTCGCTACAGACGCGGCGCACCTTCGACTCTCTCACGACAGTGTGCCGTTTCCTGCGTGGTCAATCTGACTGTCCCGAATTAGTCAGCCGGGCCCTCCGCCTATTCGTGCCCAACAACTACGTGCGCGCGCGTCGTCACCGGCTGCTGGCCGTGCCGGCGGCGCGCACGGCGGCGCACCAACACTCTCCGCTCGTCCTCGCCCTCAGACGTCTCACCACGCTGCTGCAACACTCACCACAGTTTGACGTTTTTGCTGACCGCTGGTCTGATTGTTTACGAGAATGCCTGACCTTCTCTGAGAATGTCTAATTCGTAAGATTAAGTTAAGTTGGAGGAAAATTTAATATTCTTGTTTAATTTGTATAATTACTTACATAGCGTATTGGAGTTCCTCTGTGAAGCTGTGTAATTGTTTAATAAATAAAATAAAATGTTCAAAATTATTGGTTCGCTATTATAGGCTGTCTCGTTTAGTGATAAGGTATAAAAATGGGTGTAAATGCGCAAGATTAATTGATCTAATACCGTGGCAGAGGGGAAATGCTACCGCAAGGCCAGTCCGGATATAATTAGTCTAAGATAAAAAGTAATGAAATGTTGATATCGTCCCAACTCATTATTTAGTACAAATGGTTATACAAAGCGTACATTT
The DNA here is from genome assembly GCA_922987775.1 of Agonopterix subpropinquella. Lineage (NCBI taxonomy): Eukaryota > Metazoa > Arthropoda > Insecta > Lepidoptera > Depressariidae > Agonopterix > Agonopterix subpropinquella. The sequence continues at coordinate 6,335,000 of OV277696.1, read as the reverse complement.
TGACGTTCGATAAAGAGTAGCTGATTTGACTAGTTGTCAAGTAGCCTATTATAACAATGCATAGGTTGTCACGTGAGCTCTAAATACGAAGACATAAAAGAGCCAAGCCCCTCTTTCATCAACCAGGGTTAGCAATAAACTTCCGGTTAAGTTTGTAACCCATGAGATTTTTGTATAGGAAACTGAACTGGGGTCATTGTCCTTGGTTTAATTTGGGTTTGAAAAATCTCTTTTTCTTACATATTCGATGAAATGAACCCATAATGAACCTTAGAAAAGCTAAATATACAGGGTGTTAGGGTAAACAGTTGCATTACTTTAAGGGTTGATTGTACCCATGATACTGAACAACCAAAAAAATTGCTTTTCATACAAAAGTTCAATCAGCTGATTGCATTTAGTACATATGGGAAATCCTAATTTTTTTTTACGAATTTCCTATGTTTCTTAGGGAGAGTTGTTCAGTATCATGGGTACAATCACCCCTTAAAGTCAAGCAACTGTTTACCCTATCACCCTGTATAGTAGCCACCTAGTAGTCATTTGCTTCGAGTTGGCCGCTCCCTCCCTTCCCGCTTCACTGTACCGCACCCCTAAGAGACCCTATTAAACGCTATTTTATAACCTTTAGCAACGCAACCACGTACGGCACGTCCGTCCCGATCACTAATATCGCTTTTAAATTTAAATGTTTATTTGCCTGTTATATTATTTTTTGTCGACGGGACCAGTTAATGTGCCTGTGACAAAATTTTGTAACAGTCATCGACGGCCAACTCCAAACAAATGGGTAGTAATTATATTTATTAGTCATTAAACCCATTCAACTTCAAATCTGCAAGATACTTCATCAAAAATAAATTTATAAACAGGAGCTCAATCAGCAACATGCTTCCTAGAAAACTAAATCCAATACATTCCAAATAGGGATTGCAAATCCGTTAAGATTCTGATATCCGGATTTTAGTCAACGGATTTGGGACCAATCCAGATAATCCGGATATTTCGAATTTAGAGAACAATAATTGGTGGATTTAATATTTGAGTTATTATTTTGCATTCTATTATGATAAATCCACGCAATTATTAAAAAATACTTGTAGGTATCAAAATAAACAATATATTTGTAATCTTTTGGAACTGCAACCCCCAACAATATTTAATATTTGAGCTATTATTTTGCATTCTATTATGATAAATCAATGCAATCATTAAAAAACCACTTGTAGGTATCAAAATAAACAATATATTATTGTAATCTTTTGAAACTGCAACCCCCAAAAATATTTTATATGACTAAAAAATGACGCTTCTAATTTCATAAGTGCAATAAAAAATCAAGTATCTACATGGTATTATAGTAGATAACTATGTGAAGATCTGGAGCGAGGGAAGTGAGCTAATAAGTGGGGTTATTTATTTAGTTAGTGTTGTGTATCAATTGTTGTGTAGTATGATGTACTAAATAATTCAAATCAACGATGCGTGCGAGCAAAGCGAGCTCGAAAATTTTCAGGACTATAAATCAGTTATTACAGAGGTGTTTTGGTTAAAATTTGTATACAACTATGTATTTCTTGGCTGTGCTAATAACTCTTTAGATTTATGTAAAAGTTAAGATATAAACCTGGAGCGAGCGAAATGAGCTCGAAATTTCTCAGCACAGACAGTGACTCTGTTGTGGCCAATACTATAGTTCACGAATGCAGTACAATCGTTAAAATAGAAATCTAGGAGTGAGCGAAGATGAATATGATGAGGTCAATGCTATAAAATCACAAACCAGTATTACCTACAATATCAATGAGGTTGTTGCAATACAATCTAAATTCTGGAGCGAGAAAAGCGAGCTCGAGATTTTTAAAACGCTACGACTTGTTGCTACAATACTATTAAATCACAAAACAGCAGTGAGCCAAGCGAGCCCTACATTTTGCTGCAATATGATGATGACGAGGTCATTGCAATGCAATCTAAAATCAGGACGAGCGAAGCGTGCTCGAGATTTCCAGTTCATGCTGAAATCGAGGCAATTTATGGATAAAGCAAGCTCATGATTTTGCTACATTATTACTCAATTGTGGAGCTCATGCTGAAATAGAGTTGATTTGCTTATGAAACAAACGCTGCAGCGAGAGAAGTGAGCATAAATTCCCAGTACAATAATTCGGCTGCAGCGAGAGCCCAGTGTCTGAGTACAAACAAATAAAACAAAATTGATCGAGCTAAGCGAGCTCAAAATTTCGTTATACATAATTTTTGATTTGGCCTGAGCACATTGAGCTTCCCTGAATTCAAGGAAGTGGACCTGATACCCTGTAGGGCTTTCATGTAACTGTGTGATTTCTGGTAAATCTGGGAGGGACTGGGCCGGGCCCACCCTTGCTAAGTCCATGAGTAGGAGTATATAAGTACGCACTTTAAATCAAGAATGAGAATCATCATCATCATCTCGGCCGATGGACGTCCACTACTGGACATATGTCTCCCCCAAGGATCGCCATAACGACCGGTCCTGCGCTGCCCCCATCTAACGGGTTCCCGCCGCTTTCACCAGGTCGTCGGTCCACCGGGTGAGGAGCGACCGCGTACCGGAAAGCGCAGCGTGGGTAGGCACGCTGCGCTTTCCGGTACGCGTTCGCCACTCAAGAACTTTTTGGCCCCATCGACCATTGGTTCTGCGAGCAATGTGCCCCGCCCACTGCACTTAAGTTTCGCAATTCTTTGGGCTATATCAGTTACTCTGGTTCTTCTGCGGATCTCTTCAATCCTGATTCGATCTCGCAAGGAAAGCGTGCATGGTGCGATGGGGAATCAAGAGTTTAAATCAAGTAGGTGCAGAACTACTCTTCGAAGCTGAGGCATTGGAACCGTTCGGGTTCTGTTGTTATTCAAAAATTTCCTAGGTTTATTTTGATAAAATAGCTGCGCGGAATTCAGTGAAAACGAGATTCAAAGTAGGGAAACAAAAAATTTTGCAGATATTGACGAAAGGCAACAAAACCCGATGCCTGAACATCAATGAATCATACTAATCAACCCTGCCAAAAAAATGTTCGTAAAATCCGGATTTCATTTTTAAATCCGGATTTTAAAACTCATCCGAAATGCACGGATATCCGGATATTTCGGATAACGGATTATCCGGATTGCAATCCCTAATTCCAAATCTGCAACTCTTCGTCAACATAAAGCCAATGACAACCTCTGGACTAAAAAAGCACCAGAGCGTGGATCGCCACCTTTAGCTCTCAACCGCCGCCTGATCTTCTACCAGGCACGTGCATAGAAGGTAGGCAGAAAGACAGTGAAACCCTAATAATTTCTAAACTAATAGCATTTTGTTTTCCAAATGACTTTGATTTGTTCACATACAGGTAATTAAACCAATTAAAAGTCATTGAATAAACAAAATGCTTTTAGTTTAGACTTTATTAAGGTTTCAGTGCTTTTTGCCTACCTTCAATGCGCCTGTCTTCTACATAAAAATGTTGGCATCGGTACCCCAAGGAACAACAGTCTCTTATGTAAAAATGTTTTTCATATAAAATAGTTATTAAAGTAGAAAAATTTAATATTTCGTAAAGAAAACTCCCATTCATTGATCATAACATTTACTCATTTGCAGGATGACTTCTCGTACCGCAACAATGTGATGAACGCAGACAAGGAGATCCGTCTCGGCTTCGTACGCAAGGTGTACGCTCTGCTCTCGGTACAGCTGCTGGCTACTGTTGCAATAGCCAGCGTGTTTCTACTGGTCAAGCCTGTGCAGGGGTTCATTCATCAAAAGTAAGACACGGTTTTTTTTTTTTTTTTATTATTTATTCTCTTTAAAGGGTACATGTGTGTCTTAAAAATTACCACGCCAAACTGTACAGCAGTTTGTCGGCGAATATGGTTTATACAAGTCCTTCTTATATCGGTCTTGGCTTTGTACGCAAGGTGTACGCTCTGCTCTCGGTACAGCTGCTGGCTACTGTTGCGATAGCCAGCGTGTTTCTACTGGTCAAGCCTGTGTAGGGCTTCATTCATCAAAAGTAAGATATGGTTTATACAAGGTCCTTCTTATATCCGCTTCGGCTTCGTACGCAAGGTGTACGCTCTGCTCTCGGTACAGCTGCTGGCTACTGTTGCGATAGCCAGCGTGTTTCTACTCGTCAAGCCTGTGCAGGGCTTCATTCATCAAAAGTAAGACACGGTTTATACAAGGTCCTTCTTATATCTGTCTTGGCTTCGTACGCAAGGTGTACGCTCTGCTCTCGGTACAGCTGCTGGCTACTGTTGCGATAGCCAGCGTGTTTCTACTCGTCAAGCCTGTGCAGGGCTTCATTCATCAAAAGTAAGACATGGTTTATACAAGGTCCTTCTTATATCCGTCTCAAAAGTAAGACACGGTTTATACAAGGTCCTTCTTAATATACTAACAGGTGACGGATGATCAGACCGCCAAACTAACTGCAGAGTTAGTAATTGGTTAGTCTTCAAAAATGCACTCCATGCCTGCATGTCTAGTATGATTTCTCTACACGCGCGCGACGCGCTTTCGCTGCATACAAAATAACCTGTTCCCGCGCTTTTCGGAGAGCGAAAGCCGCGCTTGCCGCTACTTGTAGTATGGAAAAAAGCCGAGTCGCTCGCAAGTAGAGAAATCATGCTAAAGGGTCTGCTCTATGCGACACTGAATCTCAACACTGTGGTCCTCCTGATCAGTCACACGGCTTCACCTTGCTACCGCCACTTCAGCTTGCTAATGTCTTATTTTGTTAACTTGCAGTGAATGGATGGTCCTCATAGCCTTCGTGCTAAGCCTGGTGACGTTGTTCGCGCTCATCGCCAAGCGGCGGGACCACCCGACCAATCTTTACCTGTTGGCCGCTTTTGTAAGTTATTTCCTCTATTACTATTATCCTGCTAACTTTGTATTTTTCTCTAGTTTAAATTAAAGAATAAAGTACTGTAAGTACATTAATACGACGACCGGGTTGGTGTAATGGTTACCACGCCGGACTGCCAAACCAGGGCCCTGGGTTCGAATCCCGGTTCGGTCATGGATGTTTATATGTTTGTGCCGTTGTTGTATGGTTTCCATAATAAACAGCCTATAAATAGTGCTTTCTTGGGATCATTACAATGTATGTGCTTGTGAGCGTTATTTATTTATTTACATGTATTTGTGTTTAAGATAGATTTTTAATGAGAGCTAAATACGGAAACCTTTAGATCCTTTTCCAAAGTGACTCATAATTATTGTCAAAGATGAAAATTCTTTATTTTTGAAAGCAAATCTTTTTTCCATTAATCACTTGTTGTAGGTTGTTTATTCTACAAAAAAACTACTATGGTACCTATTTTACTACTATCAAGTCAAGCATAATTTGTTGCTTATTAGTTTCACATTTCAAAAGTGGTGGACTTTTGAAACGTGTAACTTGTGTGTATGCTTGATTGTAAATTGTTAACAACACTGCTATTTTGTGCTACCATTGTGTCTGTTTTAAAATCATCTCGATTTGATAAATACATCCAGCCTAGCTAGCACGTTGCACGTGATACGGTTATTTCCATCTATATCACGTCTTTTCTCTTGTTCAAATAGAAAGAGAGTGAAGCGTGATAGCGCTATATCACGCTATCGCGGGTTGGCGTACTAGCCCCGCAGATGAGACCATGATACTCACATTTGTGCTAGCATGCTGCCATCAAGAAAACGAGAAAGAAATAAATATCTTGGACATTGCATACTAAACGTGCCGGAGGCACTAAAATTGGTATTCAGATAATGATTTACTTTACATGTTAATAGGTTTCATTCTCAGGTATGAAACCTGTCATATTATCTTTGAAGTCGCCGAGCAAGGCTCGTTTCACCCAGGTATAAGGCATAAAATGTCATAATAAGTACATGCAATTCTTTCTGTACTAATATCATGCAAATTTAATCTCTATTTAAATGACTACATGTTTAATTTCAGACTGCAGTGCAATCGTACACAGTGGGAGTGATAGTGTCGTACTACAACACGTTTGTAGTGCTGCAAGCGCTCGGTCTCACGTTCGCTGTTGTCTTCTCGCTCACACTCTACACTCTCAACACTAAGCGCGACTTCTCTTTCATCGGATATGGGTGAGCAATATTTTATTTTGGGCATAGAATAAATACAAGTACTACTAAGGTCTAAAATAAAACCAGCTAAGTGTGAGTCGGACGCACGCCCCCAGGGTTCCGTACAAACTTAATGAAGGAAGGACAAACTCAACTGTGCAGTGAAAATAAATACATCGGTCTACATACCAGTCAATTCTGAAATGTTCAATCAACTGAAAATCTTTAGTTTGTAATCGACAGCAATATTTATTTTCGGATTGTGCTGTAAGACCTTGCTTCATGCCAAATATCTTTGATCGTGTTGACGTAAAATATTTTTTTGTATACCCCACAAGGGACTGTAGACTTAGTATTTGGTATTGATTACAACTTGGTACCTCTACCCGTTCCTGAGAAAAAAGGTCTTGACATATGGACAACAAAATTATTTTATAAGGGTTGTTTTTTCCTTTTGAGGTATGGAACACTAAAAATTACGTGTGTTGAAGCTTAATAAAGTCGAAGTATTTAGCTTTCTTACCGCCTGGCCGAATTTTCAATACACTGCCTACGCGCCGCTGCGTACTTGCATAATAGTTAGGACTTAGCGCTCAGTGTATTCTAAAATCGCAATTCGCACCGCAGTTCGCCCTGTCCCGTAGCCAGGCTTGGCAGCTGAAGCTCAAAGCTAAAAATTGAGTAACAATTTAAATTTAACCCGACAAAGGGGAAGGAAATTCACCGAAGCTGCAAATTCTACAATTTTCTATTATTCTTCCGACAGATGCAGATTGCTCCACAATATTTTCCTTCAACGCGAAAATGTGAACGATTTTTATCACCTGGACCAATTTCTAAATTACAGACTCGTGGCCGGCCTCAGTGTGCTCATCATCGGAGGATTCCTTCAGATCTTCATCCAGAGCTCGGCCTTCGAAGTCGCCCTGTCGTTCGCCGGCGCGGTATTCTTCGGCCTCTTCCTCATCTTCGACACCCAACAAATGATGACCACATTATCACCCGAAGAGTACATTCTGGCCACCATCAACTTATACATGGATATTATCAACCTGTTCCTCTATATTCTTCGTATACTTAACGAGATGAATAGAAATTAGAATTTTGAACAGTATTAAATGTTAGCAAATCACTAAAGGCAGAGCAAAATACGTTGAAAATATTGCCTCTTAGTAAACAAAGCTTAATTTTGACTTTATTCGTTTGGCATTCCACTTTGTAAAGTATTATCTGATTGTGCTAGTTTCAAGCTTTTAATAATTTCGTCGTTTTCACCAACTTTATAGCGAGCACAATTTTCTATTGTAAATATCGAATTATGGAAAGAGTACGCCAGGTTAGCAGTGCCACGGAGTTTATTTCACTGAAAAATGTATGATATGCCTCATGAAAATCAAAATATACTTCAAGGTATGAGCCTAGAATGATTTCTCCACCCGCGCGACGTGCCTTCACTGCATACAAAATGACCTCTTCCCCGTTTAGAGAGCGAAAGTCGCGCTTGCTGCGACAAGTAGGGTAGATAAAAAGGTAATTCGCGCGCAAGAAGATATATCATACTAGACGGGCAGTGGAATTGCATTTATTGTCCATTTAAAGTGGCGACGGGCTCACTACGGGCTAGTGAGCCCGTTATTGACGAGATCTCGCGCAGGATCGGGAAGTTGCGTTTTCGGAGGCCAAGACAATACCCAATTAAGGTCGCAGAGCAGAGAGAGAACCAAGTCATATTATCTCTCTGCTCTGCGACCTTAATTGGGTCTTCTCTTGGCCTCCAAAAACGCAACTTCCAGATCCTGCGCGAGATCTTTCAATAAATGGCTAAAACTCACGCTCAGCTTTCATTTTTAATTATTGGATTTGCTATGCTAGTGCAAATTTAAAATGTCTAAATTAACTCTGGGAATACAGGGTGTAAAATTAAATGCGTGACATATCGAACAGGGTGCTTCAGACCATCAAACTGACCAACCAAGCAGCCAACATCGAAATCGCGAGAAAAAAAAAACAGCTGTTCCATAGAAAATGTCAATAGCTACTCGATCAAAACAAAATGTATGAAACGGCCGATTTCTTTTTCACGATTTCAATGTTGGTCCCATAATAAAAGTTGTTCAGTTTGATGGTCTGAAGCACCCCATAAAGTATGTAACGCATTTAAAATTACCCCCTGAGTTTTACAAAAAAAATGTAGGCATACTTTGATGATCAAATCTAACATGTTTTTTTTTTCAAAATAATATCACATGGACGCCGCACTTTCTGACGCCATTTTTGACTACCGCCGCGTCGGAATGTTTTCCGTTGTAGAGAAGATGCGGCCAGAAACTGTCATCCACAGTAGCAAAAGACGACATGCAGGAAAAGACCAATCAGATTGACGAGATGAAGTTTTGAAGCAATCTAATGGTCTATCCACGCTGATACTCTTCGTTTCAAAGGAACCTGGGCTTTACTGATGGTGCTAACCTGACGCTTAGACCCGGAATAAACCAAAGCGGAGCAGAGATGTGTAAAATCAACTAATTAAATTGCTTGATTCTGTCAAGCGAGGAAAATTAAGTAATTCGATTGATTGATTTTACAAAGCTGAGAGCTTTGGTGGATTTCGGGCCTTACGACCTGAAATGCAAGGCTGTGAGAGCAAAATTAATATATTGTGAAGATTGTCTTAAATATTGACGTAATTCACTTCAAAACAAGATTATACTAAATTAATTTTTCTGATTGACACTACTTAATAATTGTTTTTTTGTACCAAAAATATATTTTATTTTCTTGACCACTTGTAAATGTTATTTTAGAATTATATATATTTATCGATGATGTTATATTAAATAAAATGTGTTTTGGTGTAAGTTTGGTGTAGCACAAACGTCTCGGAAACATCTTAAGTAGGCATGGAGCACTTACTGTTGATTGTACTGGTAAAATAAATTGTTTAAATAATTTCTGTTCTTTCTTTAACATAAAGTTATTATCGGTATTATAACTTTATGTTCTTTAATGTAGGGATATGAGGCAAGGCATTGGAAGTTTCCGAATAGTTTAAAAGCCTGGATGTAATATAATAACATCCATACAAATATATAACTAATATGAGTCCACAAACAAAGGCAGGTTTGCGAATTTGCCTTATTATGGGGTTCCCCTTTTAAAATTCCCATCACATGAGCTATTTTTGAGCGTAGGTATGTCGCAACGACGTCGCAACTGAATCGCCACGATTTTTACTGAGCGTTAGGGTCCGCGCACATCTAGCGGAGAACTGCTCGAACAGTTTTCATTATCAATTGATTAATGAAAACTGTTGGAGCAGTTCTCCGCTATATGTGCGTTTCTGTGTGCTCATCGCGGTTCTGCCTCTGCCGAGACACTCCACAGCGGTCCCGCTAAAGGTCAAAATTCAAAAAATCGGTTATCTTTAATTCCAATTTTGTTTTCACGAAAAGGTATTTGAAAACCCATAGTTTTAGAAAATATAAAAATTCCCCCATGTTTTTTAACAAAATCATTCATTTATTTGCATCGTAAGTCAGCGATTCCGCACACATTTTCCGTTGTCGAAAAGTCGCAATTTACTGCTCCGTTTGGAAGGTGATTGCAATAATTGTGTTTAGAAGTGGATATTGTGAATCATGGGAATTTAAGAAGAGGTTACGTTATTTATTTCTGTAGTGATTAAACATCGTAAATATTCTCTATTTAAAAACTACAGGTCTTCGAAGTACACCTTCTAAAAATAAAATTGAAAAATCTTGATGCATAAACATAGTCTTTTAGTTTAGTTGCCCGTCGTAGCCCGTGACATTTCGGATATCATTGTGTAGCTAAAGGTGTGTCTTACAATATGAGTGCAACAAATTTACCCAAGAGTACCAAGGGACTTTATAATAAAGGTCTTCATATTGATGTTTTTTATGCGGCGCAATCCCTATAAGAATGAATACCCTTGAAAAGTGTCTCAAAAAACCTATATATGAGGAACTTTATGAATATGGACTTCTCCTTTATACTCTTGGACACGTTTTTATTTTATTTTATGCACGTTACCTATCGATTAGATGTTAAAAAATGGCATATAGGGACTCCGGTAGAAAAAAAATCAATGTCTGAAAGGAGGAACTCATTCAGCAAAAAAAATGATAGAATTTGGGTCGTATTGCGTACCAGCCTCAAATTAGAGGTAGTTGTTCTTCCAATGACGAAAACACAACACGGATTTTTTTGAAAATCCTCAAATATCAGTGAAAATTGCAGGTCTAAACAGATATGTTCTGTAGTCAACAAGTCTTGTCGTCTGGGTGTAACATTAATAACGAAGAATATGCCACAGAAACTGCCAAGCATCTAGTAGCTGAATATCTTTGATATAATCTTCCTGCTTCAGTGAATAACATTCTTATTCACTGTTCTGAGGTAACAGATTATGTTATTCTTTCTATAGGAGAGTTGTCATCAGAAGCTGCGGAAGCAAAAAACTAAGACTTAAAATACTTCAGACAACATAATACCAGAAAGAACTCAAGGATTATACGCAACAGCGACTTACGGAATCGATTTCTATTAACATCCGATCCCTACATCACCAGTCTCCAAAGTTTGCCTCAAAAAAAGAAGAGTTCACTGCCAAAATAGCGTTTGTCATTGATTTTAGAACATAAGATGTAATTATAAAACCAATTTAAACATCTATTTAAATTTTATTGAAACATTTATATTTTCGACCGCTGTAGTATGAACGCGGGACCACTGTGCACTCTGAAATATCACGGCAAGATAACGCCATGTCATGTCGCGGCGGAATCGCAACGATATCGATCCGGCAACGCCAACGCTCAAAAATCGCTTGTCTGATATATATTTAAAAGGGGTTTTTGTGTGTGGAAACAATAATAATGAATTTTTTAACATTAAAAAATAAAAATTAAGGTGTAAAATGCGTTGCAACACGCAACCGTATATTTAACACTAATCATTATTTAATAAGTCACATAATATGCGATGCATTAGCTAAAAACCACATAATATTTACATTACAAAAAGATTTTTATTTACATTTACACTACAGTATAAAATAGGGACAGAAAATATAATTGAAGAATTTGTTAAAAATTACTGCAAAAAAAAGACAAAAAAATAGAGATTGTCTAATATCATTTCTGTAAGTAATAAATTGGAAAGTAAAAAATACGAATTATAAATTATACTATTCCCCATCCTCACAGAGTACTCTGTCATATTTAATCGTATGTATTGTGTGTAATTCTCTTTTCACACCAATTTTGCCCCACTGCTTTGTAATACACAATGTACTTACAACCATGGTTGAAAAAATTTAGGGCCCACTTTGCAAGAACTAGGCTAGACCGTCCAAGATTTTGTACTAAAATGTCGTCATGATGATTGTGTTAAGTCAGGTTATGATTCTTTTAATGAATCCGGTGGGAACAACAGTGGGTATTGGCTATGTGCGAAGTGGGTGTTGGAAACTGTCAAGTCGATCGCAGCGCACGCCGTGGCAGAAATTTGTACTACTGACGGCGAAGCGGTGTCAGATTTGCTTGAATCTATGAAAATCAGCACACTAACTTAACAAAAAATCTCCAAAACTGTCAATACTACAAACTTAAAAATTGGCATGAAAGTTTCTATTGGCATATGATTGGCATCTAGATGCTCACTTAAAAAAGGCTTGTCGCATTTTAACCCCCCAAAGGTGTTAAAACTGAGGTAAAATTTTGTATGGGAATTCCGATACAAATTAGATTTTGTCCGTGGCTTCGTCCGCATCCGCTCCCGTCATCGTACCGGAATAAAATATAAGCTAGCTTTTAAGACTAATAATAAGCTTTTAAATATAAAAAGTTTTATCAAATTCGGTTCAGTAGTTTTGGCAGAATCCTCGAACAAACACAGACTTTTAAAGTACCTGTTATAAGTGTAAATAATTCACGGCTGCCCGAAAAAGTTCTGTCAGTACGCCGCGCTAGTGTGGCGCTAGTGTCGTGCACATAGCCAATAGGCCGGTGCCACAGATTATAGTTACTTCGTAACAGATACATCACTTCCTTAGAAAACGATAAGTTTTCACGCTTCATGTACTGCCACGGTACGTTCTGTTACTTCATCTTCAGCATATATACCTCTCACTGCAGGACACAGACAGGCCTACCCTAAGGGACGGTGGAAGGGCTTGAGTCCACCACACATGCCCAATACCGATTGGTAGACAACACATCCGAATTTCTTCTTTCTATTCGTTCTACTTGAAATTGGCAAAATCAATGTTAACACCAGGTTAACACGGTGGAACCACATTTTAAAAATTAGAATTAGAACAATTACTTATCAGACAAACTATATCTTTTTCATAAAATTTCAAATCAAATCTGTTTAAAATGGAAGCCTGGTACAATGTAATTTATACAAAGTGTTAAAAGATTATTAGGTAGACTAGAAAATGCTGATTACGCACGGCATAAAAACATTACAATATTCCAAATAAAATGTTGCAGTTCGACGATGAAGAACTAAATTCTAACCAAGTCCTATCGACACGATAGGCCAGTCAAATTTTTTTCAGATTCAGTCACAAACTAATTAGAAAAAAACTGATTCAGTTTTTGACACTAATGGTGCCGACTACGCTTTAAAAGTCTCACATAATGGACACCCGCCGGACCAGAAGTACAATAGGGAAGTACCATCAATGGTACAGTTGGCACTGTATTGTATCATTAGTACCATTACGTAATAGTACTAATGATACTGCTGGTCAATGGTACAAGTGGCACTCGGAACCTCCCTCGAGTGTAAAGAGTATTTCAATTAAGGAAAGGTACCAAAATTATCATTTAAAATTTTTCATTCATCATTTTACATTTCCCTAAAATATTCTTAAGCATCTTTCTGGCCAAGGTAACAATGGCCATGATGCCTAGGATGACAGAAGAATTCAAAGTTCTTAAAAAATAGAAGTAATAAATAAAAATTTTATCAAAAAAATAACCGTGTCGCTTATTTTAACCAGATCTTAATTGCATATTTTAAATTTAAATTTATTTAATGCAAATAGGCGATTGAAAAAATATAAGTATTGTACATTACTTCTCACCCACGCCGTACTGAGAGTCGTAAAATGACTGGCCAACAAAGACAATTTTACAGGAGACGAAAAAGAAATTTTGATTTGCTTATTTACTTCAAACTATTTTACATATTAAAACTATTCCCACTAGTTAAACGACTCGGTATCACTCGAATCGGGTGGTATCGACTCTATCCTCCTGCGTACATCTGTACTTCTCATAGGACATAAGAAATAATACAATCTATTGTTAGTGTTTTAGTTGCCAACCAAAACACCATCAATAGATTTTATTACTTCTTATGTCCTGTGAGAAGTACAAATGTACGCAGGAGGCTATAGAAGAAGAATACTAGAATTAACATATGTGCTTTTACCAGAAAAAATATTCTTGAATATTAAGTCTTAACTAAGCATATAACTACTTAACCCAAAAAAACGTCATCTATGAGAATCTAGTTCTTCCTCGTCGTTGAGAAACTTAATTAATTATTGATTATGTTATCTTTAAAATATAATCACTGAATCTACACTATTATAAGTTTAAAGTCTTTCAAAGTCCGTTTGATGATGTTAATATTAAACAAGATCACTTCTCTTTAAAACTTTCAAGTACTTTTATTGTTTCCATTTCTAATTCTTTCTCTGTTAATTCACTTTCTTGTAATGACTCACTTTCTGGTAACGACTCACTTTCTTGTAACGACTCACTTTCTTGTAATTGTTGAGTTTCAAGTGCTTTTGTTGTTTCCATCTCTAATTCTTTGTTTTTTAATTCACTTTTGATTGGATTAGTTTCAAATGCTTTTGCTGTTTCCGTCTCCAATTCTTTCTCTGTTAATTCACTCTCTTGTAACGACTCAATTTCTTGTAATGGTTTAGTTTCTTTCTGCTCACTTTGTGCTTCTGCTATGCTCTCATCTAATTTTTTCTCTGTCAATACAACTGCAGTTTCTTGTAATTGTTCACTTTGTGCTGTTGTGTATATATCTGCAACTTCTGAAAATATGCAATGTCCTTCTGAATATGCTGACAGTTTCTTAAGGGGATGATCAGACCATTCAACTAAACAATATACTTCCACGGGACTAAAATCGACATCAATAAAATAAAATCAGATGTTTCAGGGAAATGTTAGGTTACTAAATTCTTTCCCCTACTAAATGTACTATTCCCCTTAAATGCAATCGAAAATCTAGATCAAATCAAGCTGATCGAATGTTTGTATAAAAAGCTTACTTCCTTTAACATAGGTTCCTTGGGGAAAGTTGTTCAGTATCATGAGTACAATCACGCTATCAATGAAAGTAATGCAACTATCTGCGTACAACCTGTAACTGTATACAAAGGGGCCAAGCAGGTTTGAATTTTTCTTTTCACGAATTCAATGTTAGTCCCATAGAGAAGGTTGTCCAGTTTCATTGTCTGATCATCTCCTTAAATAAAAAACCATCAGCATATTAAAAAGGATCCTATATCATTCACTTTCTAGTATTTGCTTACTTTCTTCTAACTGCTTACCTTGTCTGTTTATCGTGTTTGTGTCTACTTCTTTCTCCGACGGCATCAGTTCACTTTCTTCTTTCTGCTCACTTTCCTGTAGTTTACTGTCTTGTACGATATTAGTTTCAGCATCTGCTAGTATTTTTTCTATTGTATTATTCTGTATTTCAACATTGTTCGAATCTATATCCATCGATACATTTTCCTGTAATTGCTCAGTTTCTTGTGATGACTCAGATTGTTGTATTGGTTCACTTGTAATATTTTCAGTCTGTATACTTTCTAAACAATCAGTCTCCATTTTATCTGTTTCTGCTAATTGTTCTGTCTTTTTTTCATTTTCCTGCGCAGGTTCATTTAGTTTTATCTCATTATCCTGCAATGGTTGATGTTCTGGTTCAATTGTCTGTGGTGTTTCACTTCCTATCCCAATTTGAGCTTGAGCAAGTATACTTTCTAGATCAACCTCAATTTTATCATTATTTACTTCACTTGTTTTAGCACCCGAAGAGGCGACCGTTGCCTCAGTTTCTACAATATTTTCAGTCTGTCCAAGAATGCTTTCTAGAGCATCAGTCTCCATTTTCTCTACCACTGCTGTATCTTGTTCATTTTTCTGTGCAACAATATGTGTTGGGTCTGCACATTGTGCCAGCATACTCTCAAGGGTCTCAGTTTCAGCGACAGGTTCAGGTTTGTTCAGGTTTTTTTCTGCTGTTTTCTCTATCTGCTCAGCTTCTGGTTCATTTTCACTGTTTATACTTTTACTATCGTCACTTTTAGCTTCTTCTTTGAACATAGTTTCAAGATCCGTTTCCATTTTATCTTTTTCTTGTATTCTTACTTCTGGTTTATCATTGTTTCCTACGGGAACATTGGGAGCACTGTCCAGGTCGCTTATGCCGGTCTTTTCGTCTGAATGGTGAATTTCGTGATGTATCTTCATGTAGTACGCGTCACTGAATTCTTCAGTGCACAGGGAACACTTTAGTGCCGGTTTTACTTTACGGAGTTTCAATTCTTCTGGCATTTGCCTGAAATTTAGAAAAAGATAGTATTAATTAGTGTGGTAAATTATAAATGGTCATCTGATGTTTGGACCACTAATTTCGATGTACTGGACTGATTATCATATTGAAGTTGAATTGTATACTGAACTACTTCTACATCTGATGTTTAGACCACTTATTTCGATGTGATTGAGATGTAAATAAACTCACGACCGTAATCCCTTTTGAGGTGGTCATTATGATACATTTAAAATCTTCTATAAATGCTCTAGTATTATAAGTAAAGTTTACTTAAACCTTACACAAAGTCATTACCTATAAATTTTCCAAGAATGTCATTTTCTTGTATTTGAAATCTTAGGGCAACCAGAAAGGGGTATAAATCAGAAAGAGCCAAGAATCCTTTTTTACTTACCCCCGAGAAAACGACAAAAATCGAGACATGCTTCTGTCTTTCTTTGCGTATGCAAAAGCGAGCACGCACGACGGTTTTCTCGTTCTGTCCCCAGTGTTTACTAAATTCTATGCTATTGTTCGCTTGTATTGTTTCCTCACCTCATCACGTCCTCCAAGGTCTTATGCTTGGGCACCTCCTTGTCCCTGATGGCCTTGCATCGCCGCCTGTGTCTCGATAGCAGGTCGAAAGTGTCGAACTTCTCGTTGCAGCCGTAGCACACCGACTTGTTGTGGCAGGTCTCGTGCACCATCAGGTCTGTTGACGTCACGAAGGCTGGGGGAGCGAAGTAGCTTTATTAAAATTACACATTCGGAAAAATTATTTTATTTCTATTTACAAGCATGTAATGTAGCCGTCACTGTCCGGGCAGGACTGGGAATGCCGATTTTTTTCGCGATTTCCAATTTGGCCCCAGTTCAGTCAAAAAGACCTTAAAGAATCTCAGTTCGACACCGACACAGCACAAAACCGTGCTCTGTGGAGGCCCTCCTCCACGCAAAAAAGAAGGCCGACCCCAAGCAAATCGAACATGGAATGAGGTAGAAGCAGAACAAGTGAAAGTTGTTCAGTTTGTTGGTCTGACCATCCCCTAATTTAAAATATCTGGGAATACAGTCATCAGCATTTTTTTTTGGTAATCTTTTATCAATACTCAATAACCCTTCAACATTTGTATAGACTTTTTTAGCTTATTCATCGTCATCTCAGCCGATAGACGTCCTCTGCTGGACAAAGGCCTCCCCAAGGATCGCCACAAAGAACGGTCCTGCGCTGCCCTCATCTAAAGGGTTCCCGCCGCCTTCACCAGGTCGTCAGTTCACCTTGTGGGGGGGCCTTACCCACGCTTCGCTTCTTTAGCTTACTACTATCACAAAACATTGTAATACTAATAAGGTGGGGTTTAATTCAAGGTCAGTAGGTACTCACTTCTCCGGCAAGTAGCGCAGACATATCTGTCATTTCTCTTCTTCTGCGGCGACGGGTTACTGCTAGTCTTTCTCTTCACCGACTTGTAGGAGTGGTTCGCTATCACGTGCGCCTGCGAATAAGAAACAGTCTATGGTGCATTTCTTATTTTTTTAGATGTTATATTCACACTTCAACTTCTTTAAAGGACAACCGCCGCTCTTCCTTGAAAAAATATCTTAAAATGTAAAAAAGTTTTGACTGAAGTCAAATGTGTAATAAATTACGGGGTTTTATAAAAACGACTCAGATAGTATCATTTATTTTTATTTAACGAGTTATTCAGTCATTTATTATTAATAAATTATAAAAAAGCAGCAACCCCAAAATGGCTGCCAATGTTGTATAGAAGGAGGTGATGCAAGCACAATGTTTTTTTTTATATAAAAATGATAAAAACGAATAAATCATTATAAAATAAACTAATGCCTGCAGTTACTTTCTAGTGTTCCATAGTCCGTAATAAAAATAGAAGTACGGTTATACATTTTTGGGTATTATGTGCCGGATGTCCTTTATCTTTCTTGTCCGATCTCCAGGGTGAAATTGATGTCATTAGCATCCTTTTAAATTAAGATATATCTATTTCATCCTGTTATATCCTATCCAATCCATTCGGTAATTTATAGCATTTATGATGTGAAGGACAATAATGCCGGAGATGAGTGTGGAGAGTGAGGACAGAACGTGTTAATTTGTATTTTCTCAAACATGCTTGGAAATGTGAGCATTATTTTGACAACCTTCTTCGAGATAAATCGAAATTGCTGTACTGGCCAACTACATGCGCGCAGCGGCCGGCAATGTTTGTATGAAAATCCATATCTGTCGTGTTTTGCGGCCAAATAAATTACATAGTAAACTCATATCTGTCGTGTAATTTAAAGATGGAACGATCTTTTTCTCCTAAACATGGCGACCAAGGAGGTAACTCAAAAAAGGTTTTATTTAAATTTCGAACTGGATTGCAAAATTTTGAATGTTTTTTTTTTAAAGCTGTTTATTGAAAAAAAAAACAAATTGTTGTTCGTTGTTCGTCATTGATTTTGAAAAGAGTTTTAATTTCCGCGAATTATGTGAGAAAATTTACTGTTTTAATTTCCGCGCATTGTTTGAGAAAAGTACTATACAAGCCTTGGCCACAACTAGGCATTGATGGACTTACGTATGTGTGCCTCGGCTTCGCCTCGGCCCACATTTACACGTTCGTCCATCAATGCCTCTGTTGCTGGCCGCTGCAGTAATGTACTATTTCTGAAACATGCGCCGAATACATGCGCGCAGCGGCCGGCAATGTTGTATGAAAATCCATATCTGTCGTGTTTAGCGGCCAAGTAATTTACATAGTAAACTCATATCTGTCGTGTAATTTAAAAATGGAACGATCTTTTACTCCGAAACATGGCGACCAAGGAGGTAACTCATCAAAGGTTTTATTTAAATTTCGAACTGGCTTGCAAATAGAAAGATGTTTATTGAAAAAAAAAAAATGTTTTTCGTTGTTCGTCATTGATTTTGAAAAGAGTTTAAATTTCCGCGAATTGTTTTCATTTCCGCGCATTATTTGAGAAAAGTACTATACAAGCCTTGGCCACAACTAGGCATTGATGGACTTACGTATGTGTGCCTCGGCTTTCCATCAATGCCTCTGTTGCTGGCCGCTGCAGTAATGTACTATTTCTGAAACATGCTTGGAAATGTGAGCATTATTTTGACAACATTCTTCGAGATAAATCGAAATTGCTGTACTGGCCAAATACATGCGCGCAGCGGCCGGCAATGTTGTATGAAAATCCATATCTGTCGTGTAATTTAAAAATGGAACGATCTTTGCTTCTCTGTTGCTGGCCGCTGCAGTAATGTACTATTCCTTCATAGTCCGTGATCCGACCGTAAAATTATGCACCTATTTCTTAGGCGAACGAAATGTGAATCTAGTGTATGTTTACTCAGGGGTTAATTCAACGCTGCCAAGTTGCCTAGAAAAATCTTGCCGCAAGTATCTTTTCCATTATGATTTTTGGTATAACATTTTCCACCTGTCTGTTTGGGAAGTAAATGAGGTGTCATCTGAAGGAGACTGATCTGAAGTACTGGAAAAACTAGGGTTGCCACCTCTAAATCTGAGTAAACATAGGTTTAGTTGTTGGACAATGAAACAACAAAAGTCTCATAGTTCCGTCGTTTCGGCTGATATAGGTCTAGTTTTTGACACAAAGATAGACAATTTAGTTGGCTATCGTATGCCACATTAAGTTTTTTAAATAAATGTAAACATCATCTATTAGCTAGTTTTTTTTTAAAAGGGAATTGTTTCATTGTGTCCACATGTTGGTACACTATGAAACACCACATATTTAACAATGAAACAGTAATAATTTCGTAGTTTCTGCAGTAAAAAAATAATAAACAATATTATTTGTTTAAATGAAAAATGCTCTATTTATATTCTCATTAAAAACCAGATACCTAATACTAAATAACAGACTTGTTGATGAAATAAAGAAGACTTTATAATTATGTGGTTTCTATCAATGGCATTAGTAAACAAGAATGGACAGGCCTTACGCGAACATTTCAAACCAGAAAAATGAGGCAAAACAATTGACAGTTTTACTTCGAAAATGTACTGAGATGACAGACCAAGTACCCTAATTTGTATTGAAGTGCCCTAGTTTTGCGTGCTTCAACTTAAAGCGCTTTGGGCCTATCCATTCATTTTACTTTGATCTAAGGTTTCTATCAACATAATCAAACAATCTTTAGGTAAAAAGTTGACAAAAACTTAAAACAAGAAAATTAAACCTAAAAAAACTATTTTCATGAATGACAAAAACCGAACAAAACCTTCTTATGGATAAATTTAATATATTTTTATATTCCACCCTCGTAAATCAACTTTCAATCAGTCTGAACATTACTACATAAATCACAAATATTGTTAAAAGTTAGCGTAAATTTATTTTAGGTGACACGCGAACAGGGAAAACATATGTTGAGTTGCGTCTTTTCGTACCATTATATTTGTGGTGGGGGGAGAATCATTTTTATATCTCCAATATGAATTTCTGAAAGATCAGGGCCCTGTTTAATAAACGCGACAATGACAATTTGACAATGACAATTCAGAGTACATTGCTGGTTACTAATGACGCTAAACTTTTAGTGCTTCATATGCCCTAGCATTTTCAGCAATGTACTCTGAATTGTCATTGTCATTGTCGCGTTTATTAAACAGGGCCCTGGTTCATCAGGAGAATTTCATACGATCTTTTAATTTGAGTCTCATAAAGGTAGCCAAAGGTAGGTAGGTGGCCGTATGTGTTAGCACTTATTTCTTCAGTTATCTGAGCAACGTAATAAACGTTCATTTTTTTTGTGGTAAATTAAACCAACATATAATCGTCTTCTTTGGGTTTCTGCCTAAGCTTACCAAATGTTTCAGTTATCAGAGGCAAGTCGGAATCATCATCATCATCGCCTGCACTTAAATCAATTTCTCTTAGAGATATTTCTTGAACATTTTCCTCCACACTTGTATCGGAATCGGCTAGAATTCTAGCTTTCTTAGGTTTATTTTTTCCTTTTTTATTTGATAAATCTGGTCCCTACACCGTCTTTGCCGCTGATTTCCTTTGTTTTGTTTTGTTTCGTTTTTCAGCTATTATGGCTTTCTCTGGAGTGTCCGTCGCGATCATGCTTCTACCTAACTTTCTAGGCTAACGCTGTCCAGTCCGAGGGCCAGCCTTCGAAGCAGGCATGAAGTCTTTAGGTGACTTGAATTTAGTTTTGGCACAAGAACTTATTTCTTCAATATGTGGTGTCATGACTCTGATAGGTAGATAATTGTTTGGCGAACATTCGTTGGCTTCTTGCAAAGATTTTTCAATATTTCGGGTTTCAGATTCGGGGGCTCGAGCAGAAATCTCTTCAAACATAGGCTCATTTGGTTCGATCAAACTCGGGCTCTCAGCATAACGCATCTCCGAGATTGATGACGGAGCTTGAAGTAGATCATCGTCAGTCAGCAAGGCAGGCGTCGTTGGAGGGCTTTCAACATATCGCTCATCTAGTACTACAAAGACGGAATTGTCACAAAATGCAAATATGAGTTATTGATGCCAGAATGATCCAAAATGTTCAATAAGTATGGTGTCACAAAGTCGTTTTTATTGTTCAACAAATGAGCGTAAGACAGCGCCACTGTCTTTGTTGGACCGATACAAAAATTGACTCGCCCTGAGTGTAACGGCGCCACATTGGTCAGTTGCGCGGACAGTCAGTCTGAATGACAGTTACGTCTTTGTAGTACTAGATGAGCGATATGTCACGTCTGTTGTGGGACTGCCACAATGTTCACCTACAAATTGATCAGGGACAGCTGTACCTGGCAATTGTGGAGACTGCGCTCGTTGGTCTCTATCGGTGACAGCTGATGGCATGAAATCCATTTCCGTAAAAATGTCTTCGTTGTACGGAAATATGCCGCATTTTTTGAAAGCAGATAAAATGTTGGCAGGCGTCATTGCTTTCACATACGCTTCACCCACACACTCTGCTACATTGTAGATAGACATCGGTCTTCCGGGGTTTCTCGTTAACCATGAATCAACCGCACGGTTATAGTAGACATTGAAGGGTCCATTTAACCCAACATCAAGTGGCTGCATCTTTGCAGTTGAATGAGGATGGAGCGTAAGAATTGTCACTCCAGAGTTTTTGGCTAAATCTAGAGCTTCTATACTGAGGTGTGATTCATGGTTATCCATGATCAAGAACGCTGGGTTTTTGACGCTTGCAGACGTACACTTTATAAAATGTTGCATGACCTGAACAAATAGTTCGGCGTTCATCCATCCTGTTGGGGCAGCAAGTCCGAGAGAGCCTGGAGGAGCACCAGTCAGCATATGACTTTTGTAGTTTTTTCTTGGGAAAACAAGAACTGGAGGTAAAGCCTGTCCTGCTGCGCATACAATAGCGCAGGTAGTGACCAAGGTGCCTTTTTCGCCACTGGTGACTTTGCCGATATTTTGTCGCCCTTTTCTCACCATTACCTTTTGTGGTTTTTGGACAATAGTTGTGGCAGTCTCGTCGAGATTGTAGACTCTACATCCATTCCCAAAATATGGGTGACGGTTCATAACATTTTTCAGATTATTAAAAAATGTTTTCACAGACTCCCTATTAAAGGCGGTTTCACGAGCCAAACTGCATGCCTCTGGTTTCTTCGAAGAAATGTATGGATGCCTGGTCCTAAAGCATCGGAGCCACTCTACACCTGCCATTTGGTCTTTCTCCCAACCAGCAGGGCATTTTATTTTATTTATTTTCGCCATCTGATACGCGACGCTACGAACATCTCTCGTAGTTAGTCCATAAAATTGTAATGCACTTTCTTTAATATATTCTAGAAGTGTAGATTCCTGTTGTTCCGTAAATATTCTGTTCACATCGTAGTTGGGTGTTAATTTTTGATGTGACAAATGGGAATCACTGACATGAGCATTTTTTTTTAAGTAGCGGTACAACGTAGGATAGTACACACCGCCTTCTTTCGCAGCCTTTCTTATGCTCATCCCTTGTCGTTGCAACTGAATGGCTCGTAGCATATTTGTCGCCGAATGGTCGCCCTTCTTTCTTTTTGTGGCCTTGGTACGCGCCATCTTAAACAATAAGGAATAGGCGTGTTAACAAGCAAGTAGTTACTACACTATCACTAGCATTTCTGAATGTTAGTATAACACGAACGAACAAACATTTGAGTAGGTAAGGAATTATTGAAAAAAAAATGTTGGAGAAAAATACAAAGAACATAGCCTTAATATACAATGAAACAAGACAGTACACAATGACACACTGTTTCACTGTGTACACTGTCCAACTGTTTCATTGTAAGACACCTAGGTACTCTGGGCCTCAATTGCGCAATTTTAATTAATAAATAATTTTAATTGTTTTGGTTTGGTTTTGGTTTTGGTTTAGTTTTGGTTTAGATTTGGTTTAGCTGAAGTAAAAAAGCTATCGCGATATTTTTTTCTGAACGGTTAAATCGCACAATACAGAAAATTCGATCGAACGGACATCAAACGTTACGCCAACGTATCTTCCGAAATAAAGCTAAATCGTTACCGTTAATATAATTTGCGCGATACGAATTGTGCATATCGTAACGTTTTTGGTTGTGGTTTTGTTTTGGTAGTATCGTTCAAACTTAGGGCGATTGAGGCCCTGGTCTGGTAATTAAAGGTAAACCTTGAAAAAAAACCTCATCTAGTTTTATTATTTCAAAATCTAGTATGTTGGAGAAAAATACAAAGAACATAACCTTAATAAACAATGAAACAAGACAGTACACAATGACACACTGTTTCACTGTGTACACTGTCCAACTGTTTCATTGTAAGACACTAGGTACTCTGGTAATAACCTTGAAAAAAACCTCGTCTAGTTTTATTATTTCAAAATCTACTATAGTTCGAATTAATCTATGAAACATGCACAATGCAAAAAAATATTGAATAAAGTGATACTTGCTGATATGGTTTACTGAGAAATCGATAAAAATAACAAAAAATACTTACTTTTTGTCACAAAAAGCTCCACACTTCTTCCGGGCGCGCGCTCGCAAACTGAGGCCAGCGCCGCGGCATTATAAACGCATTCTAAAACGATATTCCGCTTGATCTGGCAACGTCGCATTTTCAAAATAACGGATAGTTTCATTGTGTACCGTTGTTTCATTGTCCAACAACTGACCCTACACTAGAATCACATTTCGTTCACCTAAGAAATAGGTGCATAATTTTATGGTCGGATTTCGGACTATTATGTTGTCAACAAGATGTACTCACACAAACAAAGCTCGTGTCTCGATAATTTGACTGATTTGACCTGAATGCTGGTGACTAGCTCACTACATACAAGCCCCGCAAGTTGATATTGCGATGGAACCTTGTCACAATAACAGCTGCGTGACGTCATCCGTCGCAAAAAACTCTAACGTAAGCGCGGGCTGACCTTGCGAACGATACTGACGGTGCACGTCGACTACGTCAAAATTACGTCACCAAGATGGCCGCCAATCGCAATATCAACTTGCGGGGCTTGTAGCCTATGCTGTCCGTCCGTCCTATTTAGAAGATCTTTGACTCGACAGCCCAAACTCCGCAGTCTGCAGACATCATTTTCATCCCAGCCTCCCCAAGGATCGACACAGCGACCGGTCCTGCTATGCTCTCATCCAGCGGTTTCCCGCCGCATTTACAAGGTGGTCGGTCCACCTTGCGTGGGACCCACGCTGAAGAAGACATGAAAGGTTGAATAGTTGCGTGCCATACTTCAAAGAACATAAAATCTTAACCCTTACATCGATTTATATACTTGAAACTTGTAAATTTGTGCGTAAATACCCAGACTATTATACTAAATTAGGAGACTTACCCCGCCGTTACAAAACTAGACAGGGTAATCTACAGATAAGGCCGCTTTCAAAATTAGAATTACATAACTCGGGTCCTCACGCAATGTCAGTAAAAATCTTTAATAGGCTACCTGACTTTATTAAAACTTTTGACAATGACAAGCAATTTAATAAAAGTCTGAAACAAATATTAGTTAATAAATGTTATTATAAATTAAACGACTATATAAATGACAAATGTATTACTTTACCACCTACTTGACATATAATTATATTGTAAGAATATTAGTTAAATTAAATTCATTGTTTTTAAGATAATCCTATGAAATTTTGTAATTAAATAATATTATTATAAACCTTACATAAATTCGAAAATTTAAAAAAAAGCATGTATTTGTAAAATTTGTAACGATGTAATTAAATTTTGTTAGTAATAAGACGACAAGATATACCTACATATATTGCCATGCCCTTGCAGGGCTCATGTACCCACTTTGGCAACTATTTTATAATACCTATGCTGATGTACATGAATGCGAATAAATAAATGAAATGAAATGAAAAGGTATGAAATAGTGATGTCCGTTCTGAAGGGTTGTCAACCGTCCCGCGAGAGTCGGGACGGACGTCCCGTTTCTAGACCCTCAGAGGATGTGTCCCGCGATAGATGTGTGCGGGACGCCTATTGTCCCGTTTTCTGGCTAACCTTTATGGCAGAAGTAGTTATGAGCTTAGTTGACTCCGAAGAAGTGATATAAAACTTTATTAAGTTTCTTTTCAAATTTTTGCATTTTTATTTCTTTTTATTGAATGCTTAAGTTCAAAGTTAGATGTATTCTTCTTCTTTTTCTTTCATGTCAGCATGAGCCATATCGCATGACTATTTATTAATGATGTATAGGAAAGATTAGCCAACTAGTAATTGTAGTAAAGAGGCTGACTGTCCAAGATGTGCCTGACGTACCAACACAGGTTTCATTAAACTGCTGATTCCTGGCACCCCATGGTACTAACTTTTATGTTTGTAAAATCATTTAAAAGTTTACTTAGGTAATTGACCGATTTTCATTTCTGATTCGAATGAGTTTGATGTACTTATTATTATAGTTTAGTTGTTTGTATAACCGAAAACAACAATTTTTTATTGTTCTTCAAATCCTCATTGTTTTTTCGACTTTTTATACTTTGACAGCCGGGTCCCGCTTTTTTTAGCCACGTCCCGTATCTTGATTGCAAATAACCCGCTTATTCTTGTATTAAGGTTGGCAACCCTAGTTCTGACACTCACCTTAAGGCCGGACACACTGTTGAATGGCTTCGTACACAGCATGCAATCAAGTGATATATCTGTGGACCCCTGATCCTCGTCGTCACTCATCGGTTCTTCCTTCACTTCCATATCTAAATGCTGTAAAAAAAAACTGGTAATTAGACCAACAATATCACAATGCACATGAAATGATAGTAAACTGACATCCACATCGCGACGCTATCGTTCTGTCTTATAATAAAACCGGTCAAGTGCAAGTCGGGCTGCTCGCGCACCGAGGGTTCCGTACCACACCACCACAGAACACAACATTATTAACTTAGAAAAAAAACTTTTTTTGTCCGGGACCTTTAGCGCGAGACCGACTCACACTTGGCCAGTTTTTAGTATTTGTTGTCATTCTGTAGAACTTACTCTATAATCACACTAAGTTTGACGCTTGTATATATTACCGATTTTACTGTAGAGCGTGAAGAAAAAACGTTGTTAAAAACTAGTTTCTTGTTGAGAACCCCAAATTTTTATTATTTGTTAACAAATCCGCCGTAATAACGCATAATCTGAGAAAATTTCAACTATCTAGCTATTACGGTTCAAAAGTTATAGCCCTAAATAGGTAGGACAGACGGACGGACAGATGGACGGACAACGTAGGCTTAGTAATAGGGTCCCGTTTTCACCCTTTGGGTACGGAACCCTAATAAAAACTACTAGTTGTGAAGTTCAGCGATCGCGCCGGTCTAAGCTCGCGCGGTGTGCGGGGACGGGGCACCGGCATTGAATTCGCAAAGATTTAGATGTTTAGAGCATCTGTATTATTCATTTGCCCTCATTTCCTCATCTCCCACTCAAACTCTTTGGGAGAAGGGAGGGGCTGAAAATCTGTGCTGCACAGGATTAAACCCGTACCAGCACAGCTGAGCCTCGACCTCTTGTCTCAGTTGCGTTAGTAATCCTACTGTTGTAGTTAAGATTGTTAGAAAAACTGTATTGCCAATTGAGACAATCAATTGAATTTTGAATTTAATTATAACTCAGTACCGCCACAGTATGTACCGCGCTCAAGCTAGTCACATCGTGCTTGATCATTGACCTGTCACAACAGCTGAGCTTCACTACTAGTCATTTTTAGGGTTCAAACGGGTTCCAAAGGGTGAAAACGGGACCCTATTACTAAGCCTATGTTGTCCATCCGTCCGTCTGTCCGTCTGTCCGTCTGTCCGTCCGTCCGTCCGTCTGTCCTACTACTAGCTGAAATTTTCTCAGATTATGCGTTATTACGGCGGATTTGTTAACAAATAATAAAAATGTCAAAATGTTAAAAATTAAGGGGGGTTCTCAACAAGAAACTAGTTTATATCAACGTTTTTTCTTCACGCTCTATCGTAAAAACGGTAATACATACAAGCGTCAAACTTAGTGTGATTATAGAGCAAACTCTACAGAATAACAACAAATACTAAAAACCGGCTAAGTGTGAGTCGGTCTCGCGCTAAAGGTCCCGGACAAAAACGTTTTTTTCTATGTTAATTATGTTGTGTTCTGTGGTGGTGGTGTGGTACGGAACCCTCGGTGCGCGAGTAGCCCGACTCGCACTTGACCGGTTTTATTATTACACTATGCCACAGTGTGATATAATCCATTTTGTCTTTTAGGGCATGTTTTTCTTACCTCAACATTTTCATACACTTCACACCCATTCACAGAACCCTGTGTGTTCATCTCATCCTGTGATATTGTTCCTGCAAACATTATTATTTATACTATTTTTATTTTAATCATTTTCTCTACCTAAATATTTTAACTAAGTACTACAAAAAATATTTTAATGATTTTCATTTACTTAATACTATTAGAAACAACCTAACTCATGATTGAGTGTCCATGATTGTCCACAACATGCCACCGACTTTCTACTAATTAACAGAAAATTCAAATTGGCCACAGTTTTTTAACCCTCTGATCATTCCCCAAACCTCCACACAAAATAACGAGAAAATGGTCACGTGCGCTCACTTTGGCTTGAGTAAAGTAACAAAGACAGAAGCACATCTCGATTTTTGTCAGTTGTGGCATAACACCACTGAACGAATGGAAGAAACGCAATAAAATCTATTTAAAAACAACACCATAAAAATCTATTTAAGCAAGACAACATACAAAAGAAGTAAAATATGCCAATATTTCTTATAACATATCTAAGACCCCTTTCACACTATCGAGGCGCTGGGCGGTGGGCTAACAACATGCTTGTGGTGACGGTGCAAAATACTCATGAGCACTAGACATGATGAGCTAGCCATCATGACTGTATATGCTTCAGCAATAGCGTCGTTGCAACGTCGCCACGCTAACGTTATAAGCTCGCTGTACTTCCACCACGCGAAGAGAAATACCAGAAAAGTACAACAAAAAGGTGTTGTTTAGTACCAAATCATTTTTTCTATTTTCTTTTTTCATCATAACTATACTCCATTCCAAATATTAACGTAATTTTAAGGCTATTTTGAATTACAGAAACGGATTTATTCTTAGAACACCATAGTAATGTTCAAGATTCGTCGGATAGTAGCATAATTCTGCTAATCAGAATTAGCCAGGAAACTAAATAAGAATTGGAAAATCTTTTCGTTTGTATATGGAATGAAGTATAGGAACTATAAGTAATTATTTATGTCATATGGCACTAAATGTAAGATGTACGTAAGATGCCCCCAGTATCTCCTAGTTTTTAAACACAATGGTGTAAAAGATTAAATAAATATTGCTCACACATTGTAATGATTCGAAACGTAAGCTACTACTACTATGGCACAAACATACATGACATAACCCAGGACCCTGGTTTGGCAGTCCAGTGTAGTAACCATTACACCAACCAATCATAATGTTTCTGGTTTGTTCTCTATTCTGAGGCGGCCACCTTCACTAGTGTGAAAAGGAAGTAGGAAGTAGTAAAGGCTAAATCAAACTACTATACAAATATCTAATCCACATACCATTGACGGTAATCTTGATTGGCAATATTTCTTCGGGTTCTATCTTTATATCCATACCTGCAACGATAGCCCGTTCACTGTCATGTGTTCCTATTTCATCGTCTGATAGTATTTCCTCCTTTATATGTTGACCCAAGGCACCGTTAATATTTTTATCCACCTGAATGGGCTTTGGCCATATTTTATCATTGTAATTGAAAGGAACTTCAATGAATAAGTTCCGTTGTTTGAGAAGTTGGTCATTTTTCTGAACGGTTGATACAAATTGTAGAGCATGGTACAGTTTGGAGCAGCAGTTTGAACAAATCAGTTTGGAATGCTTGTCCGTTTCCATGACCTGAAATTAGTTAAATTGTGTTAGAAAAGCAGATAGAGCCCAGCCACATCACCATGGCTGCGCCGTGCCGTGGAAATCTATGGAGTGGCCACGCCCCGGACACTGCCTACAAAAAACAGAAACTGAAAAGAAGACATCAGCACATGTGATATGAGTTTTTCGTAAGAAAAACGCGTTGACACCCGCGTGTAATCAATCACAAAGAGCTTTTATCCTTTGTCCTGAGATTATCTCTTTGTTTCGAAAACACAAATTCTAGCATGCCAACTGTAGTGTCAATTTATGCTACTGGTAACCACTGAAGTAACCACTGAAGTAACCATATGGGCAAGGTATAAAGTTTGTGGGAGGCAGGAAGCCATTTGCGATACCTACCTAATAACATTCAAATTATATTCACTCAAACAAAGTTATTATAGCTGATTAATGATTAAAGAGTTTGTTTTTCTCTTTTCGGTCAATATTTTTTTGTGCAGTAAGGTTTTTTTTTTTTACATGTTCTGAAACTGACCCTAGATAGTTTAAGTAATCATCATTGCAACAACATTTGGTAGGTTATCCAACACAAAACATTTGACCCAAATTTCAATCGCTTACTATACGTTTACTATTTCCTTATTTATTCAGCTGTTTCATAGTTTTGCAATCATAGCCTATTTATGCACGGACAAAACATGTAAATACCTCTCTAAAGGTGAACATAAATAAATAAATAAATA
The DNA here is from genome assembly GCA_922987775.1 of Agonopterix subpropinquella. Taxonomy (NCBI): domain Eukaryota; kingdom Metazoa; phylum Arthropoda; class Insecta; order Lepidoptera; family Depressariidae; genus Agonopterix; species Agonopterix subpropinquella. The sequence goes on along the minus strand of OV277696.1, from coordinate 6,305,123 downwards.
ATAAATATCTTGGATATTGTCACACAAATTATCTAGTCACATTTAAAGTACCAGAATCTAGTTTGGACTTGTATTATGATGACTAGACAACGATATAGAATACATATATAAATACAAACATCCATGAATTGGGTACAAATATTCATTTTCATCTTACAAATATTTGTACTGCAATTTTTATCTACGCGTTCATAGCTTCGACTGTCTATCTTGACACATAACTTATCCAAGGCATAGCGTAAATACAATAAATGGATGCGCTTAGTGGCCGCGTTGGGTCTATGCTAGCGCGGAGTGCGGGGGGGCTTGCGCGGTGTGCGGAGGGGTGAGGAACCGGCCCTTGGGGTACAGCACGCAGGTGGATCGGTACTGGTACCGCACCCCCAACCACCCGCAACCCGCGCACGATAGGCCTGTCACGACCCGAGAGCACCCTCCCTCACTATTATCATAGTGTAAAAACCTTAAAGTGGGTACACTTAGTGGCCGCGTTGGGTCTATGCCCGCGTGGCGTGCGGGGTACGGCGGGGGACGGGCGTACCCTAACTCAATTTGATGTTACGGTACGCGTGCAGGCAGCGTAGGCCGGGACGCACTCCTCCCGGCCCCCGCACGCCCCGCACGATTGGCCTACCGCGACCGCCAAGCTTCACCACTATTAGTTCTATACACTATGCTATTATTACATTCACTTTGTCCGAGGTCTGATGCTTGCTATTTACTAACCTGGATGTTACAAATTTTAGCCAAATCATTAGCGATTGAGGCTTCCAGCCCGTCGACACCCAATTCGGGCTTCGTGGTAATCAAAGAGAGCGCCGGCCAGGCCTGGTGAATATGGTAATGAGAATTCTTCGCGCTGAATTTGTTCAAACAAGCGCGGCATTCTATCTTCCCCGCAGGCAACGACGCTGGTGCAGTCGTTTTACGAAACCTGGTTTCCTGTTTTGCGAACATTTCCACGTTATTAACACGATTTTAAGTTAAAAACCATCACTTTTTACAAAATAAATACAAAAAAAACACTTCGCGATTCACGATTTGACATTATGACATGAGACATGAGCAATAGACAAATTAGATAAGAGGATACGATACGAAGCCAATGAATAGAAAAAAAATCCCATGGAAAAATTATAATTTTATTTCGGTATCATTTCATTTTCTAGAGGTTATTTTATTAGAAGATTTTTTTATGAAAGTAAGCAAAATCGGAAGAAGTAGGGAAAACATTATCGTGATGCGATGAAGAGTGTCCATCATTCATTTCGTTCCGTAGTATGATGATCATTGAATCCAAGTCTAAAATCACATGACTGCTACAAACTTCTATTCCTTCTGCTACAAGAATTAATAAAAAACTTACCATATCGGAAAAGAACGCAGAAATAATCAAGGAAATAACAGAAAAATGAAAATTATTTCGTTTATCGAAATGCAAATGTGTCTCTTTTGTAGAGTCTAGAGTTCTTGTCTATGACACGGAAACGTCAAGAACCATGTGTTGGTCTGTGGTTTTTGACGTTTCCGTGTCCGGTCAGTAGTGACCGCTTTTTATGGCTTTTTACCACACATTTCAACCTTTTTGACCTACTACCTAATCAAGAAATCTTTGCTCTATCGGAAACTGATATTTCTAATAAAAAAAAAAGATGAACATCCTTTTTTGAAGTCGGTCAAAAAAAAAATTTTTTTCTTGACATGGACAGTGTTCCCGAACCTCCCGATTTTACAGGAGATCTAACGATTTGAGACTCCATTTCCCGATCTACCGCATAATGCATAATCTCCATAGTAATTTTGACATTTTCTACTAATAACCAACATTCGACTGAAAAATGATAAAAATTAATAATCTATTCACTTTAAATATTAGTTCTATTGCAGTTATTTGTTTTCCGTCAATAAGGAAGCTTAAGTTTAATGAGGGAAAGGGGTAAAATCGCAGTATGGTGGAACCACAGAGTACTTTTTTTTATATGAAATGGAACTTCGTTTTACTAGCTGTCAGAAAATACCTCATTGGTATGTCCATTAGGGTTAAAATATGGAAAAAGTAAGCTGAATCAGCGCACAATTATTTCTGAAAATAATTATCACTACATAGTATAAAACAAAGTCGCTTCCCACTGTCTGTCTGTCCCTATGTATGCTTAGAATGGCTTAGATCTTTAAAACTACACAACGGATTTTGATGCGTTTTTTTTTAAATAGATAGAGTGATTCAAGAAGAAGGTTTCAATATCAGCATTGCACCCGTGCGAAGCCAGGGCGGGTCGCTATCATCATCATCATCATCATCTCAGCCGATGGACGTCCACTGCTGGACATAGGCCTCCCCCAAGGATCGCCATAACGACCGGTCCTGCGCTGCCCTCATCCAACGTTTTCCCGCCACCTTCACCAGGTCGTCGGTCCACCGTGTGAGGGGCCTACCCACGCGGGTCGCTATCGCTAGTAATAAATAAATTTTCAATACATAAATTAAAAACGTGAAAAGATCCCCCGAACTTAAAGGAAAACACCGGCAAATTGGAAAACATTGATGGCGGCCGGCCCTGAAGTACGATTTTTGAAAATCATACGAGCGACTTGGCAGTAGAAAGATGCATAATCTCCATAGTAATTTTGACACTTTCTACTGCCAAGTCGCTCGTATGATTTTCAAAAATCACACTTCTGTTCCATGTCCAGGTTAGGTCCCTGAAATAAAACCTAAAACATGGAGCGAGCGAAGCGAGTTCGAGATTTTACTGCAATATAATTAACTCGTCGTAATATGATCTAAAAACCTGGAACGACAACTAGTTGTTTTTGCGATATAATTATAACTAGGCGAGCGAAATGCGTTTCGAGATTTTGCTACAATATAATGAGAGCAATGCAATTCGATCTAAAATCCTTGCCATTGCAAGCAATTTCGTTGAACAATTTTTTTTTTTCAAACTCTTGATTTTGGCGCCCCCACAGCCTGCCGCCCGTGGCGGAGGTAGGTCCCGGTTTGCCATCCTAAAGATGCGGGGTTGACGCCGTCCGAATCGTTCGCACTGTAGTACACTACGCGCGCACGATCATACTCACAATCACCTTTGAATAAAATGAGATTATTATAATAATTTCTTACTTTTTCCATTTTCTCGGATATTCGTTTAGTTGCATAATCCTCTGCCACCTTATTCATCACCAAAGTTTCACATTTAGATGCACTCAGTTGATTTAGAACCTTTTCGTTGATTTGATGGACTGATTTTATTTGGATCTGAAATAAGAAACATAAAAAAAGTTTCACTGCTAACAAATTGAGGGATTTTCCGAAAGGCATTAGGCAAAAAAGAAATAGTTCCAAACGGCTCGATAGATGGCGTTTCAAAACATGGATGAGCGGCCATGCAGATAATAAAATACAAATAATAAGAATGAGTGTTTTTAAGCAAGAAGAAAAATATTAACTTATACTTCGTCAACGGAATGAACGGATGCGCCTGACTTAGTGACATACATTTTTGGCTTATTTTTAGCCTAAATTGCCGTCTTCGCCTCCATCTCGCGTCAACGCCATCTATTGCGGTATGTTGGAACTAAGTTTTATTAGCTGTCAGAAAACTCCTCATTATGATGACTTGATGATATAAAATTATACATTAAATTAACGATGAAGACGACGATTCAGCGACGCATATTCCTGAAGTGAATAATGTGAGTAATTATAAATTCTATTTTGATTTCAATAAACAATGCTCTTTAAAAAAAAAAGTACTTATTAAATAAATATTTATTTTATTGTTTTGTTTGAAAAATTTGGTTAACAAAAGTTTAAGAATTAATAATTCAAATTAATAGGTAATTAATTATTTCAAATTCAAAAAATTCAAAATTCAAAATAATTTTATTTCAGACAAAGTCCATAGATTGTTAGTATACATAAACTTAAAAACTATATTAGTACAGTATTATCAACTTGTAGTCCTATACCTACATAGCCTATTTTCTGATAGAGGGGGCAGCGGAGAGGTGTAGTTTCGTCCAGTGCCTCCAGACGGGACAGTGTGGCCGGTTTGAAATGGTGTTCAGGAGACTGTTGGCGCTACTTTGGACGCGACGCATCAAGGAGGCGACTCTACTGCGTATTATGGCGTGAAAGGAAGTCATACTTGCCGCCGCGAACATCCCTGACGCGCTGCAAAACCTCGGAAGCCCCATCAGCATCCTGAACCCATTATTATACTGGATACGCAGAGCATTGTAGGCTCTCTGCGTATAGCTGACCCACAGGCTGCACGTGTACATCGACTGGCAAAAAGCTCTGAAAAGTGTACGCTTTACCTCCTCAGTGCATCGTGCAAACCTGCGTGCCAACATATTACAGCGCACCGTCAACGCCCTGCGCTCCCGCTCCATGTCAGAGTTGTCCTTAAGGTCATCGGTGACCCAGTGTCCCAAATACTTGAACTCGTTCACCTTTACAAGTGGCGAGCCAGCAAGAGTGATGCCAGGGATGTTATAGCATTTATTTCCTGCTTTGAAAGCAAGCAGTACACTCTTGCTTGCATTGTATTTGAGACCATGAGTCACCGCATACTCCTCGCATATTATGATTAGGTAGATCTAAAAATAAACATTTAGATAGATACCAAAGATTCCTTTGTCACCGTATCCATCCCCAAAGTTTCACATTTAGAGTTTATCGGTTGATCTAAAACCTCACGTATCTGAAATAAGAAAAAATTTGAGATTCGAGGTGTTATTAAACTACTCTGACTTCAGAGCTTCCTGAATGGCTCTTTGGGCATCCATGATCTATTACGTGATCTGTTCTCTCTATTTTTAAATGTTGAGATCAAAGCCAGCAATGGACACCTATTTAGTCATTCAGGAAGTTCTTCACTCAGGATAATGTAGTAATATGTGCTTAACTACTAATAAATTCATGAGTCCATAACATTAGTGACGTTACTATAAATAAGTAATATTGTTGACTAAGTAGATGGTGTTCACGGGTTTGCCCGCGAAGGGAACCTTTAATCGCGGAAAATTCCTTTTTTTTTTCAAGAATAAAATAGTAAGTACTTTATATCACTCTTCAATATTGGCGTAAAATAAAAGAAGGACCAACCAACAAAAACATTTTCGCCTTCGTGATAAAATACTAGTATGATTTAACTTACGTTAAGGAAAAGTGTAGGTATCGAATGTGGATATAAGTATGCTTTGTTATTTATCTGTCGATAGCAACCGGAGTCAAAATGTCTGGAACAGATCCGAGAGTGGGAACTGGGCCGCCAATTTACTCGGCCCGTACACTCAGTCCATTTATTTATCAAAAATGGATCATTAGGAAAACTAAAAAATAAAACAAATGAAAGTGGTAAAATTTTTCAAGTGCTGGTATCCCCGTCTACTTATAATCCAACTATTTTCAGATGACACGAAGTAATAGAGCTAAACAACCTGACGTTTTATGCCTCCAGTGTTGCAAAAGCTACCGATTTATCGGTAGATCTACCGATTTCGGATACTGTCTACCGATATACCGATTTTAGGTTGTGATCTACCGATTTATTTCACACAAGATGTTTTAGCCAAATATTGAATCAGTGCCGGATTTACATTTTTTACGAGTGTAGGCCACCTTCTTTCCGCCGCCCCATGTACCCATGGGCGTAGTAATTATTTTTTCCCAGGAGGGGGGGGGGGGGGGGGGGGGGGGTGGCAGGCCCAAGTTAGGTCGTTGCAACAAAATTCTAAACCTGGAGCGAGCAAAGCGAGCTCGAGTTTTTTACGACCTAAAATCTGGAATGGGCAAAGCAAGCTCGAGATTTGAATTAACTATGAAAGCATAGGATCCAAAATCTAGAGCGAGCGAAGCGTGCTCGAAATTTCACTGAATTCTGGAGATAGCGAAGCTAAAGTGAGCTCGAGATTTCACCGGATTATGAGAAGTGAGCATGATATTTTACTGCAATGTGTCTAGTTAGGAGCGAGCGTAGCGAGCTCGAGATTTTACAACAAGTAAATGAGACCACCTGTTTTTAGAACGTACTGTATGTTCCATGAGAAAACCACTGAACTTGTTTGACTTTTATCCTCTGAAATCGAGTGAGCGTGCTCTGAAATCTGCCGCTCCTAGGACGCTGCCACCCCTAGGCCGCGACATATACGGCCTATTGACAAATCCAGGGGTGTATTGAATTATTTAGCCTTTATTGTGGCACCCTGTAGATTTGGAGAGCATGTTGAATGAACTGGCCGTAGAAAGTAAAAGCGTGGGTCTATTTCTGAATGCATCCAAAACAAAAATTCTTACAAACGGAAAAATACAAGACATAATAATAGGCGGCACAGAGATAGAGTACGTAAACGAATACATCTACTTAGGACAAACAATGTCATTTGATAACGGTACTGAAAAAGAAGTGCAAAGAAGAATCGCTTTAACTTGGAAAAAGTACTGGAGTCTTAAGGAAATTATGAAAAATAAAGAAATAAGTTTGAACATTAAGAAGAAAGTATACGAAGTAGCAATCCTGCCATGCCTAACTTACGGCTGCCAAACATGGTCTCTGAGGAAAAAGGAAGAAGATAAACTGGCAATATGCCAAAGGAAAATGGAGAGAAGTATGTTAGGAATTCGAGTTTCAGATAAAGTTAGCAACCTGAAAATCAGAAAAAAAACTAAAGTACACGACATTGTTCAACGAATTAGACTTCTGAAATGGAACTGGGCGGGACATATTTGTAGAATTGATCATACGCGATGGACAGCGAGAGCCACAGAATGGATACCACGAGACAGGACAAGGAAAGTGGGAAGACCGAGAAAGAGATGGAGAGACATATTTATACAAAAGTGTGGACCGAACTGGATGCGTAAGGCTAGAGAAAGAGGTAATTGGAGAGCTTTGGGGGAGGCCTACGCCAAAGAGGCGACTGCTACGTAACACAATTATATAATATCTATAATAATATGATAAAGTTATTACCTAATTATCGAATTTAATGTAACATAATAATAGTAATTAGTGTAAAATTGAGTAAAATAATAATAATTAATAAAGGTAATAATAATAATGTAAATGAATATTGTAATGTTTAATGAAATATGTAGGTATTAGGTTAAATGAATCAAATTATAAGCATACAATACAAATAATAATATAATATATTTTTTAAGAATTGTTTACCTACTTGTAAAATTTTACGCATGAGTAGTAGAATAAAGGCTATTTTATTTTATTTTATTATATTATTATTGTGGCAGATAATTAGAAATTAGGGTTAAATAAGAATCTTTATATGGTCTTATTAGAAAGTTTGGACTTATCCTTGAAAGTTTGTGAACTGAAATAATTACGTAATGCAAATTAGATTTTATAAGTTATGGAATAGAGTTCCGGCTTTTTAAACCCCTGCACAAAAATCCTTGAAATCAATATTTATCTATAGTAAGTAGGTATCTAGAGTATCTACTAAATTTTTACAAAAATTGTTTCACTTTACTCAAGTTTCAAGTTTTGGTTAATACGAAACTGGCATGGGCAAAAAATTATTAAGTATCAGCTGTCTCATCGTTCAGAATTTGTTGGCGATTGAGCACTTTTTGAAAAAAAATAGGATTTCGTAAACCAATCTACCGATTTCTACCGATTTTTTGTCGCCAATCCTACCGATTTTATCAAAGTGACTTTTGCAACACTGTATGCCTCACAATTTGTTCGGTTAACATGGAAAAATGAGTTTTATTTTATCATTATATCAAAATTTTCATAATATTGACAAATATACATTAGGTACTTAGTACGTTTATAATCCTTTTATTTACTGTATTGTGCTATAGCATAAAAGATACTCACCGATGAAAGGTTATGTTTGGTTCATTCCGTATACTACGGCTTTTACACCCCAATATGAGGCACTGCACCATTTGCAAATTATCTCTTGAAATGCATAAAGCCACAAGTACGCGAAATAAAAGGGTTTCACAAGTACATATTCAATGAAATTCCTTTCTAGGGTACCTACCTACCAGAAACTTGTTTGACCATCAAAACTGTCACTGTCTAACCAGGGTTGCCAGACGTTTACAATTTTTCCTCGTACAAAAAGCAAGAAAAATCTCGTACTTTGGTTATTAAACCTCGTACACTACGAATTATTCGTAGCTCGTACATTCATCTAAAGTGTGAAAAAACTCTATGGAAAAAACAAAGAATTAGGCATAAACATAATTTAAGTTTTGTCCTTTCATTTTTTTTTATTAACCTGTATTGTCCCACTCAGTCTATCGCAACTGCATACATGCGAAAAAATGTATGGGATGTGGTAGAACTTGAATAGGCGTCTATATTCGTCTCTTTTCTTGACCCTCTCTTTCATGAGATGTCACGTGACGTAATTCAGATGTTTTTCACACATTATGAAGCGGACTCTGTCTAAATTATTTAAAATGTTTTTGGGTGTTTATTATATTTAGAATTAATAAATAAACGTGAATATAAAACATAAAACACAAGTAAATTCAGTGTATTACGTGATATTGCACCATAAAAGCTTAAAATTAAGTACTAGAAATGCGAAATAATGCTGTGAAAGGTCGGAAAGAAAAGATGGTAAAAAACGTAACTTCATAGCAAGATTTCCACTGGATGAAGCTCGGTAAGCATAAATTTATCCTTTTTATCAGCCCAGGTTTATATTTAGGCAATCATTTTCGTAAAGAGCGGGAAGTATTTGTAAAGAAGTGAGGGATTTGGAGAAATGTCGATATCGATATAATTGTTGATACATACATGCAGACGCATACGGATACGAACGACTATGCTCCCCGAGGAGGTAGTCAGAGATATTCTGAAACATAGAACATCCACCATACAAAAATCATCCATCATATTTTTGATGATATGATAAGATTACACTTTTGTATACATGTTTTATTTTCAGATGCAAAAAATGGGTTCAAGTTACTGGAAATGAAGATCTAGCGTACCTACATACCAATAGAAAAATGAACCAATTATTATTTGCGAGAAATATTTCCTGCCTAGAAGATTTTCATAAAAAAAGACAAAATTGAAACCAACTGCCATTCCATATCCATACGGCTCACTGCATACTATCCTGTAATTAGTCCGTAAGTTTTCCTAAAATGAATAAAAAAAATTTAAAAAAAACAAAAGGGGTACGGCTAATATTGGCGTCTTTTTTTTTAAGCGGCCAGGTACCAAATGTTGTGGGTATTTTAGGGTGAATATTACCTTACATTGCTATGCAAAAAAAAATTTCCTGCGGTGTAACGTTTCGGAGATATTTAACTTTAAAGTTTCAAAAAATTAACTGTACAAAAGTCATTAAAAGTAACTCGTTTTGGGTCTTATACCACACATTATTTATTTTACAGCCCAGAATTATTAGTTTTAATTATTTATGATATCATAACGCACATTTTGTGCAGGAACGCACCGCAATCCTCATTCGTTTGCGGTGATGGTTTGAATGTTGAAATTTTCTATTTTGTAAGATATTGTATTGATTTATATATATTTGTAGATTACTTGTGTTACTGGCCAATGCTGTGTGCGCCTGTTATATGTGTGTGTATTAGAAATTGATTTTAGCGTTCCTATGTTATTGTAAATGTTTAAATATGTATACTGTTGGTGTGCCATATTAAATAAAATAAAATAAAATATCTTAAATATACATAGAGTCTTTTTTAAGAGTTTCATAATAGTTAGGATAGCCAATCTAACCTGGTAACCCTAACCCTAACCTCTAACCCTTTCAATGTGGTATAATTTTATGTAAATTAATTATAATTATTAATACCTACGAATGTCTTTTCTTTATCTCAAGACAGTCCCGGACTTATTAGTAGGTGGCTAATTGTTTGTTTTATTCTAGTGATTGGATTAACATCAATCCATCACTAAAAAAATCTGCAATTTTTAAATATCAATATCATATGGCAATTTTTTTTTTTCAACTATCGATATCGTTAAATATTCACAGCACATCACTACTTTGCACTGTAATTTTGTTTTCAATATTGGCAACATGTTGCTCTATGTTGGCTATGGAATGGTAGCTTCAAGTCATACAAGTTGACGTTTTTTACGATTATTTTGCTCCAAGGAGTCCCGTCTCTTAAAACGTAGTGATTATATTCTCTTTGGTCCCACTGCTGAGCAAAGGTCTCCCCCAAACCCTTCCACATCTCTCTATTCGGTGCTACGACCAATCAGATAGTAAAAAAAAAATTGGTTGAAAATAAAATTTTAATGTTGTTTACAATGAAAAAAAGAGGATAAGAGCAGCTAATACGAGGAACAAATCGAAGTAATGATTGGTTTCATGTTGATTTCCCGGCAAACTACAAACTAACCATACACATCTGCACTGGTAGCATGCACACCCGCGATAGCCGTGATACGGCTTTATCACGTCTTTTATCTCGTTCTTTTGCGCGCGAACGAACGAGATAAAAGATGTGATAAAGCCGTATCATGGCTATCGCGGGTGTGCATGCTACCTGCACTGATAGTTTTTGATGGTTTAGATATTCATTTATTCAACAAATAGTCGCCTGCAATGGATAATCATGTCATAATTTCCTTAAAAGTCAAAACCTTGTACATATTTGTACGAGGTACTCGTACACACTGTACCTCGTACTCCCGTACGAGGTACAGTGGCGAGACAGTTCTTTCGGCCGAGTGTTCGGTTCATATGAACACTTTGACGAGTACTCTTCATTCCTCTGCCCCCGCAGTTACACGCTATCCCGCTCGGCACATATGAACACGCTCTCGGCCACTATTCGCCACTCGTTCGCCAGAGATGTGCGGAATTTGTATTTTCAAACGTTTTTACCATAGTCACCTATGTTTCTATTTCATTAAGAAATTACAAATAATCTGCCAATAATAATAAATGGAATTTGGACAATACATGAATGCTAAATGAATTTTTCACCCTCTGATTACAAAACCCTTTTTCTGCGATCTATTTCAGTCGGTCGCCAAACAAGCAAAATACGTATAAACACCTACTCGCTAACCGAACTCTCTCGGCCTAGTATCATTTTACTGTCTCGCCACTGTACTCATTACGTGTGTTCAACTCATAACACCCGTTTTCATTTGCGTTGTCGCGCTAACAACGCTGTAAAGGGGCCCATTCACAGTAGTCCTACATGCAGGACTACGAGGCCACACACTATCCTGCAAGTAGGACTACTCATACATTTTGCCCAAGGTCATCGGACGCTTTGTAGGACTGCAACACCATTCACGATCCGATATTGGTGTAGGACTGCAAGACGGACTACTGTGAATGGGCCCCTTTAGCGTCTTTTCAATTCGGAACGCTAAAATAGCTGCGTTTGGAGTCCACATATTATATCGAATTTTTATTGTTTATAGTGAGTTTTGGTTCATAAGATTGGTGTTGTTTTGCGTAACAAAGTGTCGTGCAAGTGAACAATATACAGTTCAGTTTGGTTCAGTGAAATATGATGGTGTATGGATCGTAAACAGGAAAAGTATTCCGTCATTTTTAGCGCGGTAAAGCGGTCGGCTTACCTCTTTCCTGCGGACTTCTCCGTTTCCTGCTACTTTGGATTGTCTCCGAAAACTTCGAAGAAGCGTCAAAACGTCGAACACCAGAAGTGAGATTTTTGAAAATCATACGAGCGAATTGGCAGTAGAAAGATCGAAAAATTCTTCGTCGAGAAAGATGCATAATCTCAAGCTTCTTGATAATCTCCATAGTAATTTTGACATTTTCTACTGCCAAGCTGCTCGTATGATTTTCAAAAATCGCACTTCTGAGCTGCGACTTGGCAGTAGAAAATGTCAATATTACTATGGAGATTATGCATCTTTCTACTGCAAAGTCACTCGTATGATTTTCAAAAATCGCACTTCAGAACCTATGTGGTGCACCCCGAGCGCAACTTTTCGCACTAAACGCCGTTCAGAGCCTCGGTGAAATATATAAGCGAATATAGAGCGAGTTAAAAAAACAACCGCACTCAAACGTTCGAAAAGCAGCTCAACGTTTTGAGGCTCAAAATTCATCGTCATCTATCATCCACCATTAAATTTAAGAATATGAAGAAATTGTAAATATGGCTTTAAAGGACATAGGCTGAGATTCAGAGACGATTTTTAAGTCATAGTTCGAACTCCCGTATGTCAAAACCGATGCTTAGTTCAATTTTCGTATTCAGAGTCGAGTAAAACTTTGCTTAGTCTGAACTCAAACTAAGCCGAGCATTAGTTTCCGAAATCGGCGACTTAAGTCCTACTTTGGCCCTACTCAGCAAGGAATCAGGACCATAATGCCAAAAATGTGCCAGTAAAACGAAAAATAATCCTCAATGTAATGTCAAAGTCCCGTTGACATATTTATCATAAATATTTGTTTGAAACAAGAAAATACGGAACAAATCAGTGGTTTTTAAATAAAATGGACAATATCACAATATTGGCCGTGTTATTGTCCAATTTCTGGAGTATGCTGTGTTGAGAAATTACGATTTTTACGAGGATTGTTCATCAAGTCTTCAAGTCCTGTTCCACTTCGTCAGCAAGAATAAAGATCCCTTTTGATGGTGCTTTCGATTACAATATAACGAAAGTAAACTAACCGATCCCCACATAAGGTCAGAGTGTCATCTTAGGGGCGGTTTGTTGGAGTTGGAGTATTAACCCCTGATACCCAGTATTAAAAACATGATTGTTACCTACTTTGATTAATGGAGAGCGACATTATACAAAGGATACCTACCAATATTGTGATGTGTAATGTAATCTACCACTGCGCATTGATTATGCATGGTGAACTACCTAATGCCTCAACACCCTCCTTGACGGAATGCCTGTGCCGGAGAGTTTGTGAAGTTCCCATACTTTTTGCTCGACTAAGCTTTTCTCAACACTCAACATCCTTGGTTATGTCAGCATCAATGTTCATATCTTATCTTCCTAAATATGTAAGTAATAGTCTTTTATTTAATAATTAACACATTCGTGGACAGTGACCGACTATAGCAGTAATAATAAAAGTTCTATTGTGTCTCGTTCACTGCCCGCGAATGTGTTAAGATGGATGGCTGTGTGATTTTGGCTTACAATTTGCCACATCTCTCTTTTGGTGTTGTACAAGGTGACTAAAGTAAAGGATAAGGGTTTCTCAAGCAGTGTATTTGTGGGTGAAAAGCTATCCACCTATCACCGCTTTACACATTATTCAATGTGAAACCTGCAATATGCTAAAAGAGCTTTGCTACGACTGCTTGCAAGACAGTTGGTAGTTGTATATGTATGTGGTATATCATCTGTGCGGATTCAAACACAAACCCTCACGTTTAAGTGTTGATACCTTTCCGCATCACACCACCAATTGATTTTATGTTTAATTATAATACGGTATTAATATGGACAAGTCTTGTAATCCCATGGCAATAAAAGTTTATTGATTAGATAACCTATAGTATAATAAAAATACTTTTTATTTTCAGGCCGTAGACACCAACGATGAAAATTTTTGATGTTGCAACGTGTCGGCCAAATAAAGGCTGGACGGATAATGATAATTTTAGTTAAAGACTAGTTAGTCCCTTTTGAATCCCAGCTCAAGAGCTAACAAAATTATAATTATGTGGAAGTTCAGACCAGAAATGTTGTGGCACGCGTGTTCTGTGCCCAAAAAAACGGATTATTGGATCGGACGGATACATCATGTTGAACTGAGCACCAAAAAAAACAACTAAAAGCAATATATCAAATTGTGGTATACTGTGTAGTTCTGCACAACTGCGCTATTGATGCCAATGAAGTGCTGAAAGAAGATAAGGAGTATGGAGAAGAAACTTCTCTTTAATTTCACCTGTTTGCTGGTCTGTGCATTTCACAACAACATGGTGCAACTTAAAAAAATAAATCTAGTTATTCACTTTTATTTAAATAAAATCTTTGCATTGTACCATAAATATTGTGTAAATAAACCACTTTTATTAAAATTCCTTGTTTTATTTTGATTGTGTTGTGAATTCGTGATTTTTCGTGAATTTATTCGCCGATTTTACGCAAAAGCAATTCAAATCACCCGCGTAATTTGTATTTTCCATTGTGTTCCACTAGCACGGGCCATCTTTGATACAATCTTCTACCTCTTTTACTCTTACGACGACTTCGTATGGTTCTATCACTTCATTCTTTCATGTAGCAGTTGGCAAAACCATCCCACAGAGTGTCTACTGAATGAATAGGAATGAACGAATGATAACTCGTACTTAGCCGAGTAGTGGCTTAGCACCGGTTGAAACTTGACTGTGAATACCAAAAAGTAAGTTCGCGTTAAGTACTACTTTGGCTGTCTTGGCTTAGTTCGTGCTTAGCACGTCTTAACGAATCGTCTCTGAATCTCAGCCATAGTATCCAGATTCATTGAACACATTATAAGAGTTTTTGGCGGGATTTGAACAGATACGTTTGGAGTCCTCATATTTCATCGAATTTTTATTGTTTATAGTGAGTTTTGGTTCGTAAAATCGGTGTTGTTTTGCGTAAAAAAGTGTTGTGCAAGTGAACAATATACAGTTCAGTGAAATATGATGGTGTGGGTCGTGAACAGGAAAAGTGTTCCGTTCTTTTGTAGCGCGGCAAGCGGTCGGTTCACCTCTTTCCTGTGGACTTCTCTGTGTTTCCTGCGTTTCTCAATTGCCTCCAAAAACTCCAAAGAAGCGTTGAAACGTCGAACACCAACGTTTTATTTGCTATAAATGAGAGTATTTATTCCTGACATCGGTTGTATGCGATACTATAATCGCTTTACCTTGAACTGAACAAAAAAAAAAATGAACACGACCATAAGTGCGATTTTTGAAAATCATACGAGCGACTTGGCAGTAGAAAATGTCAAAATTACTATGGAGATTATGCATCTTTCTACTGCCAATTCGCTCGTATGATTTTCAAAAATCGCACTTCATGAGTGCGATTCATTAATGGAAAACAATGTAGTAAAAGTGAGAAATAAAGTAAGGCGCTCCCGTTTGATTTGGATTGGACTCCTCGCGTAAAACTCCATTGAACATTAGAATGCGTCCATCCTCGCATTTTAATGTATTAGGGTTTAGGCTAGGAGGAGAGTTCTGCACGGGAATCTTGAAGACAAGAACGGGCTTTGTTTCTTAATTTTCTAAATTCGTTTTTCGGTGGTCATTATTGTGTTAGTGTGCTGGAACTAGTTTAATAATGTGCCGTAATGAAGAACAATATAGTAAAAGTGAGAAATAAAGAAGGCGCTCCCGTTTGATTCGGATTGATCTTCGCGTAGAACTCTCTTGAATATTGGAATGTGTGTACCATCGACGCATTTCAAGAGTAGATTAAGTTAGGTTATGTTAGTTTTAAGTACAAAGAAAAATGTTACTTATGACCATGCTGTAAGGGCTAGTTCCCATTGCATTTCCGAAAGGATAAATTGTTTAAAAAAAAAAAAAATTATAAAAAAAAAACGAAACGTCATGGAAACGTCAAGTCAACGTAATTTTTATACCACGTGAATTTAGGTTATAAAATTATCTACTGTTTTTATTTTGTGAAAATTGAGGAAAATTAGACAAAAGAAATGGAAGGAAATACACCAACCATTAGTTTAGTGTCTTGCATGCATTTTGTGCGGCGTGGTGTAGCTAAAGAAGTCCCAGAAAAGGTATTATTATTAACTTTATTATGACTGATTCAAGACTACTGGAATTCAAAACAATCGTTTGTTTTTAGATAGAATTAACGGAGAAGGAATTGGAAAAGATAATCAAACAGACCGCTGAAGATTTACGGTGAGTTTCAATTTATTATTGCTATACCTACGCGTGATTGGAATAAAAACGGGATACTTTTAATTTTATTAAACCTTTATATTCTTGAACGCTAATAAAGGTGTTTTGTAGTTACAACAACCCTACGGCCCTACCCATACACAGTAGTCCTACATGTCAATCATACGAAGACTGGCGCCAGGTCACAGTATAAGAAAGAGTATCTATCAGTAGATACAGTACGGACACTTCCTTCCTCCAACCAACTTTTTACCTCACCCCTCTAACGCCCTCTGGTTACCGCCACTGGTTACTCGTTACCTAAGAAGTAGACATAAGGTTCAATTTCTTTGGTTTCGCATGTGCTGATGTCATCTTGTCAAATTCAATTTTTTGTATGCAGTGTCCGGGCTGTGGCCAGGTTTAAAAGTCTTATCAATATCAATATACCTGTGCAGTTAACAAATTTTAATAGCGCGCAAAATTATATTGACCAATCAGGATGTCACCTTCAATCCCTTGCCGTTATTGGCTTCATGCACTTTTCGCTGCTATCCGACTTTGCACCCTTTGATTACTAAATGACTTTGGGTTTCTCCTCTGTGCAAATGAAGATTGACGAGGGGAATTTTTTTCCTGGTTGTACTATTGGCTGTGTGCACGACACTAGCGCCATCTAGCGCACTACGGCCCCGTGGATTATTTGTGCATAAAATGTTAGGATAAAGTTTGTTATTTTAATTTAAAATAAAGTAAAAACTAAATAAATTAGCAATATTGACGATATTAAAAATGTTATAATAACTAACTAGCTGGGATTCCCATTCTTTGTTACAAAATTCTCATACAAACTTTCACCACCATTTTCACACCTTTGGGGGGTGAATTGCGAAAAAAATATTTATAGGTGGCAATAAAAACATCCCTGCCAAATATTAAGTATTAGTATTTGCTGGTTTGGATATTTGAGTATTGAATGAGTTTGCGGATTTGCATAGATTCAAGCAAGTCTGACACAGCATCACCATCAGAAGTACAAATTTCTGCCACAGCGTGCCCTGCGATCCAGGGTTCGAAAGGATAATTATCAATGATAATTATCACGATAATTATCACGATAATTATCATGATAATAACAGGTTGATAATTATCAATTGATAATAACAAAAAATTGCGCCCGTGAAATAGAACTATATTCTAAGTATCCAAACGTGTATTTCCGCACTTGTTGCGTGTATCCAAACGCACGTCTAGCCGCGACACGGGAATTCCCCCAATTCACCAAAAATTTCAGTTGGTGTTACGTACAGGGTTGGATTTTGTACTATAATTATAGTATTTATACTATAATTTCGCTCTTTGTACTATATACTATCCACAACTAAGGATAGTACGCTAAAATACTATAATTTTAAGTTTGCTCCCGAATGCTTAGTTTTCGTCATATGAATATTCGACCGTGCATGTGCGAACGAATATTCAGTAAAGTGAACCTTACCAAAACTAAGATACGAGACAAACTGGCAAAACAATCCATAGACGGCATTTTATTGTCTTGTGACGCTATCAAAAGCGGTAGCAAAAGTGGTAATTTTACAGATTTTATTCCTACTAAGGATATGTTGATGAGATTAAATGCCAAAAATGATGATAGAACTAATAGTAATATTCAAGAACTGATAAACTTAGTAGAAGAGGAGTAAATTTTGCCTTGAATGGTGTTGATTCTAATGACTATTATGTTAAATTACAAAAAACAAATAAAGTGTACTATAATTTTTTATAAATACTATCCTTTTCAATTTTTTGTACTATCTCTTTCAACGTCCCTAAATCCAACCCTGGTTACGTAAAGCCAAGTGAACTCGAATGTTATTGTTTAACTAAGTTAAATATTGTTTATTGTGTTGAATTTCAACAATGCCGCGCGAGAAAGATCCAGTGTGGTCATACTTTAGTTGCACTAAGACAAAAAATACTGGGTTATAAATAAATAATAAAATAAATAAATAATAAATATAATAAACCATCGATATTTCTTATGAAACAATTTAACAAATGATATTTTAATAATGGTGATAATTATCGGATAATTATCCGATAATTATCGGATAATTATCTGATAATTATCACGGCTCGTTATTATCTTGATAATTTCGAACCCTGCTGCGATCGACTTGACAGTTCCCAACGCCGACTTCTCACTTAGCCAATAAGTCAATTATCCGCAGAGAAGCTTGAAACAAACGTATTTGCAGATTAACGGAGCAAGGTGAAGACGAGAGTGATGATGATGGTGAAGGAGCCAGCGCCCCCCGAGACCCTCCCGCCGATCCCAATGATGAGTTCAACTTTGAGAAATATGATGAGGAAGATACAAGTGAGTTTTTTGTTTTTAGGGTTCCGTACCCAGAGGGCGAAAATGGGACCCTATTACTAAGCCTACGTTCATATTTTAAGATATTCTGTCAAATGATCTGTCAGAAAAATAAGACGTAAGATAGATAAGTTTGCATTGTAATTATTAATTGTCTCTTTTACGGGTCTGCTGGAAGAAATCTCTTCAGAGATAAGCTCACCCTTTGTACGTGTTTTCTCAACTTTATGTATTATTATGTCTGTGTGTACAATAAAGTGTTATAATAATAATAAATAAATAAATTATCAAAAACTTGTCCAGAAGTAGTAAAACATGCCATCTTTTATTATAAATATAATTCAAGCTAAACAATTATTGAAAATGTGAGTTTAGATTTAGATTTTCAAACATTCATTTTGACTGAAGATATAAATAAAATATATTGTATGGAGGCAAATAGCCTATTAGTAAAGAACTTTTATTTCTTGTCAACAGCTAATCCAATAGGTATTGGGACAGTAGCTACTCTTCCCAACCTCGGAGACCTTAGTGAAAATGTTCAAATCAATGTAAGTTATACAATTACAATTTAAAAATGTAAATCAGGGACTGAATTACCGAAAAAATAAGGTACAAACGGTTAACGGTATGACGTCATACCAATACATTCTGGGTACCGAAAAATGTCAATACTGAAATAAATTACGGTACCGGAAAATAAAAGTAACCATGCTTCAGTGGTTCTATTCGTTTCATTCGCTACGTGGCAGCAACAACGGCCAGCCGCGTTTTTCAATACGTACATATTCCTTTCTAAGATAACGGTACGGTACCTTTATAGCATTACGGTACCGTTACGTTTTTACGGTACTGGTACCGTGTACCGTAACCACTTTCAGTCCCTGATGTAAATCTTTTATGCCATTTTGTTTTACTATCTCTTTCGTAATCATGTTTGTGCTATAAGAGACCACCCTCTCACTCTCTCATGTTTACGTTAGAACAGTGACCTACCTCTGATGCCATCAATTAAAACCACAGTGACTTAAGGCTCCTGGTACGAGCCTTGACAGGACACTGTAAGTTAAATAAGCATCTACACAGAATGAGGTTCGTAGATTCACCCACAAGCAGATTCCGCTGTGAAGTAGAGGAAATGCCCACACACCTCTGCGAATGCGAAGTGCTCATTCACAGCAAGAGTCGCCATCTAGGGGGATACGCAGTAACACCAACTAACTTTAAGGATCTTTTCTCCAAAAGCATAACACGGTTCATGAAGTCCATGGGTCTAGGAAATGGTCCAGAGTGGCAGCGACAATAGACCTGTCCAGGTAGCGGTAGCTATGGGTCCTTGACCAAACTCTAACAACCAAATAATAATAGTACAGTGAATATATGTGTGGTTGTTACAGACAGAAGGGCCGGACAGTGACGAGGAGGATGATATAATAAAGCCAGATGACAATCTGCTGTTAGTGGGACACGTGGAGACTGACGCCAGTGTACTTGAAGTTTACAGTGAGTTACACTATATTTTTGATCATTCTTTTGCCCATTTCCCATTATTTGGGGTCAGCGCAATATGTCATCCTCTTCCATAAACCTCTCTTAACCGTCGTTTCAGCACTCACTCCTTTCTTACACATATCATCTTTCAAACAAATCATCCATCTTTTCTTCGGCCTACCGCAGCCTTAGAATTCTGAACCATTAAAAGAAAAATCGGTGGCACTGTAATGGAAACTCAATCTTGAGGTCCAGGTTTGAATCCACGCGGACGACATGCCGTGTACCAATGAGGTTTTCTAACTTATGTACGTAATAGACATAGACATAGACATAATTTATTGATAACAGGTGTTACAAGTCATACTTACAAACACCATTATTATATAGTATAACATCGTTTGCCATTGTTTTATACATCAGTTTGTATATTAAATTACAAATTTATCGACTTTATATAAAGACTGATCTCAAACGGTGAAGGAATACATCGTGAGGAAACCTGCATATGGTGAAGAATAAATTATTGAAGTCTTCCAATCACAGATTACTGATATGTAGCAAGCTACAGATGCGACAGTGAAATTTGCACTTAGTTCCATCGTTTCCGTTGTGGTGTTCTGTCATCAAACTAATGTGTATAGAACTTGTAGTTATAGGTATATGTATACACTGATTCCAGGATGCAAAAATAGGGATATTTGACCAAGGAACAAACTATTCAACGATATTATTATGTCATACGACGGAGAAGAATTGAGGCTTCTCAAGGATTCTCAACTCAAGCTAAAATACCAGGAAAATCACAAGATATAAGCTTCTGACGCAACAACATGGCATGAGGCTGCTGTTGTTGTAAGTTCAATATGGCGTTGTATCTCGGACGATGGTACAATGTATATCATCGTCCAATGAGGACGATGGGAAAATGTGACTTCAGCGCCACAACGGCTACACCAGAACTAAAGCTGTCATAGGCCTGCTTCCAATCCGCATTGGGCACGCGTGGTGGACTGACGCCCAAACACCCTCTCTGAGGATAGGCCCTGCAGTGGGACGTTAGGATGTATATACGCTGATGATGATAATGATGAGTAAACGTAAGGTTGATTATACATATTATCAATGGTTTCTAGTAGGCATGATCGGTAATTGTTTGCCCTGCGTGAACGAAAAAGAAACAAATTAAAGATTGAAAAATTAAGTCCTGAGCGGGACTTGAACCCATACTCTTCCAAACTGGGGAATTTCCAAATTGGGGGGGCGTTATCCAATTTCGCCACCGAGCCCACTAGCCAGAGAACGAAATTTTCAATCTATTGCATCTTAAGGGGGGGTGGCGAAATAGCACAACATGGCTGTAACATGTTTAAAATCAATAAAATTTGAAGAAATACGTTTAACACTTTATTTATGGTGTGTATTCTAGTTTTCAACAAAGAGGAGGGGTCATTCTACGTGCACCACGACATCATACTGCCGTGGTTCCCGCTGTGCATCGAGTGGCTGAGCCACGACCCTTCTGACCCACAACCTGGTAACAACAAACTAAATAATTATTATTATTTTTCACTACCTGCCTGGTGCATTGCGCCTTCGGTAAGGCAAAAAAGGAGGAATCTGCAAAACCAAATATTCACGATTTACTTGAATACTACAGGACCGATTTATAGACCGATTCCGGACTGGACAAGTATATTGCTACGGTTCAAAATGCGCAAATATGCGCTATCGGTAGAGATAGCATGCACACAATCGGTTCATAATGCGCGAATGTGCGGATACGTTTGCTGTATGACGTCATCAGTGACGTCATTAAATTGCGCTTACACCGCACACGAAAAATAGGTAGTGCAGCATATGCATGTCAAATTGACAGCTGGTTCAAATTGTACAAACGGTTTAGCAGTGTATTCGTACTAACTAATTTGGACCGACCGGTAAAGCGTGTGCATAGCGTTTGCACTATTGGCATAATTTGAACCATAGTATATGATATCTTTCTTCTAGGAAGGTTAAAACGAGGCGTTGCTTACGAAAAAAAGTATTTGAGGAATTTTTTTTTTAATTTGTATTACAATAACACCCATTTCATTTTTATTTCGCGTACGAATAATGCATTAATCGGAAAACAATTAAAACGTGTGAAATTAAGAAAATGGGGCCCAAGCAACAAAGGAAATCACTGCTTTAACCCATGCATACACTTGTAAACTCAGTTTGGCAAATATTTTACTGTTACCCATTGACTTACATAGTAGGTCTGATAAGAAATTCTTAAAAATTCTTACAGCACCGCGGTACGGCATTATAGACGTGCGTGTAGTCGGTGGATCAAATGAAGACTGGCTTTTAATTGTTACTCTTTATATGAATTGTTACTTTTTTGGTTCGGACACTTTTGAGCGCGGATACGGCGTCCAGTAGCTGGTAAGTCAATGCTGTTACGGCGATGTGCTTTATAACAGCTTTTATATCTTGTTTCAGGAAACCTGTGTGCCCTGGGTGGCATGGATCCAGTGATCCAGGTGTGGGACTTAGACATTGAGAACTGTTTAGAGCCAGCCTTCAAACTCGGCAAAAAGCCCAATAAGAAGAAAAAGACCAAACGGGTCGGTCACAAAGATGCCGTTTTAGACTTGTCTTGGAATAGGAATTTTTCGTAAGTATTTGTTTTGAGAATTTATTGCATTTCTATTCAATCAGTCAGGCACAATCACAAAGATAGTGTGTGTGTAGTATTGTGTACACACCGACACACAGCACAAATGCCGTAAATGCGGCAGGCTTTGCCGCTCCCGAATCGGCTTATATAGCCACGAACGTCGGTGTCTTAAGCAAACAGACGCTGTTTGAAACATCTATTTAGATGAAACAAGGCCCATGATGATGATGATGAGTATTGTGTATATTTAGTATAATGATTGATTGATTGATAGTGTTTCAGACTGATTGATTTAACATCCAACAGTCAAAATAAGTCACGTTGCAAATTTTTCCGCGAGCACTTTTCTTTTGAGTGGTGTTCGCGCGGTTCGCGTTTTTGCCTGCTTCGAGGCAACGCAATCCGCAATCATTTCTTGTTCTTGATCGATATTCGATAGATACAAACACTTGACACTGGGGCGTGCTAATGTACGCACGGCGACACATCAGGGACAAACCAAAATAAGCTGGCCGCGCGTAGGTCGCGTAACGTATAGCGTCGTGCAGCCAGCTTATGTCGGTTTTGTATAGCTTAATGTGTCGCCGTGTGTACAGTCACCAGCAGATATATCGTAGCAAACAAGGTAGTCAAATATTTCTAAGCAGTTCTAATTTTCAATAATTTCTTTACTCATAACCAATCAAAAATATAGGAACGCCCAGAACATCAAATATATCGACACAGTCAGGGTGGTCATAAACATCCAAACAGTTTCGGAAAAAACCTTACTCCGTCGTTTCAAATTTTAATTTTAAATAACATTGTAAAGAATTTAATGAAAATTAGCTCTGCTCAGAAATATTTGGACACCTTGTATGCTACAATATATCTGATGGCGACTGTACAAGCAAAAGTCCATAAATTTTTAAATTAAATAATTATTTTAATTTCAGACATGTTCTGGCCAGTGGTTCGGCGGACAACACGGTATTGCTATGGGACTTGGATCAAGGCACTCCACATACAAAACTGGATTACTTTGAAGACAAAGTATGTGTTGATTATTATACCTACAATTTTTATTTTTCGCATGAAACATGTATACAGGATATAAGGGACAGCCAGGAAAATATGAGATAGCCACCAAACTGAACAACTGTCACTATCGAGCCAACGTCACTCAACCTCTGCTTTCTAGGACTTCGGGAAGTACCTGTTAGGTTTTGATGATCAACAGTGAGTGACGAAATCAACGAAGTATGCGTATTAGTAAAATCTAAGGTAGCAATAGAAATATGAAATTGAGTACATTTTATAAGAGTGATGAGATGACCACATGCTGTCCTGCTTGAGCTCACATGTATTACCCAGACCGAAGTTATGAGCGCTCAAAAATACGCCGAATCTCTTCGAGAAAAGGTACGGTAGTGCGTCGGAATAAGGATCCTATGAGCATGGGGATGGTCTCATTTGATTTAGCGCGAAAAATTACATAGAAAATGACACACACTCTCCTAGTTTGTAAAACCTCGCCCCGGAGGGGTTAGGGCCCCTAAATTTTGGGTGGACTCTGTAGATCCTCATTTCTAGTTTCCTGTATTAATATGCAGAAAACATGTTTTCTGCATGCTTCAATTTCGAGGCATGTATTGTACCTACTGTCCATTACAAGTGGCGACGGGCTCACTCCCCGTCACAGAGTTTCGGTACTACTAGTGAAACGTGGATGTTCTGAAGTTTCAGAATATCTCTGACTACCCTCTCGGGGAACATAGTCGTGAGCATATGCCTATGCTGTATTAATATCATAATCTTTTCCTTGAAAATATCTTCAATGTACAGGAACACTTCTGTTACAGTTTTATAATAGTTTATATTGACACAATAACAATGTGTTGCAGGTACAATCGCTGACGTTCCACCCGCTGGAGGCGCAGACGCTGCTGTCGGGCGCGTGCGACGGTCGCGCGCGCGTCACGGACTGCCGCACGCCCGCCGCGCACCGCGCCTGGCCGCTCCCCGGCGAGATAGAGCGCGTCGTCTGGGACCTGCAGAACCCCTTCTGTTTCGCTGTTAGTTATTAACGATTGTAGGAAATTGAAACCCATTACCATTTAAGCTTTTGATATTTACTACGTGTCACCGAATGGGACAGAAAAAAACGGTGTTTCAGACTATCATGTAAGATCAATTTTAGGTAAACTTGATTAACATGTAGAAGGCATAGTCCTCAATATTCAAAGGTATAGTTTATATTATCTTGATAAAATATATGTTGACAATTCTTGGAAAGACAAAAAGCATGAGCAAGCGATGTCACACCATATCTATCCGATCACGATTCGCGAAAAAATAAGCACACGAAATAATATTATTTTCTTACTGTTTTCTGTTGGTTTTTTTTTTATTTTTTTTTTTTCACTGTGGTACGAAACGTAAATACCGATGACTAGTATAGGCGCTGTTTGGTCCAGACCATTACTAGAGATAGAATATACGAATTCATTAAACTTTGGTATGTGGAGATTCCAGACACAAAAGATTTGTTATTGTCTCAGTCACGGATCCGTGACCTACACAGACGAAGGGTTAAGGGGCTATGTAAAAAAAATAGGATTCTTCAAAACTTCATATATCATGAAGTACTAACAGTAGGAGTATGATTTGCGGATATATGTAAATTGAACATATAATAAAAGTTTTGATTAGAGCCAAAACACGATTAAGACAAATTTTCTCGATAGAAAAACAAGCCAAAGTAGCCTCCGTTTTTATCTATAAACGCTTGTAACTGCTAAACGGTGAATAATAAAAACATGAGACTTGATTTAAAAAAAAGAGATTGCTATTATCTAAATTTTGATTAGAGCAGAATTGAACTTACATAAATAGTACAATCACAATTAAATAAAGTTTGCTTTTTCGCTTGAATCGTTCCAGGCGCGCGCGCCGCCCCATCTCTTTCTCTCGCACCTGGCAGTAATATAAGCTATCACACGCCCATTTCGCTTAAATTATTTTTCGACAGGCCCTTAAAACCAAGACAGCAATTTTGAAACTTTTAGTTACTATTCGTATTTTTTAGTTGGAAATTTTACTCAAAACTAAGTATTAGCTTGGATAATTTATCCTAATAATCAAAGAAAATAATTATCTTGATAATTGCGAACCCTGATAGCTCTGCCGTGGTGATCCAGTGGCGAGTAACCTTGCCTGCCGTGCAGGAGGCGATGGTTCGATCCCCGTCCAGGCCGACTCGTACCAATGTGTTTTTCGGAATTTATGTACGATTTGTAACACCACTAGCTTTTCGGTGAAGGAAAACATCGTGAGGAAACCTGCATGCTTCAATTTCGAGGCATGTATTGTACCTACTGTCTATTACAAGTGGCGACGGGCTCACTCCCCGTCACACTGGACAGAGTTTCGGCACTACTAGTGAAACGTGGATGTTCTGAAGTTTCAGAATATCTCTGACTACCCCCTCGGGGAATATAGTCGTGAGCATATGCTTATGATAGCTCTGCAATTTTTTGTTTCTTCTTAACGGGTCACAATTTTGTATCTGAATTCGAATTTAAACATAACATCTAGTATATGGTCTATTATAATTTTGTTCTATAAAGACAGTTATGAGCTTAATTTTGGTTTCCAGATGAGTAACAATGAAGGCAAAGTGGCGTACGTGGACTGCAGACAAGATGAACCCTTGTGGACGATAACGGCGCATGAGAAAGAAGTCACTGGTAATTTATTTACAATATCTGGGGGCACCGCAGTTCCAAGACGAGCCAATTAGAGATTTTTCTCAAACATGCTTGGAAATGTGAGCATTATTTTGACAACCTTCTTCGAGATAAATCGAAATTGCTGTACTGGCCTAATACATGCGCGCAGCGGCCGGCAATGTTTGTATGAAAATCCATATCTGTCGTGTTTAGCGGCCAAATAAATTACATAGTAAACTCATATCTGTCGTGTAATTTAAAAATGGAACGATCTTTTTCTCCGAAACATGGTGACCAAAGAGGTAACTCATCAAAGGTTTTATTTAAATTTCGAACTGGCTTGCAAATAGAAAGCTGTTTACTGAAAAAAAAAAACATTGTTCGTTGTTCGTCATTGATTTTGAAAAGAGTTTTAATTTCTGCGAATTATTTGAGAAAATTTACTGTTTTTATTTCCGCGCATTATTTGAGAAAAGTACTATACAAGCCTTGGCCACAACTAGGCATTGATGGACTTACGTATGTGTGCCTCCGCTTCGCCTCGGCCCACATTTACACGTTCGTCCATTAATGCCTCTGTTGCTGGCCGCTGCAGTAATGTACTATTAACAGATGTCCTTAACCTTAAATGTGTTTCATACGTGTCATATTAAGAGAGTGCTTCAGACGATCAAACTGAACAACTTTCACTTTAGTACCAAAATTGAAATCGCGAAAAAATTTGCTGTTCCATAGAAAACGTAGCTTATGGAGATGCTACTGGAAATATTCATGTGGCTACACTCAGCGGGACCCCGTGTTCTAGAACGATGCGAGTATGTCTGGGATTTAGTTCCGAATTTGTTCTATCGAAACCAATCAGAATTAAAAATTGTACCGTTAAATTGGAAGAAGAGCATTGTTTTGATAAAACCTACAGCCAGGGGGTCACTTTTTATTCATAATTATAAGACACATGAACTCCAAATGGGTGTCAAGATTAAGTTCTACTTTCATTTATTACATTGTACGAGAAAACAGTGTCCTAGTGTTTATGGTTTTAAAAATAACAGGATTTGAAAAAACCTCCAGCCAGCGGGATACTTTTTATATTTTATAAGTTACGAGCCGCGACTTCGTCCGCATAAATTATATACCAGATTTTAAGTCAGATGATAAGCTATCAAACAAAAAAAGTTTCATCAAAATCGGTTCAGTAGTTATTGCGTGATACTCGAACAAACAAACACCCAAACAAACAAACAAACGAACAAACAAACAAACAGACAGACAAAAAATCCAAAAATTGGTGATTTGGAATCAGGGACAGATAAAAACCATGTCGTAATTTTTTTTTTGTAAATATCTTCAATGTACAGACACATTTCTGTTACAGATTTATAATAGTTTAGATTATAAAGCACAGGAACTCCAAATGGGTGTCAAGATTTAGTTCTACTTTCCTTTATTACATTGTTAGTGAAAACAGTGTCCTAGCATTTATAGTTTAAAATATAACAGGTTTTGAAAAAACCTCCAGCCAGCGGGACACTTTATTTATAAGTTACAGGAACTCCAAATGGGTGTCAAGATTTAGTTTTACTTTCCTTTATTACGTTATAAGCTTAGTTGTAAGTGAAAACAGTGTCCTCAGCATATACAGGGTGTAACAAAACACCCTAGTAATACTTAATGGGGTGCTTCAGACCATCAATCTGAACAATTTTCACTATGGAGCCAACGTCGAGAAAAAATAATAAAAATCTGCCATCCCATACATTTGAGTCGAGACGGTACTGCAGTTTTGTATGAAGGATCGTTTTTTTTTCGCGATTTCGGTGTTGGCTCCATATTGAAAGTTGTTCAGTTCGATGGTCTGAAGCACCCCCTAAAGTATTACTAGGGTGTTTTGTTACACCCTGTACAGTCACCAGCAGATATATTGTAGCAAACAAGGTGGTCAAATATTTCTAAGCAGTTCTAATTTTCAATCATTTCTTTACTCATAACAAATTTAAAATATAGGAACGCCTAGAACATCAAATATATCTACGCAATCAGGGTGGTCATAAACATCTGAACAGTTTCGGAAAAAACCTTACTCCGTTGTTTTACATTTTAATTTTAAATAACATTGTAAAGAAATTATTGAAAATTCGCTGTTCACATATTTATGACAAAATACACGTTTAGTAACATTAGTTAGTATTGGTAACATTTACTGTAAAGAATTTAATGAAAATTAGCAATGCTCAGAAATATTTGGACACCTTGTATGCTACGATATATCTGATGGCGACTGTACTATGATATTATTTAAAAATTACCGGGTCCGAAAAAAACCTCCACTCAACCCTTTATACATGGCTGTCTTTAAAAGCTTTTTCCGAGGTACGCCACTTAGTATGGATAAAATAGCAGTCTTCTTGTCTCCTTTACTCTATGATGCAACACATTAAAGTTTAGACCTGTATTATGTATTCAATGGCCTCGATTCGGAGTGTACTACGACTAAACTAAACTAAATGTATTCCTGTCACTTTCTAAAATAAGATTAAGAAAAGAGACAGAAAACCAACAGCTGACTTTAGTGCTGTCAAAGTGACGTTAAACGCCCAAAAACGACTTAAATAAGATGGCGTACATTATGATGGCATCTTATTTTGCGCATTTAATCATTAATCTTATTTTAGAAAGTGACAGGAATACATTTAGTTTAGTTTAGTCGTGGTACACTCCGAATCGAGGCCAATATTCATCCTTATGTTTAGTTGTAAATGTTAAACGTTAAATAACTTACAGGTCTAATACTGAGCGAGCAAGTACCCGGGCTCATGGTGACTGTTGGCACGGACGGATTACTCAAAACATGGGACATTTCCAGGTATTTCATAATTATGAAAGAAAACTAAAGAAAGAAAGAAAGTGAAAGGAAAAGTGGAGTGGTGTGGTGGTGGAAGGAAGTTGAGATGGGTGGGCACAAATGGCAGCTACCAGAAGCATTATCATCATCATCATCATCATCATCATCAGCCTATAAACGTCCCACTGCAGGGCACAGGCCTACCCTCAAGGAGGGTGTATGGGCATTAGTCCACCACGCGTGCCCAATGCGGGTTGGTTGGTAGACTTCACATACACATCAGAATTTCTTCTTCAGTGTATGCAGGTTTCCTCACGATGTTTTCCTTCACCGTTTAAGAGCAGTCGGTTTTACGTACATAAGTTAGAAAAACTCATTGGTACATGGCATGTTGTCCGTGCGGATTCGAACCCGGACCCCCATAATTGGGAGTCCATACCTCTCCGCAACGCGCCACCGACGCTCTCAAGCTATAAAGCTAACAGAAAACATTCTTAGAAGACTAACCCTAACTTATGGAGTATTTTACTTCTGCATTCACAGATTCTGAAAAAAACTTAGTCAGAAAAACCGAAATTTTCACAAAACTTACTTTGCTGCCATAGTAAAACTTGTTCAAATTCATGGTCTGACCACAGTATAAGAAAGAGTATCTATTACTAGATACAGTACAGACACTCCCTTCCTCCCACCAATTTTTTACCCCACCCCCTCTATCGCCCTCTGGTTACTTCGCACTGGTTACTCGTTACCTAAGAAGAAGACAAAAGGTTCAATTTCTTTGGTTTCGCATGTGCTGACGTCATCTTGTCAAATTCAATTTTTTGTATGCAGTGTCCCGGCTGTGGTCTGAATGGCACCTGAAAATCTGAAGTATTTACAAAATCATCACTAGGTGATTTTTTTATTTCTCTATGGGAATTTAATTTTGCATTTTCTGAAAGTTCTATCTAATATAGAAATTTTATAACCTCGATAGAAAATTTTCATCGAATATTTTCATCAAGACATCGCAACTGCACCGCCGCGACGTCACAAGTGATTCGCCACGATTCCGCCGCGAAACTGATTGGTCTTAGGGCTCCTACACACATAACACACATAACTGCGAATTCGCATCGCACTGCGAGCGCTACGATGAAAAATCATACATAAGTCATCGAGCTCTCGTTGATATTTGCGTTGCGATGATGGGAGCCCTTAGAAATATCACGGCGATGTCGGAACGACATCGTACCCTCAACGTTTACGCTCATAAATCGCTTATATGATACGAGCTTTTACCCGCGACTTCGTCCGCATAAATTATATACTTACCAGATTTTAAGTCAGATGATAAGCTATCAAACAAAACAAGTTTCATCAAAATCGGTTCAGTAGTTTTTGCGTGATGCTCGAACAAACAAACACCCAAACAAACAAACATACAAACAAACAGACAGACAAAAAATCCAAAAATTGGTGATTTGGAATCAGGGACACCTAGAAACCATATCGTAATCTTTTTTTTGTAAATATCTTCAATGTACAGACACATTTCTGTTACAGTTTTATAATAGTTTAGATGAGTCTGATATGCACACATTGTTATGTTAGCCCGCCGCCGGTGCAAGTGAGCCAGCGCGCCGGTCGCGTCGGACAGAGCCTGTGCTCCGCGGCCTGCCCCGAAGCGCCGTTCTCCCTCGCAGTGGGCGGCGACAACAAGGAGTGCTTCATCGAGATGCTCGACCTCACCGTCAGCGAGGAAGGTTCGTTCAACTACTTTCAGTACGGGTTCACAGTTATACCAGACCACTCAGCCGAACGTACCTAAATAAGCTTTTACACTTTGGCGCATCGTGACCGGCTCTTGCTTGATTTCTGCCACTACTCGCGTCACACGGCAACGTCGTGACCGGCTCTTGCTTGATTTCTGCCACTACTCGCGTCACACGGCAACGTCGTGGATTTATCGTTTTCTAAGGGTCAGCGCGCACCTAGCGGAGAACTGTTCCAGCAGTTTTCATTAATCAATTTATAATGAACTCGATTGTAATTGAAATAGAGTTGGAAATAGCGTGCAAGAGATCCCTGTCCCTGTGACGTATTCGCATTATTTATTGTTCAATAATGGCCCCGATTCGGACTGTGCCACGACTTAACTAAATTTATTCCTGTCACTTTCTAAAATAAGATTAAGAAAAGAGACAGAAAACCAACAGCTGACTTTAGTGCTGTCAAAGTGACATTACACGCCCAAAAATGCCTTAAATAAGATGGCGTACATTATGATGGCATCTTATTTTCATACTCTCTCTCTCTCTCTTATTTTCTTCTCTTTTCATTCTCTTTTTTTCTCTTTCTCATACTCGTGAATAATGAAACATAATTATTGTTTCCAGTAACGAACCGCTTCGGATCGAGACCTCTAGTTGCAGTCAGCACAGAAACAAACGACAACGCCATGGAAACATAGTTAAATTAATATTTATAGTGTTAAGCTATATAGTAAACTTATACAGTGTTATCTTGCGTTTCTTGTCTAGATTAGTTTCCTAACCATAGCAAAAATACTTGGTGAAAAAATAGATCATAAATAACTACTGACTCAATCAAGACTCAGATTTTCGTTGTTTTTGAGTTTCACCTAAACACATCTCCGCTTATACAGAGAAGTCGTGTTATGTTGTAGAGTTTCTGGCCTCATGCGGCAACAAGTCCCAACGCGGTGCTTCAAAAAAGATTTGACGTTTAATAAGTGGGCTGAAGCTTCTATATTGAATAAATTATTTTGAGTTGAGTTATGGGCATACGCACACCTGGAAAACACAGCGAAGAGCCTTTTCGAAACTGGTCTGAGAACTATCACGATGTCGCGACGATATCATGATATCGAATGACTACGCTCATAAATAGCTTATGTGATAATATGCAGGAGATCATTCCTCTGAGGTGATATGAGTCTTAAACAACGTGTTAATGAATTAGCGTAAAACCTCATACACCCCAACTGATTTATAACAAAATAATTAGATTGAAACAATAATTTCATTATTATGATAGTTAAAATTTAAAGTTATTCGCATTTTAAGTTTTGAGGCAAAAATTATTTGTTATCATTTCAGCACTGAAAGAAAGCGCTAACGTACTCATAGATACATTTTTATAATTTTGTTTTGGTAGTAAGTAGGGTGACAGTCTGTGCGGTGGGTTGACATCAGGTTCCGAAAATTTTAAATTTTGCAAACAAATTATTTAATATTTTGAAAAAAATTACCTATGTTGAAACCATGATAATTCGATTCTGCTCTCGATTCTAAACAAACTACTTTCTAGTTTTGCGTGAATTCATTAACACGTTGTATATCAGCACATACCGGGGAAGAACGACGTGTCCATCGTTATAACTTTGCGAAGATTCGCTTCACTGTAAAGAAAGATTTTATGTTAATAACTTTATTAGGTTCATTAAATTTGAGCAAAACCTGGATTCGCAATTTTTTCGACTATTCACTTCTTCTTCTTATCGTGTGGGCAGAGCCCTGGTGTCAGAGTTTTTTCAGACTATTCACTCAAACTCGAAAACAAAGAATACGAGACAGGTTTTAAATTAAAACTCAATTAAAAACAACTGACATTTTTTATTTTGTAACATTCATAGATGTTAACTACAAAAATTTAATACAATTAAAAGGCAAGGCGTAACGCGAGCATCTTTTTCTAACAATTTCTTTCATATAATTCCCAACTAAAAGCATTTAATACTGAAAAGCTAGTTATAAACTTAGTATATTTTGAAAAGCAGCAATCAGTTTTGCAGACCAAAAGCAGTCAAAACATGAAATGAAAACGATTTTTAGGCATAATTATAATCTATACATTTGCATGCATTAGACCGTGCATCGGAAAAATAATAAAAATTACAATATCATAAAATTATCATTAAATTACAGTTATCAACCATTTCACAACACAATAAAAAAATTCGTCAAAAATTTTTATTTTAAAAAATAATGTTAAAAATACAACAATTACATAAAACATGATATTTAAAATAGTATCTCTAATTTTCCTAATACAATCTTTGACGTCACTGAGTATTCCAATTATTCAGTTTGTTTACCATGGTCCTATCGAGTAGTCCTATTGGTAGTATGTACAGTCACCAGCAGATATATCGTAGCAAACAAGGTGGTCAAATATTTCTAAGCAGTTCTAATTGTCAATAATTTGTTTACTCATAACCAATCGAAAATATAGGAACGCCTAGAACATCAAATATATCTACACAGTCAAGGTGATCGATCATAAACATCTGGAGTGCGATTTTTTAATCTCATTCGCTGAGTTCAGCAGTTGAAAATGTCAAAATTACTATGGAGACATGCATCTTTCTACTGCTGATTTGACTTTCAAAAATCATACTTCAGGAGTGCGATTTTTAACCGACTTCAAAAAAAGGAGGAGGTTTCTCAATTCGACCGTATATTATATATATATATATATATATTTTTTTTTAATATTTTTTCGCGGGTAACTTCGTCGTTTATGAACCGATTTTGATGATTCTTTTTTTGTTGGAAAGGAGATATTCCATGTGTGGTACCATGATAAGGAAACCAGGATCTGATGATGGATCTCAGAGAAATCAAGAGGAACCTACGAAAATTGTAGTGCCGACTATGCGTTTGTTAATTTAAAGCATTACTATTAAATCGAACTAATGAATTCACCACTGAAAATTGTGAAATAAACAAAATTTTAACAAAAAATTAAAACCGCCTTCAAAAAAACTAAAAAGTTAAAAAATAATATTGCAGCCGATTACTTTTTCGTTCGCATCATAAGAACATTAATTTGTTTTATAGAAGTCGGTGTCAAGCCAAGCCAAAAAATGCAAGCCCTGTCGCGAATCGTACCGGCTTGACAGCGACTTCAATAAAACAAATTAATGTTCTTATGATGCGAACGAAAAAGTAATCGGCTGCAATATTATTTTTTAACTTTTTAGTTTTTTTTTGAAAGTCAAATCAGAAGTAGAAAGGTGCGTATCTCCGTAGTTATTTTGACATTTACAACGGCTGAACTCACCGAATGAGTTTCAAAAATCGCACTCCTGAACAGTTTCGGAAAAGAACCTTATTACTCCGTTGTTTTACATTTTAATTTTAAATAACATTGTAAAGAAATTATTGAAAATTAGCTGTTCAGATATTCATGACAAAATACACGTTTAGATATAATTGGTCACATTTACTGTAAAGAATTTAATGAAAATTAGCACTGCTCAGAAATATTTGGACACCTTGTATACGATATATCTGATGGCGACTGTACAAGGGATTTTGTTTTTCATCATGGTTCTTTTAATCACTTTCGCAAGTCACAAGAAAATATGTATTTTCTTGAACCTAATAATTTGGATAGGGCAAGCCGAGTCTTATAACTCATAACTATAGATCGGATAATCGGATGCATATTTACCTAAAGTTGAGGTGTTGGCTATTATGGAGTGAACTTTTGTAAAGAAAACTACCTAATCTTTTTTGTAAATTTTTAAGAAGTCGCTTTCATAGTATGTAGTAGTTATGCATTCCCGTACTTCCTGGCATCCCGGGATAAATTTTACCAAAAAAAAATAATTTTAAAAAGTTGCTTCCATGCATCCGATTAGTAATGTATTCCCGCATTTTCATGGTATCCCGACAATTATTTAAAAATAATAATTTTAAGAAGCCGCTTCCATAATTTTATAGCTAAAAATGATGTTTAGGTAAATATATGCATCCGAATGATCGCAGTGTTATAAGTAGAGATCGAATGATCTCTACTTATAACACTGCGATCATTGCTGGTCTATTGTGCTCGCCCATATTTTACACATGCCTACCTCCGTGCTTATGGTATTATCTTTTCGTTTTAGGTCTAGGGTATGCAGGTTTCCTCACGATGTTTTTCCTTCACCGCCGTGTTAGTGATAATGACAAATACAACCGTACATAAATTCCGAGTAATCGAGTTGTAACCATGGCAGATAATTCTTAGAGCTTATATTATATTCATACATGCCCAATTTAATTAATATTTTAGTTTAGTTATTTCTACTAAAACCTTGTAATAATGCACGCTTTCAATTTTCATTATTTTTTACATAAATTTTCATCATAGGTCCTATACCCAATTGTTCATAAAAAGTTACCTACTTCCATTTTTCTTTCTTGTAAACTTATTTTTGTTTCTTAGTCTTTAAAACAGGCCACACATATAAATTCATTTTTTCACACTGCACTCACACGGTACCGGGTCCCTGTAACCAAGGTAGGAAATCAGAAACTAACGTCTATTGTACAACCCGGGCGAATTAACTTGACACCTGGCTCGGAATTCGATACCCCTCCTGCTACCCCCCCGCGGGACCCCGCCGTCACCGTGGGAGGCCAGTAGCGATGCATCTCGGTTACCGTTGCAGGTGTCCCTGCCCTTTAGCATTTTCGAGTTATTCTTTTGCTGTTATTGTGTCGTTCGAGCCAGGTGTCAAGTTAAGTCGCTCGTGTTGTAATTATTTGTCTACGGCCTAAAATTAAACCTTAGGCATTAGCGTAGCTAGTGATTTTTCCTAAGGGGGCCACCGGCCAGCCATCTCATCACAATCAGCCACCGACGGTAGCAAGACTTAAATGTGACGTTGCAAGGTCGGACTGAAAATAAGATAAAATCGTCGCCATACGATTTAAAACCAGGTGCGAGCGAAGCGAGACCGAGATTTTACTAAAATATGAACAGGTCGGCACATGATGATAATACGAACTAAAATTTTACTAAAATATTCAGATTTTTTGATATTATTTTATTATATTTATATATTTACTAACTGCCTCCGTGGTCTAATGGTTAAGAGCTTTGGCTCTCGACACGGAGGTCGTGGGTTCGATTCCCACGGGGGACACCTAGTGATATGTCACTTTGTGCGTTTTTCCCCAGTTGGTTAGGACATTGCAGGGTGAATCACCTGATTGTCTGAAAAGAAAAATGATTCCGTGCTTCGGATGGCACGTTAAGCCGTTGGTCCCGGCTACTATCTCTGGTGGTAGTAGTCGTTACATAAAAACCACGTCAGAGGCTCTGCCCACACGATAAGAAAGAAGACTAAAATATTAAAGTTAATTCCCAGAAGTACCATTTGACAGTTCAGATTTTGCTAAAATATGAATAGGTGGGTAAGTTATAATAAAATCCAAAACCTGGAGCGAGCGAGGCGAGCTCGAGATTTTACTGAAATATGAATAGGTCGGCACGTTATAATACGATCCAAAGTTACCCATAATATGCTAAATTTTGAATCGGCGATTTGATCCCGCTAACTTGATGTTCACGAAAACTTCCACCACTAAAAACAAAACTCTTACTTTTCCGCAGGGTGCCTAGTGATGGCTTCAAGCATGGCGCCGGCGACGTAGCCAATGTTAGCAGAGGTCAGGGCGCAGACGTTGATGCGCCCCGACTTGAGGAGGTAGACGTGGCACGCCTGCACGAGGTGGTTCACCTGGCGTGGCGTGAGACCCGTGTACGAGAACAGCCCGATCTGAGTTGCTAAGTGGTCCCAGTTGCCGGGGGTTTCGAGTCTGCAATAGGTTATTTGTGTTAGGAAACTTTTTGTCAGCCCTAGAGGACGTACAGGGTGTAACAAAACACCCTAGTAATACTTAAAGGGGAGCTTCAGACCATCGCATCAAACTGAACAACTTTCAATATAGAGCCAACATCGAAATCGGGAAAAAAGAACAGCTGTCCCATACATTTTAGTCGAGTAGGTACCTATTGCAGTTTTGTATGGAACAGCTAATTTATTTTTCGCGATTTCAAAGTTGGCTCCAAAGTAGAAGCTGTTCAGTTTGATGGGCTGAAGCACCAGGGTGTTTTGTTACACCCTGTATAAGAGTATCTAGTACTTACTACAAACAAACAGTACGGACACTCCCTGCCCCCTAAATCGAGTGAGAGGCGAATAGACGCCTAGTATTTTCTGCCACTTTCTGATAGGAATACCAGAGGGGGTGAGGTAAATATTGGTGGGGGGTTTGTCCATACTGTATATAGAACTAGATACCTAATAATATGTAGGTACTGTAGCATGGAGGTCGGTTATGCTACTACTGGCTGGTTTTGGATTCGAAATTTGAAACGCGCATCCCTAGGCTCGTTGTTCGTTTATTATTCATTCATAAGACGATCGAGAGCAAAGCGAGTGCAAAAGATAAAAAGTCCAATAAAATCCAAATAATCTGGATTAATTCGTTTTATTTTGCCCATCTGGCTGCGTCTCCACGCTATAGTACCTAGCTTGGTATGTAGAGTCTTTTACTGTGGTTTAGATAATGTCAACTTGGATGTCACAGATAGACTCTAAGTCTTTATCAACAAATGCCTCAGGCCCTTCGGGCAAATCTTAATGATCTTCTGACCAAACACCATCTCAAACGATGAGCTATGGATGCGGACGGGTCAGCAGCGTATAGAGAAAGTGATCCTTGCTTGAATGTGGCAGTGGCTAGGCCATGTATTAACGACGATCACCCACCCAAGACGTAAAATGGGACCCATGGGTGTAACGAGGTACGGGCAGGTAGGGGCAGCTGCCCTTAGAAGAGCGGTACGCTAAGAAACTAACAGGCCTGAAGGCTGGCTTGTATACATTTTTCTTATACCCCCCCCCCGCCCAAGACCGCAACCAGTGGAGAGCTATCATCCGAGCCCTACACCCCACGTAGGGGTAACAGGAAGAGAAGAAGAGATAATGATGTCTGTGTCATGTAAGGTGGAACTTACTTTATGAGCTCCGCTTTCAAGGCTTCCCTCATTTCGCGGACTCTGGTTGCCATAATCTTGATGTCTTCCTTCCTGAAAACAAAACGTATCATACACCACTAGTTTTTAATTACTAACATAACTTTAAGGGTACCTTCCACGTCCAAAAAATTTTCTCGTTTTTCGACCCATGTTTCTTAGGGAAAGTTGTTTTGTTTCATTGTCTGAATACACCCATAAAGTTATGTTAGGCGCCGCGGTGCGCGGAGCGAGCGGGCTGCCGGAACCACAAACATACGGTGATGTACAGGGTGTAAGTGACAATGATTAAAAGAGAAACAGACATAATGTGTAAGTGCAATCAGAAACGAATAAAATAATACGGAGCATTTAAATAAAAAACGTTGTCGAACAGTTGTTTGTCGCCGAGCACGTTAGCGATCACCCTCGCGCCGTGCGCGGGCGGGTTGGAGTACATCCCTCGCACGATCCACGTCACCTGCGACCTGATCGACCTTGTACTTACCACGTTGAACAGTGCTTTGTCGGTAAGCACATTAGCGACTATCCTGGCGCCGTGCGCGGGCGGGTTGGAGTACATCCCTCGCACGATCCACGTCACCTGCGACCTGATCGACCTTGTACTTACCACTCGTTGAACAGTGCTTTGTCGGTAAGCACATTAGCGACTATCCTGGCGCCGTGCGCGGGCGGGTTGGAGTACATCCCTCGCACGATCCACGTCAACTGCGACCTGACCGGTTCCACGTGCGCAGGGTCGTTCAGCACTATGGCTAGGTTGCCGACACGCTCGTCTGCAAGAAAACGTCACCTATGATACATTGACATACTTCTTCTATAGGTACTATAGAAGATATCTATCTATAATATAAAATCTATTGGGATGATAGCATGTCATTTTAAATTTTCCAGCCCAGTATATTGCCACATGGATACTACTACCGCCGCAGTGGCGGATCCAGGGGAGGGGCTAGGGGGTTGAAGCAGAGGAGCTCGAAGCCCCTCTTGACGAAGTAGCGGACGGCCCACGCGTCCGTCTGTACTCTCTTGGTCTCCGGTTGCGAACCCTTGGTACGCGCTATCGAAGAACGGGAAGAACTTGTGCGGAGTCTAAATAAGTCTCACTGTAGAGGCCAAAGTTCTTGGCGTAAGACTGGGCGCAGAGGAGCTCGAAGCCCCTCTTGACGAAGTAGCGGACAGCCCACGCGTCCGTCTCTAGGTCTCCGGTCGCGAACCCTTGGTACACGCTGTAGAAGAACGGGAAGAACTTGTGCGGAGTCTAAATAAGTCTCACTGTAGAGGCCAAAGTTCTTGGCGTAAGACTGGGCGCAGAGGAGCTCGAAGCCCCTCTTGACGAAGTAGCGCACGGCCCACGCGTCCGTCTCTAGGTCTCCAGTCGCGAACCCTTGGTACGCGCTGTCGAAGAACGGGAACAGCTTGCGCTCCTGTGAAGAAACAAGATTTTGGAAATCGGAACTTTTATACAGGTTGTAAACCTACCTACCAGCTTAGTTAGCAATGTTTCTGACCACCCCGAAATGGTCGAAAGTTTATGTATTTATGTGTTGGAAACCTAAATTTGAAAGAAAGAAAGAAAATAATGTTTCATCCCTCCGGGCGGAAAGCGTCAACTTTCGCCCCGCTGCGCTAGGAAATCCGTCGAGGAGAAAAATAGTATACTAACCTCGAGCAGTAAATAAGAAAGCCTCAAACCACATGTTTGTTGATGTCGGCTTCGCCTCGGCCAACGATTACATGAGATCTGAGACCTTTCTTACTTTCCTGCCCTCGGTGGTTATCTACTATTATTTTGCATACACAACAAAATACACTTACATAATTTTATACAGGGTGTCAGGGTAAACCGTTGCATTACTTGAAGGTGTTATTGTATCCATGATACTGAACAACTTTCCCTAAGAATCTCGGAGCGACGGTTTTATGCAATCTTATTGGTTACTATTTCTCCGTTTCTCCGCTCCGCCCGCCTATTTCCGCGTCAATGGACTTATGCTGGGCTCAACGAGCTCAGTGCAGATTTTTGTTGCGTATTTCAGGGGTGCTTGAGACTCAACCACACTCAGTCAAACTCAACCACATTAATTATGGCGCCAAAATCGATATCAGGCAAAATATCAGCCATTCCACACATTAGGACCTATTATCCTATTATCCCGTCGAAGTGGTCTTAGAACTAATCGCCCCTAACTCCTCACTTCCATAACATCGGTTATCTTCTCCTATTGCTCCTGCGTGGGGTCTGTGCCGGTGGGATTGTGAGCACACGTGTGGAGAAGAATCACTGAGGTCCAATCATACCTACTGTAGAAATGGCCTTAGAACTAATCGCTCCTAACTCCTCACCTCCATAACATCGGCTATCTTCTCCCACTGCTCCGGCGTGGGGTCTGTAACGGTGGGATTGTGAGCACATGTGTAGAGAAGAATCACTGAGGTCCAATCATACTGTCGAAGTAGCCTTAGAACTAATCGCTCCTAACTCCTCACCTCCATAATATCACCTATCTTCTCCCACTGCTCCTGCGTGGGGTCTATGCCGGTGGGATTGTGAGCACACGTGTGGAGAAGAATCACTGAGGTCCAATCATACCTACTGTAGAAATGGCCTTAGAACTAATCGCTCCTAACTCCTCACCTCCATAACATCGGCTATCTTCTCCCACTGCTCCTGCGTGGGGTCTATGCCGGTGGGATTGTGAGCACACGTGTGGAGAAAGATCACAGAAGTCCAATCATACCGTCGAAGTGGACTTGGAACTAATCGCTCCTAACTCCTCACCTCCATAACATTGGCTATCTTCGGCCACTGACACTGCGAGGGGTCTGTGCCGGTGGGATTGTGCGCACACGTGTGGAGGATAACCACTGAGTTCGCAGGGGCGCTGCAGAGGTCTGCTACCATGCCGTCCAAGTCGATGGACCTGGTCTTTTTGTTCCAGTAGCGGTAGGTGCGGGGTGTCGAGAAGCCAGCGTTTACGAACACCAGGTGGTGGTTTTCTGGAAAATTTTACATGATATGTACATACGATTGTAATTAATGAATGAAACTACCCTGAAGGCCTCGCATGCCACCCCCGAGGCAACGATAAAAATCGACATGTGCCTCCATCTTTGTTATTTTGCGTATGTCAAAATGAGCGCGCATAACGTTTTTCTCGTTTTGTCGCTTTGTCGTGAGTGGCATGCTAGCCGTGCTCGGTACACACGTCAATGATTGTCTTATAACGGCGTTACCCATGTACTATTTCCGTTTTCTCTCTCCGACTGAGTTTTAAATTTATAGTTTTTAGGGTTCCGCACCCAAAGGGTGAAAACGGGACTATTACTAAGCCTACGTTGTCCGTCCGTCCGTCTGTCCGTCTGTCCGTCTGTCCGTCTGTCCGTCTGTCCGTCTGTCCGTCCGTCCGTCTGTCCGTCTGTCCGTCTGTCCGACCTATTTAAGGCTGTAACTTTTGAACTGTAAGAGCTAGATACCTTTTTTTTTCTTCACGCTCTATCGTAAAAACGGTAATACATACAAGCGTCAAACTTAGTGTGATTATAGAGCAAACTCTATAGAATAACAACAAATACTAAAAACCGGCCAAGTGTGAGTCGGTCTTGCGCTAAAGGTCCCGGACAAAAAAAGTTTTTTTTAAAGTTAATAACGTTAATAATATTGTGTTCTGTGGTGGTGTGGCACGGAACCCTCGGTGCGCGAGTAGCCCAACTCGGACGTGACCGGTTTTATTAACATGTTATTAGTTATAATACTAAGTACAATTGTTCCATAACTTATTTACGATTTCGATGTTGGCTCCATAGTGAAAGTTTTTCATTTTAATGGTCTGAACTCTGAAGCGTCCCCTAAAATGCATGCAACGCATAATGATGATGTTTATTTTTTCATTCATCATCATCATCATCCTCGGCCCACGGTAGCTGCAGCCCGCAATTCCGTTTTTTCATTACAAAGATGAAATTATAAGGGCCTGTTTCACCACTTCTGAATAAGTTCCTATTAAGAATCTTAGAATCCAAGAATTAATGAAACAGGCCCTAATGTTTCTTTAAACTTACCCCAAGTAGGGCTGGAGTGATAGAAGGTTTTATACTTCAATTGCTTGTTGAGTAGCTCTGCGCCGACGCGGAGCGCGCCCGTGCCCGACAGAGTTTGTACGCCGAAGGCCTACGAACAAACAAAACGACTCCATTAGGTACAAATGGAAAACATTTCATTTTATGAAATGTACCAAATACGAAAATCATCTGGAATGTGATTGAAAATGTAAGTGTAAATAAAAATTGTCAGACTTTTCTATCCATTATTTCTCGAAAAATACTATAAAAGCTACGCTACGCGGCAGGATTCCTTTGCCTAACTGCCTTTTCTATTGAGTTTGACAACTTTTTTTAACTTCTTCAGACCGACGAAGCTATTATACAGCTATGAATCAAAGCTTTTTGCAAAAAAATCAAAATTTAATTTAATAAATAGAAATATCGATACAGGTTGTGAGGTGAGGGTAGACAATTGCATTACTGTAGGTAAGGGGTGATTGTACCCATGATTCTGGAAACTTTCCCTAGGAAGGTCCGCCACATATAGGGTTGCCAACCTTAGTACAGGGATAAGCGGGAAATTAGCAATCAAGATGCGGGACGTGGCTAAAAAAAGCGGGACCCAGCTGTCAAAGTATAAGAAGGCGAAAAAATAATGAGGATTTAGAGAAAAATAAAAAATTGTTGTTTTCAGTTCTTTTTGATTATAATAACACAAATAAGTACATCAAACTTTAACTTTAAGAAGCATTCGAATCACAAACAAAAATTGGTCAATTACCTAAGTAAACTTTTGAATGATTTTACAAACATAAAAGTTAGTACCTACCAAGGGGTGCCAAGAATGAGCAGTTTGATGAAACCTGAGTAGGTACGTCAAGCACACCATGGACAGTCAGCCTCGTTACTACAATTACTAGCTGGCTAATATTTCCAATATAGCATGAATATATGGCATATGCTGGCACAAAAGAAAAAGAATAAGAATCATCTAACTTTGAAATTTAGCATTCAATAAAAAGAAATAATTTAAAAAAGGAATATAAAGCAAAAATTTGAGATGAAACTTAATAAAGTTTTATATCACTTCTTCTGAGTCAACTGAGCTCACAACTACTTCTGCCATAAAGGTTAGTTGCCAGAAAACGGGACAATAGGCGTCCCGCACACATCTATCGCGGGACGCATCCTCTGAGGGTCTAGAAACGGGACGTCCCGCCTCTCGCGGGACGGTTGGCAACCCTAAGTCACAGGTCCGGCACTTCAAACAACGTTTTAGATTTGACATGATGACGTTCGCACATGCGCACTTTGCGAAAATTGTGCATGACATATGTGTAGGGTTGACTTAACACGCATCGTATGAACTACATTAAACATTTCGTTACTTTTTATAGTTCATTCTGTTATTAAAATAGTTTTTAAGCTAAAGAATCGCAGAAAATGTGAATTTAGCGTTATTTTCCAACGTTTATTTTTACTGTGAGGAGAAAAATAAAATATATTTTATGTAGTCAAATCCAACGGGTGCGCGCGCCTGACTGCCTTCCCTTGCTCGGCTTCCCTCAAGGTACCACAGATAGTGTGAGGGGAGGTGAGGTATCTGAAGTCAGAGGGGGGCGGAGAGTGGCCGTTCTGTATGTAGAACTATATACTATTACCTATTCTGTGCCTAAGTGCAGATGTCTTTGGCAGCTGTGTTGCCAACTATAGTTATCTAGAGAATCGACCAGCGGAAGTTCGATGACCCATGCGGGAATCGTTCTTCTCCACTAAACCAAACATCTAAACTATTATAAAACTGTAACAGAAGTGTGTCTGTACATTGAAGATATTTACAAAAAAAAGATTACGATATGATTTTTAGATGTCCCTGATTCCAAATCACCAATTTTTGGATTTTTTGTCTGTCTGTTTGTTTGTTTGTTTGTTCGTTTGTTTGTTTGTTTGTTTGTTCGAGTATCACGCAAAAACTACTGAACCGATTTTGATGAAACTTTTTTTGTTTGATAGCTTATCGTCTGACTTAAAATCTGGTATATAATTTATGCGGACGAAGTCGCGGGTAAAAGCTCGTAAGATATAAAAGTAGTTGATAATGATGATGATGATGATGTAAGGATACTTAGTGTTGAACCTCATCTGGCAGCACCGCATCGCCTTTTTCTGTCTCTCCATCCTTTTCTGTCACTCAGGAACATCATTTGCTAGAGCAAATAAGGTAGACGAAACGCGACAGCACGCCGCAGCACCGCCGTGCACGATCGCGTTCCGTCTATCTTATTTCCTCTAGCAAATGACGATCCTGAGTGACAGAAAAGGATGGAGGGACAGAAGAAGGCGATGCGGTGCTGCCAGATGAGGTTCAACCCTTACTCGTCCAGCAGCGATGGCAGGGCTGTCTTC
The DNA here is from genome assembly GCA_922987775.1 of Agonopterix subpropinquella. NCBI lineage: Eukaryota > Metazoa > Arthropoda > Insecta > Lepidoptera > Depressariidae > Agonopterix > Agonopterix subpropinquella. Next base: position 6,260,942 of record OV277696.1, on the reverse strand, counting down.
ACCTAGCAGCATGGCCACTGAGGCTGTTGAGAACGCATCCAGACCTGAGAACAACAGATACTTAAATGTGTCTAGTCTCCTTTTTAGGGTTGCGTAGTCAAATAAAAACCCAAAACATTTATCTTATCTATCTGATGCCATAGTGTAGGTAATAAAAAAATTGTGGTCACGCTAAATTTGTCTATAATACAGAACAGTTACGCCCACGTTATACTGGGTTTATAAGTAGACATTTTGCTTATTCTTATTTTATTCTTGTTATAACATTTTATGGCACGTTTATTTGTACCAGGGCTATAAAGTTTGAGTTCGCATTGATTGAAATAAACACTCACCAAGGACGGGCAGGTACTCGTGCACGAGTGTGTCGTCGGCAGCCATCTGCTTCTCCATCTTGCGCACCACAGGCAGGACCCATGGCTTTCCTTTCTCGTCTGTGTATGCTGCAACATATTTGTTTGTTTTTTGGTATTTACATACTTGTGTAATGCATCAATGGAAGCAGAGGCGGCGGAAAAGGCGTGGGCGGTGTGGGTGACCGCCCACGGCCTTGCGGTCCAAGGGGCCTCGCGCCCTTGCGGTCCGAGGGGCCTCGCGCCCTTAGCTTTCTTCAAACTCATGAAAAATATTTAGCCACAGCCTCACTTCTGACCATAGGCGAATCTTAGTGCAAAAATTCGAACTTGTTTCGTTCGCTCTAGGATAATTATTACACTGCATTTATGCACTATCTGATTTCGGGCCACAGGCGAAGCCTAATGCTAAAAAATTTCGAGCTCACTTCGCTCGCTCTAATTATTTGTATGTTTCACACAGGAACCGACAAAGCAATGATATTATTTAACTTCACTCTTTCTATTTGTTCATTTCTGTATACCTAATACAGATTTGAAATGCTTTATGTCGAGCCACAAGGAGTAGGTACCCCACGCCATGTGCCTCGCGAACCTAATTTTGCCCACATAAAATTTCGCAATTCATTTCGCAAGTTTATCCACAAGCGGTTGTGTCATTCGCGCGGTTAGCGCCTGAGCTAGCTACGTGCCGCCATCTCTTCTCAAATGTGTTTTTGGGTAAAAAACAAGGGAAAAATGTACAATTGGGGCGCAGGAGCTGGGGCGTGGGGGATGGTGGGGAGGAAGGGGTGTGGGAGGGGGAGGGGAGGGGCGAGGGCGAAAAGAAGCCGTGGTGGTCCAGTGGCGAGTAACCTTTCCTGCCGTGCAGGAGGCGATGGTTCGCTCCCCGTCCAGGCCGACTCGTACCAATGAGTTTTTCGGAATTTATGTTTGATTTGTAACACCACTGGCTTTTCGGTGAAGGAAAAACATCGTGAGGAAACCTGCATGCTTCAATTTCGAGGCACGTATTGTACCTACTGTCCATTACAAGTGGCGACGGGCTCACTCCCCGTCACACTGGACGGAGTTTCGGTACTACTAGTGAAACGTGGATGTTCTGAAGTTTCAGAATATCTCTGACTACCCCCTCGGGGAATATAGTCGTGAGCATATGCAGTGCGGCAATTTTACGTATATGTAGCTCATTCAAAATAAAAAGACCCGTATTTTTTATTTTACCATGTCTCATACAAAAATATTAAAAGTCTGCGCGTATGAAGTCGCGGGCACAGCTAGTACCGAAAATGACCCACTGACCGTAGATTTATAGTAGGTATCTACATAAGGTTAGTTAGGGTCATAAGTGTTTTTTATGTAAATTAATTAATCATAATCAATCATGAGTTTTTCGGAATTTATGTACCTACGATTTGTAACACCACTGGCTTTTCGGTGAAGGAAAACATCGTGAGGAAACCTGCATGCTTCAATTTCGATTCATGTATTGTAACCTACTGAGCTGCGTTCCGAACCTACACCCTATGTGCACCCAGAGTGCACCCCGAGCGCAACTTTTCGCACTAAACGCCGTACAGAGCCTCGGTGGAAGACGTTTTACTATAGAGCGAGTTGAAAAAACAACCGCATAAAAAGGTTGTGAACGCAGCTCTGTCCATTACAAGTAGCGACGGGCTCACTACCCGTCACACTGGACAGAGTTTCGGTACTACTGGTGGAACGTGGATGTTCTATGTTTCAGAGTATCTCTGGGTCAGTGGGTCATTTTCGGTGACTACCCCCTCGGGAAATATACCTAGTCGTGAGCATATGCTTATGCTTAATAATAATCACGAATAACTGTATACTTACATTTAAAGTGTTAAATACTTACCGCCGGCACTCAAATTAACTTTATGTTCGTTTTTATCTTCATCATACAAGTTCATTAACTGGAATACTTCGATCGCCGTACCTTGCTCGACGTCTTTGAAACGGGAGCCCATTTTTTATAGTTTTCTGTTTTAGAAGACACTGTAAAAAACTAATTTAATAAATACAGTAGTGCTAAAACAAATGCTAAAATTACTTGCCGACCATTGACCAAGAATTTTTCGCTACGTTTTGCCGACCTTTGCCAATTTGCCAATGTCACCAACGTCAATTCAAATTCAATGTCGTTATTTTTTTTTTAGTTCGTGGCCAGCATGCATTGAAGAACAAGATGCACAATCCAAGAACATTGTATACAGGGTGTCCCAAAACTCAACTTCAAGCCGAAAATAGAATATAGGTGAGTTTATAAGACTAAGGTTACACGTTCAGTCTCGCGTCATTCTGGTCCATCAGTCTGGTCACGTATATTTGATTTGACTGTATACAGTACATTTTTTTTGTATGTCAACTTTGAGACTACAATAAATAAAACCGGTCAAGTGCGAGTCGGGCTAATCGCGCACCGAGGGTTCCGTACCACACCACCACAGAACACAACATTATTTACTTAGAAAAAAAACTTTTTTGTCCGTGACCTTTAGCGCGAGACCGACTCACAATTGGCCGGTTTTTAGTATTTGTTGTTATTCTGTAGAGTTTGCTCTATAATCACACTAAGTTTGACGCTTGTATGTATTACCGTTTTTACTATAGAGCGTGAAGAAAAAAACGTTGATAAAAACTAGTTTCTTGTTGAAAACCCCCCTTAATTTTTATTATTTGTTTACGAATCCGTCACAATAACGCATAATCTGAGAAAATTTCAACTATCTAGCTATTACGGTTCAAAAGTTACAGCCCTAAATAGGTAGGACAGACGGACGGACGGACGGACAGACGGACGGACGAACAGACGGACGGACGGACGGACGGACGGACAACGTAGGCTTAGTAATAGGGTCCCGTTTTCACCCTTTGGGTACGGAACCCTAAAAATGTATGGCGCTAACCTGGCAAGCTTCTTCAGAAGTTGGCCATTCAAGTTTTCAAAATGGTATCACACTTAGCACTTAATAACTTGCCAGGTTAGCGCCATAATTTTTTATACAGGGTGTAGTCTGAAAGTTGACATAAAAAATGTACGGTCTGATAGAAAATTGTGTCTTCTGTAAAAAGCATGGCACTAATTCTTTATTTTTGAATTGGGTCGACTGAAAAGGTTATTCAGGATTACAATAAAAAGTATTTTCATGAAAAAAATTACAAAGTTTAGTAACTACATCTAAAAGTTGAGCGCAGGGTGGCGAAATACTAAAAGTCTTACTTAGGTGGTTCTTCGCTTGGTTTTACAGCAACGTTCAGGCACGTATCCAGTCAGGGGAAGGTGGGATTTATCCCCCCCGCCCCCCTTCTTGTTATCGTGTGGGCAGAGCCCTGGTGTCAGAGTTTTTTCAGACCGCCTTTCGGCCTCTGACGTGGTTTTTATGTAACGACTACTACCACCAGAGATAGTAGAAAGAAAAAAAGAGTAGGTATCTATTACTACAATTTAAGTACCTAAGTGATCAAAGTACTCATGGGCTTGATTTTCAGATGCTTCTTTTTTTGGTACTTCTAAGCAAAGGCATCAGGAAAAAATATATTGTACCTGTACCTACTAATGAAGTACTACAGGGTGTTAGGGTTAACGACTTTAAGGATTGTACCCATGATACTAAACAACTTTCCCAAAGAAACCGATAGGAAATTCGCAAAAAAAAATCGACTCGTCATACAAAACTTCGATCAGAATAGATGATTGCATTTTGTATCATCATCATCATCAGCCTATCATCGTCCACTGCTCAACATAGGCCTCTCCCAAGGCGCGCCACAAAACTCTGTCCTCGGCCTTCCTCATCCAGTCGCTCTCCGCTACTTTTTTTAGGGAACTTAACTACTACTAGCTACTTTTTAGGCTACTTTTATTTTGTATGGGAAGCCCAAAAAAATTTTTCCGGATTTCCTATAGGTTTCTTAGGGAAAGTTGTTCCATTGGTACAATCACCCCTTAAAGAAATGCAACTGTTTACCCTAACACCTGTAGGTATATCGTCATAAAATAATAAGGTAGCAGGACTACAAGTAAAATAAAAGCGGTCAAGTGCGAGTCGGGCTACTCGCGCACCGAGTGTTCCGTACCACACAACCACAGAACACAACATTATTAACTTAGAAAAAAAAACTTTTTTTTCCGGGACCTTTAGCGCAAGACCGACTCGCACTTGACCGGTTTTTAGTATTTGTTGTTATTCTGTAGAGTTTGCTCTATTATTACACTAAGTTTGACGCTTGTATGTATTACCGTTTTTACGATAGAGCGTAAAGAAAAAACGTTGATAAAAACTAGTTTCTTGTTGAGAACCCCCCTTAATTTTTAACTTTTTGACATTTTTATTTCTTGTTAACAAATCCGCCGCCGCCGTAATAACGCATAATCTGAGAAAATTTCAACTATCTAGCTATTACAGTTCAAAAGTTACAGCCCTAAATAGGTAGGACAGACGGACGGACGGACGGACGGACGGACGGACAACGTAGGCTTAGTAATAGGGTCCCGTTTTCACCCTTTGGGTACGGCACCCTAAAAAAAAGGTCCAATCTATACGATCCAATGGGTCCAGACCATCACGTCCAGACATTCCCGATTGTACTTCTGGTCCGGCGCGAACCTGACCGTCACGTTAGGATGACTGCACCAGTTTTTTTTTCTATTTTTCTCTGTTTGTATCGAGGTAGGTACATACACACGGCGCGGCGACACATCAAACTATACAAAACCAACATAAGCTGGCCGCGCGACATTATAATTAAGTTACTGGACCTATGTGGGGCCAGCTTTATTTGGTTTTGTATAGCTTGATGTGTCGCCGTGTGTAGGTAGGTAAGTACCTACTAAAATATTTGAAGATACCTAGATAGGTACCAAATAGTACTAAATTAATTTAATAAATTTAATTGCCGGCTTGGTCCAGGCATCCTGATGCTCAGAGCTGCGTTCCGAATCTACACTTTATGTGCACCCAGAGTGTACCCCGAGCGCAACTTTTCGCACCTCGGTGTAAGACGTTTTACTATAGAGCGAGTTAAAAAACAACCGCACAAAAAGGTTCAGAACGCAGCTCAGTATTTGGTATAATGGTGTATAATTTATACCCAATTTATACCTTATTTCTGCTTCTGATTTTATAACTTATTCCAGGAGTGCGATTTTTGAATCTCATTCGCTGAGTTTAGCAGTTGAAAATGTCAAAATTACTGTGGAGATATGCATTTTTCTACTGCTGATTTGACTTTCAAAAATCATACTTTTTTAAAGTCAAATCAGCGGTAGAAAGATGCGTACAGCACAGATGGGGAGCGCGTAATTTCTCTAACGCGCTCCCGAAGTTTGAAAGAGTGTGGGTTCGAATCCCTTAATTAATTTGATAACTTTTCTCGTTTTTGACTTGCTCAGATACCTAATTATTTTTGCACCTTACAGCTCTTGTAAATACGCGTCTTTTGAGCCTTTTTTGAAAGATCATATCTTCACAACTCTGGATATAAGGGGATCGCACTTTTTCGTGAAATCGGAGACTATACTGGAGCGAACAAAAACACATTTCCAATGTCAATATAATAATAGACCTGGAATAAGGTAAGTAATAATTTTATTTATAGGTAAAATTGTTATATGAAGAATAATGTACAAAAATGTTCAAAGGCCAGATTGGTTTTAAACCCTTCACCACCAAATATCAGCACATACCGGGGAAGAACAGCGTGTCCATAGTTATAACTTTGCGTTAGGATTCGCTTCACTGTAAAGAAAGATTTTATGTTAAATTTCTTTGTATTGGTGTTAAAATATTGGATTCGCAATTTTTGCGACTATTCACTCAAACTCGAAAACGAAGAATACGAGACAGGTTTTAAATTAAAACTCAATTAAAAACAACAGAAATTTTATTTTGTAACATTCATAGATTTTAACTACAAAAATTAAATACAAATAAAAGCAAGGCGTAACGAGCATCTATTAATTGATAATTTCTTTCATATAACTCCCAACTAAAAGCATTTAATACTGAAAAGCTGTTAGTATATTTTGAAAAGCAGCACCAAACAACCAGTTTCGCAGACCAAAAGCGGTCTCAATTTCATGAAAACTGAATGAAAACGGTTTGTAGACAGTGATACATAATTCTTATCTATACATTTGATGCATTAGACAGTGCTTCGGAAAAATAATAAAAAATTATCATTAAATTATAAACAGATTTCAACCATTTCAGTTTCACAGCCCAATGAAAAAAAAAGTGTTCGACACAAATTGGTATTTTAAAAATACGATAAAAAATACAACAATATTATTTTTAATATAGTATTGCTTTTTTCCTAATACTATCTTTGATTTCACTGAGTATTCCGATTATCCGTTTGTTTACGATGCTCCTATCGAGTAGTCCTGCAGGAGTGCGATTTTTGAAACTCATTCTTTGAACTCAGCAGTTGAAAATGTCAATATTACTACGGAGACGTGCATATTTCTACTACTGATTTGACATTAAAAAATCATACTCCAGGAGTGCGATTTTTGAAAGTGTAATCAGCAGTAGAAAGATGCGTAGTGCCATACATTTTCAACTGCTGAGTTCAACGTATGAGATTCAAAAATCGCACTCCTGCAGGTCTAGTATGATTTCTCTACACGCGCGCGACACGCCTTCGCTGCATACAAAATAACCTGTTCCCGCACTTTTCGGAGAGCGAAAGCCGCGCTTGCCGCGACTTGTAGTATGGAAAAAAGCAGAGTCGCGCGCAAGTAGAGAAATCATGCTAGGGGGTCTGGACTCCGAACCCTCTAGCATGATTTCTCTACTGGCGAGCGACTCGGCTTCTTTCCATACTACAAGTCGCGGCAAGCGCGGCTTTCGCTCTCCGAAAAGCGCGGGAACAGGTTATTTTATATCGCGCGCGTGTAGAGAAATCTTACTAGACATGCTGGTAGTGCCAAAGGATGGTTTTTTGTTCGTTGTCCTATCAGCAGGCCAGTCATAAGAAAATAATAAAATTTAATTTTATTAAACCTCTCATCGATTAGTATTATTATTATTTGTGAGGGCTATTGCAAGCTGAGGCTTATAATATAACCATAGCTGGTCTATTGTTCTCGCCCTATGCTTGCCCATGTTTTTACATATAACATGATATAACTCAGAACTATTGGTATTTTCTTTTCGTTCTAGAGTATGCAGGTTTCCTCACGACGTTTTTCCTTCACCGCCGTGTTTGTGATAATGACAAATACAACCGTACACACGGCGACACAGCAAGCTACGCAAAAAAAAACATAAGCTGGCCGCGCGACGTTATACATTAGTCTACCCACGCGCGACCAGTTTACATTTGTTTTGCATAGCTTGATGTGTCGCCGTTAGGTCGCCGTGTGTACATAAATTCCGAGTAACTTGGGTAGTAATGGTAACCATGGAAAATAATTCTTAGAGCTTTTATATTCATACGTGGCCAATTTAATTTAAAAAATATGTTTTAGTAGTTTCTACTAAAACCTTGTAATAATGCACGCTTTCAATTTTCCTTATTTACATACATGTTCATCTTATACCCAATTTTGCATAAATAACTTCCATATTTCTTTCTTGTTAAGACTGAGGTCTTTAAAACAGGACATATGCATTCATATTGGCATTATTTTCTTCTTATTCTTTTCAAATATTTGTCATTATCATTAGATACATTATTATCTTCATTAATTATTGCAACTGCTAAGTAAAGTTACCTGTAACTAATATAGGCAATCAAAAACTAATGGCCCCGATTCGGACTGTGCCACGACTTAACTAAATTTATTCCTGTCACTTTCTAAAATAAGATTAAGAAAAGAGACAGAAAACCAACAGCTGACTTTAGTGCTGTCAAAGTGACGTTACACGCCCAAAATATGATGCCATCATAATGTACGCCATGTTATTTCAGCACTAAAGTCAGCTGTTGGTTTTCTGTCTCTTTTCTTAATCTTATTTTAGAAAGTGACAGGAATAAATTTAGTTAAGTCGTGGCACAGTCAGAGTCGGGGCCAATGGCCTCGATTCGGAGTGTACCACGACTAAACTAAACTAAATGTATTCCTGTCACTTTCTAAAATAAGATTAAGAAAAGAGACAGAAAACCAACAGCTGACTTTAGTGCTGTCAAAGTGACGTTAAATGCGCAAAATAAGTCGCCATCATAATATACGCCATCTTATTTAAGTCGTTTTTGGGCGTTTAACGTCACTTTGACAGCACTAAAGTCAGCTGTTGGTTTTCTGTCTCTTTTCTTAATCTTATTTTAGAAAGTGACAGGAATACATTTAGTTTAGTTTAGTCGTGGTATACTCCGAATCGAGGCCAATGCCTATTGTACTTATTTGTCTACGACCTAATATTAAAACTTGGATCTTAGTAACTTTGTTGATTTTACAACTTTGGTGCTTATTAGGGTATAATCTATTCCATTAGAAATACCTTGAAATGTAAACAAAATTAACGATAATTGTGTACAATGCAACAATTTGATGAAATTCATTAGTATTTATAATATTCTGTATACAACATGTTCATTTGGGTATACAATTGTAAACCTAATCTAATAGTATAATAAATGTATGTATGCGACAGTGAATAATCTTACCCATGATTCGCTCCTAATCTCATAGTGTATGTGTGTGTTCCTCCTAGTATAAGAGATAAGTGTACTTTTTGCAACCACCAGCAGCAAGGCGGATTCAGTGTTTACAGTGTAAATGTCAATAGCAAAAGTAAATAATCTAAAAATGGACAAGCATTTTACAATTTTATTGTGTTACGTTTCTAAATTGTTTCAGAAAATAAGTATTTTTCGTTGTACAAAATTTACTTTTGAAATTGACATATACGCAATAATTTTGAGCATTATACAACGTGTTACATAATTAACCAAAAAAAAAAATCCTTTATCGAAGTCAATTATTAAAAAATCCAATTATAGTTGACGTCTAAAACATAGACTATTTTTGAAGTCATTTTATACCTTTTCTGTAAGAAACGAAGCTTTCTTTGTCGAAAAAAACTAAATGCTTAAATTATCTTAGACGATAACAAATATGTATAATTTAACTTTTTTTATTCTTTATCTTTTTATTTGTGTAAGAATAATTTAACTTTTTGTCAATCTGTTATTTATTGTTTTTTTTTGCAATAAATAGATCTTAATATTCAAGTTAGCTTAGTAATAAAGATAACTTAGAGAATAATCATCTACCTACAAGATAGTGGTGACATCGCAGTGACCTTACGAGTTGCGACCGTTTAGTCTTTGAACTACCACACAGTCAGTAAAATAGTGCTGCGTTTCAACGATGACTATTTTATTATCGATAGTTAATTTTTCGGTTATTAAAATATTATACTACGGTCGTCATACATTGTCAATAGACTCTTTACAAGGGACCCTTTAGCACCCTTTTTTCTTTGGGGGTATTTTTGTAACACCCTGTATAACATTTAAAACTATTCAATTTGACACTAGAGGAGAGCCATATCACACAAGCGATTCTTGAGTTTGGCGATGTGTCGCAACTGTACCACAGCGAAGTCGCAACTAAATAGACGTTATTTTTACTAAAGATTATCGCCGCAATTCCGCTGCAACATAACCGCGATACTATCGAAGCGACCGCGTATATCGCGGCGATAAAGCGTCGATATCGCGGCGATAAAGCGTCAATATTTCGTTGACATCATACCGTGAACGCCTGCGCTCAAAAATCGCTTGTACGATTACTTTTAACATCACAGCTTCCACCACTAAAAACAAATGAATTACTTTTCCTCGGGGAACTTGGTGACGGCGTCGTGCATGGCGGCGGCGACGTAGCCCACGTTGGAGGGGTTCAGGCCGCAGATGTTGATGCGCCCCGACTTGAGGAGGTAGATGTGGTACTCCTGCACCAGGTGCTCCACCTGGCGCTGCGTGAGGCCCGTGTACGAGAACAGCCCGATCTGTTTCACTATGTGGTCCCAGTTGCCGGGGGTGCCGAGCCTGCAATAGTATATTTGTGTTATAATATAAATAACGAGCTTTTACCCGCGACTTCGTCCGCATAAATTACATACCAGATTTTAAGTCAGATTATCAAACAAAAAAAGTTTCATCTAAATCAGTTTAGTAGTTTTTGCGTGATACTCGAACAAACAAACACCCAAACAAACAAACAAAGACAAAAAATCAAAAAATTGGTGATTTGGAATCAGGGACAGGTAAAAACCATGTCGTAATTTTTTTTTTTAAAAATCTTCAATGTTACAGACAAACTTCTGTTACAGTTTTATAATAGTTTAGATAATAATAAAAAAAGTTTATTCTTCTCCACAAAGTTTTCAATAATACAGGGTGTTTGGTGCATCGTTGGCCAAATTGAATTGGTGGATAGGAGGGGTCTTTTGCTATCTCGCCACACCCCAAAAAAAAAATTCCCGCGTCATGGATTTTTTTTAAGTGTATTTTTTAGGGGTTTTCTCAAAAAAGTATGCCGGCGCCGATGGTATCTACTATCTAGTCGTATAGACCAAAAAAATTCTTTGCATTGCAATAATGGACTACTTAAAGTCACACGTATCGTAATGTACAACGTAAGGTGGGACTTACTTCACGAGCTCCGCTCTCAAGGCTTCCCTCATCTGGATGACTCTGGTCGACATCATCTTGATGTGAACCCTCCTGAAAACAAAACGTTACATTTCATTTTCTTTGGAAGACCAACAGCATTTGACACGATACTAATTGGGATAGTTAACAGAAAGTCAATTAAAATAATTATAATAGTAAGATTCTACGGTCTTTGATCACGCATTTCCTGCGCGCGGGCGGGTTGGAGTACATCCCTCGCACGATCCACGTCAACTGCGACCTGATCGACCTTGCACTTACCACTCGTCGAACAGTTGTTTGTCGCCGAGCACGTTAGCGACGACCCTCGCGCCGTGCGCGGGCGGGTTGGAGTACATCCCTCGCACGATCCACGTCAACTGCGACCTGATCGACCTTGTACTTACCACTCGTCGAACAGTTGTTTGTCGCCGAGCACGTTAGCGACGACCCTCGCGCCGTGCGCGGGCGGGTTGGAGTACATCCCTCGCACGATCCACGTCAACTGCGACCTGATCGACCTTGTACTTACCACTCGTCGAACAGTTGTTTGTCGCCGAGCACGTTAGCGACGACCCTCGCGCCGTGCGCGGGCGGGTTGGAGTACATCCCTCGCACGATCCACGTCAACTGCGACCTGATCGGTGCGACGAGCGCAGAGTCGTTCAGCACTATCGCCAGGTTGCCAACACGCTCGTCTGCAAGAGATCACGTAAGATTCATTGACACACTTCTTCTATATAAAAGATATCTATCTATAATATAAAATCAATAATGTTATTGATGTTCATTCATGTCATTTTATATATTTTTTATTTTTAGGGTTAAGCTCCGTTCGCGTACATGCACCGTCTGAGACTAGCATGCCACTCACGACAAAAATCGAGATGTGCCTCTGTCTTTGTTACTTTACGCCTGGGATTTTCTCATTTTTTCGCTTTTTCGTGCTTAGCATATTACCCCTGCAGTCCATAGTTGGATGAAAAATAATACCCCATCACAAATGCAGGAAGACCTAATTTCTACAACAGGTCCTTAGAACGCAAAACCGACATCAATCTATGCTGAGTCTAATATGTCTCACTGTAGAGTAGTAGTCGTCGCACTAGGGCTGCAGGTCTCCAGTCACGAATCCTTGGTACATCCTACCAGAGAACGGGAACAACTTGTCCGAGTCTAAATAAGTCTAAACTCACTGTAGAGACCAAAGTTCTTGGCGTAAGACTGGGCGCAGACGAGCTCGAAGCCCCTCTTGACGAAGTAGCGGACGGCCCACGCGTCCCTCTCTAAGTCTCCGGTAGCGAACCCTTGGTACGCGCTGTCGAAGAACGGGAACAGCTTGCGCTCCTGTGAAGAAACAAGATTTTGGAAATTTGACCTTCTATACAGGTAGTAGGTAATGAAAAAAATATATTTATGTATGTATGTGTAGGAAACCTTTGCATATTTTAGGGTGCTTCAGACAGTCAAACTCGACCACTTTAATTATGGTGCCAACATCGATATCGGGCCAAATATCAGCTATTCCAAACATTGTTGTTAGAGCATGAATTGCCTCTTTTTGGAACAGTATATTAGCATGTAAGGTTTTTTATTTATACTGTATTTTTCTTTATGTACACACGGCGACACATCAAGCTGTACAAAACCAATACAAGCTGGTCGCGAGACGTTATACGTTACTCGTCCTACGCGCGGCCAGCTTATTTTGGTTTTGTATAGCTTGATGTGTCGCCGTGCGTACATTTTTTTATGGGTTTTTTGCCTTTAATAAAAACGTTTATTATTATTATTATGTATCTCTATGAGGAATTTCACAGGCCGTAGCCCGGACCTTTGGAAGGCTTGCGACACAGGTCCAAAACGTAGAGGCCCCTTTGAGACACTTTTATCTAAATGTGAAGGGATGCACCCAGCGTGGTCTATCTCTGAATACATTATGTAAATGCACCAGAAGACAAACCACGTTCGGTGCATAGACTATTGCAGAAAGGACTGAATATTACTCGGGTTATGTGGGTGAACTTGGTGGACCGGGAAATCTGGGTTATTGCGGAGAGACTCGGGACGCCTGCCGTAAAAAAAGTATCTGGTTTGTCGAAAATGGCAGGCGGTGACTCGCCAACTCATTTAATGGGCCCCCCAAAAATGCCGATCGCAAGGAGCGACAAGGAGGCATTATTAGGACCGAATAGCCAGAGCCACTGACGTTTCCTACGGATCAACAAAACTTTGAATTGTGAGCTCACGCGTCGAGAAGAATCACGTGTGTTCTCAGGTGCATTGCGAAGGTTCATCATACTGTCGAAGTTGCCTTAGAACTAATCGCCCCTAACTCCTCACCTCCATAACATCGGCTATCTTCTCCCACTGCTCCGGTATGGGGTCTATGCCGATGGGATTGTGAGCACACGTGTGGAGAAGGATCACAGAGGTCCAATCATACCGTCGAAGTGGACTTAGAACTAATCGCTCCTAACTCCTCACCTCCACTACTATTACTCCACTAATAATACTCCACTATACTACTACTCCACTAACATTGGCTATCTTCGGCCACTGACACTGCGTGGGGTCTGTACCGGTGGTGCGGTGGGATTGTGAGCACACGTGTGGAGAAGAATCACTCAGGTCCAATCATACTGTCTAAGTGGCCTTAGAACTAATCGCCCCTAACTCCTCACCTCCATAACATCGGCTATCTTCTCCCACTGCTCCTGCGTGGGGTCTATGCCGGTGGGATTGTGAGCACACGTGTGGAGAAGAATCACTGAGGTCCATTATTGCTCCTAACTCCTCACCTCCATAACATCGGCTATCTCCTCTCATCGGCTCACTGCTCCGGTGAGGGGTCTATGCCGGTGGGATTGTGAGCACACGTGTGGAGAAGGATCACAGAGGTCCAATCATACCGTCGAAGTGGACTTAGAACTAATCGCTCTTAACTCCTCACCTCAATAACATTGGCTATCTTCGGCCACTTACACTGCGTGGGGTCTGTACCGGTGCGGTAGGATTGTGAGCACACGTGTGGAGTAGAATCACTCAGGTCCAATCATACTGTCAAAGTGGCCTTAGAACTAATCGCCCCTAACTCCTCACCTCCATAACATCTGCTATCTTCTCCCACTGCTCCTGCGTGGGGTCTATGCCGGTGGGATTGTGAGCACACGTGTGGAGAAGAATCACTCAGGTCCAATCATACTGTCTAAGTGGCCTTAGAACTAATCGGTCCTAACTCCTCACCTCCATAACATCGGCTATCTTCTCCCACTGCTCCTGCGTGGGGTCTATGCCGGTGGGATTGTGAGCACACGCATGAAGAATGATCACTGAGTTCTCAGCGGCGCTGCGTAGGTCTTCTATCATGCCGTCAAAGTCGATAGACCTGGTCTTGCTGTTCCAGTAGCGGTAGGTGCGGGGTGTCGAGAAGCCAGCGTTTATGAACACCAGGTGGTGGTTTTCTGGAAAATATTACATACGTTTGTAATGAATGAAACTTCCCTGTGGGCCTCGCATGCCACCTCCGAGAAAACGATAAAATCGAGCCTCCATCTTTGTTATTTTACGTATGCCAGAAAGAGCGCGCATTAAGTTTTTCTGGTTTTGTCGCTTTGTCGTGGGTGTTCGATTTTAAATCCAATTTAATAGTATCTAAACTATTATAAAACTGTAACAGAAATTTGTCTGTACATTGAAGATATTTACAAAAAAAAATTACGATATGGTTTTTAGATGTCCCTGATTCCAAATCACAAATTTTTGGATTTTTTGTCTGTCTGTTTGTTTGTTTGTTTGTTTGTTTGTTTGTTCGTTTGTTTGTTTGTTTGTTTGGGTGTTTGTTTGTTTGAGTATCACGCAAAAACTACTGAACCGATTTTGATGAAACTTTTTTTGTTTGATAGCTTATCATCTGACTTAAAATCTGGTATATAATTTATGCGGACGAAGTCGCAGGTAAAAGCTCGTTGTCTTATAAAGCTATTAAGAACTTATCCAGAAGTGATAAAACAGGTCCAAAGTGTTTCTTTAAACTTACCCCAGGTAGGGCTGGAGTAGTAGAAGGTGTTATACTTCAAGTGCTTGTTGAGTAGCTCTGCGCCGACCCGGAGCCCGCCCGTGCCCGACAGAGTTTGTACTCCGAATGCCTATGGACAAACAAAACGACATCATAACTACTTATGTACACACGGCGACACATCAAGTCACCCAAAACAAAAATAAGCTGGCCGCGCGACGTTATACATTACTATGCCGACGCGCGGCCAGCTTATTTTGGTTTTGGGTAGCTTGATGTGTCGCCGTGTGTACCTACGTACAAATGGAAAACATTTCATATTCCAAAATCAAAAAAAATGATGGTGATTGAAAATGTAAGCGTAAATAAAAATTTTCTGATTTTTCTATCCATTATTTCTCAAAAAAATACTATAAAAGCTACGCTAAATGGGATGAATTCGGGAAGCTAGAAATAAGTATGATGTATTACTTTGCCTGGCTGCCTTTTCTAATGACTTTGACGGTTTTTTTTAACTTAGAAGAAGTTTAGGCCATTAATCTCAAATAGAAATATCGATACAGGATGCTAGAGTAAACAATTGCATTACTTGAAGGTGCATTATTTTTTGCGAATTTCCCTTCGCTCCTTTGGGAAAGTTGTTCAGTATCATGAGTACAATCACCCATTAAAGTAATGTAACTGTCTAACCTAACACCCTGTAAGATTCATTAGATATAGGCGTTACTAATGACGTTAAACTTGCAGTGCTTCATATGTCCTAGCATTCCCAGCGATGTACTCTGAACTGTCATTGTCACTCGTCTCGTTTATTAAACAGGGTTACTAAATGACTCCGGGTTTTGGCGACGACTCGGGTCCGCTCCAGGGCCGTAGCTAGAGGGGGGCATCGTGGGGCAATGCCCTACCTTAAAATACCAATGCCCTACCTTAAAAATTACCCATCCTTCTTTACAATAGGGGCAAGTTAGGCAAATTCCCTTGCAAAATTTCGAGCTAGCTTCGCTCGCTCAAGCCTATGATATTATGAGCGTAGGTAGGCTAATGGAGTGGAACTCATACCAACACCATTTTGAGTCTTGGAGTGTGAAATTTCGAGATCGTTTCGCTCGCTCCAGCCTTTAAATGTTATTTTGAGGGTAGGTAGGCTAATGGAACTCGGTATCACCATCGCGTTTTGAGTCTTGGTGTGTTCTTTTCTTTTCTAGAGAGAAGATTTCACAGACACTGAATTATGTTACTCATCCAAAAACTAGCCTTTTGATTCCGCCCTACCTTAACATTCTATGCCCTACCTTCAATCCAGTTCTAGCTACGGCCCTGGTCTACTCTGCGCAAACGAAGATTGACGAACGTAATTTTTTTACTGGTCGTACTGTTTGTAGTTAATTCGATCTCGTGCTAATCGACCAGCGGAAGTTCGTTGACCCGTACGGGAATCGTATAATTAACGGTTGTACCTTTCTTCTCCACTAAACATAAGATAAAAGTAGTTGATGATGATGATGTAGGGATACTTACTCGTCCAGCAGCGATGGCAGGGCTGTCTTCACCTAGCAGCATGGACACTGACGCCGTTGAGAAGGCATCCAGACCTGAGAACAACAGATACATTATACATTTCCTTTAAAGCCTGCTTTTTAGGGTTCCGTAGTCAAACAAGGAACCCTTATACCATAGTGTAATAAAAATGAATACTAAAAAAAAAAAATTTGAAAAAGTGACGATGAATGATGAATCAGCGGACGCGACAGGTCAATCGAGCGCCAAAATATTTTTTTTTCGAATTTCTTATGTTTCTTAGGGAAAGTTGTTCAGTATCATGGGTACAATCACCTTAAAGTAATGCGACTTTTTACCCTAACACCCTGTAGACGTATTATGCATTACGTATCACGCAAAAATTTTCTAAACGTAAAAACTCATAATAATGCATAAACCAAAGTCCAAAGCGCAGATATTAAATAACCAAAAAGACTTTTGTACTTTATCTGATAAAGACTATATATCGTATACCTTACATAATTATATTAGGTATAATAAGGTACACTAAAATTGCAACTCAAGACGTAGGCAAAGAACAAAGGTTCAAACTGGAAACACATCCACGTCATTTAAGCAGTTTTGAAACTGAAGAAATTCGATGTGGTAGTCAACGACTAGTGTGCGCAAATTGCTAAGATCTTTCTAAACCATCATTTTGTGGTTAGTTTTTTGTTATTATCTTTTGTCTTTTCTAATCGAGTAGAATATAACTTGCATAATATAGTTATTATTATTGATAAGAAATTGCTAATAATCTTATCTTCGTGATTCTTAACAAGTACCTATATTGGGTATTACTACAATTATAAATATTATCTAATAGGTATTATCAGGTTTCTTGTCTTTGCGCTGAATACCGATACCGTGATGTTGTATAAGGAAGATTTTGCTGATTTTTATCAGTAAAAGTACGATGTCGGAGTACATAATAGTTTTTATCCGTATAATCTCAGAGCATTTTATTCACGTCACGGCCTTGAATGATAAAACGAACCCATGGCCAAGGCATTATCAGCGTATTTCAACAAATTATTTGTTACTGATGGTAACTAGTAACTAGCAATCAACCCTAAGGTCGAAGACAGAAAAAATGATGCACTAGCGGAGAGATAATATTAATAACTTGTCATTGCATCAGATCGTGTTAACGTCATAGTAATTGATAACCTACTGTTTAGTGTTTTTGTTGTTAGTGGCCTTGAAAGATAACAATTGGGTATTTGACTACATTCAATATATTTTATTTTTATCTACTCAAAAAAAAAAGGGTTAGAAAATAACGCTAAACTCCCATTTTCATTGAGTTTTTAGCTTGAATACTATTTTTAATAACAAGATAAACTATAAAAAGTAATGAAAATGTTGATGACGTCACAACTCAATATTTAGTACAAATCTTCATACAAAGCGCATGTTTTGACGTCCGATAAAGAGTCGCTGATTTGACTAGTTGTCAAGTAGCCAATTCTTTGAACTATTTACAATTTGAGTTTAAGCATAATACATAAGAGATAAGATTCCTTTGGAGCGTCTTTCTGGGCGAACGGATAGCACCCTACCACCACTTGAAACGTCACTCCATCGAAAGCCTTAGCACGTAATTATTATTCCATAGCTTCGATTATCCTCCATAGTTACTACCGCTGAATACCCGAAACTAATCCTTGATACAATTACACTCATAAAATATGAATAGTTGTAACGAAGTTTCTCGCCACCCTAAGATCAGAAAGAGATTTAACATTGGATATGCGGGTTTGCGGCATTATAATGACCTGATGAGTTCACGATTCAGACTGCTCTCAAACGGTGAAAGAAAACATCGCGAGGAAACCTGCATACATTGAAGAAGAAAATCTGATGGGTATTTAAAGTCTGACAATCTGCATTGAGCATGCGTGGTGGACTAATACCAACCCTTACCGTACCTTGAGGGTAAGCCCTGTGCGCTGCAGTGGGACGTATGACAGGGTCCTTCTTAATATGCTGACACTTTTTAAAGGGGATGATCAGACCATCAAACGGAACAACTTTCTCTAAGGGACCAACATCGAAATTGCGAAAAAAAAATCTGCTGTCCCATACAAAACTGCAGACCTACTCGAGCCAAATGTATGGGACAGCAGATTTTTTTTTCGCGATTTCGACGTTGATCCCATAGAGTGGCATAGAGAAAGCTAGTCAGTTGAATGGTCTGATCATCCCCTTCAAAAATTGTCAGTATATTAAGAAGGACCCTGTATAGGCTGATGATAATGATGGGGATCCTGGTGGCCGAACTCAAAGGAAAATAATCATAAGTCTATGTATGTATGGTTCACAAACCAATACGCTGTAAAACTCCGCATAAGCAGTACGTGCGTAAGCAGGTACGTACGTAAGTATAGTCGATACTTACGTACGTACCGCTCAAAATTACAAAGGACGTGTCCTTTAACAGCCAATTAGAGCTAGCTATCTTGCCACGCACCCTGTCAGTTTTTGGCGATCAATTCTCCTACAGCAGTCGATACATTCGACATCTATTGCCTTGGTCTATCTTCTTCTTATCATGTGGGCAGCAAGCCCTGGTGTCAAGAGTTTTTCAAACCGCCTTACGGCCTCTGACGTGGTTTTTATGTAACGACTACTACCACTAGAGATGGTAGCCGGAACCAACAGCTTAGCGTGCCATCCAAAGCACGGAATCATCTTTCTTTTCAGACAATCTGGTGATTCAGCCTGCAATGTCCTAACTAACTGGGGAAGAACGCACAAAGTAACATTCCACTAGAAATCGAACCCACGACCTCCGTGTCAAGAGCCCAATGCTCTTAACCATGAGACCAAGGAGGCAGTTCATGTTCATTCATCATCTCAGCCGATGGACGTCCACTGTTGGACATAGGCCTCCCCCAAGGATCGCCATAACGACCGGTCCTGCGCTGCCCTCATCCAACGTTTTCCCGCCGCCTTCACCAGGTCGTCGGTCCACCGTGTGAGGGGCCTACCCACGCTGCGCTTTTCGGTACGCGGTCGCCACTCGAGAACTTTTCGGCCTCACCGGCCATCGGTTCTACGAGCAATGTGCCCGCCCACTGCCACTTAAGTTTAGCAATTCTTTGGGCTATGTCATGTTCATTGGTCTATAGTAAGTCCTAATACAGTAAACTACGTTCTTGTGTCGCTAATAGTGAAAAGCTTCAGTCACAAGTACTGTTTTCACACTGCTGATAATGATAATAGGTTTAATTAACACAGGTATGCAACAATCAGCCCACCGAGTTGATATCGTATTGTAGGACTTGGTACTTCCATGCATGAGCTAAATTAATACACAATGCCAAATATATTAAGGCGTAATGAGTTTATAAACTCGTGAAAAATAGCTTTTTCGATTACGTTTTTTCCATTCAAAATGAAATAATTTTGATTTGAATGAAATATATATTATAGTTGGGGATATTTCCTAGGCAGGAAGGTTATTCAGTACACGATTGGAACAATTTGGCTAGATAGAAAAACATCCCGAAGTTACCCCTGTTTCTTACTTTTAATATCATTTTATATCTAGAAGAAACTGTATTTACGCAAATAAAATATACTATTATCTTGGCCATAACATAAGCTTGGCAGCTAGGTATATTTCGTTTACTTTACTTTATATACTTCAACACAATTCCAAAATATTTACGAAATTTCGAGCGCCTCGCCATTTTGCCGATGCGATACGCCATTTTAGAAGCGCGGCAGCGCTTGTAGAGGTAAGACCTATGTCAAACTTTTCTTCAAATTTCACGTCTTATTTTACAACATTTCCGGCTTTTTTCTGTATTAATATCTATTTAAATATTTCTAATATTGCTCAAATTGTAAATAATAGCTGTGATTATTGTAGATATAACTAATTTGTAAATTTTTTTTTGAATTGTAAATTATGTAGGCAAAATGACAGTTCCATCATAGTGCCACAGTTCACGAATATAGCTTTCAGTAGGACAACACCAAAATGACTCGTGGTGCTACGAATTGCTAAACTGATGTAGGTAAAGTTGTTTTTGTAGCGCATAGCGAGGCATCCTAAGAGGTAAGCGGTTCCCAAAGTGTATCTTAGGGTTTCGTGGAAAACAGTAGGGTTCCTTGAATCCAAGAGCGGATACTTACATTTTCTGAAAAGGGATCGTCTTGCGAGTTTAGCTTAGGTATTTTCTCATTTTATACTTTTATTTCCCACTGTACAAAGAAAGTACACTACAATTAAAAAAAAAATACTGTAATAAAAATTGCTTTAATATTTACAATTTAGACTATTTTATTTAAAATATACCAACAGATTTTGTACTGAATAAAAATTTTTTAACAAAAAATTAAAACCGACTTCAAATTTCAAAAAGTACCTAAAAATAATAAATATTGCAGCCGATGAATTTTACGTTAGCAACTATAAGAATATCATTTTGTTTTATCGAAGTCGCTGTCAAGCCTGTACGATTCGAGACTGAGCTTGCAATAATTTTTTGGCTAGGCTTGAACACCGACTACAATAAAACAAAATTATATTCTTAATAGATGCTAACGTAAAATTCATCGGCTGTAATATTTATTATTTTTTACTTTTTGAGTTTTGAAGTCGGTATTCATACTTTGTTAAAAAAATTTTTTTTTAATTTTCAGCGTTGGTGTTATATTGGGTTAACATATCCGTTGGACATGTAAAGGGAACATGAACACGAATCTTTATCCTCCCCAACCGGGAGTTACCTACGTGCCTGATTTATTTTATGAGCAGCCTGGAATACAATACAATAGATACATTCTCTACTGCAACTACGACAAGGGCGTCGCCAGCCCGTGGCTCAGGGGGGCCCCCCTCCCCTTAATATTATGCAAGGCAAGTTAATATTATGGAGGACGAGCATTTACCCGCGACTTCGTCCGCATAAATTATATATCAGATTTTAAGTCTGATCATAAGCTATCAACCAAAAAACAGTTTCATCAAAATCGGTTCAGTAGTTTTTGCGTGATGCTCGAACAAACAAACAAACAGACGGACAAAAAATCCAAAAATGGGGATTTGGAATCAGGGTCGTCTAAAAACCATATCGTAATCTTTTTGTTGTAAATATCTTCAATGTACAGACACACTTCTGTTTCAGTATTATAACAGTTTAGATGATACTGCCCCTCCCTGCCCCCCCCCCCCCCCCCCCCCCTTGGCGACGCCCTTGAACTACGACAACATGTTCCAATGTAATAACTTCATAAAAAGATTTGTCGTTTAATAAGTGAGCTTCAAGCTTCTATACAACAGGGTGTAAAAAAACCCTGTTGAAGCCTTAAAGGGTTGCTTCAGATCATCAACCTGAACAACTTTCACTATGGAGTCAACATTGAAATCGCGAAAAAGAAATCAGCTGTTCCATACAAAACTTCGCAATTTCGATATTGGTCCCATAGATAAAGTTGTTCAGGTGGTCTGAAGCAACCCTTTAAAGCTGCAACAGGGTTTTTTTTTACACCCTGTATTTAATAAATAATTAAGGGCCTGTTTTACCACTTTTGAGTAAGTTCTTGTTAGCTTATCCGACAGACAGTTTGACATATTTTGTATGAAAGTTATTAGCCCAGTCATTTTACGGTTTGAACCGGGACTAATTAATAATTGAATTTTTTTTTCGCTTTAATACTGAAGAGCCAATTTGAGCTTAGAAATGTACCAAAATAAAAAAAAAACATGTTAGCAACAGTTCCAATTTTATCTCGTTCCTGATGGAAACATTTTTTTGCACATATTTAAGGCTTTACCATTATACATACTTCAAACATGGTGTAAATATTTTTGTCTACTTAGAAGGTTTTGAAAAACACATTCGTATTTTTTAATAAATTACATCATTTTTTAAATTTCAATGCCTATTTTATTGCTCAAAAATAATTTATATTGTTAATCTAATTCAAATGAGTGCATTAGTATTAATATTATTAATTTAAAAGCCTTCTCGAACACACAATTTTGATTTCGATGTTGCGTAGCAATTTTTTTTAAATATCATTTAGGATAGTATTTTTGTCACTAAATGGTGCCGGTAACAGTTTAAAAGTCCAATTAATAATTACTCCCTACCCCGCCTAACAAAACTTAGTAAAATGACTGGCCTATATGTCAAAATATCTGTCGGATAAGCTAACAAGAACTTACTAGGAGTCATGTAAGTCATGTTGCAGGGACTGACCCGAGCATACGTCTCGCGTGGTTTCGCGCGTCGCGTTTTTGCCTGCCACGAGGCTCCGCAATCCTCAGTCTCTTCTTGTTCTTGTCCAAAAACAATCCCTGAGATTGGGATAGATTCTCCCATAAACTACTTGACACTGGCGGAAATGCAGTGCTAACGCACAAGCAAAAGAGTCCATATAAATAAATAAATAGAACTTACTAAGAAGTGGTGAAACAGGCCCTTAGGGTTATAAGCAGTGATAGGAATAGGTAGTGCCATTCAGGGTAATGTTGTGAATATTTGTGTGATGAATATTAATATTTGTATTCGATTCAGGCGTACAATTTTATGCATTGTATATTAAACAGGGTGCACGCCCCGTATAGATACAAACACCCATGAATCGAATACAAATATTAATATTCATCACACAAATATTCGCAACATTACCCTGAATGGCACTACCTATTCCTATCACTGGTTATAAGTTTGCATTGATTTATGTGAGCACTTACCAAGGACAGGCAGGTACTCGTGCAGGAGTGTGTCATCGGCAGCCATCTGCTTCTCCATCTTGCGCACCACTGTTAGTACCCATGGCTTTCCATTCTCGTCTCTGTACGCTGCAACATATTTGTTTGTTTTTAACTGACTTCAAAAAAGGAGGAGTTTCTCAATTAGACTGTATTTTTTTTTTAATGTTTGTTTCCTCAGAACATGGATTTAGAATGATAAAAGGATACCAATCCTCCTTACAAGCATCGACACAAGAAAATTGGCCATGGCGGTTGGTAATGTTCAACCTTCTTTCGTACGTCTCCCTAGTTGATAATTCCACCGATTTTGTGGCCCATTAAATCAGAACAAAAAAAAAAAGATTTTTTTTTGTCTTTGGATTAGAAAGGGACAAAGTAACGTCAAAAACATAGACGGGAATTTACGAAAGAAGAACGATCATTCATTACCGACCACCAAGGAGTGTTATCATGTTTCACCACTCGTTAGGCAGTGTGCCCTCCAAGGTATCTATAGGTATTGTCAAAGCTGGCATACATATCCTAACAGCGAATTGAGTTAGGGTATGCCCGGCCCCCGCCGTACCCCACACGCCGCGCGGGTATAGACCCACCGCGACCGCTGAGCTTCATCACTTATTTTATTTACACTATGGTCAAACCGTACAGTTCGAAAAAGTAGGCTCAGGCTAAAGGCTAAATTATCATCATCATCATCAAATAATTTATTTCAGACAAGATGTCCATATAGTGTTAGTATACAAGTATCTTACAGCTAGTGTTAGTAACAAAACATTTTATTTTATTTTAAAAACCCGGTATGGAGCTTCACCCAGTGATGTAACAGCGGGGAGTCCCACCGGTCTTTAAACACACTCAGGAGACCGTTGGTGCTGGCTCGGAGCCTGCCCAACATGGAGGCGCACCGTTTTCTCAATATAGCATAGAAGTCGTCCGTGTGCGCCTCCGCAAACATTCCCGACGCACTACAATGCCGCACCAGCCCCATCAGTATCCTGAATGCGTTATTATACTGTACGCGTAGGTCGCTGTATGCCCGCTGCGTATACCGGGTCCAAAGGCTGCACGTGTAGAAAGACTGACAAAATGCTTTAAAAAGTGTGATTTTTACTTGTTTCGTACATCGTGCAAACCTTCGTGCCAGCATATTACAACGGACAGTCAGCGACCTACGCTCCCTCTCAATATCGCAGTTATCCCTGAGATCATCAGTGACCCAATGGCCCAAATTATGACATATAATAAAAAAAGGTTTCGGTCAGTGGGTCATTTTCGTTTCTTTTAACTTAAGGCTTTTTTATAGGTTGGTGCTCACCGGGTTAAATACCAATAAAAAATTATTTAAACTGTATCCACTAAATATACCAAATAGATTTTTACATAATGTTAGGGTCATAAATGTTTTTTATGTAAATTAATAATAATAACTGTACATAATAAAGTGTTAAATAACTTACCGCCGACACTCAAATTAACTTTATTTTTGTATGAATCTTCAGCAAACAACTTCATTAACTGAAACACTTCGATCGACGGACCCTGCTCGACGCATTGGAAACGGGAGCCCATTTTTAATAGTTTACTGATTTAGCAGACACGAACACCTCTGTACAAGCACGCTCAACAAGTGTAGGGCTTCTTTGCAATTAATAATACAGTAAAAAACTGATTTAGAAGTGCTAAAATTACAAGCCAATTACAAGCCGACCTTTGCCAATGTCACTAATGTCACGAAACGAACAGGGCTGCCACCTCAAAAAATTTATTGGCCGTTAAATTTGTGAAAAAAGCCCTAGATTCCATTTTTGAGGGTCAGAAAAGCGCTAAATTCTTTTTCACATAAATAGTCGTTCAAAGTTCTCAAAATCGTCTTATCAGTGTAGATTTCTAGACGATATTAAAAAAGAATTGCAACGCAACATAGAAATCAAAATTGTATCCCAGAAGGCTTTTAAATTAATAATATTAATACCAATGCATTCATTTGAATTAGATTTAACAATATACATTAATTTTGAGCAATAAAATAGGGAATAAAATTTAAAAAATGAGTTATTTATTAGAAAATACGAATGTATTTTTCAAAACCTTCTGAGTAGACAAAAATATTTACACCATGTTTGAAGTATGTATAATGGTAAAGCAAAGCCTTAAATATGTGCAAGAAAAAATTATTATCAGTTTTTTTAGAACGAGGTAATATCTAAATTTTAAAATTGGAACTGTTGCTGACGTGATTTTTTTTTATTTTGATAAATTTTTAACGTAGAAAGAGAAGGTACAGTCAAAGAGCACATCAAGCTATACACTTGCAGTTCGATTGTAACACTTATGGCGCACTAAATAAGAACTGTACAAAGTCCAAAGTGTCAAGCATGACGTGCTCTTGACTGTACTAGAAGGAAGCACATGTCTTGTCATATTCACTCAATAAGAGATGCACATCATATCAAATTCGCTCTAGTTAAAAAAAGAGATCGCTACCTTATTGCTGTCCGCCGTAACCACTTTTTTGTACTACGGTCACCTGACTCAAAACTGTCACTTCATATAAATTGTATAGGATTTTATGACTATCGCTATCTCATACCCGGTTACACCGACATTCCGTCTACCAGCGTAAGCGAAAAATTCTTCCTCTAAGATTTTTAAGCTCAAATTGGTTCTTCAATATTATAGCGGAAAAAAAATGCAATTATTAATTAGTCCCTGCTCAAACCGTGAAATGACTGGAATGAACACTGCACACTCTATGGACATGTTTTTGTTAAGAAGGTCGCATGACTCTTCCTTTATGGTTCTTAGCTGGTTCTTAGTGTAACTTAGCAACCGTGTGTTTTGTCATGTCAGATTGTCAGATAAATAAAATCAAAGAATATAAT
This sequence comes from Agonopterix subpropinquella, assembly GCA_922987775.1. Taxonomy (NCBI): domain Eukaryota; kingdom Metazoa; phylum Arthropoda; class Insecta; order Lepidoptera; family Depressariidae; genus Agonopterix; species Agonopterix subpropinquella. Next base: position 6,234,782 of record OV277696.1, on the reverse strand, counting down.
AAAATATACTTTTGCATTGCGCTGTTTTTAAGTAAATTCTTAAAGTGGTAGCAGAGTCATGGAAAAAGCGATATTAAACGCTTCCAAGGTTCAGGTTGCAAACCTGACTGACAAGAATTACAAAACCTGGAGATACAAAATTCAAATAGTGCTTAAGGCAATGCCGGGATGTGTAGAAATTTTAGAAGGAAAAATTTCACAGCCAGCCTTGGCGCCGACAGCAACAGCCGATGAAAAGGCTAAATTTGAAGGAGATCTACAGAAATTTGAAAGCTTGAATAGCGCAATTTTAATTTTATTTACGACAAACATGTCCGACGAAATTTTGCAAAAAGTTCTACGCTTTAACAAAGCCAAAGACATGTGGGATGAACTAGAGCGCCTATTTGGAGGTACTTGTGTGGATAAAACCTACGACCTATGCCTGAAATTCTTCAGTTACAAGAAAGATAAGGATCATGACATAATATCACATGTGTCAGCTTTAAAGAATATCTGGAGTGAAATGAGTGTGGAAATACAAAATGAGGCCAAATTGCCCGAAATTCTCCTCATATGTAAAATCCTAGACACCCTACCCTCAGAATATCTTGGATTCAAATCTAGTTGGCTGTTGATTTCGAAAAAGGAACGCTCAGTTGAAAATCTGACAAGTCAGTTATGCGCACATGAAAGAGTTCTACGTCAGAATGACTTAGCTGTCACAGAAGACGAGACTAATGTAGAAGCTTTGTATGCAAAGAACGATAAGGGTAACAAAAAGAATTTTACCAAGAAGGACCTAAAGTGCAATTATTGCAAAGAAAAGGGACATAGAGTCAGAAGCTGCAAAAAGTGGATTCATGATGGCAGACCGCCCAAGGAGCCCAATAATGTGAAGATGAATAATCTGACAGCAATGACGATACATACAACAGAAGCATTAATTGGAGAAACAAAAGATATCCAGAACTGGTACGTAGACAATGGTTGCACCAGTCACGTCACCAATCGAGGAGACATGTTCCAAAGCTTTAGCTATTTCAAAAGCCAGCACACAGTGACCGGCGCGAATGGCGTATGTATTAAAGCCATAGGCAGTGGTAATATTCTTATAGAGGCTGATGTGAAAGGCAAAGTAGAGCCGATTCTTTTACAAGATGTATGGTACGTACCCAGCATTACCAAGAATTTATTCTCAGTCCTCGCTGCCCATGATAAATTAGACAAAAGCATTTTTAAATCCACCAGATTGGAATGCTCATTGGACGTGGATGGACAGACAAAAGTCGTTGGCACTCGTGAAAAATTTGGAGGGTTATTTAAACTGAAAATTAGATGCCTGAAACCCAATTTGGATGTAAACCAACTGACAACGTCCAACCTGTTGCAAATCTATCATGAAAGATTTGGACATCAAAACAAAAATCATGTCAAGAAGTTGATAGAAAGAGAGTTCGACATTAAAGTGGAAGTAACCAAGGAGCTTTGTGAAGGTTGCATCTATGGTAAATCTCACGTATTAAAGTTTGGAACCAGAGAGAAAGCAACACGACCTGGAGAATTGGTATACGCTGATGTCTGTGGACCTTTCCCATACTCAATTTCAAAGTACAGATATTTTATTCTCTTCAAAGATGACTACACTCGGTACAGATTTGTATATTTTATGCGAGAAAAAGCTGAAGTACATGCGAAGCTGTCACTTATGCTGTCTGAAGTGAAAGCAGCTGGCGTTGTAATTAAGGAACTGCTAAGCGACAATGGCGGCGAGTTCGACAACGGCAAAGTACACGCTATACTCGACAAAGAAGGCATCAAGCAACGACTCACAATGCCCTATACCCCACAGCAGAATCCTACAGAGAGGGAAAACAGAACTGTTGTGGAAATGGCACGAAGTCTTATGCATGCACATGCCAATATCTGTACGGCACTATGGGCTGAAATGGTTTCAACAGCGGTGTACATCCTGAATAGATCAGGACCCACCAGTATCGATGGAAAGTCGCCGTATGAACTATGGCACCATAAGAAGCCAAGACTAAGTCATTTAAGAATAATTGGATCAAACTGTTATCCGCATGTTCCAAAACAACGAAGGAAGAAGTTGGATAAAAAGGCACAAAAGGGTGTCCTGATTGGCTACGACTCTGATGAGGGCTATCGTATATGGAACAGCGATACCTGCAAACTAATACGGTCGAGAGATGTTGTCTTCGATGAAAATCCCATACTGGACCATATTGCAGAGACCAAAGAACCCAATGCCCCGCGAAGCAACTTCAACTTCGGATTGCCAGTTTATGACAGCCACGATGACCAGCAATCATCAACAAGTCAAGATGAATGTCCAGCTGATAGAGATAGTATGTTAAACAATCAACAAGATCAGACTGAACCATCGTCAACTCAAGATGAACCTGCGGTTGAGGCGCGATTGCCTGTGGTAGATACACCAGAGCCAGAACAAACTATGGATGAGCCATTACAGGATTTAGAGGCAAATGACATAATCGAAGAAGATCAAATGTATGATGCAGAAAGCGAGATAGATAGAACTGGTTCACCACTTTCTATATCTGAGATCGAGGCAGAAGGCAGGATGACGCTACGAAATCGCTCAAACCTAAAGCCACCAGCCAAATACACAGATTTTGTCTGCAACGTTTGTTTTAACGTGAATTCGATATGCGACCAACCTCTTACAGATCCTGGCACCTTTAAAGAATCAATGGCATCCAAAGACTCTGACCAATGGCGCAAGGCAATGGATAGCGAGATCAGTTCCTTAAAGGAAAATAAAACCTGGGAAATGGTAGAATTGCCGAAAGGAAGAAAAGCCATACCCTGTAAATGGATTTTCCGGATTAAGACAGGCCCTGATGGCACAATAGAAAAATATAAAGCCCGTCTTGTTATTAAGGGTTATTCACAGAAGAAAGGATTAGATTATGACGAGACGTTTAGTCCTGTCGCTAAGACAAGCACAATAAGAGCGGTACTCAGCATCGCTGCTCAAGAAAAACTTACACTTTCTCAATTCGATGTCTCAACAGCATTTTTGTATGGAACATTGAAAGAAGAAATTTACATGAAACCTCCTGAAGGATACTCAAAGAATGACGGAAAAGTTTGCAAGCTTACAAAAAGTTTATATGGCTTAAAGCAATCTCCACGCTGTTGGAACAGCACCATTACCGAGCACATCCTCAAAATTGGATTCAAACAAAGCGAGAGCGATCCCTGTCTGTTCAAAAGAGGAGAGGGGAAACACAAGCTGATACTAGCCCTATACGTCGATGACGGTCTTATTGCTTCTGCAAGCCCAGACGAAACAGACAAATTTATGAATGAGATGAGGCAACGTTTTAAAATAAGAACCAAAAACGGCTCGTACTTTCTAGGAATTGAAATAGATCAAAAAGCTGATGGATCTATAAAAATTGATCAGAAAGGATACGCAAAACGGCTACTAGAACGATTTGGTATGCAGGACTGCAAAGCAGCTGTAACACCAATAGTGAAAGATGATGTGATATTCCCAAAGGATAACAATGAAGTCGATAACTTTCCATATCGTCAAGCAGTTGGTGCACTCTCTTACCTAATGGTTGGTACAAGACCAGACATAGCGTTTGCCGTCGGAGTAGTCTCCCGAAAACTTGATAAACCAACAGCAGAAGATGTAGCAAAAGTGAAAAGAATCCTACGCTATATTAAAGGCACGATGAACTATGGAATTAAATACAAGCCTTCCACTGCACTCCAGAGTTTAAAGTGCTACAGTGATGCTGATCACGGAGGTGACAGCTCTACTGGTCGCTCAACAAGCGGCATGATATGTCTCTACGCCAATGGCGCTATAGCGTGGCAGAGTAAAAGACAATCTACCGTTGCCATTTCCTCTACAGAAGCAGAAATTGTAGCTGCTAGCGAGGCTGCAAGGGAAATTATATGGCTCACTCGCATTATAAAATTTATGCAGAATAAAGGTAAAAGAAAAATACCAACACTGTACATAGACAGTGAATCTGCATTAAGGTTGGCTCATGATCCACCGTACGAGACCCACCAGAGGACAAAGCACATCAAGCTCAGACATTTCTTTGTGAGGCAGTGTGTCCTAGAAATGGATCTGACGGTTGAGAAGGTAGACTCCAGCGATCAACTGGCTGACTTCCTTACAAAGCCTCTCTTCAAACCTCGGCTTCAGAAGCTATGCAATATGGCAGGAGCCTTTATTTAAATAGAGGGGATGTTAAGAAGGTCGCATGACTCTTCCTTTATGGTTCTTAGCTGGTTCTTAGTGTAACTTAGCAACCGTGTGTTTTGTCATGTCAGATTGTCAGATAAATAAAATCAAAGAATATAATAAAATATACTTTTGCATTGCGCTGTTTTTAAGTAGATTCTTAAAGGTTTTGACCACAATGTGCTATAAATATTTATCATATTTCGATCAAAAACACGAAATATTGCATATTTCAACACAAATAATGTTGCTTTATTAAAAGTTAATAAGCACTAGATTCTCCACTAGGCGCTAAATTCTGTGATACGGCGCTAAACGTACCAAAAAAGCGCTAGATCTAGCGCTGAAAGCGCTAAGGTAGCAGCACTGGTCACGAACGTCAATAAGCAGTGCTGCCAGCTGAATCTTGTCAAAAGTAACCGGAATTTGATAAAAAAGTATCCTTTTGGTGTGAAAAGTACATCTATGGAGGTGCTACTTGGGAATGTTCCTCCATTGAAAAGGGAAGATCTTCCACCAGGCTATGTGTGAAGCCTGGGGACCGGCCGTGGTCCAACAGTTCTTAGTTGGCCCTTGTATATATATCGAATCTCTGTGATTATTTCTCTTGCGCGATTTATGTCTTGCATTCAATTGTGAACCTTATTTGTAGTAGGTTATGAGTTACGTATTTACGATGAACGCTGTCTATGTATGGAGCATATTTCCGCGAGCGACGGTATCGCCATCTGTTGGCATCTTTGCTATAACTTGTGGGTGCTGACATCTGTAGCATGTCCCCACACATCTACGCTATGCTAGTACGCCAACCCGCGATAGCGTGATAATGATATAGCGCTATCACGCATCCGCTCTCTTTCTATTTGCGTGCGAGCGAACGACCGAGATAAGACTAAATTTGACAGATCGATGAGTTAAATCGACTAGCCCCTCAGTGGGCTACAAGTGGGCTAGTACGCCAACCTGCGATAGTAGACCAGTTATTTTACGGTTTGAGCCGGGACAAATTAGTAATTGATATTTTTTTTCGGAGCCAATTTTAGCTTAGAAAGGTTCCAAAATAAAAAAAATATCACGTCAGCAACAGCCCCAAATTTTAAATTTAGCATTTTTCTCGTTCTAAAAAAACGAATGGTAAATTATTTTTTGCAAGCTTTTAAGGCTTTACAGTTATATGTATATACTTCAAACATAATGTTAATATTTTTGTCTGCTTGGAAGGCTTTGAAAAATAGGTACATTAGTATTTTCTATTAAATATCTCATTTTTAAAATAGCCAGTAGCCTAGTCATTGCCTATTTTATTGCTCAAAAATAATTTATTTTGTTAAATCTAATTAAAATGAGCGCATTGGTATTAATATAATTTTAAAAGCCTTCTGGGAGATACAATTTTGATTTCTATGTTGCATAGCGAATTTTTTTAAATAAGTTTTTAGATAGTCTTTTTGTTACTAAATGGTGCCGGTTACAGTTTAAAAGACCAATTCATAATTACTCCCCACCCCTCCTAACGTAACTCCGTAAAATGACTGGGCTTTAGCGACATTTAACACATCTACTGTAATACATAAGTTTGTGTAACACATCGATATGGTATGTACACCCAATCGTTCGCGCGCAAATAGAAAGAGAGCTTAAGCGTTAATTATTATAGCTAGTGTAGTGATAGCGCTGTCGCGGGTTGGCGTACTAGCTCCACAGCTTCCTGATTTTTCGATTACAACTAAAATGTACTATAAACATCAAAAAACAAACTAGGTACCCTGTGGGTACCCTAAAGTACCAAAAACTACCAGATTCAACCAAAGAAAATTATATACTCTAGGATTCAACCTTCTAAGCATATGCTCACGACTATAATCCCCGAGGGGGTAGTCAGAGATATTCTGAAACCTCAGAACATCACGTTTCACTAGTAACGCAACTCTGTCCAGCTCCAGTGTGACTGGGAGTGAGCCCGTCGCCACTTGTAATAGACAGTAAGAACAATACATGCCTCGAAATAGAAGCATGCAGGTTTCCTCCCGATGTTTTCCTCCACCGAAAAGCCAAACCAACCTTAACCTCCTCCGCCTCTTTGGATTCAACCTTCCAAAAGGTAGAAAATTACTGTCAAATTCCTTTTAAAATTGAAATTTATTTATTTAATAAGAAAACAACATTCAATTATAATTTTAGGTAGGCAAGCACCTAAATTATTTAAGGGTATGACGTGTAAACTGGATTTTTGATCCGGCATGCTCTGGGATCATCGGGTCGTACAACTACGTACACACTCTTGAACTCTCGGTTATCACCATCATTTTTATAATAATTGTTTACTCCAACTACAGCCATACCAATTCCTACTAGGCCCATAAACGATGCACACATTATTTCTGGTATCTCCCACCATCCCTTTAAAAAGAGTCCCTTCAATCCCTTCGGAAATTTTATTTCATGGCCGATGTATGTTGGGGCGATTGGCTTTATTGCATTAAGAAAACTTTTCAACATTGTTCAGCTTCAGATAGGTTTTATAAAAGCAGAGAAAATATTATTTAAGAACTTATTTAAGTACCTATATCTCTCGACTGCTCTCGATAAAAAATGTAGTCTTTGCTGTAGTCTTTGATGTGTGTAGAGAGTACATATGTTCCTTGATGTGTACTTAAAATAGTTTGTGAAAATGTCAGTAGGTACAGTCAAGAGCACGTCAAGCTTGACATTTTGGACTTTGTACTGTTCTTATTTAGTGCGCCATAAGCGTTACAATCGAACTGCAAGTGTAAAGCTTGATGTGCTCTTGACTGTACAAAGAGAATGGAACAAGAAGCTTCAAATTAGCTTCTTGGAATGGAACAGAGATTGATGAATGGAATCACTTGTGTCAGTATGTATAAAAAAAGTACTCTTTGTTCAGTATTTGCAAGAAGCTTCAAATGAGTATTTGGCACTGTTTGGCATCATTTTGGCATAGACGAAACTGTTTTTGGCTCTGGTTTTTGGTTGGTTTTTGGCTTAGATTAAAGACTTTTCGATGATTTTTGGTGTCAGTGTGTGTCAGTCAGTGAGACTATGGTCAGTGTAAGTCATAGACATAATTATACTAATGGTGTAAGTATATAAAATCAAGTGAAAAACTATAATGTGTCTGTCAATAATCAAAGAGAATATAATCAACTAGCTTTTTGCCAGCAACTTCGTCCGGCTCTAAGTAATCTTTAATGAGCTTTGTATAGTATTTTTTAACTTTAAAATTAAATGTCTCCGTAACCTTACACCGTAGGACAGTTTTTTGCATTATAATGTAAGATAATAATATACCTAAAATACACACAACATTTGGTATCTGGCCGTATCAGCGTAAATACTCATAATCATTCAAACGAGCGACCGCAAACTAGCGAGGATTGCAGTACGTTACTGCACAAAATATGCATGATAATGTCAAAAATATTTATTAACTAATGATTTTGGGCTATAAAAAAAGTAAAGCGGTATTAAAAAGAACCAAACCGAACAACTTTTAATGAGCTCTATAGAGATGTTTTTTTAAAACTTTAAAATTAAATATTGAAGGACTTTTTTACATAATAATATAAAGTAATCATCATCATCATCATCTCAGCCACAGGAAGTCCACGATATAAAGTAATATTAGCACTTAATACACACAACATTTAATACGTGGCCGTATCAATGTAGGTAGAAACTCATACCAATTCAAACGAGCGACCGCAAACTAGCGAGTATTGCGGTGCGTTCCTGCACAAAATATGCGTGATGATGTCACAAATAATTAAATCGAATAATTCTGGGCTATAAAAACAAATAAAGTTTCGGAGATAGGTATTTAAAGTTAACGTTTTAAAAAAATCCCTCTAAAAAGCTCATTAAAAGTTACTGATTTAGGTTTTTTTACCACTTTATTTGTTTTTATAGCCCAGAATTATTAGTTTTAATTATTTGTGACATCATCATTCATCACGTATCAATATCCCTCCATACAAAAATTACCCTTAGGCTTTACCGACATGAAATCCTTTTACAGGCCTAGCAACTCCTGTTCCAAGGTAGTCCCTACAAGGGGATGACGTTTTTGTTTTTATCTTATTTAAATTTTTGTTTTTTTGCAACGGAAATGATAAAATAAAGTTGGATTAAAATTGATAATAGTAGATTATGTACCAAGGGGATAAAGCAGTGTCTTTCATCACGGGCGCGATATTGAATCCCGAGCGTAACGAGGGATTCTAGGGTTAACTCCCGAGCGCAGCGAGGGTGTTTAGAGTTAACTCCCGAGTGAAGCGAGGGAGTTAAGACTAGAATCCTGAGTGAAGCGAGGTTTATCCCCGAGGACCATACTCTACTTTTCACACCCTCCGCGAGAAAATAAAAAGCAATACTGTTAGAAACCCAGGGGAGCATGTAAATTATCTATGGTTAGAAACCAATTATTTTATTAGAGTTTATAACAAAGTATTAGAGTTCAATAGTATAGTATTTAGAAAACACTATTTTATTAAATTAAAATTGAAAGTAGATTTTGAAAGTCAAATCAGCAGTAGAAAGATGCGTATCTCTATAGTAATTTTGACATTTTCAACTGCTGAACTCAGCGAATGAGATTCAAAAATCGCACTCCAGTTGTGGAAAGACAATGTAATATTTTTTATTACTTTGTTCGTAGCAATAGGTACAGAGATATGCAGTATTCGCGCCTTTTTTCTTTTTTTGTGTTCAATACTCGTGGTGGCCAGTTCAAATTTCGAATTAAGTTCTTTTTGGTGCCTGTCTCCATGATAAGTTTTAATACTTTAAGTAAGGGTCGTAGTAACTATTAAATAATCTGTGGATGTGGTTCCATATTCAAATCTCATTATTGACCAGCGGGTTATAATGAAATTCAGTACAATATTATTGCCCGGCTAGGCCCAGGGCTATTAATGACTTGCTTTAGATTCGAGTTACATGACATATAATGTTCCATTTTCGAGCGGGTGGTGTGAAAAATGATAATTAATTTTAAGCAGAGGTAAACCCTGCACAAATTCTTTGAAATAAGTGTTTTGACGCACTAAAATGTATGTGGCTTAGATTAAAAATTTTTCGCGTATGTGGCATATTTATGGCATTTTTCTTTAGGGTGTTTGGCAGATTTTTTGCTATCGTCTAGCAGATTCTCTATTTTCTAGATGGTCACACTGTTGTAAATTGACAATTTGAGAATTTTGAGAGTTTTTGGCGGGCATTCGATAGCTACATTTGGAGTCCACATATTTTATCGAATTTTTATTGTTTAAAGTGAGTTTTGGTTCGTTAGATTGGTGTTGTTTTGTGTAACAAGGTGTCGTACAAGTAAACAATATACAACTCAGTGAAATATGATGGTGTACGGGCTTGGACTACTTATACAGGGTCCTTCTTAATATGCTGACACTTTTTTACACAGCAACTCTATAGGTGATAAGGATCACATTTCATTAAAAATATCACACGGAATTTACGTTTTAAAATTATTTTCTAAAACGAAATTACTCTAAAAATTCAAATAATGTCTTTTACTTATAATGCATAACACTTACCACTTTGTGAAACCCGTACGGGGATCGATGAATGAAATACTATGGGTACGATGCGCGTACGCACACTCGTAACAAAAAAACTACTTGTTTTCACACTGCACTGAGTTCGATTTAAAGTTCCCACCACACTTGTTCAGACTTTTGTATGCATGATCACCATCTAATAAATGTAATGTGATATGTGGTGTTTTTTATAAATTAGTACACAGCACAATAAGAAAACCGCTAGTTGGTATTCTGTATCGGTAACTACGGACACCGCGAACGCCAATACAGAAATTCGCACAAATTGTTACTACTGTTTGTTTACACGACACGACCATTTGCAGAGTTGGAAAAAAATAGACTAAACAGATCGGACTCATTTTTCCCCAGAATGGAGAGTTATTTTAACGTGCTTATCAGGATATCAATCGATACAATGCTTTAACGTAATGTAAATAAGAATAAATTTTCCCGGGCGCATGCACCTTATTGCAAAATTTACAAAGCATGCCGACAAAAAATAGGCGGCTTTCTTTGCAATCGGCGTTTCTTTTATGAAAGGGGTTAAAATTATTGTTAATGTAATATTTCCACGAAGTCAATATGAGAAATGTTTTGTTCCTATTAGTCAAACTTTTATTTTTCATGCCAATATGATCTTTATCGCCTACTCACTGAGTTCATGTTTACATTTTTCTACTGTGAGAATATTACTATTCCATTCACAAAATAAACAACACATTTTTTGATCTTCTTTGTCGGCCCGCACAAAGCCGTTTTGCGAATTCAGACATAAACCTGCGGGTGCGCAATTTTGCTTCTTATTTGTACCACGCTAAAGCGTTGTATCGATTGATATCCTGATAGTATGCAAACTCCCGACAAATGATGAGACCTCGAGTTCTCGGTCAGTTATTCATTTAAACAAATTAGTGAAAGCACGTGTAGTTGGTACAAAATAATTGTTTAATTAAGGGAGAAATGTTGGACTTTCGTCAACACCCTACGACCAAAAGATGCTGTTGGGGTATTTAGTCAGTGAAACATTGTGACATTTCTTATGACACACTTCCGTCGGTTGAATTTCAAAAGAGTGCAAGAATTGTTGACAAACTAAATTATCACACGTTTTAATTAATTAGTCAGACAAACGAAACGCCCGAAGAAGTGTGTAGGAACTTGAAATCGTGCTCAGTGTCAGTGCAATGAATGAAAACAAGTGTAGTAGTTTTGTTACCAGTGTGCGTGGAATAGTACACCTAATCCATTCATCGATCCCATACGGGTTTCACAGAACGGTAAGTGTTATGCAGCAAAAGTAAAGAAATTATTGAAATATTTTTTAGTTACATTTTTTTAATAAATTTTGTATTATCATATTCCGCAAGATATTTTCAATGAATTGTGACCTTTATGACCAATAGAGTTCCTGGTTAAAAAAGTGTCAGCATATTAAGAAGGGCCCTATATATTACGGGTCGTAAACAGGAAATGTGTTCCCGTAATTTTTAGCGCGGCAAAGCGGTCGGTTCACCTCTTTCCTGTGGACTTCTGATTTTCCTGCTACTTTCGCTTGTCTCCAAAAACCCCAAAGAAGCGTCAAAACGTCGAACACCAACGTTTCGAGGCTTAAAATTTATCGTCATCTATCATCCATCATTCACCATCAAAATTAAGAATATGAAAAAGAATTAACGTAGATATGGCTTTAAAGGACATAGTATACAGAGCCATTAAACAAGTTATAAAAAAAGACAATTGACACATTCAGTGTTGCCACCTTAGCCCTTTTGGGGCTAGATCTAGCACTTTTTAGTGTAGGTGAACTCGTTGTTCGTTGTTTAATGATTTAGCCCGGAAAGGGCAATCTAGCCTATGAATCTAGCCCTTTTCAGGCTTTTAATTTTCTTAAAAATATTGCACCAAAATCTAAAATTTGTGCCATGCTTACATCGCAATAACATCGAACATTCGCAGTTTGTGTCTTATAATGATTTATTTATATTTTTGTGGTACATACCATTTGTTGGATTATGGCAACATACCGCATCTCTACGCCGTGCCGATCCGGGTTTAGTTTGTTAAATAACTAAATAATATTTTTAAATTTGAACCTATTAAATTGGTTAAATTTCTCTTCAAATTCTGTTTATTTTTGAAAAATGTTATTGTGATTCAATAAATACATAATTAAAGTCATTAGTAAAGGTGTTTTTTTAGCCTTTTTTTACAGCAAGTGTTTTCTTGGTAATTTGTGCTCCATCTAGCCCGATAAGTAGTCAAAGAGCCCGATCTAGCCCTTTTTAGCTGCTTCAACTGCCCCTATTACTAAAACTAAGGTGGCAACACTGGACACATTGGACATCAAAGAGTACTAGTCATTCACTTCGAGTTGGCCGCTACCTCCCTTCCCGCTTCCCCGCACCGCACCCCTAAGAGACCCTAATAAACGCAATTTTATAACCTTTAGCAACGCAACCACGTACGGCACATCCGTCCCAGTCACTAATATCGCTTTTAATTTTAAATTTTTATTTGCCTTTTATATTATTTTTTGTCGACGGGACCAATTAATGTGCCTGTGAGGAAATTTTGTAACGGTCATCGACGGCCAACTGGTCGTGAACGGGTAGTACATAATATATCGGAAATTGGACATCAGGCTGAGATTCAGAGACGATTTTTTAAGTCATAGTTCGAACTAAGTAGGGTCAAAATGTATGGATTTTGACATACGGGAGTTCGAACTAAGACTTAAAAATCGTCTCTGAATCTCGGCCTCAGTGTTCCCGAACCTCCCGATTTTACGGGAGATCTACCGATTTCCGACCCCATCTCCCGATCTACCGTAACATGGTCAATTTCTCCCGATTTTCAAGATTCTCTGAATAATTCATAATATGAACCAACTTTCTACTAAATGCTTCTTTGGATTTTTAAATAAGTTTTCATTAATGCATTTAGTTGTTTTCTGTCCGTAAGAAAGTTTCAGGAAGGTATTTTTCTGGTAATGATAAATTCAAATACAAAATCAAACAAATAAAATTAGGATTTAGGTACGACAGAAGTATACGGTAGTACGGTATTGCAATACGGATTAAGTTACAGGTTTTTAAAGAAAGAAGACAAAATACTTCAAATTCAAATTGTAAGAAAATAAATTTTGCTCTATGAAAAAATTAAATATTTATGCTTAAATTAAGTTTTAAACTTTTTAAAATATGTTTTTAATTACATTTAATTTGATCTAATAATACTTTTGATGAGAATCTGTACAAAAAACCTTAAATTAGCTTTATTTACAACTTTCAAAATCTCCCGATTTCTCCCGATTTTTTGACCACACTTCTACCGAATTCTAATTTTTTGTTTCGGGAACACTGTTGGACATTGACAGAAATATACTGTGTACTTGCGAGAATTACCCGGACTATATTTTACTGAAAATTCAGTAATATTTTAGTTTGGCTCCATTATAACAAATACAATGGCTGCTATAGCTTCAAGACGCACTATCGGTCAACTTATCAGACAAGGATGGGACGAGATTCCAGAAGTTTTGGCGACCACTGGTATGGCAATAGTTGGAATGGGTTTAGCTGGAATAGGCTCCTATAACTACTACAAAAACGACGAGGACAACAGGAGATACAAGTGGACGTATGTAATAATGAGGTCTAACGACCCCAAGGCGAAGCTCATCAGGAAAGACTAAATTTCATCAGTGTTTTGGTTCAGTGTTATATTAGTGCAATTATGTAATAAAGCTTCGTTGACTTAAATATTGTGGTTTTACTAAGGTTTAAGAGCTGCGTTCAGAACCTACACCCTATGTGTACCCAGAGTGCACCCCGAGCGCAACTTTTCGCACTAAAAGTTTTATTATAGAACGAGTTGAAAAAACAACTGCACAAAAAGGTTCAGAACGCAGCTCAGTTAGTAATAAAACGTCACAATGGAGATAGAAGTGCCAAAATCATTACTTATTGTGTGGTAAACGTTATTCCGAAAATAAAGTTGATACAAAATCTAACCCCAAATCAGTGTATACGAAAGAGTATTTAGTACTCATCGACACGGTATAAGATAGTAAAACATCTTCATACAATGGTACCAAACGCGGCTTGTATGTGTGCTCACCAGGTCCTGTACCCGGACTTTTGATTTTAAATATATTGAGACCGTTTCGGTCAGAACTTCATTGTAATAGAGTTGACATTGGAACGAAAACTTTCACGCAAATGCGAAGTTCGAATCTGCAGGTAGAGGCCCAGTATGTAAGCCTCGTAGCACGCACACACTGATATCTCCGCGTGCCACGTATGCGGTAGTGAGGCAACCCTGAGTGTGCAAGCATGAGTAGCTAATTATCTCTCTTATGGGGTCGAAGATGGTCTCCTTCATTTTTATTATGTCATCGACTTACACTCTAACAATAGACAAGCCCTTTCATAGCATGTTAAACCGTTGGTCCTCTATAATAGGGAGTTAACCTGGTCCACAGAGGTTAAATATCTGGGGATGACCCTAGATAAAGAACTGACGTGGAAATCACATGCTGAAATGGTTACAAGGAAAGCCGCAAGGGCTTTCAATATGTGCAGATCAGCCTACGGTAAAACCTGGGGCCTAAACCCCAAGGTTATATACTGGATCTACACAACTATGGTTAGACCAATACTTTCTTACGGCAGCATAGTTTGGTGGACGAGAACCAAAATGCAAACATGTGAGAAAGAGCTTGGGAAACTACAACGCATGGCCTGTATGGCTATGACTGGTGCATTTAGGTCGACACCCACCGCGGCACTAGACATAATACTGGACCTTAAACCGCTTCATATATTCATACAAGCTGAAGCGGCGAAGGCTCTTTACAGAATGAAGGTGACCGAAACGTGGCATAATGATATGCCCAAAATAAGGCACACTGCACTGAAACTGAGCAGTGAGCTTGAAAGAGGGTTCAACATGATCGGTGACACAATGCCGAGCATACGAATCTTCAAGAGGAATTACAAAACACATGTCCCTTCAAGGGATGAATGGAAGCGTGGACTGCGTACCCCGGACGCGAACACTCTTGTTTGGTACACTGACGGTTCAAAAACCGATTCGGGTACGGGTGCAGGCATACACTCCAATGACTACAACGAGAGTATCAGTCTAGGGGAGTTTGCAACTGTTTTTCAAACTGAGACGTACGCTATCATAGCCTGCGCGCAGGAGAATATATATAGGAAGGTAACCAACAAGACTATATATATTCTTAGCGACAGCCAAGCAGCTCTCAAAGCCTTGAACTCCTATTATGTGAGCTCCAGGCTAATCCTAAACGGAGTAAAGACCCTCAACAAGCTTGGTCTACACAATACCGTGAGATTAGTCTGGGTCCCGGGGCATACCGGTGTTCGGGGTAATGACAATGCTGACGAGCTGGCAAGGGCTGGGTCAGAACGAAAGATGGTTGGCCCAGAACCAAGTGTGGGAATCCCGGCATGCAATATAAGAATGGCCATTAGGGATTGGGCTGATAAAACACACAAGCTGGAGTGGTCTAGCCTTACAGGTCTACAGCACTCCAAGAAATTTATCAGCAATGCGACAACTCGTGTCTCAAAGTTCATACTGAACAACAGCAGGAGCAAGGCTCGTGCCATCGTCGGAGCCCTCACTGGGCACTACGCCACAGGCACGATGATGCACAAGATGAAACTCACCCTGGATCCCAGCTGCCGAGCGTGCGGAGAGGATGAGGAGACCATGGAGCACATTCTCTGTGACTGTGATGTCTTGGCGGCAAAACGCATGTGCCTCCTCGGTGATGGATATCCAAAACCGGGAGATCTTAGGCTTCTTCCCCTCAATGGTATTGCCTCCTTCATTGACCATGTATTTGAAGGGTGAAGAAAGTAAAAAGTATTGGGGCTAACACAAAAGATCCCACTGGGTCGAAGTGTTGCTGGCTTGCCAGCCCCCACAACAAGATAAGATAAGATAAGAACCGTTGGTCCCGGCTGCTATATGTCAGAGAGGTAGCGCGGCACCACTGCCCGGACACTGCACACAAAAATTTGAAACAAAGAGTACTTGATTTGAAATTGACAAGATGACGTCCAAAGAAATTGAACCTTAAGACTTCTTCGTAGAACCAGTAACCAGAGTGCAATAGAGGGGGTGAGGTAAAAAGTTGGTGGGAGGAAGGGAGTGTCCGTACTGTATCTAGTAATAGATACTTTTTCTTATACTGTGGCGGTACCATAGAGAAAATAACGCGCTCCCCTGGGGTAGAGATGTTGTATCGAACTGTGCACAGATACTCAAATGAGCCTGACGTCATATCATACACATCTAGTGGGAAGTAGCGTATAACCCTCCCCTCACCCGTTTTTCACCCCCTTTGTTGGCGACAACATTTTCTATAGAAACAAGCCGATATGCCATCTCTTCATACTCTATGGGCGGTACTGAGGCAAGAGGAGGTACTTTTATTCGTAAGGTACCTCATTTGGGTCTGCCATTTTTGGACCGCTGATTGTGTATCTTGTTCTGTAGGTATAATATATCTATGTAGTTGTTGCATAAAAACCATGTCCGAGGCCCTAAGGCAGTCTGAAAAAACTCTGACACCAGAGGGCTTGCTGCCCACCCAACTAGAAGAAGAATGCTAGTACTACATACAGTACAGACACTCCCTGTCCAAATTTTTACTTACTCTTCTTAGCAGACGGAAGCAAACAACAGAAGGTGTTAGAGTATATTTTTTTCTTTGGCAGTAAAGTCGGTGTAATAAAAAAGAAATAATGTAATATGTAAAAGTAATAAAAATATGTGTAATAAAAAAGAAATATCAAAAAATTGAAACACGACTTCAAAAACTAAAAACAAATATTGTAGCGCATGATATATTGTAGCCCATGACTTCTACGTTCACGAAGTCCCGGCCAACCAACGGCCAACGGGTATGGAACGTTTAGAACCTATAAAAGTATTGTTGTATAACAATGGCTTGAAGGCTTTTGTAGTTTATCTGCTAAGCACTTTTTTAATGTAGGCATTCTTTATTGAGAAATCTTTATTATTGTGACGAGGGCGCCACTGGACTCCGATAGCCCTCTTAAGTAGTAACACACCCTAAGGCTGCCTGTCCACTGATGCGAGCTGGCTGGGCGAGCCGTGTAGCTGCCAGCTCGCATCAGTGGACAGGCAGCCTAACTCTTGAACACCATTCAGTATTTTGCAGCCGAGCTATTTTTGAATCATGAGATTATATATTGTGTTTGAATGATGCATAATCTCCATAGTAATTTTGACATTTTCTACTGCTGAACTTGTGACTTTCAAAAATTGCACTCCTGTCCTCAATTGGTTCCGGGCTGAATGAAAACAAAAGTAAAAAATGTTTTAAATAAAAAACTTTAATGTACGTTTCTCAGTTTACAACACGAACTACATTATTTTAAAAAACAGATTACAAATTGATGAGTAACACGATTGATGAAAACTTGAAACTTCTCACTGACTGTTAATGCCTTTTCACACAGTCTGGTTGCCGGGTAAATTGTATTGTATACATTTCACTGCTGCAATGGAAATGTATGAAAAGGTATCTATGCTATGCATCAATTAAATGAACACTTGGAAATTTAATGGATATCAATTAGTATAACAACTTTAGGCGGATTCCGTTTTTCTTTGCACTATCGATGACACTATCAAGCCTTCGTCAAACAAAACAAAGCGCAGGCCCACCGTGTTTAGGCTGCCTTGCAATCATGATCAATACAACTTATATAAAAATAGTAAATGGCCCTAACCAGACGCGCTCACGACCCATATTCTTTTATTATGGCGAAAGCTTAATAAAAACTACTATTTCACCCCTCCGGACGGAAAGCATCAACTTTCGTCCCGCTGCACTAAACGAAGTTGCCACTGTCCGTATCCATCGGGGAGAAAAATAGTGTACTAACCTCGGGCAGTAAATAAGAAAGCCTCAGACCACATGTTTGTTGACCTCGACTTCGCCATGAGATCTGAGACCTTTCTTACTTTCCTGCCCTCGATGTACATAATCTACTATTAATAACATGAATGATACAATAATGTGAGCTTTATGCCTACTAGTTTTTTGTCTGCGATCCAGTCACAGAGTTAGTTAATGTTTAGGCCTGGAATCCACTAAAGCGGAGCAGAGATGTGTAAAATCAAAAAATAAAATAGCTTGATTTTGACAAGAGAAAATTTTGCTATTCGATTGGTTAATTTTACACATTGTTTTGGTGGATACCAGGCCTTTGATATCATCATGGTAGTATCTCCTACATATCATGGGCAAAATGACAAATATTTAATTTATGAATGGAAATGAAAACAGGTACGATAGTACAAAAATCTGTTCTATGTAGAGGCATGGCATTATTAGGTAGGTAATTACAAAACATAGCCGTAGTGTATATTAAAACTGTTTAGAAATGAATTGCGATAAAACTTGACAGCACGGCTAGCATGCCACTTACGACAAAGCGACAAAACGCGAAAAACTTGAATGTGCGCTCTGTTTTGGCATACGTAAAATAACGAAGATAGAGGTACATTTCTTTTTTTATCGTTTTCTCGGGGTTGGCACGTACTAGGCCTACAGAAATGTTTGTCTTTCCACACCGGCGTTTTGATATGATTTATCAGCTATTTCTAGGCAGCGTGAGACTGCTGGCGTGCAATCTGAATAAAACTACTAAGAAATCACCGATCAAAACGCCAGTGTGGAAAGGCTCTTATGCTATGCTTACTGTCATCAAGCATAGTACTGCCACAGTATAAGAAAGAGTATCTATTACTACGTACAGTACTCCCTGCCTCCCACCGACTTTTTACCTCACCCCCTCTGGTTACCTCTTAAGAGAATTGGTATTCCTGTCTCGCTCGCACGCAACAGTGTCGCACATGCTTAACTCTTCTTTTAAATTTTTACCATTTTTATGAAATGACATCAAAAAACTGAAGAGTTAAAAATGTGCGATACTGAGTGCGAGTAAGACAGGAATATGCATTTGCTTAGAGGAACCACGATTCTTTTTTTTTTTTTTTTTTTATGTTCGATAGGTAAACATTTGACCCCAATCTCACCTGATGTTGAGTGATGATGAGGCCGAAGATGTAGCATGCTTACCTAGAAAGATGCCTATTCACTCTTGCCTTGAAGAGGCCCAGGTTGTATTGCTCAGGGAACAGGTCCGCAGGCAGTGCGTTCCACTCCTTAGCCGTGCGCACTATGAAAGAAGAAGCAAACTTCTTCGTGCGAATTGCTGGTAGGTCAACGACATAAGGGTGGAAACCCAGCCTGCGTCTCGTCCCCCGCAGATGAAAGGGAGACGGAGGTATTAAATCGTGTAATTCCGTCGCACACTCTCCGAAATGTATCCTATAAAAAACAGATAGACAGGCTACCTTGCGACGATGCTCAAGACTTTGTAGCAGAGGTGTGAGGTATTCAACCAGAGGTGAGTCAAAAAAAAGGCAGGGAGTGTCCATACTGTATGTAGAACTAGATACTCTTTCTTATACTGTGGTAGTACGTAATACTTAGGTGAGCAGATCATAAAGGTATTATATAGAGGAACTGACAGCTGAGAGAGCGAGATGTACCTAGCGGCGCCACTGTATAGTAGAAAGAGATACGTGACGCGAGGCAATAGAACCGTTTTGGGAACTTGTCGGCACAATCGACTGGGTAAATATTCGTGCTCTGTGAATAATTAGTGAACCTGAAGTGAAATCGTAGATTATTTTGTGAAATATACTAACACTATTTCATTAAATTACCTACGATTTCACGTTAGATTCACAATTATACACAGTACTCGAAGTTTTAGGGTGCCTATAAGTGCCGACAAATTCACAAAAAAACGGTTTCATTTGACAACTCATGTCAGTTCCTCTATTCCGACAGGTATAATAACTTTATGGAGCAGATGTATGATACCATTCGAATTGGGTAGTTACAAAATAAGACCCGTGATAAGTTTTTGTTATCGATGAGTATGATATTAATATGAGGAATGACATGAGTAACATAGCAATGCTATTTCTTCTTGGATTTACTGGAACTAGGTCTTTCTTTACTGGATCCGGCTTTATCTTTACTAGAACCGGCTTTGTCTTTACTCGCAGGCTTTTCTTCTTTTACTTTCTTTTTCTGTGAACAAAAAGAATTATGAATGTTTTGTTGCCTTTCGTGTAGCAGAAATAACCTTTACTCTATGGGAATAACACAATTTGGAGTCTCGTTGCATGTTTTTTCGTGAGCGAATCCGACGTTTGCGTGGTGCTCGCGCGGTTCGCGTTTGAGCTTGCAACGAGGCTCCACCACCTCTTCTCATCAGTTTTTTGCCCAAAAACAATCCTTTTGAATTTTGAATTTTGAATTGAATTTTGAATTTTGGGATGGATACTTCCATAATATACTCGACACTGGCGGAAATGCAGTGCTAACGCACAATACACAATGTTATGATTATTTTGATGATCTTTTTCATTTTATTTGTGAGGATACAAACATCCTTTTTAATTCAATTTTCAACTAGATTAGAAGCCGAACGTTAGACAACATACCTTAATAAGGGCATCATTCTCGGGATCACTGTCATTTTCCTTCACGTCCTCGTCAGCCACCTCCTCGTCCGCCATGTTGTCGTCTCGAGCGCGCCCGCGTTTGACGTTAGACAACATACCTTAATAAGAGCATCATTCTCGGGATCACTGTCATTCTCCTCCACGTCCTCGTCATCCACCTCCTCGTCCGCCATGTTGTCGTCTCGAGCGCGCCCGCGTTTGACGTTAGACAACATACCTTAATAAGAGCATCATTCTCGGGATCACTGTCATTCTCCTCCACGTTCTCGTCATCCACCTCCTCGTCCGCCATGTTTTCGTCTCGAGCGCGCCCGCGTTTGACGTTAGACAACATACCTTAATAAGAGCATCATTCTCGGGATCACTGTCATTCTCCTCCACGTCCTCGTCATCCACCTCCTCGTCCGCCATGTTGTCGTCTCGAGCGCGCCCGCGTTTGACGTTAGACAACATACCTTAATAAGAGCATCATTCTCGGGATCACTGTCATTATCCTCCACGTCCTCGTCATCCACCTCCTCGTCCGCCATGTTGTCGTCTCGAGCGCGCCCGCGTTTGACGTTAGACAACATACCTTAATAAGAGCATCATTCTCGGGATCACTGTCATTCTCCTCCACGTCCTCGTCATCCACCTCCTCGTCCGCCATGTTGTCCTCTCGAGCGCGCCCGCGTTTGACGTTAGACAACATACCTTAATAAGAGCATCATTCTCGGGATCACTGTCATTCTCCTCCACGTCCTCGTCATCCACCTCCTCGTCCGCCATGTTGTCGTCTTGAGCGCGGCCGCGTTTAATGCTGCCCGGCGCGTACGGCAAAGCCATCGCTGTCTTGTTGTAAGTCCGAGTCATTGCCGCTTTTATCTGTTGATTCATTTGTTAAGGTTAACCATTAGAAAAAAACATTCAAAAATAATAATTTTGTTATAGGAACTATACTAAAACTACAACCACACAAGTACCTTATCTACTATAGGATTGGTTACAGAAGATTCCGCTCTTCCATTACAGATTAAAGTAAGTCAGGAACACTGATCACCTCCTTACGGCTTCAAAACGACTCCGATTCCATTGTGTATAAGTTTCGCTTTGTGTTTGATTTGTTTTTAAGATTTTTTTTCACATTTTAAGAAGGGCCTACTAAAATAGTAGCACTTACAATCCGACTAGTAATTACCTTAGAATCGATAAGTATCATAGGGTTCCTCTGTCCAGGCCACAGCGACAGCTCGGTGAGAGAGTCGAGGTCCTCTCTCAGCAGATGGTACGCCTCCAGCACCTGAAGCGACTTGGAGACCCCCTCCGCCTTGTGCTTCACCAGCGGCGTCACTATCGCGTCGCGGAGGTGGCTGCAGTAGTCCAGGTAGATGGACGATTTTGAGCCTGACGTGCTGGGGAGTAAGGTCGGGTTTAGATTGGTTTACGGTTGGAATGTGCAACAAGTGGATATTTGTACTCAGCATTTCGTAATAGCGATCAGCTTATTGCGAAATGTTCCGTTTTCAACATAGTTGTTCAGTGCGCAAGGATACACATCATTGAGGGTTGGAAATTCTTAAAAGATTTTTCTGATGCCTATTTGGGCAGTTCCCACTACAAAAAAATATGCTCGAAATCAACAGATGGATGCAGCCAAATCGTTAAATAATGACTTAATGATCCTTTTTAATATGCTGACGGTTTTTTAATGGTATAATCAGACTATCAATTTGAACAACTCTCTATGCGACCTCTATGGAATCAAAGTCGAAATAGCAGGAAAAAAAAACAGCTGTTCCATACAAAACTGCAATCGTATTCAACCTGTATATGACAGCAGATTTTTTTTTCGGATTTGATCCCATAAAGTAGTTCAATTGATGGTCTGATCATTCGGTTCACAAACCGTCTGCATATTAAATTGGACCCTGTGTCAGGCCGCCATTAACATTATAAAAAAGTAAAGTAAAGTAAAGTTCAAAAAGGATCTTTCTGCCATAGATAAAAGTAGTGATGTTTCGGTTGTGTTGAATAATATCCGAGACTTATTTTGATAGTTTGCCTAATTCTTGAAAAGTCGGGGAACTGGATCTGACCCTACATAGTGAGTCCCGGTATAACTGAACTGTATCGTCACTAACCTCAGCCTAGTGTGCGCGTGTATCTCCTGACAGAGCCTGTGCATCTTGGTGGCGCGCGAGTTCTTGCCGAGCCAGCCGGGGAACTGGATCTGACCCGCCACGTGCCCCGCCATGGCGTGCCCGGGGATCACTGAACTGTACATCGCCTGCCGATACATTATTAATTACAGTTACTTAGTCCATCGGTTCTATCATCGTTGCGAGATAAAATATAATACCAGTTTTTAAGACTTAAGACTAATGATAAGCTTTTAAACTTATAGTTTCGTCAAAATCGCGCCGCAGAGGGTTCTTGAATATGGTATCCAGTAAATACTGTGACAACAGCTTTAGGGTTGTACCTCATCTGGCAGCACGGAATCGCATTTTTTCACGCTCCATCCTTTTCTATCGCTCAAGAACGTCATTTGCTAGAGAGAAAGGTCGCAACACTGCCGGTGCTGCCGAGGTCCTTCGCATTCCCGGGGTCTTTATTATTACCTGCTATTTTTTATCTACCCGTTTGCGCGCGAACGAACGAGATAAAAGACGTGATCTTCTTCTTCTTATCGTGTGGGCAGAGCCCTGGTGTCAGAGTTTTTTCAGACCGCCTTACGGC
The DNA here is from genome assembly GCA_922987775.1 of Agonopterix subpropinquella. NCBI lineage: Eukaryota > Metazoa > Arthropoda > Insecta > Lepidoptera > Depressariidae > Agonopterix > Agonopterix subpropinquella. Next base: position 6,211,640 of record OV277696.1, on the reverse strand, counting down.
GTCTGACGTGGTTTTATGTAACGACTACTACCACCAGAGATAGTAGCCGGGACCAACGACTTAACGTGCCATCCGAAGCACGGAATCATTTTTCTTTTCAGACAATCAGGTGATTCAGCCTGCAATGTCCTAACCAACTGGGGAAAAACGCACAAAGTGACATATCACTACGTGTCCCCCGTGGGAATCGAACCCACGACCTCCGTGTCGAGAGCCCAATGCTCTTAACCATTAGACCACGGAGGCAGTTAAAGACGTGATAAAGCCGTATCATGGCTTACGCGGGTTGTCATGCTACCCATGCAGATGAGGTAACTCGTTAGGTACTTAACCCTTGTTAGGCACTGGCACAGGTCCGGCACTTCAAACAACGTTTTAGATTTGACATGATGACGTTCGCACATGCGCACTTTGCGAAAATTGTGCATGACATATGTGTAGGGTTGACTTAACACGCATCGTATGAACTACATTATACATTTCATTACTTTTTATAGTTCATTCTGTTATTAAAAATAGTTTTTAAGCTAATGAATCACAGAAAATGTGAATTTAGCGTTATTTTCCAACGTTTATTTTTACTGTGAGGAGAAAAATAAAATATATTTTATGTAGTCAAATCCAACGGGTGCGTGCGCCTGACTGCATTCCCTAGCTCGGCTTCCCTCAAGTTACCACAGAGAGTGTGAGGGGGGGTGGGGTATCTGAAGTCAGAGGGGGGCGGAGAGTGGCCGTTCTGTATGTAGAACTATATACTATTACCTATTCTGTGGCACTGGATCGGTCTAAACTTGAGTGTTTGTACTAACATAATTTATTTCAGTTTGATACTAACAACATATGGATGTAATGTCTTTTTTATGATTTTTTTTTATTCTTTTTTATTTATAAAATCTATCCAGTAGTTTTTGCTTGATATTTCGTAGAAAAACTCATTGGTAGATAGCATGTCGTACGTGAATCTGGCTTTGAATTCAGACCAAGTGCGATTTTTGAATCTCATTCGCTGAGTTCAGCAGTTTAAAATGTCAAAATTACTATGGAGATACGCATCTTTCTACTGCTGATTTGACTTTCAAAAATCGCACACCTGGAGTATGATTTTTTAATGTCAAATCAGCAGTAGAAAGATGCACGTCTCCGTAGTAATATTGACATTTTCAACTGCCGAGTTCAAAGTATGAGTTTCAAAAATCGCACTCCAGTAGGCTGACTTTCCACTAGAGATATGCGACGTAGCTAGACACGAGGAAAAAATCCACAAATACAATAGCTTCAATTTCCTTATGACGAATGGAACGTGCTGTCAGCATCACTACCTCGCAACTCTGGTGGGAAGCCAGCCTCATAATTGAAAACACGCCACTCCGCAACACGCCACCGACACTGTATTTAGACTTAGGAGTAAATAAAGTATGTATTACCTGCATAGGTAGGAGACTCCAGGCTTGCTTGCTCCGGATCCTGGCGTCTATCAAGTCACCTGCGCTGATGCTGTCCGCCGCTTTGCTTATCCTCTCCAGGACTTCATGCCTGTTACACATTAAATGATGTTAAATCTAAACTATTATAAAACTGTAACAAAAGTGTGTCTGTACATTGAAGATATTTACAAAAAAAAGATTACGATATGGTTTTTAGGCTTAACTGATTCCTAATCACAAATTTTTGGAATTTTTGTCTGTCTGTTTGTTTGTTTGTTTGTTTGTTTGGGTGTTTGTTTGTTCGAGTATCACGCAAAAACTGCTGAACCGATTTTGATGAAACTTTTTTTGTTTGATAGCTTATCATCTGACTTAAAATCTGGTATATAATTTATGCGGACGAAGTCGCGGGTAAAAGCTCGTAATTAATAAACCTGGTGTTTCTGTGTTTTAGTCACACCCTGGAGACTTCATACAAACGGGCTCGTACTGACAAGAAGAGGTCAGCACATGTATGCTATGTCAGTTCAAATAAGAGAGGAGAGAAAGAGAAAGAAACCCGAAGAGTAAGAAAATAGTTTAAAAGGTGATTTTCGTACATTTATCCATACTATTACCATTGTCACCCTTATCTTCTCAGATCCCGTAATTAAGAACAATATAAATCTTTTGTTTATCTGACCAGCCTGCGTAACATAACAGAGGTGAGAGCGACACAGGTCACTTCTAAACGTCAAATTGGCGGTTATCTCCATAGTATCTCACTCAAATTTGACGTTTAGAAGTGACCTGTGTCGCTCTCACCTCTGTCATGTTACGCAGGCTGGTCGACAGTCGCTGGGGGCCCTGTTAGGCCGAAGTGATGGAAGCTAATCAATTCGATACAGACTGACAATAATGACTTGAAGTGGAAATGTGGAGTTTATTATCAACTCCACGTTTCACACCTTTTCACCAAACCCTTCTCACCAATCACTACACACAACCATCGCTTAACTTTTAGGGTGCATTTATTTTACGGGATTCGTTTAGAACTCTACATATTCACAATTGACGGGTGTAAAAGCAAAAGCAGCTATATTTCCAGACACAATGGAAAATCCATTGTGTCTGGAAATATAGCTGCTTTTGCTTTTCTGCTACACAATTAACATATTATACTAACTTTGGGCAGTGCGGTGAGACTTGTAGATAGTTCTTCTGTATGAAGAGCGGCGCGAGACTGTAGTCGTGGAAGAAGAGGTCGCTCTTGTCGATTAGACTCGTGTAATTAACATATTACACTAACTTGGGGCAGTGCGGTGACACTTGTAGATAGTTCTCCTGTACGAAGAGCGGCGCGAGACTGTAGTCGTGGAAGAAGAGGTCGCTCTTGTCTATTAGACTCGTGTAATTAACATATTACACTAACTTGGGGCAGTGCGGTGACACTTGTAGATAGTTCTCCTGTACGAAGAGCGGCGCGAGACTGTAGTCGTGGAAGAAGAGGTCGCTCTTGTCTATTAGACTCATCGTCTTGTGCTCTTCGGCCGAGAACACCTTGCGGATCGCTTCCCACGGGCCCTGCAACAAGGTTCTTAGTTTAATAATATATGTAACACTAGCTGTTGCCCGCGACTTCGTCTGCGTTACCCGGATAAAAAGTACCCTATGTGTTAATCCAGGCCATAGTCTATCTGTATGCCAAATTTCATCGAAATCCGTTCAGTAGTTTTTGCGTGAAAGAGTAACAAACACATACATTGTAATGATCCCAAGTGAGCCTTAGGCTTTTTATTATGGGAATCATACAACAACGGCACAAACATATAACATCCATGACCGAACCGGGATTCGAACCCTGGACCCTTGTTTGGCAGTCCGGCGTGGCAACCATTACACCAACCGGGTCGCCACATTCAACATTCACAATCAGCCTATATTATGCGTCCTGCAGGGCACAGGGATACCCTTGGAGGATGTATGGGCGCTAGTCCACGAGTGCCGCGCGCGTGTAGAAATTCTTCTACAGCGTATGCAGGTTTTCTCATGACGATTTCCTTCACCGTTTGTGAGCTCGGCATTACGTAGATGAGTTAGAAAAACTCATTGGTACATGGCATATGGTCCGTGCGGGTTCGAACACGGATCGTTATAATTGTCTATACCTCACAGCTCAGAACATAAGAGGAGTTCGAAGTGCGCTGCTACAACTACTTATGCTGTCTCGCTCTCACCACGCCGCCGCGCGCCTTTCGGTGTTTCATTGCATAACCGTGTGGCACGCGTTCGACGCCTACTTTGCACTTCTAATCCCTCTTATAATGTTCTGTGTCTCACCGCAACGCGCCAGTGATACTCATACATGATATAATCGATGTTTTTATAGTTGTAAAATAGTAATGTGTAATTTTTTAAATTTTACTCCTTATTTTGGCGACGTGCTCACTCCCCTTCACACAGGACAGAGTTTCGGTACTAGTGAAATGTGGATGTTACGAGGTTTCAGAATATCTCTGACTACCCCCTCGGGGAATATAGTCTTGAGCATATGCTATGCTTACTCCTTATTTTGTGTGCACTTACCAATTTCAAATCTTTCTTAACACTCCTGGCTTCGTTCTTCAGTCGCTCTGAGTCCGCTAGGTTCACGTCTACGGACCACATGGACATCAGGTTAAGCGTCTGTCTGACGTCCTGGTTGGCCGCCACTATGAGCTGCGTCAGCGCATCCGGTGCGATCTTGATGCCTTCCTTGTAGCATATTGACATCATCGCTGCCTGCAAACATCAGTCGTAATTTATGTTGAAGGCAATAAGTAACAATAAAAAAGGACAAAACATTTTAACACATTCGTGACGCAAACAGGGCGTAAAAAAACCCTGTTGGAGTCTTAAAAGCCTTCAGACCATCAAACTGAACAACTTTCACAATGGAGCCAACATTGAAATCGCAAAAAAAGTCTGCTGTTCCATACAAAACTGCAAACCTACTTGAGCCAAATGTATGGGACAGTTGATTTTTTTCGCGATTTCGATGTTGGTCCAATAGAGAAATTTTTCAGTTTGATGCTCTGATCATCATCCCCTTAAAAAACTGTCAGCATATAAGGAAGGATCCTGTATATGCCCGTTTTGGGGACTTTATAGCGGTGTGTGAAAAATTATAATTATAATGATTTCTTATATTTTAATGGGCATTCTGCGAGCCTGATGGCGTCAGTTATGATTGTGTTTAAGTCCTCTCTCTGGCAGGTGTAAGGGCGCAAGAAATATTCTATCAAGTGTCCCATCGAATGGATAGGTTTGCCACGATCACACTGTGTTAGGCCAGGATCCCTGTACCCCAAATTTCTTAAATACTTCACTCCACTTCTATTACCTTCAGAACTAAAGCTTCAGAATATCTCTGACTCCCCCTCGGGGAATATAGTCTTGAGCATATGCTATATGCGTCTATTACCATGATCTGATCGACCCTCGGCTTGCTGAACCTTAGGTCGTAGCAGTAGTTAACCAACGCGCGCATCTTCTGACTGTTCCTGTCGTTGCACATACAGGTTATGTCTATTACCTTGATCTGATCGACCCTCGGCTTGCTGAACCTCAGGTCGTAGCAGTAGTTAACTAACGCGCGCATCTTCTGACTGTCCCTGTCGTTGCACATACAGGTTATGTCTATTACCTTGATCTGATCGACCCTCGGCTTGCTGAACCGCAGGTCGTAGCAGTAGTTAACCAACGCGCGCATCTTCTGACTGTTCCTGTCGTTGCACATACAGGTTATGTCTATTACCTTGATCTGATCGACCCTCGGCTTGCTGAACCGCAGGTCGTAGCAGTAGTTAACCAACGCGCGCATCTTCTGGCTGTTCCGGTCGTTGCACATACAGATTATGGGTACTGACGCCGACTTTATCAGACCTATCAGCTCTTGCATGCCACCTGAAAGAGAATAATTTTGTTAGGGTAGGTCCACCACTTATTACCACTGTTATGTCTGTGAGAGTTCAGAGAGCATCGGGACGCGTTGCGAAGATATGGACACTCAATCGTGAGGGAACAGGTTCGAATGGGCACGGACGATATACCATGACCAATGAGTTTTTCTACCTTATGTGTGTAATACTTAGACTAATTATATCCGGACCGGCCTTGCGGTAGCATTTCCCCTCTGCCACGGTATTAGATCAATTAATCTTGCGCATTTACACCCAATTTTATACCTTATCACTAAACGAGTCAGCCTATAATAGCGAAACAATAATTTTGAACTTAGAACGTTTGGAGTTTACACGAGACTACTTTTCATGATTTTGAACATTCAAAATTAGAATCTAAAGTCATAGGTAATAAAATCCAAAGTTGCGGGTAACATGTTACCTCGCCCCCCGCAAAAAGTGGCAGAAAGTTTGTTAGTAGAATGACACGTGGTTACGCGTCCCGATATAATTAGTCTAAGGTGTAATACCAACTGCGCTAAAACAATAAATGAAAACATCGCGAGGAAACCTACATAGTGCATACGCTGAAAAAGATATTCTGATGCGTATGTGTAGTCCAATGATGTGTGAATGTCCGATGATAAAAAATTAAGGATTCTTACTTGCTTTTTATTTACTTTTTACATAAGTTGAAATCGCGTATTCACAATACTTTTTTACGGGAAGAATGCAACCGAAGTCATAAATAATAATGGTTGGTTACCTGTGCTTGTACTATGAACATTACATACGAAAGAGAGTTTGGTAAATAAATGTTTTGTTTACTATGGATATTGATTGCCATATGTTTTTATTAAGAAGACGGCAACTACTCGTCACACCATAAAAAAGTTCTAATTGACTTAGTATGCAATAGAGATAAATTTCTATTTAATTGACTCACCCCTGTCTTCGTTCCCGGACATACCGTCGACTTCGTCCATCACTAAAACATGCTTTTTAGTGACCGCTTGCTTGCTTGTGTCACCTGAAATATTAGTTAAGTAGGTACACTATCAGAATATAGCTTTCACTATCAGTACCATGCCTTTGATTTGCTTTAATTATTATTAAATTCTATAATAAATTAGTTGAATAGTTTATGGACCTAATCCTGACAATATGCCATGAATATTAGAGACCCTAGTTTTTTTCCTTATTAATCTGATACGCGCTTCGCGTGGCGTGCTACCTCGCTCCCGCCTACGTATGTACCCCTAGGGGGTGCCGCGCACGAAGTGGACGGCCTATAGTTTCACTCTCTCTCTTTACAATAAACTAGAGACTACCTGCGACTTCATTACTAAGTTACTAGTGTACCTAAGTGAAGTACCTTACCTTTAGCGTAAGCGGACAAGGAGGTAGTGGTCAACAGTTCCCCGATCTGCTCCTTTATGAGCGTCTTGTTCCTCGTGTCCGACGCGTTGAACTCCACCGTGTCGAAGCCCAGCTCCTTGCAGACCAGCGCCACTGTTGTCGTTTTACCTGAATGGACACATTTTCATAAGAAGGTACATTTTGAGAGGAAACCCCCATGCTTCTCCTTTTAGTAGTTTAGTTTTAACTTTTTTTTGACTTGCCACCTGCTGCTTATTACTGCGGGCGATGTATGTAGTTACGACATATAGCTCATCCGGAGAAACAATGACATAAGTGCAAAAAAAAAAAAATTGTGGTGACAACTTCAGAATATTTTTAAAGATTCTTAGCATTACGTAAATTTTAAATAAACTGTATAGTTTTTTTATTTAAAGGCATATTCGTGGATTAAACATTATTTAAAACTTTAAACGCGTTTCCTGTGATCGTTATTTAATATTTTAAAGGCGTTACCTGTAAATTTTGGATTTTGCAGTTGTGTCATTGTTTCTGCGGATTTATATAATTACGAGCTTTTACCTGCGACTTCGTCCGCATAAATTATATACCAGATTTTAAGTCAGATGATAAGCTATCAAACAAAAAAAGTTTCATCAAAATCGGTTCAGTAGTTTTTGCGTGATACTCGAACAAACAAACAAACGAACAAACAAACAAACAAACAAACAGACAGACAAAAAATCAAAAATTGTTGATTTGGAATCAGGAACATTTAAAAATCATATCGTAATCTTTTTTTTGTAAATATCTTCAATGTACAGACACACTTCTGTTACAGTTTTATAATAGTTTAGATGTCGACAAAGTGTGTGTGTGTTGTTATGCTCTCAAAGTCAGCAGCCACAATCAGTCTCTGTGCTCGAGCACGGCCATAAAGCATCATCATTATTATTACGTCGATGAAACGCCATGATAGGTCAATAAAATAACTTGATTAACCGGCCTAAGGACACACAGAAGGGGTAAGGAATTGCTAAGTTTTCGTGGCGGTACATCTGTGTGGTACCTACGGCAAAGTGACGGAGGTCCGGGAAAGGCATCGAACAATAGGTTTAACCTTTACTATGCTGGACTCGATTTTCGCAAGATTCCGTCGTGTGCTGAACACTTTTAACTCGAGACCGTCCGCTCGGCGTTTTTTGTACTTATTTAGCATAAGCATAAGCATATGGTCACAACTATATTCCCCGAGGGGGTAGTCAGAGATATTCTGAAACCTCAGAACATCCACGTTTCTGTACTTAGCTTTCTGTACGACCGCAAAGTTAGAGCTTGTAGGGTTCGCGCGAAGAAGAGGGCCTTTAATTCTGCCGCCAAGTCCTGCAAACGGGTGATCCGGAGGGCTCGATTCGACCATGTCAGCCGCATTGGAGCCAAACTGGCATCCTACCCTTCTGGTAGTAAACAGTTCTGGTCCCTTTCAAAATCGGTCGAATCCAACTTCTGCCGTCCCACTTTGCCTCCCATGCAGAAGCCTGATGGGTCGCTGGCTCACTCCGCAACTGAGAAAGCTAATTTATTTGCTTCTCTGTTTGCGAGCAATTCACGTCTGGACGCTGGTGCCAAACAGCCGCCAACCATCCCTCGTTGTGATTCTTCGATGCCGGAGGTCACAATACATACAAAAGAGGTCCGCAGAGCATTGCGTAGTCTGGATGTGAATAAGGCCAGTGGTCCTGATGGTATACCTGCAAGAGTGTTGAGATATTGTGCGCCTGAGTTGTCTCCTGTTCTAACACGCCTGTATCGCCTCTCTCTCAGAACAAGAACGGTGCCTAAATCCTGGAAGCTCGCGAATGTGCAACCGGTACCCAAGAAGGGCAGTCGTGCCGACCCCTGCAACTACCGCCCTATCGCCATTACTTCCATTCTCTGCAAAGTCATGGAAAGAGTACTTAACAGTAAGTTGCTGTCATACCTAGAAGACAATGATCTACTCAGTGATCGCCAATATGGCTTCCGCCGGGGGCGATCGACTGGGGATCTTCTTGTGTATGTGACGCACTGCTGGGGCGAGGCCATCGAGAAGCACGGTGAAGCACTGGCTGTATCACTTGACATCTCGAAGGCCTTTGACAGGGTATGGCACGCTAGTTTGCTGAGCAAGCTTCCCGCTTATGGCATCCCCGCTGATCTTTGCAGCTGGATATCTGATTTCTTGAGAGAACGGTCGATTAGAGTTGTCATTGACAGCTGCTCTTCTGACCTTATGGCAATTGATGCTGGAGTTCCTCAAGGGTCTGTTCTCTCCGCGACACTTTTCCTGCTGCACATCAATGACCTCCTTGTGTCAGGTATTGTTGGGTATGCAGATGACAGTACTGTCATGGAGAGATATGTATCTGGCGCAGGGGCCAGCGGGGATAAAATACGCTCGCAGAGGGAGGCCATGGTTGAGCGGACAAACTTGACTTTAAGTGTTGTCTCCCAGTGGGGTGACAATAATTTAGTCAACTTCAACGCCACCAAAACACAGGCTTGTCTGTTCACCGCAAAAAGGAGTCCGTTTAATCTGACTCCTACTTTCCGGGGTACATCTGTCCCTGTTTCCGACAGTCTTGGGCTTCTGGGTATAAGCTTGACCACAAAACTCAACTTCGGCGCTGACATCGAGTCTAAGGCTCAAACTGCGGCCAAAAAGCTGGGCATCTTAAACAAGGTGAAGCGGTACTTCACTCCTGGACAGCTCTTAGTATTGTATAAAGCTCAGGTCCGATCATGTATGGAGTACTGCTGCCACCTGTGGGATGGCTCAGCCAAGTATCAACTTGCCGCACTCGACTCGGTTGAACGCAGAGCCAGGAGGCTCATTGGCGATAGTAAGCTGGTGGAGGCCAAGCTTCATAGCCTAGCCCACCGCCGCAGAGTGGCCTGCTTGTCGGTCTTCTACAGATTGTACTTCGGTGAGTGTGCCCTAGAGCTGCATGAGCTCATCCCACCTTCCCCTTTCTACTATCGGACTTCCAGACGCACCGCGGGATATCACCCCTTCTTGGTTGACATCCCACATATCCGCACCAAGCGCCTTTCTGAATCTTTTATAATGCGCACAGCCAAGGAGTGGAATGCCTTACCTGCGTCAGTATTTCCGAGTACTTACAACCCGAATTCCTTTAAAGTACGAGTGAATAGGCATCTTCTGGGTAAGCTCGCTACATCTACGACCCCATCTTCGTCCTGAGGACTGGATTGAGGTCAAGAGCAAACCCATAGTTAATAAAAAAAAAAAAAAAAAAAAACTTATTTAACTTTTTGTATATATTCGGGTCAAAGTTACCTATGGTCACCGCGTCTCCATAGTGGAGTCGACAGCATACAACGGTTTGTTTTCGGGTATATAGGGTAAACTATAGTATTGTTGGCACCCCACTAGTCATTGGCACTTTGCATTTTGAACACAAATATTAAGAATTGTTCTATCAGAAAATACAGTTTGGTATTTTTTTTGGTTTCTTGTAAATGTCAACATTCATTAATTTCAATCGTAATATTTGTAACATATAACCTGACAGCACTGTAAAATAAACAAAGTCGTTGACAGGAGAAATATCACTTTGACGCCATTTTATTGCAAATTTAACAAGCTTTGGGTAAGTTTGAACTTTTATAATTTACGTATAAATATATAAATATGAGATATGATGTGTGTTATTTTGCTTTGTTTTACAATAAATAATAGATTTTAATGGGATTTCCATTAATTTTTCTAACGTAACCTTTAATTTATAGAGTGCCAATCAAAGTATTTGAAAAGGCTATATGCAATAGATTATACTCATTTTGCGAAAAATACAATGTCTTCGATGAAAGCCAAAACGGGTTCAGAAAAAATCGATCTACGACATTAGCAACATATAAATACATGCAAGAAGTCTTAAATATATTAAATACCAAACAATATGCCATTGGAATCCTTCTAGATATGTCTAAAGCATAC